>CM042409.1:37928450-38528450 GCA_023634145.1 Thymallus thymallus | reverse complement strand
TACAGATAGAGATGTAGTAGTCCCAGAGTTAATGATCCCAGGTCAGTTTAATACAGATAGAGATGTAGTAGTCCCAGAGTTAATGATCTCAGGTCAGTTTAATACAGATAGAGATGTAGTAGTCCCAGAGTTAATGATCCCAGGTCAGTTTAATACAGGTAGAGATGTAGTAGTCCCAGAGTTAATGATCCCAGGTCAGTTTAATACAGATAGAGATGTAGTAGTCCCAGAGTTAATGATCCCAGGTCAGTTTAATACAGATAGAGATGTAGTAGTCCCAGAGTTAATGATCCCAGGTCAGTTTTGTATTTCACCTCCTGATGATTATGATGACTGACTGTGTTAGAATAAAAAGAAAGGTTTAATCATGCTCTCTCTCTCTCCATCTGTCTCTCGTCTACAGGTATGATTTGATGTGAGAGAGGAAGCCAGTCCAGTCATCGCCACCTCACCTGCTCTTAAGATAACCTTTGGGCCAACTGGGGGCTCAAGGCTGGTTAGGAGACTCCGCTAGAGACACTATGTAATTGTGATGAACTGAGAGAATTAGGGTAGCACTGTAATTAATTTATCATATGCTGTCTTCCCTGCTCCTCTGTTCTTACCTCTTTCCCTTTCTGTCTTCCCTGCTCCTCTGTTCTTACCTCTTTCCCTTTCTGTCTTCTACACCTCTCTCCCCACCTCCTCTGTTCTTACCTCTTTCCCTTTCTGTCTTCTACACCTCTCTCCCCACCTCCTCTTTCTTCTTCTGTGTTTATAATGCACACCAGATGTGCATTGAAGTACAGATTGAACTTGTATTTATAATATAATATTACAATTCTAATATCTATAATGCATGTATTATGTATTTATAACACCTGGATAATTAACTTCTTTCAATAAAGCGTTTCACATTCTCCACTGGTTGAAATTAAGTATCTCATTGAAATACTACACCTATCCTGTGTCCTCAGATTAATGCAGATGAAGTTAGATAGTTAGATATGCATAGGAAGTGTAGTGTACTGTTTATTTTTTCAGTATATATGAATTACAAATCAGCCTTTACTTAGATTATGTTTCTAGTCTATTGCATAGTTACAATGTGTAATCATTGATTCCCAGGACCAGGAGTGGTAAACACTGTTTAAGTGTATAATTGTAGTACATCCTGTACATGCAGACACAGCGTCATTTAAAGAATGGAGTTTGATACACCTGGTATTGGATATGACTGAAAAAGAATGACTCAGAGATTCTTACCTGAACCACACCTTTATTTGACAAGGAAAAGTACATGATCAGTGAATATATTCAATGTACAGGCTACAATGTGGGGATCTCATGCATGGTAATAACTACATGTATATAGGACTTGCATCCTTGGCACAATAAAGTTATATTCCACTCAATCCATAGGCTTCATTAATGCCATTCAGACTTGAAGTCAATACAACAGCTATGATGGCTGAGGTTCATAGATCGGTTCTGAACTAATATTTATACCAAACGTTTTAGGGTCCATACACAGATCGGCTACATACTGTAGCGAGCTACACATCAATAGGCATACAGTTATTTTTATCCTCCACTACACAATAAGCAAGTAAATAGTTAGCTAGCCACAACCCTAGCTAGCTAGCTGGCTAATGTTAGCTAGTCGATACAACAGGCTATGATACAGTAGCTAAGGTTAAATTAATATGCTATGGGCTTGCGCTAGTGTTCCAGCTTAGCAACGTTCTATTGCCATTCAGCCTTGGGTGAATTTTGACTCGTTCTATTGTCCAGCCTACCACTGTTTCACAAGACGACAACCTGGGTTTGCTGGTTCTCAGGAGTCCCTAAAACATTAAACAACACGAATTAGAATTTCATACAACCATAACGCTAGCTAGCTAGTTAGCTGGCTAATGTTAGCTAGTCAGCTAACAGGTAGCCTAGTGGTCAGAGCGTTGGACCAGTAACCGAAAGGTTGCTGAATCGAATCCACGAGCTGACAAGGTGAAAACCTGTTGATGTGTGCTTGAGCAAGGCACTTAACCCTAATTTGCTGTACTACTATGGCTGTCCCTGTAGGTAGGCTGTCATTGTAAATAAGAACTTGGGGACTGTGAAGAGACCTCTGGTGGCATGTCTTGTGGGGTATGCATGGGTGTCTGAGCTGTGTGCTTGTTGTTTAAACAGACAGCTTGCCGCTTTCAACATGTCATTACCTCTCACAAATACAAGTAGTGATGAAGTCAATCTCTCCTCTACTTTGAGCCAGGAGAGATTGACATGCATATTATTAATGTTTGCGCTCTGTGTACAGCCAAGGGACAGCCATGCTGCCCTGTTCTGAGCCAATTGCAATTTTCTTAAGTCCCTCTTTGTGGCACCTGACCACACGACTGAACAGTAGTCCATGTGCGACCAAACTAGAGCCTGTAGGACCTGCCTTGTTGATAGTGCTGTTAAGAAGGCAGAGTAACGCTTTATTATTAACAGATCTTAGCAACTGCTGTATCAATATGTTTTGACCATGACAGTTTACAATCACCTCAACTTGCTCAATTTCCACATTATTTATGCTGGTTAAGTGTGCCTTGAATTCTAAATAAATCATGACAGTGTCACCAGCAAAGCAACCCCACACCATCACACCTCCTCCTCCATGCCTCACAGTGGCAACGACACATCAAATTTGGACTCATCAGACCAAAGGACAGATTACCACCGGTCTAAAGTCAATTTCTCGTGTTTCTTGGCCCAAGCAAGTCTCTTCTTCTTATTGGTGTCCTTTAGTAGAGGTTTCTTTGCAGCAATTCAAACATGAAGGCCTGATTCACGCAGTCTCCTCTGAACAGTCGTCACAGTATCTGCAATCTGGGGTGCAGTTAACTCTGATGAACTTATTCTCTGCAGCAGAGGTAACTCTGAGTCTTCCTTTCCTGTGGCGGTCCTCTTGTGAACCAGTTTCATCATAGATTGACTTTTGTGTCTTAAAGTAATGATGGACTGTCGTTTCTCTTTGCTTATTTGAGCTGTTCTTGCCATAATGTGGACTTGGTCTTTTACTTCTGTATACCACCCTTACCTTGTCACAACACATTAAAGGCACACCTGTTAATTTAAATATATTCCAGGTGACTACCTCATGAAGCTGGTTGAGAGAATGCCAAGAGTGTGCAAAGCTGTCATCAAGGCAAAGGGTGGCTACTTTGAAGAATCTCCATTATAAAATATATTTTGATTTGTTTAACACTTTTTTTGGTTACTACATATTTGTTACATATTTGTTCTTAACTGACTTGCCTAGTTAAATAAAGGTTAAATATATAAATATAAATAAAATGTGTTATTTCATAGTTTTCTACAATGTAGAAACTGATAAAAATAAAGAAAAACCTTGGTATGAGTAGGTGTGTCCAAACTTTTGACTGGTACTGTACAGTATCAAGTATTCCACACGTTATCCAGATACTGACTGTTAGCACTTGGTGGTCTATAGCAGCATCCCACAAGAATGGGGGACGTCTTATTTTATGAAAGGGGCTGGAGTCTGCCGTGAAGTGTTCATCCATGTATATGGGTAAGAGTCTAGCAACAGTTTCAGATATTATGCCATTTCGCATTGCTAGTTATAGCGTAATGTTAGCTAGCTAACTAGCTAACATTGAACCTATTTAGTTAACTTTAGCTATTTATGACAATCGGTTTGTATTGCTAGTACTCTATAGATTGGGATTAGGGTTCATTGTTTAGCTAGCTAGCTACATGTCTAAACAAAAGACCACAAGTTAAAGCTTACTTTTAGCTAGCTAGCTGACGTTAGATGGCTGGCTTGCTAACTAACATTATGTGTATGATCTGTGTGTAACGTTAGTGATATCTCAGAATGCCATTTCACATTGCTAGTTAGAGTGTAATGTAACTAGCTAACATTGAACCTATTTGGTTAAATGTAGCTATCAATTTGTATTGCTAGTACTTGGATTGGGATTAGGGTTCATTCATTGCTAAAACATTTATATCTGGAATTTGTCTTTAATTATCAGTAGAACACGCCTGACTATCCTCCATCAGTCATACAAGGAGCATGGTCTAATGCCTCTCATCAAAAAGAGAGCTGGCCCAAGCAAGCACAGGTGAACACTTTGTCTGAGATTGCTGGTGTTGTGAAGGACAGCACTGTGACAAGGGTCAACATCCCACAGCTGGTTGAACTGGAGGATGGACATCACATGCCCTGCACCAAAGTCTAGGGCAGGATAGAAACAGGCTCTCCGAATATAGATTCCCTTGTTTATGCGTGGTTCGGATGGACCAGTCTATTCAAATGTCTCTCCTAACACACAAGCCATACGTTGCTACCACTTTACCCGATTGTATGCATATAACTACCTTATCTATCACTGATATTGATATTGTTCTTGTATTTACTGTATATTATTTTATTTATATTGAAATTATAGAGATGGGTGGGGCTAAGGCTTAAGAGGGTGTGAACAATGCTGAATGGGTGTAGACAAAGGAGAATTCTCCAATAGGTACCAAAACATTCAAAGGCTATTTTCGCAAAAGTGAGTTTACAAGTTTATCAACTTTCAAAGCAGAATTACTTTCCTATTGTTCCAAAAAAATTCAGTTTATGATATACCATTTTGTAGCTCTGAGTCTCTACTTTTATCCAATGTAAAAAACACAATTTCAAATCTTTCTACATAAGACCGATTTGAGCCGGTCAGTCACATATTCTCATATTATTAATGGAGTAGGAGTAGGCACAGCGGGCGCAAACACAGGTACCACCAGCGACGAAGGTGCAGGAAGATCAGGATCCAAGGCGGCAAAACTATTGGTTGTTTGTATCCACTCCGGGCCTCTCGTTGGGAGTGTAGACTGCTTTGAGGGAGGCTGGTGTCTTCGGCTTCCACGGCTCTTGACATGCGAACATCATTGATTCCCATGCTCCTCTTGCTGTGCTCCTTCGACTCCGCTATCAGATGGGGGAGGAGAGGCAGGAGAAATCTCCCCTGTTCAACGAAATCCGGGCAACACCGGCCAGTCGGATAATGGCAAACGACAAGACGGAGATGCATCCAAAATACGCAAAATTCGTCCAGCCACCGGCGTAGAAACGTCAACATTCCACTCTGCATTTTCCCCGGTTTCTTATGTAGGTTGGCTACCTGCCTGACCTAGGAAGCCACCTCAAGCCTATAATCATCGGCAAGCGAACAATTGCTCTATTGGAACTCTGCGTGATCCAGTTTGTCCCGAAACAAAGCGTAGATACAGCTCTTACAACGCTGAAACTGTTCATTTACTTCTCCAGACAAAGAGGGCTCCATTGGAAAACTCTTCTGGGACTAACTTTGTTAGCTTGATGGCTAACATTAGCAGGCAATGAACTGAACAGGTAAATGTAGGTAACTATTTTGGTCGATTACTAACAAAATAATTATTGAATCACAAAGCATAACAGAAAATGCATACACCATTTCTTACCTCACTTTCAGTGTTGGGGTTTGCACAGCTTCAGGTCTCCACCAGTATCTCCCTGATAAATACATGTTTGTGTGATGTTACCGCTATCAGATGGGGAGGAGAGGCAGGAGATGATTTCCTTCGTGAACAAACTCCGGGCAACACTGACCAGTCGGATAACGACAAATGACAAGACGGAGATGCATCCAACATGCGTGCTCGCCGTCCATCCACCGGCGTCGAAAAGTTTGAAAAGCCGTTTTTTTCTCGCTTATTTTTCTCTTTTGGGGTCGAGTTGATTCAGATCCAAGAACAGAAAATTATGCTTGTTGGCTTCATCTGCTCTGTTTGTTTCTGGCGGATGTAACATTAGGTTGCAAGTGGCTTTCACTTCCTCTCCATCTCTGGAGCAGCAGGGTAATTTGAGTAGGCTAGATTAGCGCAAAGATACACGTAGCCCAGAAGGCCCAGGGCTCAACCCACTGTTTTCGTTAGATAGATAGATAGATAGATAGGTACTTTATTGATCCCCCGGGGGGGAAATTTCATTATCAAGCAGCTACAACAAAAACAAAAACACAGGGCAGGTGCAAAATGCCACAACGAAAGTACACAAAAGACAGATACACGGTACATGATACATAGAGCGGCAGTATGAAAAAGTATAGAAATACAGGATATCTGGAGTGCAAAAAAAAGCTATAAAAGGACATTGCGTAGTATGAGTGGTTGGCTGAATATGTACACTATACATTGGTGGATGTTGGATGGTTAACTATACTATACAGGTTGATGGCAGAGAAATACTTCAGTAGCTAATGCGTATGATATGAGCGAGGGTAATAATAGTTTACTTAATAGACAGACTGGGTAAATGAACAGGTAAGTGAAAATTTTTCATGGTTAAATTAGCTGTACAGTTAGGTATACAGTTATATTTACAGATAAGTGAATACTTGCATGTTTACACAAACTGTACAGGTAAATGACAGGAAGAGATACTTTAATAGCTAAATGTGTGTATGATATCATTGGGGTAATAATAGTAATTCCCTTAAAATACAGTCCTTAGTGCGCAGGGTTTAATTACAGACAACTGCACTTATTGCACATTTGATATACTAAAAGCAATGAGAAAAGGTGCAACTGGCAGGATACTAATATGCATTCCTGAGTGAATGCCTAGGTCCAATAATTACTTACAATATTGCATGTGATATAATATAACAACTGTACATGGGTATGTATATACAGACCTGTATGAATAAGTAGGTCCTGAGTGGATGAGTGCTGACGGAACAGAGTTACTCACGGATGGATGCATAATTGTTAAACTAGGTCCTAGCACCCCAACAGTTCCAGATCTATGTTGCCGACGGCACGGCACCCCGGTGAGGCATTATATAGTGAAAACACTACACAAGAAGTCAGGCGGCATAAGGTCGCACACGACCTGTGGATTTCAATTTTAAGTAATATGGCCGCTGGACTAATTTACAATTTTTGGTGCCTTCCTCTGACACCGCCTTGTACAGAGGTCCTGCATGGCAGGAAACTCATCTCCACTGATGTACTGGGCCGTACACACTACCCTCTGTAGTGCCTTGCGGTCGGATGCCAAGCACTTGCCATACCAAGCGGTGATGCAGCCAGTCAAGATGCTCTCAGCGTTGCAGCTGTTGAACTTTTTGTAGATCTGAGGGCCAAATCTTTTCAGCCTCCTGAGGTGTTGTCATGCTCTCTTTACGACTGTGTTGGTGTGTTTGGACCATGATAGGTCATTAGTGATGTGGACGCAGAAGAAGTTGAAGCTCTCCACCAGTTCCACTACAGCCCCGTCGATGTGAATGGGGGTGTGCTCGGCCCTCCGTTTCCTGTAGTCCACGATTATCTACATTTTCTTGCTGATGTTGAGGGAGAGTTTGTTGTCCTGGCACCACACTGCCAGTTCTCTGACCTCCTCCCTGTAGGCTGTCTCATCATTGTCCGTGATCAGGTCTACCACCAATGTGTTGTCGGCAAACTTAATGATGGTATTGGAGTGGTGCGGGGCCACGCAGTCGTGGGTGAACAGGGAGTACAGGAGGGGACTAAGCACGCACCCATAAGTGGCACACATGTTGAGGGTCAGCGTGGCGGATGTTTGGTTGTCCACCCTCCCTACCTGGGGTGGCCCGTCAGGAAGTCCAGGAGGTGTTTAACCTGCATACTTACCTGCCTACCTGGTTACCTGCCTGTCTGCCTGCGGACACACCTGCAGATCTGCGGATCCTCTTGCCCGCCTTCCTGTCTGCATGTATATTCACCTGCATACACATACAGTATGTGTATCTGCCGGCGTATCTGCCTGCGTATCTCACTACGTATCTGTATTGTTTTAAAGTTTATTTTGGCTTTCATGTTTCTTTATCCTGCACTAGTTTTTTCTTTTAACGTGGCATGTTTATTGCCCTTCTCATGAGACAAGCATGTTTGTCGTTGTAGTTCTGGTTACTTCGTTGTCATAGATGAGGCCACCAAAAGGAGTGTACCATCTGAATGGGAAGGAAATGCCAGTAGCTGGACTAAATGTATTCAGATTCAGGCAGCTCTCTATAATTCATTATTTGTATATTTCTTCACACTGCAGATGGGACCAAGAGCTCTTTGTCAGCCTCACCACAGAGTCCTACTTAGACAAAATATCCCACAGACCTCTTGTCAACTTTCACAGCCTGGCTAATTCCCTAGCTAGAAATCTGGCTTTGCGCAATTCCACGGTAAGGGCATTGTGCTTTGACTCAGATTTTTTACTTTAAAATGTATGCCAAACATTTAAAAGTTTAACAAACAAACTCTATGAACAAGGACTACTTTGAACAATTTACACCGAAAATTTTACCAAAACACATTTACTGGTTTAGTACAATAACTTAAAAAATCTCCCTCCTTTTTTTATGCGAACACGTTTTCCAAAAACTCTTAACTGTTAAATATCTGCTCCGATATCCGCTCCAAATTAAGATTCAAATATGTCTGCAGAAAGAATGAGTTGTCATTTATGACATAACACCTTGAGTTTGAATTTGTTTTTATTGAACTACACTAGGTGAAGTGGATTTACATCCGGTATTGGAATTACGGTTTATTATCATTCTCTTCATGGTGACGTACTGTATCCTGAATAGGTGCACAAAGGTAGAAATATGCAATATCCTTCTTTTGCATATTTGGGGATTCTACATATTTGGGTATTCTACACACTGGCTATTCATGTAATGAACTTCGCCCCCAAACAAGACCACATTTGGTTGGTCCGGACCAGACCAAATCTGAACCAATCATAGTCGTCTATGTTTCACATGTTTGGACATCACAGAACAGCACAGTAGAGCACAATACAGTACTTTATAATGTACTCTACTGCACTGGACTGAACTCTATTCTGTTCTGTTCTGTACTATGATGTCCAAACTGGTGAAACATAGACATCTATGATTGGTTCAGATTTGGTCCGGTCAACTACTTTTCAACATCCATGTACGGCCGGTGTCAGTCGTGGGTCCATTTGTTACAGTAAATGGAAAGAGGGCCGGTGGTAGGTGTCATGGAAATGGGAGAGGTGACATTAACTGGAGAGAGAGAAAACACAGAGAGAGAGAGAGTGAGAGTGAGAGAGAGAGAGAGAGCGGCAGAGAAAGAGAGGGAGAGAGAGAGGGAGGGGTTGTTCAGACTGTTTTCACAGTCTGGCTTTGATCACCAGACCGCAGAAAAAAAAGAAATGCTGAACATAACAGTATGAAGGGAGGACAGTAGCAGGAGACCATATGATCTGAACATAACAGTATGAAGGGAGGACAGTAGCAGGAGACCCTGTGATCTGAACATAACAGTATGAAGGGATGACAGTAGCAGGAGACCCTATGATCTGAACATAACAGTATGAAGGGAGGACTGTAGCAGGAGACCCTGTGATCTGAACATAACAGTATGAAGGGAGGACTGTAGCAGAAGACCCTGTGATCTGAACATAACAGTATAACAGTGGAAGGGAGGACTGTAGCAGGAGACACTGTGAGCTGAACATAGCAGTATGAAGGGAGGACTGTAGCAGGAGACCCTATGATCTGAACATAACAGTATGAAGGGAGGACAGTAGCAGGAGACCCTGTGATCTGAACATAACAGTATGAAGGGAGGACAGTAGCAGGAGACCCTGTGATCTGAACATAACAGTATGAAGGGAGGACAGTAGCAGGTGATCCAACTGTGTTTGTGACTACTATGATTTCCCATTGTAGCCAATTTAATTGCAGTAATTACATTACAGATTCGTTTCGGATTTGGTAACCAAATTACAGATGTGTAAAGTACTTAAGTAAAAATACTTTAAAGTACTACTTAATTAGTTTTTTGGGGTATCTGTACTTTACTTTACTATTTATATTTATACAACTTTTACTTTTACTCCACTACATTCCTAAAGAAGATAATGTACTTTTTAATCCATACATTTTCCCTGACACCTAAAAGTACATTTTGAATGCTTAGCAGGACAGGACAATTTACACACTTACTGTATCAAGAGAACATCCCTGGTCATCCCTACTGCCTCTGATCTGGCAGACTCACTAAACACAAATGCTTAATTTGTAAATGATGTCTGAATGTTGGAGTTTTCCCCTGACTATCCGTAAATTAAAAAAACAAGAAAATAGTGCCGTCTGGTTTGCTTGAAATTATTTATATGTTTACTTTAACTTTTGATACTCAAGTATATTTTAGCAAGTACATTTACTTTTGATACTTAAAAACAAATACTTTTAGACTTTTACTTAAGTAGTATTTTACTGGGTGACTTTCACTTTTACATCAGTAAAATCTTTACTTTTACTCAAGTATGACAATTATGTACTTTTTCCACAACTGCTGGGTTTTTATCACTTAAAGAAAACTTGGGTAACACTTTACCTTAAGTGTACATTAATTAATATGTAACTAAATAGTAATACATGTATTTATAACATAGTAGTTACATGTCATTACTATTTATACAACGGGTGGGTCTAATCCTGAATGCTGATTGGTTAAAAGCGCATTCCAGACGGTATCTATTCCACAAATTAACACCGGCTAAATCTATGACGTTAAAATGCCTATTTACTTTGTTCCATCTGACTGCGCAATCCACTGTCATCAGCCAAGCCTGGCAGTGTGTATGCCTAATATTTTAGTTATAACAACGTTATACCAATTTTTAATGACATAAAATAGACATTCATTTTTATAGGTCAACTGTCCCCATTTTCCACATTTCGGATAATGGCAATAATTGTCACGTCTGCTCCCGCTCTCCTGCCACCATCATTACGCACACCTGCTTCCCTCGTCACACACATCAGCGATCATTGGACTCACCTGGACTCAATCATCCTGTTTATTACCTCCCCTATATCTGTCCTCCCCAGCTCCATTCCCCGCTTCCGCATTAATTGTAATTGTCGTATGTCGTTTACCAGGTGCTGACGCTGTTCCTGTCTTGTTCTGTGTCCGGGTACATTAAATGTTTAACTCCTCGTACCTGCTTCTCATCTCCAGCGTCGGGTCTTACAGAATGCGGAAGCCATCATACGAAGCATCAGGGAGTGCTGGCTTTCCGGGTTGGTGGTGACGTCAGGTCTGGGGGGGCGCTACCGATGGAACTGGGGGTGCCTAAGCCAGCTCATCGGGCTGTCATGCCCAAGCTGGCTCGAGAGGCTTCGGTTGGCTCGGCAGGCATCAGCCGGATCGCCAGGGTTTTATGCCTTAGCCAGCTCATCTGGCTTCTACACCTCAGCCTGCTCATTGGGCTCCCACGCCTCAGTGGGACCGACAGGCTGCCATGCATATCGGGGATCAATAAAGTATCTATCTATCTATCTACCATTTGAGTGGGAGATGAGCTTTGAATAGGTGGGTCCATCCTGACCTGATCTGTGGATACTCAAGTCATGACAATATTAATTAATGTACACTTAAGGTTAAGTGTTACCCAAACTTAAAATCAGTAAAAAAAATACAATTACTAATTGATAGGTCTACCTTTATTTGTTACTTCTGTGAACTTTCATTATCCTCCCTCCTCATGAGGGAGAGAAATTAACAAGCCAATGTTTCTTGAATAAATTCAGAAGGCAACGTGTTGATATTAGCTGGCAGGGGTCTTTACTTCAACTTTTTTGTGTTAGCTTTCATTTGCCACCCAATTTGACATGCTACGATGAACTTCACATGTTGGTGCTCATGTGTCCTTTGTAACCTCCATACACAAGACTGGGAGGGTTAAACTCTGGAGGTTGAAGGAAATCATTCACTGGGCAGCGTTTTAGTGGAGCAAAACTTATGTTTCTTTATTTTCCATAAAGCAGGGGAAAGGGGGAAGGGAGAGAACGGTAACTCAGGTAATTCCTCTTTCTCAGGTTGCTCCTTGATGCCTCAGTCTATTTCTGGAAGGGAGGCAAGAAGAGGTGTAGGATTAGTTTAGGTGATCCATTTTACTCACGTTGTCAACTAGGCCTCTATCTTCAAGAGGGTGGTCATGTTATGACTGGTCCACGCCTGGGCTGGGCTGGGGTACATCCAACTCCCTGTGCCTGCTCTCTTCTCATCCTGCTCTTCCTACTGTGGCTTCCTTGTTCTCTTTTTAAGTGGCTGCTAATTGGGTCCAACAGCCTGCAGCTGAGGCACCCTGTCAGAGGGAAAATGGTGCACACCTGTGTTGGAGCTGTCCTTGGTCCTGAACACTGTTTAGCCCAGACCTTGTGTCCTCCTCTGATGGTGCTCTCCATGGTGCTGCAGGTGACCGTGCTGTGTTGTGGAGGACTGTGTTTCCTTCTGGCCACCACATACCCCCTTTTCCAGCTCCAAGCTCCTGTTTGGAGCGCACGCCCAAAAGCCGTCCTGCCTCCTGGACATGGCATCAGCATTTGCATGAGAGTTCCCAGCCCGGTGTTCTACTTTAAACTGGAAGTCCTGCAACTGAAGAAACCAGCGAGTGATTCGTGCATTTTTCCCTTTGTTTTGAGACATCCATTTAAGCGGGGCATGATCAGTTACTAAGATAAACTTTCGACCCAACAGGTAATATCTCAATTTTTCAATAGCCCATTTTACAGCAAGACATTCCTTTTCCACTGTGGCATAATTCTTCTCGTTGGGCAGCAGCTTACGGCTAATGAACATGACTGGGTGTTCCATACCATCCTGAAACTGAGACAGTACTGCTCCAACCCCTACTTCAGAGGCATCTGTTTGTAGAACAAACGGTTTGTTGAAGTTTGGGGCTTGTAGGACTGGTTCACAACAGAGAGATTGCTTCAGTTCGATGAAGGCCAGTTCTGCTTCTTCGGTCCAGCTCACCTGGTTTGGGAGGTACTTGCGGGTCAATTCGGTTAAGGGGGCTGCTTTTGTGGCGAAGCCCGGTATGAATGTCCGGTAGTAACCAAGTAACCCCAGGAAGGTCCTTACCTGTTTCTTGGTTTGAGGCCGGGGCCAGGTGAGTATGGAATCAATCTTGTTAGGTTGGGGTTTCACATTTCCTCTCCCAACCGTGTACCCTAGATAGTTGGCCTCTTCTTGGGCAAGCGAACACTTGTTTGGGTTTGCTGTGAGAGCCGCTGACCGTAGTGCTTGTAAGACCGCGTCTAGGTGGTGGAGATGTTCCTCCCAACTCCTGTCATGGATAACAATGTCGTCCAGATATGCAGCCGCATATTGCTGGTGTGGACGTAGGACTCTATCCATGAGTCTTTGAAACGTGGCTGGTGCCCCATGGATCCCAAAAGGAAGAACCCGGTATTGAAAGGCCCCCTCAGGAGTGGAGAAGGCGGTTTTTGGTCTGGCTTGGGGGGTCAGAGGTACTTGCCAGTACCCTTTTGTCAAGTCCAGGGTTGTGATGAATCTTGCAGGGCCCAATCGCTCAATCAACTCATCTATCCTTGGCATAGGGTAAGCGTCAAATTGGGAAACTTCATTCACTTTTCTGTAGTCGTTACAGAATCGTGTGCTCCCGTCCGGTTTTGGGACTAGGACGATAGGACTTGACCATGCACTTTGGGATTCCTCTACAACCCCTAGTTCAAGCATTTTCTTTACTTCCGCTCGGATGGCTGCCCTTTTTGCTTCTGGGATCCTGTAAGGTCGAAGTCTAACAACCTTCCCTGGTTCTGTTACTATATCATGGGTTATAAGGGAGGTCCGTCCAGGCAGATCAGAGAAGACGTCACGGTTTCGCCACAGAAGTTCTCGTAACTCCTGCTTTTGCCTAGGCGAGAGCTGTTCACCCATCTTTACCTGCGGGGTTGTAGGAGAAGTGACACTGGCTGTGAGTACATCGCTTGGAGGGGTGATAGGTTCATGCCACGATTTCAGAAGGTTTATATGGTAGATTTGCTGGCCTTTCCTTCGGCCGGGTTGGCGTACTCTGTAGTTGACTGGGCCCATCCGCTCTACAATCTCATAGGGTCCCAGCCACTTGGCCAGGAATTTGCACTCGTTGGATGGGACTAGAACTAATACCTTTTCTCCAGGATGAAAATCTCTAATCTTGGCCCCCCTGTTGTATATTTTGGCCTGCTGTTGTTGGGCCTGTTGCATGTGTTCCCTTACAACTGGCCAGATCCTTGCCATTCGGTCATGCATCTGTTCAACATGCTCAATGACGGTGCGGTGGGGTGATGGCTGCTGTTCCCAACTCTCTTTAGCGAGGTCCAGAATCCCTCGCGGTCGCCTCCCATAGAGGAGTTCAAAGGGCGAGAAGCCAGTGGAGCTCTGTGGGACTTCTCGAATAGAGAACAGGACATATGGTAACAGTTGATCCCAATTTTTTCCATCAATGTCAATCACTTTCTTTAACATTTGTTTAAGGGTTTTGTTAAACCTCTCTACCAGCCCATCAGTCTGGGGGTGGTATATGGAGGTTTTGAGTTGTTTCACCTTCAGTTGTCGGCAGGTCTCTTTCATTACCGTAGACATGAAGCACGAGCCTTGGTCAGTAAGGATCTCGTCTGCTATCCCCACCCAGCTGAAGAGTTGGACCAGTTCTCTGGCCACGGCCTTTGAGGTTGCTGCTCGGAGAGGTATGGCCTCTGGGAATCGGGTGGCATAGTCAAGGATGACTAGAATGTATCGGTGTCCACGGTTCGATTTTGGCAGCGGTCCCACAATGTCCAGTGCAATCCTGCTGAAAGGGGTCTCAATGATTGGCAGAGGGATAAGGGGGTTTCTGTATGTTATCTTGGGGCTGTTGCGTTGACATTCAGAACAGTGACGACAATAATCTTCGACTGCCTTTTTGACCCCGGGCCAATAGAAACGCGTGAGGATCCTTTCATAGGTCTTTTCTGCCCCCAAATGGCCCCCTAGCAAGTGAGTGTGAGCTAAATACAACACCTTAGTGGCATAGGGCTTGGGGACCAACAACTGGTCTATAATTTCACCCCTTCGCTGATCCACTCTATACAACAATCTGTTTTTGATCATAAAATGGGGATAAGTGAGTCTACTCACCCCAACTCGTGGCTGGCCCTCGACCACCTGGACATTCCCCCATGCTTGGCTCAGTACCGGGTCTTGCAGTTGAGCAGTGCCGAACCGTCCCAGCCTTTCTCCCTGGAGGGTTTCTGCCGGGGGAAATTCTGAAAATACTTCATGGGATTCTATGTCGTCACGAATCTGTACACCTTCGGGATCTTCTGATGCAGTGGCAGTGGAGTCAGAGTGAGGTTCCTCACCTCTATCCCCATTGAGGGGCTCTTCAGGGCTGGTTGCATCTGTGGTCCCGGCATTGGTTAGACGGTCTCTTCTTCTGCGCCGAGTAGGTCTCTTCCCCTCGGTAGCTCGGTTTGTCCAGTAGGCAGAAAATGCTTGACAGTCCCGGCCGACCAGGACCGGGACTGGCAGGTGATCCACGACCCCTGCTCGTACTCGGAATTGCCCCCGTGGGGTGACCATGCTGAATTCTGCAGTGGGGTAGTTCCTGGTGTCCCCATGGATACAGGACACAGATCTCTCTTCCCCTGTTTGGCCCTACAAACTCTGGTCGGATTAGTGTTACCATACTGCCTGAGTCTATGAGGGCTTCTGTGTCTTTGCTCCCAATCTTAACAGGGACTTTAGGGGCGGCCGCCCCCTCATGAGCCCAGCAAGTGGTAAGGAAATGGCATGGGAACCTTGATTCCGAGGTACTGGCCGTGGGCATTAGCTCCTCTCGGCCTGGGCAATCCCGGGCCAGGTGTCCCTCCCTCCCACACGTGAAGCATCGGAATGGAGCAGGATTTCGCAGAGGCCTTTCCCCTTTCCAGTTTCCTTGGGTCTTTAGGGGTCTTGCTTGGACTGCTGCGGGGTGCTTCTTAAGAGGCTCTCGCTCTTGACTCTGTTTCCAAGAGGGGTTTTTGGGTACTTCAGGTTTCAGCAGGCTCACAGTCACCTGGTGGTTTTCTAGGAGTGCAATCAAGGCATCTACGCTTTGTGGTCCTTGTTGAGCCACATATTTTTTTGCATCTGCAGGCAGGCCACGTGTGCATCGATCAATCGCTACTCTTGCTACAGCAGGTGGCCCATCTCCTTCCTCTAGCCAGCTTCTCACCATGCGGGTTAACGTGGTTACTTGAGCCCGTGCTGGAAGTGATGAATGGTATTCCCAGCTATGGACACGCTGGGCCTTGGCAGGCAGGCTGAGCCCATATTGGGCGAGGATCGATCTCTTGACCACTTCATAATTTGTTGCCTCATGAACGGTGAGGTCACGGCAGGCCTTCTGGGCTTCCCCAGTTAGAAGAGGGAGTATCAGGTTCGCCCAGTCTGCCCTGGGCCATCCCTCTCTGTGGGCCGTTTTTTCAAAGATATCGAGGTAGGTTTCAACATCATCTTCTCTAGTCATTTTAGTCAGATAATCTTGGGGTCTCCTACCGTGTGCCTCAGTCCTTCGGCAGAGCTCGGTGACTGCTGCATTCAGAGTGGTTTGGGCCTGCAGAATGGCGGTCAGGGCTTCCTCCATTTTCTTGTTGTTTCTCTTCACTGTCTGTATCCAAAGCGAGGTTTCACTGCTGCCCGCATTCTCCACCATATGTAACCTCCATACACAAGACTGGGAGGGTTAAACTCTGGAGGTTGAAGGAAATCATTCACTGGGCAGCGTTTTAGTGGAGCAAAACTTATGTTTCTTTATTTTCCATAAAGCAGGGGAAAGGGGGAAGGGAGAGAACGGTAACTCAGGTAATTCCTCTTTCTCAGGTTGCTCCTTGATGCCTCAGTCTATTTCTGGAAGGGAGGCAAGAAGAGGTGTAGGATTAGTTTAGGTGATCCATTTTACTCACGTTGTCAACTAGGCCTCTATCTTCAAGAGGGTGGTCATGTTATGACTGGTCCACGCCTGGGCTGGGCTGGGGTACATCCAACTCCCTGTGCCTGCTCTCTTCTCATCCTGCTCTTCCTACTGTGGCTTCCTTGTTCTCTTTTTAAGTGGCTGCTAATTGGGTCCAACAGCCTGCAGCTGAGGCACCCTGTCAGAGGGAAAATGGTGCACACCTGTGTTGGAGCTGTCCTTGGTCCTGAACACTGTTTAGCCCAGACCTTGTGTCCTCCTCTGATGGTGCTCTCCATGGTGCTGCAGGTGACCGTGCTGTGTTGTGGAGGACTGTGTTTCCTTCTGGCCACCACACCTTTTAGATAGAAATGTCCCATTCTTCAACATTGTGTCATCATTTCAATGTCTGAAGCAGAATATCTGTATATTCCCTTAATACATCTTAATAGTATTGGACCACTGTGTTCCTTCTCCAGCTGTGTTAGTTATAGCTGACAGTGAGCAAGGCTTGAACAATGCTGACCTAAATGCAAGCTCATGCCCTCGAAGCCCAATATGATAATTTACTTCTCAAGATGATTTATTTTCTCACTGAAATGAAGCTGACATTTCGCATTCAGTTGTGTGACTAAAGAAGGGCCTTGGCAGCAGCTACTCTTCCTGGGGTCAAGCTAAAATGAAGGCAGTAATATACACTGCATGACGAAAAGTATGTGGACACCTGCTCGTCGAATAGCTCATTCCAAAATTCTGGGCATTAATATGGAGTTGGTCGCCCCTTTGCTGATATAACAGCCTCCACTCTTCTGGGAAGGCCTTCGACTAGGAGTTGGAACATTGGTGCAGGGACTTGCTTCCATTCAGCCACAAGAGCATTAGTGAGGTTGGGCACTGATGTTGGGCGATTAGGCCTGGCTCTCGGTCAACGTTCCAATTCATCCCAAAGGTGTTTGATGGGGTTAAGGTCATGGCTGAATGCAAGCCAGTCAAGTTCTTCAACACCGATTTCGACAAACCATTTCTGTATGGACCACCCTTTGTGCACGGGGGCATTGTCATGCTGAAACAGGAAAGGGCCTTAAACAAACTGTTGCCACGAAGATGGAAGCACAGAATTGTCTAAAATGTAATTGTATGCTGTAGCATTAAGATTTCCCTACACTGGAACTAAGGGGCCTGAACCATGAAAAACAGCCCCAGACCATTATTCCTCCTCCACCAAACTTTACAGTTGGCACTATGCATTGGAGCAGGTAGCGTTCTCCTGGCATCCGCCAAACCCAGATTCGTCCTTTTGCATGATTCATCACTCCAGAGAATGCGTTTCTACTGTTCCTGAGTCCAATGGTGGTGAGCTTTACACCACTCCAGCCGACGCTTGGCATTGCCCATGGGGATTTTAGGCTTGTGTGCGGCTGCATGGAAACCCATTTCATGAAGCTCCCGATGAACAGTTCTTGTGCTAACTTTGCTTCCAGATGCAGTTTGGAACTCGGTAGTGAGTGTTGCAACCGACGACAGCGCTACACGCACTCGGTGGTCCCGTTCTGTGAGCTTGTGTGGCCTACCACTTCGCAGCTGAGCCGTTGTTGCTCCTAGATGTTTCCACTTCACAATAACAGCACTTACCGTTGACCGGGGCAGGTATTCAGGGAAGACATTTGACAAACTGACTTGTTGGGAAGGTGGCATCCTATCACGGTGCCACATTGAAAGTCACTGAGTAAGGCAATTTTACTGCCAATGTCTTTCTATCGAGATTGCATGGCTGTTTGCTCAATTTTATTCACCTGTCAGCAACTGGTGTGGCTGAAATAGCTGAATCCACTCCTTTGAAGGGGTGTCCACATACTTTTGTATATATAATGTACATTATAATAAAACATTTAAACATTAAAATACATTCCACAAAAAAATGTCACAATATATTAAGTTTGTGCTCATAATGTGGCCATGCTGTAATGCCTGCTTTCTTAAAAGTATAAACAAGTGGCAATCCAAGCTGACAAATATTTCAGCTGTAATAAGGGTGACATTCTCCATCCTATCTCTGAATATGAAAGAGTCGGGACATTAAGAGAAACTACAATGCAGAGGAAAATTCTCATTTGCCACAAAGAGGCCTTGGAGAGCAACGCACATTACCTCATCTAGTCCCTACTGTGAAAACATCCCCACTTGAAAGCCTGAAGTGTTTTTGGTCCTTCTACATGGGTATAGTGTGGGGTTTATGTATTATTTTTCTAAATCTTTCATGCAGAAGGTACATTAAATAGGCCTATTTGTGATTTCTGGATTGGGTCAGGCAGGAAGCCTTCCAATGCTCATATGCCTTTGAACAATTTGCAGACGCAACGGAGCATGGCATTGCTTAATTTATAGCTTGGGAGCTGTGACATCAGGTACTTAACCAACATTAATCTCCTCTTCTGACCCAGCCAGACGCTTGTCAGTTGGGGAGATTTGATATTTTCATTTGCATAATAGCATACATTTTGGCCAAGGCCAACCAGCGTTAACTCTGTTTTGCATTATGCAGAAAACAAGAGGCCAACCAGCTTTGGTAAGCAATTACTTTGTTTATAACAGGATTCTTTGATAATGGTGTTTCTTGGCTGTTACTTGACTGGCAATTCCCAAAAGATGCTAAAACACACTTTTAGCGTTACAAACTTGTTCAAGGTTAACAGTTCTAGTAAAGAGGCTGACAATGACGTGACTGTAAACTGTTTGGCAACCATGTACTATGTGTTCCACTTGCACAGGCTCTACAGACATAAAGTAACTCCATCTCTTCTTAAAAATCAGTGAAAATACATTAAGTAACGCCATAGCCTATGTTTTAACAGTATGTTTATGTTATATATATATATATACATACATATATTATTTTAATTGACCATATTCAATTATAATTATTATTGCACACACATTGATGTCAGACATTCACCTACCCACAATGCTCTGTTGCTGATGACTGGGATGAATGTAGGAGCATATTTCAGGAGCAGGACAAGACACCCTCTTTTTGACTGATGACTGATAAAAGGGCATGTGTGTGATAGGCCTATCTGGCTTATATGATTGTGATGGTTATAATGCTTCATGACAGTGTCATAACGTGTATTTTCTTAATCCTGTTATTTGTTGTTACAAGTTATTTAAAATATGGTAAAAAAAAATAGTTCATTACAACAATAACAAAGGATATAAGGAAACTTCTTGGCATGGAAATAACAGTTTTGAATAAATGTGGGTTTTGACACTCTTATGCAAGGATATAACACAATGAACTTCACTGTTTTCTATGATGGTTATGCAGTTTGATTGCAATTATAATATACAGTGAGCTCCAAAAGTCTTGCGACAGTGACAAAGGTTTTGTTGTTTTGGTTCTGTACTCCATCACTTTGGATTTGAAATAATACAATGACTAGGGGCGCAGTAGTCTAAGGCACTGCATCTCGGTGCAAGAGGCGTCACTTCAGTCCCTGGTTCAAATCCAGGCTGTATCATATCTGGGAGTCCCATAGGGCGTCACACAATTAGCCCAGCGTCATCTGGGTTCGGTCGTTGTAAATAAGAATTTGTTCTTAACTGACTTGCCTAGTTAAATAAAGGTTAAAATGTAAAAAGAAAACATTTAATTAGGTGAACCGTTTAGAAATTACAGCACTTTTGAATCGTGAATAATGATAATTGTATGTAATCATGGTAGCATTCACATTGATATAGAAGTGTTTAGAAACATATTATATTCTTATTAACAATAAAAGTGACTCCAAAATGATACATTACATTATTTATTTCTATTGGGCATAAAATTATCTGAAACAAAACCAAAACAAATGCATTCAACACATTTGTAGAGTCACAAGCTAGTCATTACGTGCTGTGAATATGGGACCAAATACTTGGATGACCAAACCAATGTGGATGTAAATACTTTCAAATTAAAGCTGTCAGTCTGCACTTTATGTCACACCCTGATCTGTTTCACCTGTCTTGTGTTTGTCTCCACCCCCCACCAGGTGTCTCCTATTCTTCCCCATTATCCCCTGTGTATTTATACCTGCGTTTTCTGTTTATCTGTTGCCAGTTCGTCTTGTTATGTCAGGTCTTACCAGCGTTTGTTCCAGTTTCTCCTGTTCTTTAGTTTTGTTTTCTAGTCTTCCAGGTTTGGAACATTCTGCCTGCTCTGACTCTGAGCCTGCCTACTTTTCTGTCCCTGATTGACACTGCCTTGGATTACGAACCTCTGCCTGCTCTCGACCTGCCCTCATCCTGCCCTTTGTTATAATACATATTCTGAGAATCAAACCATCCACCTCCTGTTTCTGCATTTGGGTCATATCCTGCGCTGTGATAGTACGCAGGATATGACTGACCCAGCAGACTCGGACCAGCTCCGCAATGCAACAAGGTGAAAAACCTGTCAGTGTCCTTGAGCAAGGCACTTAAACCTCATTTGCTCCAGGGTCCGACCCTGTAGGTAGGCCGTCATTGTAAATAATAATTTGTTCTTAACTGACTTGCCTAGTTAAATAAAGGTTAAATACATTTTTTTTTTTTATCATTGAGGACTGTCAGCTTGCCTCCTCCAGAGCCCATGCAACTGGGCAAGGCTAGATTGTCTCCCAAGGAACGCTTACGCAGACTTGTCTGTATTGTGGTACTTCAGGACATTACATATCCACCTGTCCAGTAAAGGATCAGGCTCACCAGTAGGTACGAGCACACTGGTGGGCCATACAGGGAGTCTCTCATCTCCCATTACTCGT
The DNA here is from genome assembly GCA_023634145.1 of Thymallus thymallus. Taxonomy (NCBI): domain Eukaryota; kingdom Metazoa; phylum Chordata; class Actinopteri; order Salmoniformes; family Salmonidae; genus Thymallus; species Thymallus thymallus. The sequence goes on along the minus strand of CM042409.1, from coordinate 38,506,892 downwards.
ACTCCTCTCCATGATATCCTGCTGTGGGGTGGCCATTCGAAATCTCTCTGGGTGCTCGTGGACTCTGGGGCCGACGGGAGATTTATGGACGCTACCCTGGTGTCGGAGCTGGGCATTTCCACACAACCCCTCTCCATCCCCACGGACGTGAGAGCATTTGACGGACACTCTATTTTCGCTTGGCGTGGACTGGCAAGACACTACAGGAGGTGTGCTAGCAAGGCAGAGGAAGGAAGTGGTACTAGCTAAGCAAGCAGCGAGACGTCCTTTACATAAACATTGACTGTAATACCTCTAGGGTCCTGTGGTGGTCTGGCTGCTTTCTGGTGATCTTACTCCCTTTCCTTAAGAAATTCAATAACAACAGTAAGCCTAATCAGTCAGTAACTTAGCTAACTAAGCTAATTAAACACTCATGTAAATGTGCACATCAGCCAAATCATACCCAACCAATACAGCCTAGTAGGCTATTTGCATGGAAATTGTGAGGGGCATATTTCTTGCCAACTTTTTCAGTCCCCAATTAATCAATAAACATGCAGCAGAATTAAGTATTTCAAAAGTCAGAAATACGTCTTTAAAATATAGCTAGCAAATGTTGTTTTTATTTTCTAAAAACAAAGCTAATATTAGCAACACTGCAAGGATTATGGTTGGCGTTAGCTAGCTAGCCAGCCTTCCCCCAGCAGTTTAAATTTAGCTAGATAAGTATTGGCATTTCTATCAATGTTATCAATCAGATGGTTAACTAGCAAATATATTTGTTTTCCCCTCGCATCTAAAGCTGCCTGATAGTGATGTCACAGCCATATGTGACTCACAGCTGTAAAACTGCAGCCAAACGTCATGAGCTCTTCCAGAAATGAGGACAGTCCGATTCTTAGATTGCATTGCTAAACATTACATCCGATGTTGGTGAGATGCATGTCTCTTAAGAACTTTCAAAATGACAATATATTTTCATCATCACAACAGAGTGAACAGGGTTATGGTAAACTAGATCAAATGAAATCAAAGTTGTCATTTGCGCAGGAATACAGCGTAGTGTGTACAATACAATGAAATAAGTAGATAACTACAGTATATTAAGTACAGTACAGTAGTTGCCACAGCAGCAAAGAGTCAGTTCAGTTTTCATCAACAGTCTCTCAACAGTGAGAAACTGTCTCTGAGCAAGGTGCTGTTACACTTGATGCTCTGATACAATTTGCAAGATGGTAAAAGAATCAGATGTCTTAATTTCCCATGTTTATATAAGGCCTACCTCTAACTGTCAACAACAACTGTCAGAAGATGGTTGTACTGGCTGTGACAGTCATGGTCATCTTGTCTCCTCCACTACCATCGTAGGCCCACCGGGACACATGGGATGGACTGCCCTGACTCAGACAGACACAAAGTTGTTGCAGAACACACTACAGTAGCTGCAGATTTGAAACTACACTATCAGGTTCATATTTCCTTGCAAAAGTTGTTAGAAAAAGTCCAAATCAACTCTGTTTGGCACGACAGATTTTGCCACATTAACTTATTGCTGCAGGGAACTGTAACTTTTATAGAAACTGAACTGTATGTACATGATAAACATTTTTGACTGGGAACCAATTTTTTGGAGCCAGAAGTTGGCAGGTTTGTTGACATAACATACAATACATTACCTTCCATAACTCCACCTGGTGGACAATGTTGGGAGTGCTGAGTTCTCACAGCACAGGTGGCACAGAAATATTTATATTTATCTAAGCCACAAGCCTCCTCCAAAACTCCACACACACACGGCAGGTGGCGTTGGGTGGACATTCCAGCTCCACTGCAGGCATGTGGAGTAGCTCCTTCAACCCCTTCCTGGTCTCAACATCCGCTGCCTTCCTTTTATTTTATGCTGGGCGAGGATGTGCATCACTGCAGCTGGACACAACTTCTGCTGCAGAGGGAACCGGCTCTGTTCTCCCAGTACTCCCTACAGAGTAGTGACAATTGTTACTGAGTGGACTATCCTGGTTAAATTAAGTTGAACAGAACTGAACAGAGCAACTTTCTCACCGATCCAAGTTGATTGATAGATAGATAGATAGGTACTTTATAGGCTCTTTATCATCAGGCCTCTAGTCAGGTCTCTGTGAACAAGCATGGCTCTTTATCATCAGGCCTCTAGTCAGGTCTCTGTGAACAAGCATGGCTCTTTATCATCAGGCCTCTAGTCAGGTCTCTGTGAACAAGCATGGCTCTTTATCATCAGGCCTCTTGTCAGGTCTCTGTGAACAAGCATGGCTCTTTATCATCAGGCCTCTAGTCAGGTCTCTGTAAACCAGCATGGCTCTTTATCATCAGGCCTCTAGTCAGGTCTCTGTGAACAAGCATGGCTCTTTATCATCAGGCCTCTAGTCAGGTCTCTGTAAACTAGCATGGCTCTTTATCATCAGGCCTCTAGTCAGGCCTCTGTAAACCAGCAGGTCACATCTTCTGTATTGATCGATAGTTTCAGGGTTAACCATTTCAACGTGTGGACCACGCACAGAGAAGTAAGCTACACCCATAATAGTATACTTGATGCTCTATGTAAACCTCCTTCACTACGGCAGTCTGTCTGTGTGACAACATTGCATATTATCCAGGGCCACTGGTCGGATTGGATTTACTGTACTCAAGCCAAAACGCATGCTCTCTCCTCCCTGTAAAAGTCTTCCATTCTCAAAAGTGCCCATCCCCTTATCCCCAGGTGAGTCTGCTGGGCTATGGAACTCTAGAGCAGCACATCAAAAAACCTATCACCCTGTTGTCAGCTATCTGCAGACAGTTCCCTGAGGAAGGATGCAACTATCAAGGATTGTTGGGGGATGACTAAATGCAATAAGGTTTTATATAAACAAATTAAAATTGTATTGTTAGATTACAAAACAACTTTTTCATAGCATGTTGGTCTTCACTCTAACTATTGTGGTAACTTAAACACAACAACCACACTTGGAGCTTATGTTTCAAAAAGTACATGCAATGTCCAGGGTGAATACAGTTTTTTTCAGAGCTTGAGCACTATAGATGGGCCACAGGTAAACATTTGGTTTGGACAACAATGGAGGCCAATATTGGACCGAGAGTAAGAGGGGTGAGAACTAGAGGAGGACGAGGAGGTGAAGAAGTAAGAGGAGGAGGAGGAGGTGAAGTAGGACGGGGGAGAGGAAGAGGAAGGGAAGTCAGGAACACAATAACTGATGAAATCAGAGTGACTGTGGTTGACCATGTTGTCAACCATTGGATGAGCATGAGGGAGGCTGGGTAACGGGTTCAACCAAATCTGAGCCGCTGTACTGTTGCACGTATCATCAGGATATTTCTAAATGAGAACCGGTAAGTAACTGTAAGTGCTGTAGTCTTACTGGTACAGTAATATGTACTGTACTTTCATAATGAGAAGGATCTATCACTAAAACCATTCAAATGTTTTTACAGAACTGCAAGAAAACCAGTATCTGGTGGAAGAGGTCGACTGTTCACCCCAGAGCAGGAGACCCACATTGTAAATATGGTCATTGCAAATAACTGCATCAGACTCAGAGAACTGCAGGAACACATAATAGCAGAAAACAACGTATTCCAAAACATCAACAGAGTGAGTCTCTCTGCACTGTCTCATCTACTGAAACACAGTAGAATTAGGATGAAGCAGCTGTACAACTGAGATATATATATATATATATATATATATATATATATAATATGTGCAGGTAAGCTATACTATCCTATCATTGGATCTGGAAGTGTATGGTGCTACATCATACTGACTGATCCCTGTCTTTCGTACTGTGCTACATTCAGACAGTCATGGAGCTAGAAGCAGATGCAATGCATCATGAGCTAATATATGTGGACAAGGCAGGTTTCAACCTTGCAAAAACAAGGTTGAAATACCATCGGACACCATGCCATCATCAATGTCCCAGGACAACGTGGTGGCAACATAACAATGTGTGCGGCTATTAGTCAAAACGGCGTCCTTCACCTTCATGCAATCCTAGGCCCATACAACACACTGCACACATTATCACATTTCTGGACACCCTCCACAACAGACTAATCCCTAATGTCCAGGGGCCAGAGCAGGCCAGGTATGTTATCCTCTGGGACAATGTTAGTTTCCACCGGGATGCTGTGGTCCGCAATTGGTTCACAGGTCTCCCACTTTTCATCGCACTCAATCTCCCCCCATACTCTCCGTTCTTGAATCCTATTGAAGAATTATTCTCTGCATGGCGTTGGAAGGTGTATGATCGCCAGCCCCACCAACGCATACCCCTTCTACAGGCAATGGAGGAGACTTGTGGAGACATCGATCAGGGGTCATGCCAGGCCTGGATACGGCACTCCAGGCGATACTTTCCATGCTGCCTAGCTCAAGAGATGTGGATGAAGTCTTATGGCTAGACACACAAAGAAGGCAAGATGTAGCCTACATTTTATCTGTTCTTTTTTTTCTTGCACAAATCTTTTTGTTTTCATCTACTGCACTTTTGTTGTTTGAGGAATGTTAGAACATTTTGAGAAAAAAATTAAAATAACTTTTTCCCCTTATTTGTATTGATAGTGTGTTATGTTTCAAATACACATCCATACTTTACACCTTTGGATAACTGTGTGCATGTGTGTTTACTACATGTATGACAACTTTATTGCAAACTGCTATGCCATGCACACAGAAAAAGCAAAAGCCACAAGTGTTTTTCATTTATACTCTCAGTGTTGGTGCTTTGTGTGCTTATTCCAATGATGGTTTGTGTGTACTGTATTGACGCAAAAACACACTTTTTTTTTTTTTTTTTAGTTTGAAGAGTTTTGCAAGAATTGTTTGCTTTTTCAAGAGATGTATAATGTTTTTGCTGGTTTTGTTTAAGGTTTTGTGGTTAGTGTGTAGAGTTTTGATAGTGCCTAAGCAATCAGATTTTTTTTTAATACTAATTACGACAGGTTTGGTCCTCCATAAAAATAGGCAAACAATGTAATTCAGTCTAGTTGACTAGACAAAATGTGGTTATTTTGTTGTTTATATCCGGTAGAATGTTTGTTTGTTTGTAGGTAACGTTACACTGTTTCAGGCCGGACAGCATTCGTGGTAGGACAAATCCCGGTAACATTACTTGTGGGAGGAGGTCCAGTATCAGGCAAACAAAACGTATAGATTTAATTGAAAAAAACTATCTGATTCCTTCTTCTTAGTTGGAATACTTCAATATTGTAACTTTTGGCGAAGTCATGTATAGGCGACCATTGCAGTCCGTCGTGAAGAAAATAATAAATGTGTCAGCTTCAACAGCCACCTTCGGAAAGGTAATTTTTAAGGCTTGCTCACATGAAGGTTAACGTTAGCTAACTATCTTAACTTTAACTAACTAAAAGCTTTAACTAGCTGTCAAATCAAAACATTGGTAGACAAAGTCGCGCACTCTTTGAATGGAACATGAAGAATAGACAGTCGCCTTATTCTATTGGACGCTCCATAAACATGATCTAACGTTAGACAATATGAACTAACATTGATTCCAACCCAGGTGAACTTCAACGTGACCAGACTGTCACTCATTTATGCCGCGTTCAAAACAACTGGGAACTCGGACATTTCCGACGAAAGTATTTATACCACTTGACTTAATCTACATTTTGTGTTACAGCCTGAATTCAAAATTGATTCAATGTAAACATAATTATCACCAATTTACACACAATACCCCATAATGACAAAGTGAAAACATGTTTTTAGTTTTTTTTTGCACATTAATTGAAAATTAAAAACAGAAATATCAAATTATGTAAGTATTCACAACCCCCGAGTCAATACTTTGTAGAAGCACGTCTTTCTGTGTAAAATTCAAGCTCTGTCAAATTGGTTGTTGATCATTGTTAGACAACCATTTTCAAGAAGATTTAAGTCAAAACTGTAACTCAGGCCACTCAGGAACATTCACTGTCTTCTTGGTAAGCAACGCCAGTGTATATTTGGCCTAATCTCCCAGTGTCTGGTGGAAAGCAGACGGAACCAGATTTGCCTCTGGGATTTTGCCTGTTCACAGCTCCGTTCCGTTTCTTTTTATCCTGAAAAACTTAAAGATTACAAGCATACCCATGCTCAAAGGGATGTTCAATGTCTGGTTTTTAAATGTGTTTAAAAAAAATGTTTTATCTACAGTACCAATAGGTGCCCTTCTTTGCGAGGCATTGGAAAACCTCCCTGGTCTTTGTAGTTGAATCTGTTTGAAATGCACTGCTTGACTGAGGGACCTTACATATAAATGTATGTGTGGGGTACAGAGATGAGGTAGTTATAACAAAATTATGTTAAACACTACTGGAGTCCATGCAACTTATTATATGACTTAAGCACATTTTGACTCCTGAATTTATTTAGGTTTGCCATATCAAAAGATCAAGTTGGGAACTCGGGCCTCTTTCTAAAAGTCAGACTTTCCGAACCTGAACATGAGTGACGTCATGAATTGACCTCGTATTTTTCAGAGTTCTCAGCTGTCTTGAAATCCTCATTTGTTAAAATAATAATAGTAATGGCAATATTAATTTAAAAAATGTATTGTTTATTTAGTGTCACTACAAATGTGAATTAATATTTACACATTAACAAATTGCAACATTTCTGCAGACAATAATGATGTACAATAAAAATAACATCAATAAAAAATGAATGCAGATAAATGTAACAATATTGTAGACTTGATGCTAAATACAGATTTGATTTTCTGTGTGTGTGTGTGTCCAACAACCACTTAGTTATGTTAGGAAGTTTGCCATCTTTATGAACGGCCCTGGTAACTTCACCCCAACTTCTCTAATCCCCAGAACACAGTAACTTAAGAACAGAAATGTTTTTCAGCCATTTTGGGAATTTTTACTGAAAAAAAAAAATATATACAGCCCTAGCAGAAGCCCAAAGTCCCATGGAGACGTCCTCTAGGGTGTGGATGTTCTCCCCATCGAAGGCCAGCGTGATTTCACTCTCATGGTGAAATGGATTTCTGTCAATGTGCAGTAAAGGAGTGGGGAGCCGTGAAATCTGTGTCAACAAAAATAAGAAAAAATTTATACACATACAATTTAACAAAGAATGTTACAAATGTTCAGCTGTAGTTTTATATAAGTATGCACACTTATGTTTATGAAGAAACGGACATAAAGGCCGCTCGGGGTCCTCGTGGAGGAGGTAGGGCAAGAACAGGATCGCTGCTGTCGTCTCGAGTCCTAGTAAAGTATAGCAATGATCTTACTACACTTGCTAATTTTATTACAAAATACATATTTTTGATGTACTATGTATAGGCTACATTCGAGAAAGGCAAGAGCAAAAAACCCCGGTGTGCCTCTTCTATGTTGTTCTTCGGGGACTGTCGAAATAGCAGGATGATGTCTGCACCCCTGTCTCACCTCTCTACCTCTTTCATTTTGCCACTAGCCTGGCAGAGTCCTTGAATTATCTTTTGGTCTATATCCATTCCATGGACTTGATTCATTTCTGAGAAGATCTAAAAAGGTAATTTGCACACATTTGTATTTCTTGAGGTTTAGCTTAATGCAGTGACGCAGTGCAGGAAACTCATTAAGCCTCTCTTTGGTGTGGTGGGTGCCAATAAAATGGGCCCTCTCCACCGAAGGTCCTCTTCATTTTGTCCTGCAGGAGGCTAAGGTCAGGATGGTATCTTTTGCATTCTTTCGATGTGCTTTGTCGCACTGGAAGTGTCCTCTGCACTCTGTATCAATGCCTAGTAAAGATTTAGAACAATACCAGTACATTTTGTCAGAATAAGGAAAGTGAGAATTTGTTTCAAATTCATGATCCAATGAGCATATGTTGACAATTATATTACCTATTTACTTGGTTCAAAAAATGGTGTAGCAGACACGCTTCACATCATGCACGCCGTTAGTCACCTATGACACAAACACACGCATGCACAGGTAAAGCTCTTGGTTTTTAAAGAATGTTCCCACTTCATTAGATAGTCGCATATATTGTATGGTCCATATATACTTAAATTACACTCACAAACTATTAACTGCCACTTTGTTGACAAGCCAACACTTGCTGGAACTAAGGTTAGGTTTAGGGGTATGGTACACTGTATTTCTGATCAATTTGATGTTATTTTAATGTACAAAAAATGTGCTTTTCTTTAAAAAAACAAGGGAATGTCTAAGTGACCCCAAACTTTTGAACGGTAGTGTATATAGAGATCATTATATTGAAAAATAGATGATAATTACCTCAGTTAAATCCTTTTTTAAATTTCAAATAAATTTAGCAAATTGAACTTGAGTTTTCATGACAGGAAACAGCTGTTCGATCATCCTGTCGTCAACATCGAGGTGGTTTGTTGAGTAGTTTAGAAAGTTTTATTAGATATGAGATATTAATAGCAGTAGTTTTATAGGATTATATATTGCATTGGAGTCTAGACTGGAGCCAAGTCTACAGACCAAGGCCCATCCTCTTCAAACCAAGAACCAGGATATGAAAAGCTATGACGTGATCACAACCAGTTTAAATGCTGAAACGACGCAAGATTCATTAGACAAAATCACCTGCAAATCCAATGATTGTGATTGCGAGTCTCCCCTCGGGATCAAGTTAGCTGTCCAGACCATGGAACGCCAGTTCCTCCCCAGGCAACATGGCTGCTGACTGGAGACTGTCCTCAACCACATAGGCATGTGCATGGCTGTTGAAACTAGAAGGGGTCATGAGCTTTCCACACAAATACCAGCTGCCCAATATGCTGTATATGTGGTTTACTTTGAAGAACACTGGAATCTCCTCCTTGTGCGCCGTCCCAATCACCAAACGATCACCAATCTTGTGTGACACGCTGTCTACAGTGATTCAGATCCTCCCCAAATCTAGCCTGCAGATCAGTGACAGAGACCGAGAGGGCACGAATTGGGATGTCTGTTGTGTCTGCGCAGTGGTACTGTGCTTCCTAAGCATGTGTTCTTTGACTGCTCCCAGCATTGTCTCATCTGGTGTCTTTTGGCCAGTGTCTTTGCAATGTTTTTGTAGTTGTAGATGATTGCCAGTTTTGAAATACACAGCTGAAAGCTTGTTTTCCTTTTATTGATCAAAGTGGATAGACAACCTCAAATTCATCTATATAAAAATGTATCTGCATTGTTTGTTTTTGCGTGAGCAAGGGATCTGTGAAATCACTCAATTTCCTCGTTGGCAGGTTCTTCTCCATTTTGTGCCACCTTCTTCAAAAGGTCAGGTAGTGGGATGTACTGAAAACTGCCTCTGTCCTTTTCTTCACCACTCAGATGTATCTCTCTGTGCAACCGTTCCCATTTCTTCACAACAGTATTAATCCAGCATCCACTCTGTGTTGATACTTCTCATGCACTCTTCAAAACCCTTTGTCTGGTTTAAAAGCTCACACAAGTCATTGTCCTCATCTAAATTAATGTGAATGTTTCGAAGATGGAATTTCAAGGCAGCGCTGTAGTGGGACATAAATGAATCAAAAATCGAATGAAGATCCTCCACTATACTGCTCTGCACAGTCGCAGGAACACAGCGCTTCTCTCTGATCTTCAACATAAAAAGGCAAGAGGTTTCTCTTAAGACCTCTAACCAGGAAGTCATGAAGTCAACGGACTCCATAACATTAGTTGCAGGTGCCCACGCGAGATCAGTCATCATCGTTCACATTTTCCTCAGTGTAGTCAGTTACAGGAATTACAGGCCTCATTGTGTCCCATGTTTTGTTTTCTGTATATGTGTCCTAATATGATGCAAAGCATTTACATGTTTTCATGCAACCTCCAAGTCCACATGTTAACAGGAACCCTGGCTCACTCTGGTGATACAGACCAATGTGGCAAATCTGTTTTATCAGAAGGAAAAAAAATATATTGTTGCATTTTGAGCACTTATACAAAGCAGGCATTTTGACTGGTGTTGACTGGCAGGTAGCCTAGCAGTTAAAGCATTTGAATCGTCCAGCCGACAAGGTGAAAAAAATCTGTTGTTCTGTCCTTGAGCAAGAAAGTTATAACATCTCCACAACAAGAGCTACCTGGTAGTTGGGGTTAAAAGTTAGTCAAGTTTTGGTTGGAAGTTGCAGGCAATTGACGGTCAATTATTTAAATTAAAAACCTTGGAGAGGTGTACTCCAACTGATTTTGCTGAAGCCACTGGCAGACATCCTCCTACTGACCATCCAGATACTTCAGAATTTCTGAAAAGGAACAACAGAATCAGGTTTCATGCCGGAGTCCAGTTAGGCTATGCAAAGGCACTACATACATCCCCACCAAGAATAACCATGAAATGACCAAAACCAACTCACCAAAGACGCTTGTGTGCCATTTGAATGCTAATAGAGTTCAGTTTTGTTTCAATGGCTATGTAGATTAAATGTACATTTCAAATGCTGTCCAACAACATATCCTTACCTTCTTCTTGATCCCAATTGCATTGTGTCCATGTTCTGTCCTGTAAGAATTTCAAAGGAAGGGAAAATGTGTCAAAGAATAGTCTTAATTTTTTTTTTTTTTATAAATATTGAAAGATAAATGTCATCGACATACAATTGAATTCAAAATAGAAGAACATATTGGAGTAAGCACTAGCCAATACAGTACAGCCATACAGTAGAAGTACAGCCATACAGTAAACGTCCTGCCATACAGGCCTAATATCACATTTCAAGCTATCTTTGTACACATTGTTCAGTATTTTATCAGGCTGATTTGAAAGATTATATGCAGCACTTTGCTGCGTGGCAATACTGTGTTTGGTTGCTGAAGGGCATGCATTTATACAAAAAAGATAGTCTAGTCACTATTAATATTATTATGCATTTGAATCCCATCTATATCTACCATCTAAGCTATTAATTTCTCTCCACAAGGGGGAATACATGTAACAGTTCCAAAATGGTATAGTATTGTACATGTAATGTAGTGCCGCCTTGTGAGTTCATTATAGTATTGCATACTGTAGCAGGCTATATAAAGAGGAAGCCCTCCATTGTCAGATTGAATTTGTTGTGACATCTCGTCAGTACAGGTCACCGTCAGTTAGTTAGTTAGCTAGCTAACGTCAATGTTTATTCTCACAAAAGTGAGAACTGCTCTAATTGGAAACGTACATTAATGAGTGTAAAGCCATGTTTGATTTATGGAAACGATATACAATATGAGACACAATATAGTTCAGTAAATAATAAAAACCTAGTTCTGGCTAGTTAGGACATAACTTTAGCTAGCTACTGTAGCTCATACAACGGTCAACCCGGCTTTCTAATTCTTCTGAACTAAAGTAGCTAGCTAACGTGACAGCTAACATTATGGAAGCTATTCACAGAAGACCATAATTGTGTTAGTTATTCATTAGTATTTTATATTATATAAATTATTTCTATACATATTCAGAGCCAAACATCAACTTACCTTTTTTAACTATTGTCGCATTCAAACTTGGCACAACTATTTTCAGTTGCAATTGCAAAGTTCCCAGAAGAACTCCAGCAACAATGGGGGTTCCTCGATTAACCCCACCTCCTAAGAAGTTCTTTGAAGAACCTTTCTGGGATGTTTTTCATTGCCAAGAACCCTACGGTTCTTTTGAGGATCTTACAAGAACTCCAGTTGATCCCTAATTTTTATAGTGTAGGTTTAACCATTGCTGAGAATGCCTTTATTGTATTTACCTAATGCTGCATTTATTCTGTCCTTATTTTAGGTATTCGAGCAAGAGGCCTGTCTTGCAAGAGCTTTTATCGCTTGCCGGTTGGTAGGCACAACCACAACCACAACCTCTCCCCTCCAGACACAATGCCGGACACTTCACAGCAGTTCACAGGTATGTGCTTATCCATCGTAACTCCACATCAAGGCAGGAACAACAGCAACTGTGCCTTCAATGATGGTTCTTTCAGTCTAGCCAAAGGGCATCTATGCAAGCTTGTTAGATCATACTACTTGGGTAAGTCGGGACATGGCAGCATTCCAGACCACACTGGTCCATGAAGCTACAAACCCCCACGACCTGACATTTCAGAAGTAGCAGCAGAGACACTTTTCTGTGGCATCTCTGATTACCAAACAGAAGGATAATGTAAGGTCAGTGTTTCCCCAATATTTATTTTTGCTAAATCGTTGCCGCAAAAAAATATGCTAAATATTTATTTATTATTATCATTAAAAAAGAAACGACATTGAAATGACTAAAGCGAAATTAAAACTGTGTACGAATGATAATGGACATGCATTTATAGTCAAATCAAATGTATTTATTTATAAAGCGCTTTTTACATCAGCCGATGTCACAGTGTTATACAGAAACCCAGCCTAAAACCCCAAACAGCAAGCAATGCAGATGTAGAAGCACGGTGGCTGGAAAAACTCCCTAAAAAGGCAAAACCTAGGAAGAAACCTAGAGAGGAACCAGGCTCTGAGGGGTGTCCAGTCCTGTTCTGGCTGTGACGGGTAGAGATTTATAACAATTCATGGCTATTAAGGCCAGTTCTTTCTCCAAGATGTTCAAATGTTCATAGATAACCAGGAGGGTCAAATAATAATAATACAAGTAGTTGTGGAGGTTGCAACAGGTAAATACATCAAGAGTGAATGTCACTTGGCTTTTCAGTGCAATAGAGCTCAGGTGCGGTAGAGAGAGAGCGAGATGAAAACAGCAGGTCTGGGACAAGGTGGCACGTCCAATGAACAGGTCAGGGTTCCATAACCGCAGGCAGAAGAGTTGAAACCGGTGCAGCAGCACGACCAGGTGGACTGGGAGAGAGAAAGAATTAGAGGGAGCATACTTAAATTCACACAAGACACTGGATAATAACACCAGATTTAACAAACTGACCCTAGCCCCCCGGCACATAGACTATTGCAGCATAGATACTGGAGGCTGAGACAGGGGGGGTCAGGAGACACTGTGGACCCCTCAGACAATACCCCGACAATACCCCCCGGACAGGGCCAAACCAGGATATAACCTCACCCACTCTGCCAAGCACAGCCCCTACACCAATAGTCTCTTCACTCTGTCCAGCTTGCTAACAGTCATCGAAATGGGAGAGGGAGAGTGGAGCAGCAGGAGGGGGGGGGACACTTGATGGTCTGCCATTGCAGTATAAAGGTTAAATAAAATAAAATTGCAAACCAATGCTGGATCGGAATGCACATAAAAAGAAAGATAAATATTTGGAAAAAGTAGTCTAGCACTGGTTAGCTCTTAATGCTTATCCTACATGCTAAAGTAACAAGCCATTATTGCTGCATGTTTGAAATTGAAATGCGTCTATGAGAAAAATTTAATTGCATGCATTTTGAATTGGCAAGTTATGTGGGTCATGATTTTTACTGTATCTGTTCTTTAAAATAGCTGGTGGTTGTGGGTTTGAAAACAGCTCACCCATGCAACACTAGTCTGTGTCTGTAGTAGGCTTACTAGGCCACCTTTACAGCAGTTTCTTAGCACGATTTAGCTCAGCTTGGTTTGAGGAATGGTCCTAATGGTGTCATTATTTTGGACTACCAATGGCCATAGTAAAATTCCTTCAGTTATTGAGTACGGTTACATAGTCAGATTAATATAATAGTTTGATTTTAAAATGTTTACATGCTTTGTAAGAAGAACGGTTTCCCTAATAATACTGTTTGCGTGGACACATCTGAAATCAGGCTACCTGATGGCACTCTGATCAATGCAAAAAATCGCCAATCAAAATAAACGTTCTACCACAGCGACCATGTTAGTTTTGGGGTGCATATTTTATTCTGAGTTCGGACATACACTGGTTGTACAAAACATTACGAAGTCTATGACATGCTCTTTCCATGACATAGACTGGCCAGGTGAATCCAGGTGAAATCTATGATCCCTCAGTGTAGATGAAGAGGAGGAGACCTTAAGCCTTGAAACATGGATTGTGTATATGTGCCATTCAGAGGGTGAATGGGCAAGACAACATATTGGAAGTGCCTTAAATAAAATAATTGAACTCAAATTTGTCCGAACTCAGAATCAAATAGGCTTTGCAAAAATAACATGGTCGATGTGGTACAACGTTTATTTTGATATGTCCATGTTAACAGGATTACTAGGGAAAAAGTTATTCTTGCAAAGCATGTAAAAGTTTTAAACTATTCTACTCATCTGACTGTCCAAAATAATTGTATTATTGTGTGCATGTAACCATACTCATTGTGCCATGGTGTAGACTTGAATTCAGCAGCAACAACATGGCACCATGCCATGGCTTGCTTAGCATGTGATATCAGTCAGAATATACAGTTGTAGGGAGGGGGTCTGCTAAATATCTCTTCTTACTATGACTAAGTAGATTATAAATATTATATTAAAATTGTGATTAAAATTGTGATCTAATGACAACATTATTGAGGCTATATAGTTTAGGTTATGGGGTATCAAAGTTCAGGGTGACAAACAAATATTTATGTCTCTATTTGTATTTCTGGATGTAGGCTTGATACTTTTCAATCTATCATTAGCTACATAAGTACATATGAAATATACAGTATGGCTGCATTTCAACGTAAGTTTGAATTCACTGGGTTGCAAAGTAATGCCAAATAACGGGGACTAATAATGCCACATCACGCTACTTTTTTCCTAACATTCCTAAGTTGAATGGGGCTTGCGTCTGTATGTGTCACACACGCACACCAGATATTGCACCTCAAATATGTTCATGCGTCAAGGCTCTTCTCTCTTTTCCCTCCTTTACCAGCTCTTTAATGTGAAAGAAACCCCACAGGCGGCCACAGAAGAGGTGGGGGCCTTCACCAAGCTCATCGAGGCCATGGGCTTCACAGGACCTCTCAAATACAACAAATGGGTAATTGCCTCTAGCGTCACTCAAATGTCCACCCACTACAGTTCTTCATACAGTATTACTGTTGGTCTCTCGCAAGTAACCTCTGATTCATCAGCTCCCACTGTAATGTATATGTAGGATGTCATGTACAATGATGGGTGGATGTACACATATTGTGGTTCAGTAGTGAAGGACAGCACTTCTACAGACAAGATGCAGCCACAAGAAAGTGCAGAAAGGGGAGCGTCGTCCGAGTTTGGCCTGGGTAGGCTGTAATTTTAAATAGGAATTTGTTCTTAACTGACTTGCCTAGTTAAATAAAAAATGTTTTTTTAAAACTTGCTTGTTGTTTAGGCCTAAAAGTTCAGCGTTAATTTAGTTCTGATTAATAACAATAATGTTTTCACAAAGGCCTACCTGCGTCACATTGAATGCACACATTCCAATCTCTAAAGAGATGATACTGGTTTACAGGGGGGACATGAGGTCCTTGTGCTGGCAACCAGGGATCTTCCCTGTGGATGAGCCAAGGACCTCCATGGGTTAGGGTTGACAATGCATGCCAAAACCCCTCCTCATGGATAGGGCCCAGACCTGGGTTCAGATGGCGTACTATTTTAAGTAATTTCAAATACTTAAGCTGTGCTTGATTTGAGCTTCCCTGTTGCAATGGAATCAATTAGAAACGTCCCAAAAGTGCAAACTCCACCCACATGGGACTCCAGGCAAGCTAAAGTAAACACTCAAAGTATTTTAAAGATGTCAAATGTACCCAGGTCTGGTTCCTAATGTTACTAAAACTCTGGGCCCTAAACTTTTAAAACCTCCTAGAGTATAATGTCCGTGCCGCCGCAAAAATCTAATTAGCATAATACAAACAAAAATCCAGTTTAAACTAGCGATATTTTACATTGGATGCGTCCCAATCCACCGCAATCGCGGATGTACCACTTCCCTTTCTCACAAAATCGTCTATGGCGTCTGAACGATTTGGCCTAACCACTATTATGACCCCTCTCTATGCAAAGATGACTCTCGCGAACACGATGGTGTTGTCCATTTTGCTCTACGACCCCCACAAGCCTTTTGGGACTCGTCTGAAGTCCGTACAGCCGATCTGCCAACTTCTGTCTGTAGCGTCCGAACAGTTTGGGCTACACACTAATATGATTGGCTTGAAAACCCTTCCTCTGAAATGTGGTTTACAGTTTAAATTGGTTCGGTGTCATAAGCCTTAGGGAATGCAAATGCATATCAACTCCCATGGCTGCACTGCTGTGCTGTAAGAGTGGGTAGCAGCCGCGTGCACACAGCAGCCCAGGCTGTGCTCAGAGATGGCTGTCCATGCCAGCGCCAAGCTTGCCCGGATGGACAGGTATTCACCTGTGATTGACATTCTTATGCCACCACCCACCTCTGGCCAAAGACCTAAGCTTTTCAAATCAAATTGTATTTGTCACATGCGCCTAATACAACAGGTGTAGACCTTACAGTGAAATGCTTACTTTTGAGGATCTGAGGACCCATGCCAAATCTTTTCAGTCTCCTGAGTGGAAATAGGCTTTGTCGTGCCCTCTTGACGACTGTCTTGGTGTGTTTGGACCACGACAGCCCCATCGTTGAGAATGGGGGCGTGCTCAGTTCTCTTTTTCCAGTAGTCCAGAATCACACAGCCAGGTCTCTGACCTCCTCCCTATAGGCTATCTTGTCAGTGATAAGGCCTACCACTGTTGTGTCGTCGGCAAACTTAATGATGGTGTTGGAGCCGTGCCTGGCCATGCAGTCAAGGGTGAACAGGGAGTACAGGAGGGGACTGAGCACACACCCCTGAGGGGCCCCCGTGTTGAGGATCAGCGTGGCAGATGTTGTTACCTACCCTTACCACCTGGGGGCGACCCGTCAGGAAGTCCAGTATCCAGTTTCAGAGGGAGGTGTTTAGTCGCACTGTCCTTAGTTTAGTGATGAGCTTGGAGGGCTCTATGGTGTTGAACGCTGAGCTGTAGTCAATGAATGGCATTCTCACGTAGGTGTTCCTTTTGTCCAGGTGGGACTAGGCAATGTGGAGTGCAATAGAGATTGCATTATCTGTGGATCTGTTGGGAGGTCTAGGGTTTCTGGGATAATGGTTTTGATGTGAGCCATGACAAGCCTTTCAAAGCATTTAATGTCTACAGACGTGAGTGCTACGGGTCGGTAGTCATTTAGGCAGGTTACCTTAGTGTTCTTGGGCACAGGGACTATGGTGGTCTGCTTGAAACATGTTGGTATTACAGACTCAGCCATGGACATGTTGAAAATGTCAGTGAAGACACTTGCCAGTTGGTTATTGCATGCTCGGAGTACATGTCCTGGTAATCCGTCTGTGAATGTTGGCCTGCTTAAAAGTCTTACTCACATCGGCTACAGAGAGTGTGATCACACAGTCTTCCGGAACAGCTGATGCATAGAAGTGATTTAGCTCGTCTGGTAGGCTCGTGTAACTGGCAGCTCGCGGCTGTGCTTCCCTTTGTAGTCTGTGATAGTTTGCAGGCCCTGCCACATCCGATGAGTGTCGGAGCCGGTGTAGTACCATTCATTCTTAGTCCTTTATTGACTCTTTGCCTGTTTGATGGTTCGTCTGAGGACATATTGGGATTTCTTATAAGTGTCTGGGTTTGAGTCCCGCTCCTTGAATGCAGCAGCACTGGCTTCTGGTTGGGGTATGTGCATACGGTCACTGGGGGGACGACGTCATCGATGCACTTATTGATGAAGCCAGTGACTGATGTAGTGTACTCCTCAATGCCATTGGAGGAATCCCGGAACATATTCCAGTCTGTGCTAGCAAAACAGTCCTGTAGCTTAGCATCTGCGTCATCTGACCACTTCTTTATTAACCAAGTTTTTGCCTAATAGCAGGAATCAGGAGGATAGAATTCTGGTCAGATTTGCCAAATGGAGGGCGAGGGAGAGCTTTGTATGCATCTCTGTGTGTGGAGTAAAGGTGGTCTTGAGTTTTTTTGCGTCTGGTTGCACATTTAACATGCTGGTAGAAATGAGGTAAAACGGATTTAAGTTTCCCTGCATTTAAATCCCCGGCCACTAGGAGCCCGGCCACTAGGAGCCTCTGGATGAGCGTTTTCCTGTATGCTTATTGCCTTATACAGCTCATTGAGTGCGGCCTTAGTGTGAGCTGTGGTTTAAATGTTGGAGATGTTAAAAGGAAAGTGGAAAGTATTACTCTGTGGAATACTTTTTAGGCTAGCCCACAGGACACCTGCCTCTTCTATCAGCTACCGTTTGAAGTCTAACGCATCTGAATGTGACTTTTTAAACTTACTGCTGCTGTCTGTTTATTTTGCAGAAAATCAAGATTGCTGCCTTGCGCATGTACACATGCTGTGTAGAGAGAATCAACTATGATGAATTCTTTGAAAGTAAGTATTTCCCTGTAGAGATTCCTTCTATGTAGTTCATTCCTTCTAATGAGTTCATCATCATCACCAGAGAGAGGTAGCCTATCTTCCAGCCAGATTCCAATCCATACACTACAGACAGGTGTTTGTTGAACACTACTATATAAGCAATTGATTTAATAAATAAACGACCGGCTAGTAATCTATGACTGAGTTGTTGTGCTAGTATTTGAGAACATTTCCATAGCATTGAGAACAATTGCCATGTAGACCTTACCAATTCAATGAATGGATGGATGGATGGAGGGAAGGGCTGTTAAGGCCTAATGTTGTCATGCAGCACATTTAACATTTTTTGAACATGACCTAAACTCCCGGAACCACATCACTTCAACACGACTGCCCAAATATGCCTAAAGGCACCCTTTCATCGGCATCCTGAAAGATTTATGTGACACTTTTTACAGGCCGATTTAGGCTGCTTCTTAATAGGGGTGGGGGGTAGAGAGCAGGTGTAAACTCAGTAGTGGTTTTGGATAGAATATGGGCCTGGGAGTCTTGGCTGACAAGCCCCTCTGCTCTTTCCGTCCACAGAATGCTCCCTCCCCGACACGCTCAACTCCTGGTTCTTGGTGGCACAGCTCCATGTCTGGTGAGTACCTCTGTGTTACACCCCTCCTCAAGCCAGGTTTACTTTGCCCCCCACTGTACAGTTTGCACCCCTTTTTGGGTACTTTAAGTTCTAATGACGATGCTGAGACTGTGCCTTTATTTTCTACTTCGACCTCAATGCTGTGTTCCTTTCGGTTTGGCTGGTCTCCCGTCTACTATTCCTTTGACGTCAAATCTAGACTTTAAACTGGTGTTAAGACATTTTGAAATGTAAATTAAATTGATTGGGCATGATTTGGAAAGGCACACACCTGTCTATATAAGGTCCCACAGTTGACCGTGCATGTCAGAGCAAAAACCAAGCCATGAGGTTGAAGGAATTGTCCGTAGAGCTCCGAGACAAGATTTTGTCGAGGCACAGATCTGGGGAAGGGTACCAAAACATTTCTGCAGCATTGAAGGTCCCCAAGAAGGCAATGGCCTCTTCTTAAATGGAAGAAATTTGGAACCACCCAAGACTCTTCCTAGAGCTGGCTGCTCAGCCAAGCTGAGCAATCTGGGGAGAAGGGCCTTGGTCAGGGAGGTGACCAAGAAGCCACTTCACAGTAAAAATTCAATTTTATGGAATTTTCCAAGCTGTTTAAATGCACAGTCAACTTAGTGTACAGTCGTGGCCAAACGTTTTGAGAATGACAAGTATTGCTGCCTCAGTGTTGATGATGATCAGATGAATTGCAATTAATTGCAAAGTCCCTCTTTACCATGAAAATGAACTTAATCCCCAAAAAACATTTCCACTGCATTTCAGCCCTGCCACAAAAGGACCAGCTGCCATCATGTCATTGATTGTCTCGTTAACACAGGTGAGAGTGTTGACGAGGACAAGGCTGGAGATCACTGTCATGCTGATTGAGTCAGAATAACAGACTGGAAGCTTTAAAAGGAGGGTGGTGCTTGAAATCATTGTTCTTCCTCTGTCAACCATGGTTACCTGCAAGGAAACATGTGCCGTCATCATTGCTTTGCACAAAAAGGGCTTCACAGGCAAGGATATTGCTGCTGGTAAAGATTGCGCCTAAATCAACCATTTATCGGATCATCAAGAACTTCAAGGAGAGAGGTTAAATTGTTGTGAAGAAGGTGTCAGGGCGCCCAAGAAAGTCCAGCAAGCGTCTGGACTGTCTCCTAAAGTTGATTCAGCTGCGGGATCGGGGCACCACCAGTGCAGAGCTTGCTCAGGAATGGCAGCAGGCAGATGTGAGTGAATCTGCACGCACAGTGAGGCGAAGACTTTTGGAGGATGGCCTGGTGTCAAGAAGGGCAGCAAAGAAGCCACTTCTCTCTAGGAAAAACATCAGGGACAGACTGATATTCTGAAAAAAGTACAGGGATTGGACTGCTGAGGACTGGGGTAGAGTCATTTTCTCTGATGAATCCCATTTCTGATTGTTTGGGCCATCTGGAAAACACCTTGTCCGGAGAAGATAAGGTGAGTGCTACCATCAGTCCTGTGTCATGCCAACAGTAAAGCATCCTGAGACCATTCATGTGTGGGGTTGCTTCTCCGCCAAGGGAGTGGGCTCACTCACAATTTTGCCTAAGAACACAGCCATGAATAAAGAATGGTACCAACACATCCTCAGAGAGCAACTTCTCCCAACCATGGCCAGGAAACACCCCAGACCTTAATCTCATTGAGAACTTGTGGTCGATCCTCAAGAGGCGGGTGGACAAACAAAAACCCACAACTTCTGACAAACCCCAAGCATTGATTATGCAAGAATGGCCTGCCATCAGTCAGGATGTGGCCCAGAAGTTAATTGACAGCATGCCAGGGCGGATTGCAGAGGTCTTGAAAAAGAAGGGTCAACACTGCAAATATTGACTCTTTGCATAAACTGAATGTCATTGTCAATGAAGGCCTTTGACACTTATGGAATACTTGTAATTATACTAGAGTGTACCATAGTGACTACTGACATAAAGATCTAAGAACACTGAAGCAGCAAACTTTGTGGAGACTTGTGTCATTCTCTAAACTTTTGGCCACGGCTGTATGTAAACTTCTGACCCACTGGAATTGTGGTATAGTGAATTATAAGTGAATAATCGGTCTGTAAACAATTGTTGGAAGAATTACTTGTGTCATGCGCAAAGTAGAAGTTCTAACCGACTTCCTAAAACGTAGTTTGTTAACATGAAATCTGTGGAGTGGTTGAAAAATGTGTGTGTGTGTGTATATATATATATATATACAGCGGGTGAAATATGTATTGAACACGTCACCATTTTTCTCAGTAAATATATTTCACCAGATGTTGGTAACAACCCAAGTAATCCATACATACAAAGAAACCAAAACAAATAAGTTCAGAAATTAAGTTATGTGTAATAATGTGAAATGACACAGGGAAAAAGTATTGAACACACTTACTGATATTTATTTAATACTTTGTACAAAAGCCTTTGTTGGTAATGACAGCTTCATGACGCCTCCTGTATGGAGAAACTAGTCGCATGCATTGCTCTGGTGTGATTTTGGCCCATTCTTCCACACAAACAGTCTTCAAATCTTGAAGGTTCCGTGGGCCTATTCTATTAATCTTGATCTTCAGTTCTTTCCATAGATTTTCAATGGGATCACCAAGTCAGGTGATTGGCTGGGCCATTCTAGCAGCTTTATTTTCTTTCTTTGAAACCAATTGAGAGTTTCCTTGGCTGTGTGTTTGGGATCATTGTCTTGCTGAAATGTCCACCCTCGTTTCATCTTCATCATCCTGGTAGATGGCAGCAGATTTTTGTCAAGAATGTCTCGGTAAATTTGCCCATTCATCCTTCCTTCAATTATGTGAAGTTTGCCAGTACCATTTGCTGAAAAGCAGCCCCACACCATGATGTTCCCACCTCCAAACTTCACTGTTGGTATGGTGTTTTTAGGGTGATGTGCAGTGCCATTTCTCCTCCAAACATGGTGTGTATTATGACATCCAAACAGTTCAATTTTGCTCTCATCTGACTATACTATATTCTCCCAGTATTTCACTGGCTTTTCCAAATGTTGTGCAGCAAACTTTAAACGAGCTTCAACATGCTTTTTCCAGCAATGGAGTCTTGCGTGGTGAGCATGCATACAGGCCATGGCGGTGGAGTGCATTACTTAATGTTTTCTTTGAGACAACAGTACCTGCTAATTGCAGGTCTTTTTGAAGCTCTCCACAAGTGGTCCTTGGCTCTTCTGATTATTCTTTTCACTCCTCTGTCAGAAATCTTGCGAGGAGCACCTGGTCGAGGCAAATTTATGGTGAAATGATTGTCTTTTCACCGTATTATGGCCCCAACAGTGCTCACTGGAACATTCAGAAGCTTAGAAATGCACCTATAACCAATGCCATCATTATGTTTTGCAACAATTATTTTGCGAAGGTCTTGAGACAGCTCTTTGCTTTTACCCATCATGAGATGTGTCTTGTGTGACACCTTGGCAATGAGACCTTTTTGTAGGCCATCAGTTGGGACTGAACCAGCTGATATTAATTTTCACTGACATGGGGCTGGATTGCTTTTTAATTACTGATAGTTTTCAGCTGTTGTCTTGGCTTTCCATGCCTTTTTGCACCTCCCTTTCTTCATGTGTTCAATACTTTTTCAGATTTCACATTATTACACAACTTTCTGAACTTATTTGTTTTGGTTTCTTTGTATGTATGGATTACTTGGGTTGTTACCAACATCTGGTGAAAGGTTCATGTCAATAGCACCTTTTGGAAATATATTTACTGAGAAAAATGGTGATGTGTTCAATACTTATTTCCCCCGCTGTGTATATATATATATATCTTTTTTTATTTATTTTTATTTCACTGCATCAGCGATAGCGTAACAGACGTTTCGACTTTACAGCCTTCAGTGTGTAGGTACATATTTTATTGTAATTGAAAATAGCATTTATAAGGAACAACCGATGAGTAGCAGGTGCTTCTAATCAGGGTTGCCACTCATCTGCCAATCAGGGATGTGGCGTTTCTGGTCTACCTGTATACAAGTTAGAAATACAGAATTATGGGAGCAGGTATGAAGTGCAATTTATGAATCAATTGCCTTAGGTTCTGCTCACTTGGATACATTATATAAATTCATGAGATAGCTTACCACAAAGGACATCAGGTACAGCTGTTCATAAATATGTGGGGCGAACTCATAAACAATATGTAAAATTTGATATGGACAGTGTTCTTGTATACCAGTCTAAATTTGGCCTATAGGAAGGAGGTGAAATCTAATTCTTTGTTTAAACCATGGGAGATACAGAATTTAATTTATATTTCCACATGGCTTTAGTTACCACATGCCTTGGTATTTGATCCAGACCAGGGAAGCAAAGGTATGCATGAGCTCATCAGAGTTGGGTGATGAATTGCGCTGCCACGGTCCTCTTCATCAAACATGCCCACCACTCCTCTGACTTCCTGTCAAAGCCACTTTCCTGCCACTAATTCTGTTGACTTTGGGATGCGGGATGACATAAGCTCCAAGAGCCAGGCCTGGACTCAATCAAAGCTAAATATTCAGGAAGCTAAACATTCTGCATGAAAATGGTGTCATGTCGGGGGGGGGGGGGCTCACACTGATGCGGATTCCTACGCGCATCGGTTTAGGTTATTTGGATTTGGACCCAAGAACCTGTGAGTGAAAATGTAGAACATGGATCCCCAGCTGGCGGGTGATTTTATTTGGCCCCCCAAGTTTCAAGCAAAAAATTATATTTACACAGGGGGCCATACGTTTGGAATATTACTCATTCAAGAGTTTTTATTTATTTGCACTATTTTTTACATTGTAGAAAAGTGAAGACAAACTATGACATAACACATATAGAATCATGTAGTAACCAAAAAAGTGTTCAACAAATCAAAATATATTTTATATTTGAGATTTTTCAAAGTAGCCACCCTTTGCCTTTGACAGCTTTGCACACTCATGGCTTTCTCTCAACCAGCTTCATGAGGACCGCCACAGGAATGGAAGATTGCAGCCCAAATAAATGCTTCACAGAGTTCAAGTAACAGACACATCAACTGTTCAGAGGAGACTGTGTGAATCAGGCCTTCATGGTCGAATTGCTGCAAAGAAACCACTACTAAATACCAATAATAAGAAGAGACTTGCTTGGGCCAAGAAACACCAGCAATGGACATTAGACCGGTGGAAATTTGTCCTTTGGTCTGGAGTCCAGATTTGAGATTTTTGGTTCCAACCTCAACCAAATTTAGATGGTTTGGGATGAGTCAGGCTGCAGTGAAGCAAAGCAGCCAACAAGTGCTCAGCATATGTGGGAATTCCTTCAAGACTGATGGAAAAGCATCCAGGTGAAGCTGGTTGAGAGAATGCCAAGAGTGTGCAAAGCTGTCATCAAGGCAAAGGGTGGCTATTTGAAGAATCTCAAATATCAAATATAATACTTTTTTGGTAACTACATGGTTCCATATGTGTTATGTCATAGTTTTGATGTCTTCACTTTTATTCTACAATGTAAAAAATAGTGCTGTGTGTCGGTGTGTGTTTGTGTGTACAGTTGAAGTCAGAAGTTTACATACACCTTAAAAATGCTCGACATCATGGGGAAATCAAAAGAAATCAGCCAAGACCTCAGAAAAAAAATTGAAGACCACCACAAGTCTGGTTCATCCTTGGGAGCAATTTCCAAACACCTGAAGGTACAAACAATAGTACGCAAGTATAAACACCATGGGACCACGCAGCCATCATACCGCTGAGGAAGGAGACGCGTTCTGTCTCTTAGAGATGAACGTACTTTGGTGCGAAAAGTGCAAATCAATCCCAGAACAACAGCAAAGGACATAACCTGAATGGCCACTCAGCAAGGAAGAAGCCACTGCTCCAAAACCGCCATAAAAAAAGCTAGACTACGGTTTGCAACTGCACATTGGGAGAAAGATCGTACTTTTTGGAGAAATGTCCTCTGGTCTGATGAAAAACAAAAAATAGAATTGTTTGGCCATAATGACTATCGTTATGTTTTGAGGAAAAAGGGGGAGGCTTGCAAGCCGAAGAACACCATCCCAACCGTGAAGCATGGGGGTGGCAGCATCATGTTGTGGGGGTAATTTGCTGCAGGAGGGACTGGTGCACTTCACAAAATAGATGGAATCATGAGGAAGGAAAATTATGTGGATATATTGAAGCAACATCTCAAGACATCAGTCGGGAAGTTAAAGCTTGGTCGCAAATGGGTCTTCCAAATGAACAAGCATACTTGCAAAATGGCTTAAGAACAATAAATTCAAGGTATTGGAGTGGCCACTTGGAATGTGATGAAAGAAATAAAAGCTGAAATAAATAATTCTCTCTACTATTATTCTGACATATCACATTCTTAAAATAAAGCGGTGATCCTAACTGACCTAAAACAGGGATTTTTTCTAGGATTAAATGTCAGGAATTGTGAAAAACTGAGTTAGTTTAAATGTATTTGGCGAAGGTGTATGTAAACCTCCGACTTCAATACATATACTACCGTTCAAAAGTTTGGGGTCACTTAGAAATGTTCATGTTTTTGAAAGAAAAGCACATTTTTTGTCCATTAAAATAACTTTGATCAGAAATACAGTGTAGACATTGTTAATGGAATATCTACATAGGCGTACAGAGGCCCATTATCAGCAACCATCACTCCTGTATTCCAATGGCACGTTGTGTTAGCTAATCCAAGTTGATCATTTTAAAAGGCTAATTGATCATTAGAAAACCCTTTTCCAATTATGTTAGCACAGCTGAAAACCATTGTGCTTAATAATAAAACAATAAAACTGGCCTTCTTTAGACTAGTTGAGTATCTGGAGTATCAGCATTTGTGGGTTCGATTACAGGCTCAAAATGGCCAGAAACAAAAAACAATTCTGAAACTCATCAGTCTATTCTTGTTTTAAGAAACTAAGGCTATTCCATGTGAGAAATTGCCAAGAAACTGAAAATCTCATACAACTCTGAACTACTTCCTTCACAGAACAGCGCAAACTGGCTCTAACCAGAATAGAAAGAGGAGTGGGAGGCCACGGTGCACAACTGAGCAACAGGACAAGTACATTAGTGTCTAGTTTGAGAAACGGATTTCTCAAGTCCTCAACTGGCAGCTTAATTAAATAGTAATAACACCAGTCTCAATGTCAACAGTGAATGCTGGCCTTCTAGGCAGAGTTATAAAGACAAAGCCATATCTCAGACTGGCCAATAAAAATAAAAGATTAAGATGAGCAAAAGAACACAGGACAGAGGAAGATTGGAAAAAAAGTGTTATGGACAGACAAATCTAAGTTTGAGGATCACAAAGAAGAACATTCGTGACACGCAGACCAAATGAAAAGATGCTGCAGGAGTGCTTGACGCCATCTGTCAAGCATGGTTGAGGCAATGTGATTGGTCTGGGGGTGCTTTGGTGGTGGGTAAAAGGGATCTTGAAGAAGGAAGGCTATCACTCCATTTTGCAACACCATGCCATACCCTGTGGACGGCGCTTAATTGGAGCCAATTGTCTCCTACAACAGGACAATGACCCAAAGCACAGCTCCAAACTATGCAATAACTATTTTGGGAAGAAGCAGTCAGCTGGTATTCTGTCTGTGCTAATAAAACGTTTTGCCAAGATAATCCATCCACCTGACAGGTGTGACATATCAAGAAGCTGATTCAACAGCAAAGCACAAGTGATATGCTTGAGGCTTGGATTCAGTCCTTAAATTATTAAATAACATTATGACTATAACTACTGTTCGCTGAAGGAGGGAAATGAGGTACAACACCTGTTTGGTCCCGCCACGCCAATTCCTGGGGTAATAAATTGAAGGAATCAGAGCCTTACGCTTATTACCTGTGGAAGGCGGGGCTTCCAGTGAGGCGCGGATTTCATTTTATTCATCCCCCCCCAGTTTCCCTCCTTCAGGGAACAGTAGTTATAGTCATAACGTTTCAGAAACTACATGGTTATAGTCAGATCAAAGCCCATTTTAAGAAAAGTGTTGAAAAAAACATGTGATCTCACCAGAAGCAGAATCAACATGAACCACTTAACAGCAGCACTGTGTAGCTAAGAAACCAAAGATGACGTATTGTAACTTGATACAAGCATGTGACTAGAACTTAAATAAATCATGCATGACATAAGTAGAGAATTAAAATTTCCTAGGTATGGATGTGTATCTCGAGTTGGGATTTGGCCCTTCAGGGCAAGAGGCTGTTCATCCCTGTCTGGTATAGTGTTAACTCTCTTTGTCTTCTCCTCTGTAGGATCTGTCTGGTTCGGATGAGGCAACAAGGCCGTGAGGGGAAGTACATGTGCCGCTACATCGTCCACTCAATGTGGGAGGACGTGGAGCAGAGGAGCAAGATCATGGGAGTATGTCCCTCAAACTCCAATCTCATGTCTTTAGCAGTCTAAAATCTGGGGCAGTATCTATCAAGCGTCTGAAAGTAGCAGTGTATCTGTAGGATCAGGGCCCCTCTGCCCATGTAATCTTATTTATTATGACCTAAAAGGCTAAACTCATGCAATAATATCAGATCAAAGCTACATGACGTTTTTACTGGCAGAAGACGAATATTGGATATCTCCATTGAATCAGTGTGCCGAAAAGATACCAATGAGTAGGGTTTGGCAGTATCTAGATTTTAATATCATCATACCGTCGTCCTCTCATTCCAGGATTTATGGTATTGCCGGGGAGGTACGCAAGGGGTCGCCCCAAAAAATATTACCAGAATGCTAACAAAATTAGCACAGGTAGCGTTCTCCTGACATCTGCCAAACCCAGATTCGTCCGTCGGACTGCCAGAATTTCCTGTGTTTTATATACTGTATATTTCCACACTAAGGTTGGAATAATACTTTGAAATTGTGAAAATTATAATAATGCTCATTTAGTGTAAGAGCTGTTTGAAAAGACCGCCTGAGAATTCTGCCTGTTTTGGTGGGATTGTGTTTCTTCCTGCCTGGTGTCATCAAAGAGTTCCAAAGAAGGTGCCGACATAGAGGGCTGCCTTGCTTCTAGCTCTTAGCATACTTTGCAGTATTTTGTTTTTTTATGTATTCTTTCTTACATTATTAGCCCATTATTGTTATTACATACAGCCAGGAAGAACTATTGGATATCAGAGCGGTGGTAGCTCACCTGCACTACCAGCATTACAACCAGGAATACAACTTTCCCGAAGCGGATCCTTTGTTCGCTCTCCCCAGGGCAATTTAACTGATTCCAGAGGTCGAACCAAAACGACGCCAGCGGAGGAGAAGTACTGGTCTTCTAGTCAGACTTGGGAGGTGCACACACCACCCACCGCTACCGAGTATATTACTCGCTAATGTTCAGTATCTGGATAATAAAGTTGATGAGCTCAGTGCAAGGGTTTCTTTCTAGAGAGACATCAGGGATTGTAACATACTCTGTTTCACGGAAGCCTGGCTCTCTCGGGATATACTGTCTGAGTCGGTCCAGCCAGTTGGGTTCTCAGTTCATCGTGGAGACAGGAATAAATATCTCTCCGGGAAGCAGAAGGGTGGAGATGTATGTTTCATGATTAACAACTCATGGTGTAATTGTGATAACATACAGGAACTCAAGTCCTTTTGTTCACCCGACCTAGAATACCTCACAATCATATGGCGACCGTATTATCTCCCAAGATAATTTTCTGCGATTAAAGTCACGGCCGTGTATATCCCCCCTCAAGCCGATACCATGAAGGCCCTCAAGGAACTTCACTGGACTTTATACAAACTGGAAACCACATATCCTGAGGCTGCATTTACAGTGGGGAGAACAAGTATTTGATACACTGCCGATTTTGCAGGTTTTCCCACTTACAAAGCATGTAGAAGTCTGTAATTTTTATCATAGGTACTCTTCAACTGTGAGTGACGGAATCTAAAACAAAAATCCAGAAAATCACATTGTATGATTTTTAAGTAATTAATTTGCATTTTATTGCATGACATGAGTATTTTATACATCAGAAAAGCAGAACTTAATATTTGGTACAGAAACCTTTGTTTGCAATTACAGAGATCATACGTTTCCTGTAGTTCTTGACCAGGTTTGCACACACTGCAGCAGGGATTTTGGCCCACTCCTCCATACAGACCTTCTCCAGATCCTTCAGGTTTCGGGGCTGTCGCTGGGCAATACAGACTTTCAGCTCCCTCCAAAGATTTTCTATTGGGTTCAGGTCTGGAGACTGGCTAGGCCACTCCAGGACCTTGAGATGCTTCTTACAGAGCCACTCCTTAGTTGCCCTGGCTGTGTGTTTCGGGTCATTATCATGCTGGAAGACCCAGCCATGACCCATCTTCAATGCTCTTACTGAGGGAAGGAGATGTTGGCCAAGATCTCGCGATACATGGCCCCATCCATCCTCCCCTCAATACGGTGCAGTCGTCCTGTCCCCTTTGCAGAAAAGCATCCCCAAAGAATGATGTTTCCACCTCCATGCTTCACGGTTGGGATGGTGTTCTTGGGGTTGTACTCATCCTTCTTCTTCCTCCAAACACGGCGAGTGGAGTTTAGACCAAAAAGCTCTATTTTTGTCTCATCAGACCACATGACCTTCTCCCATTCCTCCTCTGGATCATCCAGATGGTCATTGGCAAACTTCAGAAGGGCCTGGACATGCGCTGGCTTGAGCAGGGGGACCTTGCGTGCGCTGCAGGATTTTAATCCATGACGGCGTAGTGTGTTACTAATGGTTTTCTTTGAGACTGTGGTCCCAGCTCTCTTCAGGTCATTGACCAGGTCCTGCCGTGTAGTTCTGGGCTGATCCCTCACCTTCCTCATGATCATTGATGCCCCACGAGGTGAGATCTTGCATGGTGCCCCAGACCGAGGGAGATTGACCGTCATCTTGAACTTCTTCCATTTTCTAATAATTGCGCCAACAGTTGTTGCCTTCTCACCAAGCTGCTTGCCTATTGTCCTGTAGCCCATCCCAGCCTTGTGCAGGTCTACAATTTTATCCCTGATGTCCTTACACAGCTCTCTGGTCTTGGCCATTGTGGAGAGGTTGGAGTCTGTTTGATTGAGTGTGTGGACAGGTGTCTTTTATACAGGTAACGAGTTCAAACAGGTGCAGTTAATACAGGTAATGAGTGGAGAACAGGAGGGCTTCTTAAAGAAAACAGGTCTGTGAGAGCCGGAATTCTTACTGGTTGGTAGGTGATCAAATACTTATGTCTTGCAAGAAAATGCAAATTAATTATTTAAAAATCATACAATGTGATTTTCTGGATTTTTGTTTTAGATTCCGTCTCTCACAGTTGAAGAGTATCTATGATAAAAATTACAGACCTCTACATGCTTTGTAAGTAGGAAAACCTGCAAAATCGGCAGTGTATCAAATACTTGTTCTCCCCACTGTATTGTAGCTGGAGATTTTAACAAAGCAAAGGCTGCCGAAGTTCTATCAACACATCGACTGTAGTACTCGCACTGCTAAAATTCAAACAAGAAGTACTCGTGCTAATGACTATTCAACGCTGGTCTGACCAATCAGAATCCACGCTTAAAGTCACACGGACTGAGATATGTTCCGGATAGCTTCCGACAATAATATTGACGAATATACTGATACGGTGAATGAGTTTATCAGGAAGTGCATAGAAGATGTTGTATCCACTGTGACTGACCCTAACCAGAAACCATGGATAGATGGCAGCATTCGCGCAAAACTGAAAGCGCGAACCACCGCATTTAACCATGGCAAGGTGACTGGGAATATGGCAGAATACAAACAGTGTAGTTATTCCTTTTGGCTCCCAAGTGGCGACACTGCATCTCAGTGCTAGAAGCGTCACTATAGACAACCTGGTTCGAATCCAGACTGTATCACAACCGGCCGAGATTGGGAGTCCCTTAGGGCGGTGCACAATTGGCCCAGCATTGTCCGAGTTTTGCCGGTGTAGGCCGTCATTGTAAATAAGAATTTGTTCTAAACTGACTTGCCTTGTTAAATAACATTTAGAAAATAATAATTCCCTCCAAGGCTATCAAACATTCAAAACGTCAGTATAGAGACAAAGTGGAGTCGCAATTCAATGGCTCAGACACAAGACGTATGTGGCAGGGTCTACAGACAATCACGGACTACAAAAGGAAAACCCAGCCACGTCGCGGACACCGACGTCTTGCTTCCGGACAAGCTAAACAACTTGGCCTGCTTTGAGGATAGTACAGTGCCACCGACGCGGCCCGCTACCAAGGACTGTGGTCTCTCCTTCTCCGTGGCCGGCGTGAGTAAGACATTTTAAGCGTGTTAACCCTCGCAAGGCTGCCCGCCCAGACGGCATCCCTAGCCGCGTCATCAGAGCATGCGCAGACCAGCTGGCTGGTGTGTTTACGGACATATTCAATCTCTCCATATCCCAGTCTGCTGTCCCCACATGCTTCAAGGTGGCCATCATTGTTCCTGTACCCAAGAAAGCAAAGGTAACTGAACTAAATGACAATCGCCCCGTAGCACTCACTTCTGTCATCATGAAGTGCTTTGAGAGAAGAGTCAAGGATCTTATCTATCTCTACCTTGTCACCCTAGACCCACTTCAATTTGCTTACCGCCCCAATAGATCCACAGACGATGCAAACACCATCAAACTGCACAATGCCCTATCCCATCTGGACAAGAGGAATACCTATGTTAGAATGCTGTTCATTGACTATAATTCAGCATTCAACACCATAGTACCCTCAAAGCTCATCATTAAGCTCGATGACCCGGGTCTGAACATCGCCCTGTGCAACTGGATCCTGGAGTTCCTGACGGGCCGCCCCCAGGTGGTGAAGGTAGGAAACACCTCCACTTCGCTGATCCTCAACACTGGGGCCCCACAAGGGTGCGTGCTCAACCCCCCTCCTGTACACCCTGTTCACCCATGACTGCATAGCCAAGCACGCCTCCAACTCAATCATCAAGTTTGCAGATGACACAACAGTAGTAGGCTTGATTACCAACGATGAGACAGCCTACAGGGAGGAGGTGAGGGCTCTGGGAGTGTGGTGCCAGGAAATTAACCTCTCACTCAATATCAACAAAATAAAGGAGATGATCGTGGACTTCAGGAAACAGCCGAGGGAGCACATCGATGGGACCGCAGTGGAGAAGCGGAAAGCTTCAAGTTCCTCGGCGTACACATCACTGACAAACTGAAATGGTCCACCCACAAAGACAGTGTGGTGAAGGCTGAAGAAATTTGGCTTGGCACCTTAAACCCTCAAAAACTTTTACAGATGCACAATTGAGAGCATCCTGTCGGGCTGTATCACCGCCAGGTACGGCAACTGCACCGTCCACAACCGCAGGGCTCTCCAGAGGGTGGTGCGGTCTGCCCAACGCATCACCGGGTGCAAACTACCTGCCTTCCAGGACACCTACAGCACCCAATGTCACAGGAAGGCCAAAAAGATCAAGGACAACAACCACCCGAGCCACTGCCTGTTCACCCCGCTATCATCCAGAAGGCGAGGTCAGTACAGATGCATCAAAGCTGGGACTGAGAGACTGAAAAACAGCTTCTGTCTCAAGGCCATCATACTGTTAAATAGCCATCACTAGCACATTAGAGGCTGTTGCCTATATACATAGACTAGAAATCAATGGCTAATTTAATAAATAGAACACTAGTCACTTTAATGTTTACATATCTTGCATACTCATCTCATATGTATATACACTATTCTACTGTATTTTAGTCTATGCCGCTCTGAAATCCCTTGTCCATATATTTATAAATTCTTAATTCCATTCCTTTATTTAGATGTGTGTGTATTGGGTATATGTTGTGTAATTGTTAGATATTACTTTAGATATTACTGCACTGTCGGAGATCGAAGCACAAGCATTTCGCTACACCCGCAATAACATCTGCTAAACATGTATGTGACCAATAACGTTTTATTTGTTTTGAACCTCTCTGCCAATAACAGCTACTTAGTATTACTTTTATTATTGACACCCCTGTTTTCAATACCTCACCTTGTGAGGAAAACAGCACTGAGCCTTTAAAAAAAAAATGTTAGAAAACACATTGGGAGGGCTCTTATACCATTACTCCATACATAATCCTACCAGGCCCTTGATATCCTTTGTCTGCGCTTATGGACTGCCCTCTTCAATTCAAACCACAGGTTTTCAATGGGTTTCAAGTCCGTTGACTGAGATGGTCAACGACATCATTAACTTTACCCAGTACCATGACATTTTAGCCAAAAACCTGGTTGCCTCTGCCAGGCAACAAGGTCCGCAAGTGGATCTTCCAGCAACACCAAGCACACATCAAAATCCACAAAGAAATGGTTAGTATTAGCTCAGTATTTGAATTATTTATTTTATACAGTAATTTTTTCCTCATCTTTAGCAAGGGTGTCAATAATTTCAGACCCCACTGTATGCAGCCCCAGTTAGTGCTGCTATTAACATTACCAAAGCAGGGGCTACAATAGTGGTTGAAGGGCCTTTAAAGTTGTTGGTTGCCGCTGTCATGACAAAAGACCTCAACACAGCTGTGAAAACAGTCAGTGCAGGTAAATCTCAGAAAAGGTATAATTGCGACACCCACGACCCACATTTTTCACATAAAAGGTACAGTATATGCCATATCTCACAATCGAACGGGCTTCCTGAATTGAGTAGGTTCGCTGTGACAGAATGTTTATTTTTTCGTAGATTTGCTTTGTTCCACAAAGTTGTGTCTAGAGCTGCAGTGAGTGAGTGGGGGGGGGGGGGGGGAGGGGGTCTGCATAACCTGGTGACGTTCCCATGCCACCATCTGGCTGGCTTTTCCATGCGGTAACACCAATGCTTCATTTGTAAATTGGGAGGTGCTGGAACAAAAAGGTGAGTGCCATAGGATGGCGATCTGGGGAGCTCTGCGGTACGGGAACGCATGAGAAAAAACAACCTTTACATTAAAGCATTGCATATCTTTGCGTAGCGGCATAGAGCAGACAAGTAGAGGCACTTACAGAAGTTACCCAAATGGAGAAAACATTTTGTAGCCTAGTGTCCATAAAAAAATAAAATAAATGCCTTTTTCATAAATTCTACAGAATCGTTTTTAATACCGTACAAATGATCAAATGACAGGCTACTTTTACACTGACAAACAAAAACGACCTTGTCTTGAATCCATCAGTAGCCTAGGCCTAGGTGTGTGGAGACTCATATTGTAGGGTACAATATGAAGTGGAAATTATAGTCCCTAAAAATGCTTTCCAGTTTCACTGACTCCACAATGATGTGCAGTTCACTCGCCGGTGATGGGAAATGTGGTTCTGGCAAAAAGACCATCTTTCTCTTGTTTTACTTTGGAAAACAATATTTTGGAAGTTTATGAAATAATCAGGTTAGTATTCTCTTTTCAGCAGGAGCCATTTACTTCCCAACCTGTGTTTTCCCACGATTGTATTTTAAATATTGCGAAAAAGCCTGTTTTGTCTGCATGCTTTTCACTGACAGATTTGCTGTGCATTCCAGACTATAAACTATGCCTTGTCATTGGGCTACACACCATCGACAGCTAGGCTATTGTTTTATAGAAGCTATTGCACCTTTGAGGCTAAATTATAGGCTTTCTCATGATGTAGTAGGCTATTCTGGATTATTTCATTTCTTTCTGAACAGAGAACAGTAATTCTATAACTTTGGCAAATGTATTTACATTTATCAGGGTTGCTGCATCTACTACTCCAGAACCCTTCACGTGGCTATGATTAAATAAATTGTGAAGAGATGAGAGTTGCAGCCTCATTTATATCGGAGCAGAGAGAGTGCGAGAAGTCATATTAAAGTGAATATCATTCTAGTTCTGTGAGATACTGGTGCGCTTCTCACACAGTCACGCGTTGGTCTCAAACATAGGCTACAATGTTGTGCAAACCATAAGCCCTAAAAAAAAAAAAAAAGCTTTTTCATAGGCCACAATTACAATTATCGAATTAACTTTTATCCAATTTTTACATTTTTACAAAGGTTCCGGAACGAAACAGTCCAAAGCGGAGAGTTCTGGCAGGATCCGGCTCAAATTAAGCACTGGGTAACACCTCTCCTTTCGAGGGGAAAGGGAAAATGTATTAAGTCATTATTAGTATTATTTAGCCCAGCTGAGGCAGGTGATTATCTGGAGTGGGACAGCTTTTACAGGGTCCTGAATAATCCAGTACGGCCTGGCTCCAGCAGATACTATAAGAGCTCAGACAGGTATAATGGTGCCAGAGAGGATGGTGTGAAATTGCATTTAGAATTAGAAACTAGGTACCTAGCTAGTGTGTTAGCTAGCTAGCTAGTGTGTTAGCTAGCTAGCTAGTGTGTTAGCTAGCTGCACAAGCAACAGTGGTTAACATAACACCCTTGACCAGAGCTAGTAGACTAACTGGTATGTGCATAGCACACTGAAACCCTGCAACAAAGCTACCGCATAATCTGCAGCTGAACTCGAATAATCACCTCGACATACTGTAACCACCGCTATTAAATGGTTGGAATCAGCTGATAGCGCTATCCTGAAACATGAAGCAGCTTTGTGCAACCTGTGTATTAGGCCTACACCATTGTACGTGGCAGTTCCATACCGTTAGGAACACCTGAAGTCAAAGATCTCCATGCTCATGTCACCCAAACATGCCTGGTTAAAACCTATTTTCCATGGAGGATGTGGACGCCCGTTGGCGTGACCTCATTCTCGACGGCGGTGAGGGAATGAGAACTCAAACGGTAAAGATTGATGATGACTTCAGAAGCGAGGCCCTCGCTGTAAGCTCAGTCGCTTGCCTTCTCCCGGAGCTTAACCACTCCTGAGCCCTGGCAACCTGAGCCCCGCGTGGCACTGCCCCAACCTGGCCTCATTTTCCTGGTCTTCCACCCAACCAGCCTGAGGGCACCACCGGGGCAAGCCCATATAACTCCAGATGAGCGGGTTACTAGAATGAAGGAACCCCTTGTTAACACTGTGGGGAACATGGCACTGAACTGATGGCTTTGCCAATGCATATTATGTTCTTTACCTAGAGAACGGAGCTACAGACTAGTACAAGGCTGACACACACAGGCTGTTTTGTAGAAACAGAGCTTCTTTTTGTTTTGGATTCCGGGAGGGGGGGGGCGAATGGGCCTAGCCTACTGCAAATGTTTGTAATCATCCACACTGCCAGGTATATTACAGCCTCTCACTGCTAGAGCCCCCAAAACCCAGGCAGTCGTTTCAGATCTAATGTTACTAAAACAAAGCAAAAACACTTGTCATTCCCTCCATTTTCAAAACCCACGCCTGACGGGCTCTCCTCCATATGTGAAGCAGTGCACAGCAAAGCTAGTTTCAGGTAGGCTGGTGCTTGAGAGGTGGGAGTTGGGGGTTTATGTCTGAGCAATAACAAAGTGAGATATGACACTAATTTCAAGTGAAAGGGCACCGGCAGGACCTTCCCCTGCGCTCTCTGGGGTGATTAGTGAAGCATATTAAATATCTTGCTTGAAGGGGCTGCGTCAGCCACAACGGTTGGAGCAAAACGCTGCCACATGTGGGTGATTATGCGCAGCTCCCTAATTATGCACAGGTGCATCACCTCGCGCCACACTGTCAGCCATCGCAGACATGGGTGGAAGCCCTTAAACTGATTTTGAATAAACAAGATCACTTCCAAAAAAAAAAAAAAAGAAAGACCAGTTCCCGTATCCAGTAAGTGTCTCAGAGTAGGAAATTGGTTTTAAGTGCTGAAAATAGAGACATTTTACTCCCTCTTCTGGGTAAAAATGAAAACTATGTAGCATGAAGCCTCTTTGTGTCATTTTAGTCCTACTTAGTCAACAGATGAGCTGTCCTAACCAGTTAAGAGTAACCAGCAGGTGTCTTTTAAGAATGCAGTGGTTCCTGCACCACATGCAATTGCTATGGAATTGTTAAAATGTTTTGATATTTCTATATGATCAATCCATACGTAATCTAGACAAACATGCAACACTATCTCTTGTGCTTTTGACAGTGATTTCACATGAAGCCTGTTTCACATGATATGACTAAATACTTATAACTACTAGGCTAATAAATAAATAACTTTTTTTCTTTAAATTATTTAATTACCTACATCATGTTATTTCAAATTAACCCTTTGGAGCGCAACATCACGTTGTTAAACAAGATGCCTAAATTGGGCATGCCTATAAGTTGGGCGATTTGAAGGCATTTATTGTTATAGAACTTTCAAATGTTGTATGCAACATTATAGGGAAGTGACTTCATGCTTCCTGTGCTGCCAAATTGATTTAGTTGTTTACGAGTGCGTTGATATAACGGTAATATTGACAAAAATCCACTTTTAACAACCATCAGAATTGTTTAAAGAAAATGTTTATGCATGCCAACATATTAGGAAATAATTAAGAGTAGGCAAAGTGATCGTGTCAGGTGAAAATGATATGAAACGATTTACCATTGCAACATTTGACAGAGTTCACAGCTGGCGATGCCTCATCACAATTGGTTATTCCCCATTTATTTGCAACCAATGTCAATGAGCGGCAGTATCTTTTCTTTGCGTTATCTCAAACTGTCGTGATTCGCAGCTGAGAAAAATGTATGCGTTGATTCTACTCCTGGCTTAGATTGACTGGGCAGTGTCTTAACGCCATCCTAAAACCTACTCCGAGCTGGGAGTTTTTTGTTGTCATAAAACACTAGTGCAGTACAACCAATCAAGTGTTTTTATAAAGCCCTTTTTACATCAGGCAATGTCACAAAGTGCTATACAGAAACCCAGCCTAAAACCCCAAACAGCAAGCAATGTTTTTCACAGCATTGTAACCACCTTTGGAAAAACTTTATGGATAATTTGAGATACTTGTATTTTTATATTGTATTATGCCATTTCTTTATGAAGTATATTTAAATAAATGCACTTTTAATCAAGTACAAATATACAGTGCCTTTGGAAAGTATTCAGACCCAAGTCCGGGCTCTGGCTGGGCCATTCATGGACATTCAGAGACTTGTCCCGAAGCCACTCCTGCGTTGTCTTGGCTGTGTGCTTAGGGTCGTTGTCCTGTTGGAAGGTGAACCTTCGCTCCAGTCTGAGGTCCTGAGTGCTCTGGAGCAGGTTTTCATCTTTGCCTTGATCCTGACTAGTCTCCCAGTCCCTGTCGCTGAAAAACATCCCCACAACATGATGCTGCCACCACCATGTTTCACCGTAGGGATGGTGCCAGGTTTCCACCAGACGTGGACGCTTGGCATTCAGGCCAAAGGGTTAAATATTGGTTTCATCAAACCAAAGAATCTCTTGTTTCTCATTGTCTGAGAGTCTTTTTAGGGGCCTTTTGGCAAACTCCAAGCGGGCTGTCGTGCCTTTTACTGAGAAGTGGCTTCCGTCTGGCCACTTTACCATAAAGGCTTGATTGATGGAGTGCTGCAGAGATCGTTGTCCTTCTGGAAGGTTCTCCCATCTTCACAGAGGAACTCTAGAGCTCTGTCAGAGTGGCCATTGGGTTCTTTGTCACCTCCCTGACCAAGGCCCTTCACCCCCGGTTCCTCTGTTTGGCCGGACGGCCAGCTCTAGGAAGAGTCTTGGTGGTTCCAAACTTGTTCCATTTAAGAATGATGGAGGCCACTGTGTCTTGAGGACCTTCAATGCTGCAGAAATATTTTGGTACTCATCCCCAGATCTGTGCCTTGTCACAATCCTGTCTCAGAGCTCAATTCCTTCGACCTCATGGCTTGG
This sequence comes from Thymallus thymallus, assembly GCA_023634145.1. Taxonomy (NCBI): domain Eukaryota; kingdom Metazoa; phylum Chordata; class Actinopteri; order Salmoniformes; family Salmonidae; genus Thymallus; species Thymallus thymallus. Next base: position 38,468,276 of record CM042409.1, on the reverse strand, counting down.
TTTTTGCTCTGACATGCACTGTCAATTGTGGGACCTTATATAGACAGGTGTGTGCCTTTCCAAATCATGTCCAATCAACTGAATTTAATCAAGTTGTAGAAACATCTCAAGGATGAACAATGGAAATCGGATGTACCTGAGCTCAATTTCGAGTTTCATAGCAAAGGGTCTGAATACATTTTCTGTTTTTTATTTAAAATAAATGTACACATTTTTCTTAACCTGTTTTCGCTTTGTCATTATGGGGTATTGTGTGTAGATTGCAAATTTTTATTTTTTATTTTATCCATTTCAGAATAAGGCTGTAACGTATCAAAATATAGAAGAAGTCAAGGGGTCTGAATACTTTCCGAAGGCACTGTATTTGTATTCCCAGGAGGGGAAAATGTGTGTGCACTTGATGTGGAAAATGTAAAAAAACAAAATACTGAGGAACTCAAGCAAAGTTGCAGCTTTGGTACTGTTTACCCAAAATAGTGTTGTAACCCCATACTCTCTTTCACGCTTCTAGATTGATGCCATTCACCGGAAGGATAGCATGAGGGCTATGACAGAGACTTTCTACGCTGCTATTTTCGGATATGATGAGGTAAGACCCAGCTATAACCATTATGGTTATCTTTGCCTCGGCTATGCCAGATAGTATAAAACACAACACACACCGGAAAAGATGACTGGGAACAGAAGGGCCCCAGAGACCCAGCCTGATTGGGAGTGTGTCAGGAGCTAGCGGAAATGTCCGGCAGGAACCAGTGTGTCCTGTCCGGTCTGGTCCAGTAGACGAGGCAGTGATTTATGATTCATCTCTGTGTCGTTGCGTTTGGTTTGAAGGGAATCTTGTCGGACGACTGGGTGCTGGCGGCCGCCCTGTGGAGGAACATGTTCAACCGCCATTGTGAGGATCCCAGGCAGCTGGAGCTCATGCTGGAGTATGTCCGCAAACAGGTGAGAGAGGAAGACAACAATCCATATCACCATATAAAGAAAAATGTTTCTTGCAACAAAGTTTTCAGCCGGCACCCAAAGAGTCAGCCCTGACTTTTACAATTTTGTTGTAGCCCTGTACTAGCTCACTTGATTCAACTAGTCAAGGGCTTGATGATTAGTTGACCATTTAAATCAGGTGTGCTAGTTCTGGAATAGTTCAAATACATGGAATGGCTGTGGGTCCCTGAGGAGAGGAAAGCTGCTCTAGGGTGTCCTCTCAAACAGGTCAGTCCAGGGTCATTTTTGTTGTGAACAATTGTCTTTAAATTCCACTCGTTTTTTTTTTTTACACACTTAAGATTTTTTAGAACCAGAATAGCTGAGTGGTGTAAAGCAAGCTTTGAACCAAATTATTTTAGATGTCACAGGCCCAAAAGTTTGAAAACGACTATACTTAAACATTGTGACCTTGTGTGTCCTTATAGACTTAAGTCTCTTACAGTAGCTATTGGTTAGGTGCTGGAGAATGGTTGTTTGCCACTGCAACACTGCACACCTGCCTCTACGGTCAGCCGTTGGGCTCCATATTAGATTGGATCACTGTGACTCTCACTCAGGCCATACTCTATGCAACATGCCTATTCTTAGAGTGAAGAGGAGAGTAGCTAGTCACCCATTCCCACCCTCTCCCTTCCCGCCCCCCTGGGCTCTCTGCCACAGCTCCCAGTGAAGCCCCCTCTGTATATTTTCCTGCCCTCTGTGATTGAAAACATGCCTGCTTGGAGAAACACCTGCAGGCTGCGTCCGCACGGGCCATATGTTCCCTAAGATTCCACTGCTTGCTCTCTCTCTCATCTATGGCCCCTACAAACTGAAAGGCAACGCACATTCGGGAAACGAGCTACGATGCGTCAGTCTGCTAGCCAGGTCCTTGATCCTTCCCCGACACACAGTATCTTGCATCAAGCTTGGGCAAGATCTGTTAAAGGTGGCGGATTTACGGTCAAACTCAATCAAGTGGAACTGTGACATTCGTACAAAAACTAATGAAAGTGGCTTTGGGGGACGTGTGACTGGGCCTCTCGACAGGCACCCCACTTGGTCCTGTTGTGTGTCATTGGTGTGCTTGCATTAAAGGTGTCCTCCATCACTGCACACAGAGACAGGGCCCTGACACAGGTTCCAGCCAGCTGCAAGCGCACATTACAAGTACCGCCAAGAATTTGAGACGAGGGGAGACTTTTCAAGAGAAAAACAAACAAACGAGATACTGTTTCTCTGAGCTCGCAGGGATTGCAAGAGCATAGTCAAGCTCTTGAAGAAAGTGGGGGTCAAGGGTGCCAGAACTGTTTCATCACAGGCGCAGCACATAAAACCTGCCCGTGCCTGATGACACACTACAGGAGAGGAAATCGAAAGCCCCTGCGATGAAGTCACGTACAGTGGTCACGCACTGCACTGGCACCATCGCAGCATCATTACTCACACTAATTACTTTCATCAAATGCTCCTTCCATGAGCTCAGGTCACTGGTTTAATTAATACACCGGGTCGTGGTGTCCTCGCCTTGCAATATTAAGAAATAAATCCATATCTATGCCGCCTGCTACCTCCCAAACTGTAGCGTGACCACAATCACTGCACTGTCCCTAGTGTAAGCGATAATAACTGCCCCCTTGTGGCTAACTCTGGAACAGAGCCATGTTTTTCCACAATTTCTAGCTCTTGTTGAGCTTTCGAACAACACAAAATACAATGTTAAGAAAAATACTGTGTTTAGTAGGTTGCTTTTGTTAATGTTCTACACACTTATCATTGACTATTCAGTACTTAAGAAAAATATGAAGCATCAGTTTGCTTCCTCTGTAATAATGTCCTTGAGCCCGTCTTAATGGTACTTTCTTTGTGTCTGTGCTTGTTCCACACAGATGCAGTTCATTGATACTCTGGACGGGGAGGACCTGCTGCTGACAGGGGAGGTCAAGTGGCGTCCCCTCCTGGAGGAGCATGCACAGAGCATCCTAAAAGTCCCCACCCCCACCTACAACGACACTGGGCTCTGAGATGCCCACCCCCACCACCCTGCTCCGCCTCCTCATCTACCTGTATTCCTCTGTGCCTGAACACACTGTACTGTAGGCAAGATAGCCAATCAGGGACTCTCACACCTGATCTACACACACTTCTTTCTTTCTCACCCCCAACAATAACCCCCGAACCGGTGTCCCATCAACCAACTGACTGGCAGGAAATACCATCCACCACCATTTCCTATAAGTTTTGAGAGTAAGAAGATGCCCCTCTTGAAATGTTGCACTTCCTTTACAAAAATCCTTTAAAAAAAGAGAACCAGAAAGGATTTCTGTATTTATATTAGTTTATGTTCTCTGATGCCATGTGCCCCGCTGTCTTAAGTTTGTCTGGTGCAGCATTTCCGTCTTCCAATTCTCCCAGAATATTATGGGAAACATGTTGCCTCGCAAATTATCACTCTGTATAAAATGGGTTTTTGTCGTAACTGAAATAAAATGTTCTCTGGATGTATACCTCTCAAGTCTCAAAGGAATCTTTGACTGTGTTTGAATACCCATACTAACATTATTATTACCATATAATAAAATGCAGTATGACAGGATCTTTCTAAACATGGCTCTTTATTAGCTAGCTATAACTGGCATATTCACGTGTGTCCTGCCATGGATCAACTGAAGATTACCTCACCACTTGGGTGGTCTTAACCAATCATAGCACAGTGTGATACGACAGAATGCATCCAATTACAATTCAGTATGTTGATACATATGAATATTACATCCCCCTTAAAATAAAAAATATATACATGTTTAAGCGTTTCTTTTAGTATACATGCTCTGTAGTTTGAACTTGAGCTAAGTAACCATTTATACTGCATACTGCATCAACATAAGACTCTGAGACAATGATTCAATTTTTCAGCAACTCAGCTTTTCACTGTAGCAATGACATCTCAAACGAATACAATACCAACGCATTTCAGTTCAGACAGGAGTAATATATTTTTTATATGATATTGGCAAAATGTATTACAATTTATCAGAGGGTGCTACAGCCCCTCCAGCACCCCTACTTCCTGTGTCTATGCCAACATGGTGGTGCCTCTTCTATAGTTAAATGGAATAAATCATCTGCAGATGCTCAGCACATCCATGTTTGAGTGTGACATCAGTCAAGATGAAGAGCAGGCCCATCTCATCTTCCTGCTAAAAAAAAAACGATGTTCAGTTCTGTGTCATAATCAATGTAATTACAACAGAGATACATTCTATTTCAACAGTACGTATAGTATATCAAACGGTCAAACCTATAATACCGGGAGTGACCGCATGGTGCTGCTCAAACTCCAACAATGTCCACCAGAGCTGTTAACATTTAATTGAATGTTAACGTCTCTACCATAAGCTGCCTCCCACCACACCAGCCCAGGACCTCCACATCCAGCTTCTTCACCTGCTGGATGGTCTGAGGAGTATTTCTGTCTGTAATAAAGCCCCTTTGTGGGGAATAACTCATTCTGATTGGCTGAGCCTGTCTCCCCAGTTGATGGCTCTGGCTGCCAAGTGGGTGGGTCTATGCCCTCCAAGGCCCACCCATAGCTGCACCCCCTGCCCAGTCATGTGAAATCCATAGATTAGGATCTAAATAATTCATTTAAATTGACTGATTTCATTATATGAACTGTAACTCAGTAAAATCTCTGAAATTGTTGCATGTTTCATTTAATAGACCTGCTATGGGCTTAAGCAGAGACCCCTTTCTGTGTTTGCAAACAACAACACTGCCACACGAGGGCGGTGCGCACAAACTGCTGGAAGAACAAGGGGGAGCACTTATAGAACGCCAGTTTATATAACGTTGCTTATGAGTGCATTTCACACTACTTTTAGATTATAATTGGATTTTAAGGCTTATATGAATGTCCTGCTTAATATAATATTTGTGTTATCACCGAAAATCAACTGTATTATTACTTACAAAAACATACTACAACCAGTAAAATGTCCCTTTGGCTTGCTTTTGCTACTGTCACTGAGCGTTAGCATTCTAGCCAACAACTGCTGCATCCAAAATAGTTCTTGTGCAAAAAGTCACAACTAAATATCATTTTAGCGACTGCGATGGCAATTCTTACCGCAGCCAAGAGCCGTGCGTGACGTCAGTGTGTGCCTTTTATTTACGCCCCCTGACAACGGTGAGTCTTGATGTCTGGTAGCGACAATCAATCAATCGCCGTTCGATACGAAGACACTACTAAGAATGTCACTCGCCAACCAATCAGGAAGCTACAAACAATTGGCCAATCATACCAGAGCTGTGAAATTGGCCAATTGAGCTAGAGGACAGGACCTAGACCTTTTGGCTGACATACATTTAATCTCAATACATTAATCTGTTGCCAAAACTACAATCTGATATGAACATATTTGACTAAATTTAGTAGACTTTACCCTTTGCCAAAGTTTCCCAAAAAAAAATGGCGTTGTTTAGAAGGAGTGCTAGGGCGAATTTAGTTGTTTTACGCGCACTTGACAGAGTAGGCGTTCCCTAACTGAAATATGCAAATACATGCTAGACTGAGCAAATAGGATCTCGCTAGCTCGTTCTTGTTCTGTCCGCTATGTGCCTTTCCTCTCCCATGAATGTAATTCATCTGGAAAGTTTTAAACTTGAGCAATATCTTTATGATATCTTTTTTTTCCCAGCACAATGTTATAGGTGTCTTGCAGGTGTTTACACGTATGTTTGTAGTGTACAGAAGAGAGAAACAAATAAACAGGGTAAATCCAACAGAATGATCCGATACACATAGCTGTGGGAAGATGTTTTGAGTAGCAGGGTTGGAGGAGGGGCATAGGTGTTTTTAGGATTTACACACATGGGGATTTTTTTGTTGCAGGGTCCCCCCCAAAAATCCCTTTTATAAATCCATTTCATCTAATTCTACGTCATTTACATGACAGAAGACATTAGCAGAATTGCAATATATTTTAACTTGAAATCCAATAACTAATAAAATCTCTAGAATTAGTAATTAACAAAAAAAAACACTGTATTCTTACAACTTTATCATAAGTTTGTACAACTGTACTAACTGTACTGTACTTTTCTTTTCTTTTTTTACTTTTAATGCTATTTTGTATACATGTAGTTATGTCCTATGTTTGAATTGTATTGTAATTTGAAATGTTATAAAACAATAAATAATAATAAAAGAAAATAAAAAATACATTAGCAGAATCTTTTTTTAAATGACCGAAATGAGTGGCTACTTTGACACTGACAAACTGAGATCAACAGAAACGACCTGTTCTTGAATGCAAACAATATCCCGATAGTGATGGAACCTATAGGCTTACGAGTGTTTTAGTGATGCATCATTCCTACGACGGCTGGTGTAACATGCGTTTCCCAAAACACAGTGCAGAAAGAACGTACGATAAGTGAGTCGGTAGCAGAAAGAACGTTCACTAAGTGCATTGTTGGAGCACTTTGTGACATCGGCTACTTCCTGTGTCTATGCCAACATGGTGGTGCCTCTTCTATAGTTAAATGGAATAAATCATCTGCAGATGCTCAGCACATACATGTTTGAGTGTGACATCAGTCAAGATGAAGAGCAGGCCCATCTCATCTTCCTGTGTCATAATCAATGTAATTCATATTCCATAAAAGGAACAGCCTGTAACCTTGTGATGTCATAAGGGATCTACAAAACTATTTCAGCTATGCAGTTATGGGTCCATAATTCATTTTTGTCAAAGGTAAGACAGTTGTGCTCATATTCTCCCAAAACCAACAGAATGGTACATTAGTTGAAATTATCAATGAGCAGTTGCAAATCTTAGATTGTGGTTTCAAAGAAGATATAATTATCAATACAGATGTTTGTCCATATCATGTAACTGTTGTTTCTTCACAATGAAAAACACCATTCTGATTAGAATCAATGCACTGTAAATTGTATTCATGTGAAAATGTTATTTATTGAGCACCTAGTCCTGTTTGAAGGCAGCTCATTTAGGAACTTACTGTATATAAGGCTGGGCGTTGGGTAAGGAAAAAAATTAACCAGATCTGTCATCGTGATGGGTTTTCTGCTTCAATCATGCTCATCCCACTCTGTCACCCCGCCCCTTTAGCTGGATAAGAGCGAGGTGACAACGTTGGCCAGCCATGGCGCCTCTGACCCCTCTGCTTCTAACATCAGCGTGGATGGGGCAGGGGCTGTGGCCGGGGTCGGAGCTCTGGCTGGTGGGGCTGAAGGGCCAGTGGTCGCCGAGGCCCAGCGGACACAGGCTGCTCTGGAGCAGTTACAGCAGAAGATCCTGAAGAGCATTGAGCAGATTCGGATAGAACAGGAGACACAAAATGACAATGTAGCAGAGTACCTGAAGCTGGCCCACAATGCCAACAGGCATCAGGCTTTTCGTATCAAACAGGTGTTTGAGAAGAAGAACCAGAAGTCTGCACAGACCATCGCCCACCTGCACAAGAAGCTAGATCACTACTACAAGAATTTTAAGGAGCAGGTATGTGTATGAGAGAGAGAGAGAGAGAGAGAGAGAGAGAGAGAGTGTAACCTCCCTCTCCGTATAGCATGGTCTGGGCCATCCACATAACCTCCCTCTCCTTATAGCATGGTCTGGGCCATCCACATAACCTCCCTCTCCTTATAACATGGTCTGGGCCATCCACATAACCTCCCTCTCCTTATAGCATGTTCTGGGCCATCCACATAACCTCCCTCTCCTTATAGCATGGTCTGGGCCATCCACATAACCTCCCTCTTCTTATAGCATGTTCTGGGCCATCCACATAACCTCCCTCTCCTTATAGCATGGTCTGGGCCGGCAGCCTAAGGATGTGCTGGGGGACATGCAGCAGGGGCTGAAGGATGTAGAGGCCAACGTACGAGCAGGGATCAGTGGCTTTGGTGGAGGTGTGGTGGAGGGTGTCAAAGGAGGCGTGTCAGAACTCACCCATACAGCTGTGGTGTCTAAGCCCCTGGAGTTTGTCAGCTTGATCCGCAACAAATTCAGCAGCACACACTCGCTGGAGGAGGGTTTGGAGGGGAATTCAGATGATGCACCCCTGAGTAGTAGCGTCACCTTGGCCTCCAGCTCAAAGTACAGTAGTGACGATGAGTGCTCCAGTGACTCTATGACAGGCAGTCATTATTTCGGGGCTGGGGGAGGAGGGGGGATGTTGGGGCTGGGGCCGGCCAGGCTGGATGGGAACCACCACCACCACCTCCACCTCCACCACAGCTCCTGGGACGCCCTGCTGGAAGGCCTGCAGGAGATCAAAGCCAGCCAGACCCACATGGAGGACACAATCGAGGACATGAAGAGTCAGCTGCAGAGCGACTACTTCTACATGACCCAGTGCCTACAGGAAGAGAAATACAGGTTTGAGCTACTGGAGGAGCAGCTAAATGACCTGACAGAGCTGCACCAGAACCAGATGTCCAACCTGATACAGGAGCTGGCCAGCATGGAAGAGAAAGTGACCTACCAGTCCTATGAGAGAACCAGAGACTCTCAGGTAAAGCCTGGATGTACATTATAACACACAAGTATGAGTGCAGAAAGGAGCCTATAGTATCCTTAAAGCTGTTTTAACTTTGTTTGCACATAAATATTATGTAATACAGTATGTGTGTGTCTGTACAGGAGGCCGTGGAGTCATGCATGAACCGCATCGCTAAATTAGAGCTGCATCAGCAGCAGATGCTGCAATTGGAGGGTGTGGAGAATGCCAATGCCCACGCCCTGCTGGGAAAACTTATCAACATCATCCTGGCTGTCATGGCTGTAGTGCTAGTGTTCGTCTCCACCCCCGCCAACTTCATCACCCCGCTCATAAAGACCCGAGCACGTGTGGCCGCCACTGTCATGCTGGCCCCTTTTCTGTTTATCCTCTGGAAGTACTGGGACTTCCTGGAGCTTTGGCTACTGCCAGGCTGACCCCTCCATAGGCCATCACCCACACACATTGTTTTGACTTGACCTACCATCTACACTGAAAGAAATGAAGAAATGGTTCTTCCTCAGCTCTTAAGGATCCTTGGATAACTCTGCCCGATAAATAACCTTTGAGTAAAGTGTGGGGTTCTTGACATGGTATCTGCAGTTCTTCAGAATTTTGAAAGGTTCATGAAATGTATGGAAGCCTCCAGATGTGTCCCTTTCATAGCACACAGCAAATTGACCAGTGTTTTTCAAATGAAACATTTCTAGAGTTGATTCAAGATTTAAATTGACACTTTAAAGAGTTCAATTTTAATAGACCCAGTGTTGATAATCAGATTGAACCAAAACCACACCCCAGCATGCAATACTGCACGTAGATTTTTTTGTATTGTTTGTTTTAATATATGTTTTTGCATGTGCATTGATTTAATGAATCTTACACTACTCATATATAAATAGCATACCGTTTGGTAAACTATTCCAATCTGTTACTTGGAGGTATTGTACCCGTTACTGAAATGGTTGTTCCAGTTAAGATGTTTAAGGTAGTCGCATATCTTAGTCTTCCCAACCCTGACAGTCATTCGGAATTCAGGATTCTGGTGAATTAAACTGACAAATGTTTATTTGTTGGATTCCAATAGGATTTACACATCACTTGCAGCAGGCCTGATGTGGCCTGTAAACTATGAGGCCACTATGTTAGGGTATAACTAGGCCCTCAAAAGAAGGCCTTATGAATTATGTATTGTACTGAAGCAAATACGTTTAATGACAACTGTCATGGAGCGCATGTTCGTGACTTATAGACAATGACACAAACAAATTATTGCATTGAGAAATACTCTTTATTGTATGTGGTCAAGGTATAGCCAAGAATCCTGAAACAAAAGAGAATATGTTGGTTAGAGTTGCGCATTCCGTTTGCCAACAATACTTTGACATAAAGGGGCCAAAGTCGAGTGTTTGTGGTGCAACGCCAGTAACTAAAACAATTTAACTTGTTAACCATGTTTCTACCGTGGATAAAGCTGCCCATTTAAACATACATGCTTTAGCAATGTGAAATATATTATTAGAATAACGATTGAAGTGTTGGTAGAGTATAATGATATACTTTAATCTGCCTGATGGGTTTGTCTGAAGCTCCACGGTGTTTCCTTGTTGAAGTACCATGTTGTGCATTACGCAAGACACACATTAGTCTGTGAGTCACCGAGGAACATTTATTGGTTGATGGGAATAACCAAAGTGATTAATTATCCCTGGGGTGAATTAATTAATTAATGTGCACTGTGTGACTTAAAGAAGAAGTTATGGCACAAGTTATTGAAGTGTGGATTTATGTAAAACAGTTTTTTATGTCCATGGGAAATTATGCATTTATGGTAGGAATGTGTTTTGGGGCTATCATGATGGAACATTCCTAACAGCATCTGAACTTAATAGTTCCCTGCCTTACTGTTGTTTTTAGAGTCTAAACAATTATACTATAGGCTACTGCAGTGCAATATACATGATCTCTAGATGTGGTTGTGGTTTCAACAATATGGGCTAGTGTGGATTGTGGGTGTAAGTGGCTGTAGAAACATTAGGCCTACATAGCTAACCGAGATGGAATTGGCCTGTCTGATCTACTTCTCTAATCTACAAGCTCTCAACATGCAAATTCAAAGGAGAATGGCCTGGCTGAAAGTCAAATCAGTTTCCTTGACCTTTTGATGATTTGTGTGGATAATGTCCTATACACAGATTTTTACAACAAACCCATTGATCGTAACAGTTTTTTGTGGACTGATAGTTGTCAGATCAAATCAAATTTCGAACACCTACGTAAGAGTGCTGTTCATTGACTACAGCACAGCGTTCAACACCGTAGTGCCCTCCAAGCTCATCACTAAACTAAGGACCCTGGTGTAAGGGCCTGACTGAGGCCAGGTCCCTGACTCCCTCTAGGGGGAGTGGGATGACCACAGTCAGGTCCTGACACTCACAGGTTTGGGTTGTTGTTGATCCCTAATTAGAGACAGCTGTCCTGAGTTGTCTCTAATTGGGGATTCTATTTATGTGCACTGCACAGCCAGTGTACTTGTGTGTTCACTACAATGCCACGGTGTTCAGTACGTTTATTGTTTTATTAGTGGAATAAAACATGTTTTCATCGTCCTCTTGCTCTGCGCCTCGTTCCCTCTACATTCACCGTAAAACCTGGGACTTAACACCTCCCTCTGCAACTGGATCACACATTGATCTGGTACTGGTACTCCCTGTATATAGCTCCACATTGATCTGGTACTGGTACTCCCTGTATATAGCTCCACATTGATCTGGTACTGGTACTTCCTGTATATAGCTCCACATTGATCTGGTACTGGTACTCCCTGTATATAACTCCACATTAATCTGGTACTGGTACTCCCTGTATAGAGCTCCACATTGATCTGGTACTGGTACTCCCTGTATATAGCTCCACATTGATCTGGTACTGGTACTCACTGTATATAACTCCACATTGATCTGGTACTGGTACTCCCTGTATATAGCTCCACATTAATCTGGTACTGGTACTCCCTGTATATAGCTCCACATTAATCTGGTACTGGTACTCCCTGTATATAGCTCCACATTAATCTGGTACTGGTACTCCCTGTATATAGCTCCACATTAATCTGGTACTGGTACTCCCTGTATATAGCTCCACATTGATCTGGTACTGGTACTCCCTGTATATAGCTCCACATTGATCTGGTACTGGTACTCCCTGTATATAGCTCCACATTAATCTGGTACTGGTACTCCCTGTATATAGCTCCACATTAATCTGGTACTGGTACTCCCTGTATATAGCTACACATTGATCTGGTACTGGTACTCCCTGTATATAGATCCACATTGATCTGGTACTGGTACTCCCTGTATATAGCTCCACATTAATCTGGTACTGGTACTCCCTGTATATAGCTACACATTGATCTGGTACTGGTACTCCCTGTATATAGCTACACATTGATCTGGTACTGGTACTCCCTGTATATAGCTCCATTCTTGTATATTTATTTATTTTATTCCTCTTGTGTTACTATTTTATTTTGATTGATATTATTATTTTGGAAAGGGTTCGTAAGCAAATATTTCAAGGAAAAGTCTACACAAGTTGTATTCGGTACATTTGACAAATAACATTTTATTTTATTTTTATTGTAAATCATTTCATTGTAAATCATTATTTTATTTTACCCACATTGGGAATATCGAGAGAGAACGACAGAAGAGAACCAACCACTTAAAATTACTTTGTGGAAGGAAACCCTTTTAAAAGTATATTTTAGCTACAGCAGATCACTCTTTGAGTTTGCACTACCTGCCTGGATCACAAACTCCACATCACAAATTAACCGACTGCAAAGAATCCAGAACCAAGTAATAGAACTGGCATTCAGACTACCCATATACATCAACAACCAATACATCCAGGCCATCAAAGACAAACAAGCAATAGTAGGACAGAAACACCTAAACAGAGCAATTCATAACCCATCATCCAAGAAAACCGTATGAGTCACAATGGGCCACAGAAACACCTCTGTCAATCATGCTCCAGGTGGCAAAGCCAGAATGATACAAACACGACCTCACATCACCAACATACTCACTTATAAACACAACTTAACCACAATTAACATGTAACCTATCCCCAACCCCAACCCTTTCCTTAATCAGGGTTCATATCCTCTACCCTTACCCCCCCTTACCCTTACCCCTTACCCTTACCCTAGTCTGTATCCTTCCCCTCCCCCACTCTTACTAAATATTACTGACTACTGACATCCACAAACATTTTCCTTTCTAAACTTGACTATTTTAACTAATCTCCCACTAACTAAGTTTAACTAATCTCGTTGGCACGCTTCTTTCCTTTATCTCATCTTATGATTGTTTTAAAATACCTTACTTCTTATCATTGTTATCTTTTAGTTTATTAAAGTTTGTTTTAATTAAAATCATGTTGGGAAATAAATTAGCGTTTTTTGTTCCTTGACCCACGAGCACCCAGATCCCAATCAAAGGTGTTATCAGGTGCTCCACTAAGGCAGTTATCTGTCTAATAACTTGTCCTTGTGGGCAAAATGTTGCAGTAACTAAAAGATTGAATCTCTGAGCACCGTTGCTGCCCACTTTTTGGTTGCGAACCACCCTATTTTGTCCCTTTGTATCGGCATCGAACACGCCACCCTCCCTAGGAGAAGGGGAGACCTTGTCAATGTACTGTTAAAATGAGAGTCCACCTGGATCTTTAAAATAAAGATCCTTTCTCCTTTCAGTCCCAACGTAGAGTTTGATCTGAAACTATTCCTTTGATTATTGTGTTTTTGCATCCATTGTAAATCACATTGTGCTTGTAGGCCTATATGAAGTAGCCAAATTGTATATATGATTGTAAATTATCAATTCATGCTTACATTTTTTTATTAAAAACACCTGTGCGTGTCCTATGAAACCCTGTATAAACGGGTGACCTGCATTGTTTGACATTATACCCTGATTGTGGTGAAAAATGTATTATTGTATCAGAGCTCCTAGAGTGTGCACCTTGGCCTTTTCTTGTCACACGCTGATCTGTTTCACCTGTCTTTGTGATTGTCTCCACCCTCCTCCAGGTGTCACCCATCTTCCTCATCATCCCCAGTGTACAGTCGTGGCCAAAAGTTTTGAGAATGTTTATTTCACCTTTATTTAACCAGGTAGGTCAGTTGAGAACAAGTTCTCATTTACAACTGTGACCTGGCCAAGACAAAGCAAAGCAGTGCGACAAAAAACAACACAGAGTTACACAGTAAACAAACGTACAGTCAATAACACAATAGTCAAGTATGACACAAGTATTGGTCTCCACAAAGTTTGCTGCCTCAGTGTTGATGATGGCAATTTGCATATACTCCAGAATGTCATGAAGAGTGATCAGATGAATTGCAATTAATTGCAAAGTCCCTCTTTGCCATGAAAATGAACTTAATCCCAAAAAACATTTCCACTGCATTTCAGCCCTGCGACAAAAGGACCAGCTGCCATCATGTCAGTGATTGTCTCGTTAACACAGGTGAGAGTGTTGACAAGGACCAGGCTGGAGATCACTCTGTCATGCTGATTGAGTCAGAATAACAGACTGGAAGCTTTAAAAGGAGGGTGGTACTTGAAATCAATGTTCTTCCTCTGTCAACCATGGTTACCTGCAAGGAAACACGTGCCGTCATCATTGCTTTGCACAAAAAGGGATTCACAGGCAAGGATATTGCTGCTGGTAAGATTGCACCTAACTCAACCATTTATCGGATCATCAAGAACTTCAAGGAGAGAGGTTCAATTGTTGTGAAGAAGGCGTCAGGGCGCCCAAGAAAGTCCAGCAAGCGCCAGGACCGTCTCCTAAAGTTGATTCAGCTGCGGGATCGGGGCACCACCAGTGCAGAGCTTGCTCAGGAATGGCAGCAGGCAGGTGTGAGTGCATCTGCACGCACAGTGAGGCGAAGACTTTTGGAGGATGGCCTGGTGTCAAGAAGGGCAGCAAAGAAGCCATTTCTCTCCAGGAAAAACATCAGGGACAGACTGATATTCTGCAAAAGGTACAGGGATTGGACTGCTGAGGACTGGGGTAGAGTCATTTTCTCTGATGAATCCCATTTCCGATTGTTTGGTCCATCCGGAAAACACCTTGTCCGGAGAAGACAAGATGAGCACTACCATCGGTTTCATGCCAACAGTAAAGCATCCTGAGTGTGTGGGGTTGCTTCTCAGCCAAGGGAGTGGGCTCACTCACAATTTTGCCTAAGAACACAGCCATGAATAAATAATGGTACCAACACATCCTCAGAGAGCAACTTCTCCCAACCATCCAAGAACAGTTTGGTGACGACCAATGCCTTTTCCTGCATGGTGGAGCACCTTGCCATAAGGCAAAAGTGATAACTAAGTGGCTAGGGGGACCAAAACATCGACATTTTGGGTCCATGGCCAGGAAACTCCCCAGACCTTAATCCCATTGAGAACTTGTGGTCGATCCTCAAGAGGCAGGTGGACAAACAAAAACCCACAACTCCAAGCATTGATTATGCAAGAATAGCCTGCCATCAGTCAGGATGTGGCCCAAAAGTTAATTGACAGCATGCCAGGGCGGATTGCAGAGGTCTTGAAAAAGAAGGGTCAACACTGCAAATATTGACTCTTTTGCATAAACTGAATGTCATTGTCAATGAAAGCCTTTGACACTTATGGAATACTTGTAATTATACTTCAGTGTACCATAGTAACTACTGACATAAAGATCTAAGAACACTGAAGCAGCAAACTTTGTGGAGACCAATACTTGTGTCATTCTCAAAACTGGCCACGAGTGTATTTATCCCTGTGTTCTATGTTTGGCTGTTGCCAGCGTTTTCCCCCCTTTACGCCTCTCTCTCTAAAGTGCCTGTTTTCTTTGTTTCCTTTGTTTCAACCTTTACTCTGCCTGCCCTGACCTTGAGCCTGCCTGCCGTCTTGTACCTTTGCCCCACTACTCTGGGTTACCGAACTCTGCTTGCCCCTGTTGGTATAATAAACATTTGTTATTTTGACGTTGTCTACGCCTGGGTCTCACCTGTATGTTGATATTTCTTTATAGATCCCTTCCTGCAGTCAAATTACCTAGTGGCCTCATTGGTGAAATGTTATTCATACTTTTCATAATTAATAAACATTATTTCAAAAAACCTGCTGAAAATCCTGTGTTTCTATGTCAAACTGTTTTGTTATATTTCAGTCTTCTGTAATGAATATAAAGTGTAATATTGGAATCAAACTACATAATTGAACACATTTCAATGTTATGACACAGTAGTTATCCCTCAGAAATAATTTTGGACGCTACAGACATTTGTGACAAGACAGCTTTTCATGTCTCATGGTCTGACAAACATCGCTGTAGCTCGGCCGACATAGGACTCGTTTTACTGTGGATATAGATACTTTTCTGAGGTCTAGGCGGATGCGGTAGATTTGAGATGCAGCCCATGCGAAGCTATCTTACACTGAGGGATTTTGATGGGGATTTATTTATTATGTTACTTAGGTTGACGCAGAGGTGAACTAAGAACTAGTAAGAAACGTTCTGTGTGACCCTGATTTCGACCACTGCAGTAAAAGGATAAAGAGAGCCAGGCTACGTGCTGTAACAGGCGAGAGCTGCAGTAGTTCTGGGGCTGGTGGTTTAGTTCACAAATGCATCGCTACGCATCTACATTCTCATCCAGTGTCGACTCTAACCATTGGTGTTTATAAATGCATTAAAGCAGACTGCTCCCTCCCCTCCCCTCTCCTTCCCTCCCCTTGCCTTTCCCACTCATCTCCTATTCTCTCTTTCTTCCCATCCGTGCACCCCACTCCTCTCTCGCTCTCTCCCTCTCTCCTGCTCATATTCTTGCCAGTCTCTCTCTCTCTCTCGCTCTCTCCCTCTCTCCTGCTCATATTCTTGCCAGTCTCTCTCTCTCTCTCGCTCTCTCCCTCTCTCCTGCTCATATTCTTGCCAGTCTCTCTCTCTCTCTCGCTCTCTCCCTCTCTCCTGCTCATATTCTTGCCAGTCTCTCTCTCTCTCTCGCTCTCTCCCTCTCTCCTGCTCATATTCTTGCCAGTCTCTCTCTCTCTCTCGCTCTCTCCCTCTCTCCTGCTCATATTCTTGCCAGTCTCTCTCTCTCTCTCGCTCTCTCCCTCTCTCCTGCTCATATTCTTGCCAGTCTCTCTCTCTCTCTCTCTCTCTCTCTCTCTCTCTCGCTCTTTCTCTCTTTCTCACGGTTTGTTTTTCCTCTCTCCTCCAAGGTGACTTTCCTTCCTCCACAGACACTGCAGATGTTTTTCTTGAGTGTGGATAAGCAATAAGATTAACATAGGGTGTAATAATCTATACTGCTTATTTATTGCACAAAACAGAAACATACTGGACATCACATACAAATGCACGCGCGCGCGCGCACACACACACACACACACACACACACACACACACACACACACACACACACACACACACACTCACACACAAAACAACATACTGGACGTTAACAATCTGTCTTAATAAAGTAAGGAGGGTGTAAAAAAACATATTTTTGTATTTGTTTCATTAGTCTATTGTTGACATAGTTTTTTTGCATCATACAGGGACGATTTCTGTATTTTGAAAGTAGCATATCTTGGAAACTTGACTGCTGACAAGCAAAGCATTTTGGAACTATGTCAACAATGGGCCTGTCCTCTTAAAGGAGATGATTTTTGGGTGGAGAGGTGAGCTGCAGGGTAAAGTGTTTAGTAGAGGACACGTTTACCTGAACGCCAGCAGTAATATTCATTAGCTTCCTACTGTCACAGCACTGGAAAGAGGGAATGAGGGAGGGATGACGCATATATACATTTTCAAGAAAAGCAGAGTGTCTGCAGTCAGCAGTAAATACTGTAAGAATCTGGGACAGAGCTGCCAAATGTAGGGATCAGAGAAAGAGAGAGAGGAGGGAGGGGATGGAGAAGGGGAGGAACAGTCAGGGGTAGAAAGAAAGAGTGACAGATTTTTACAGTTGGAATGGATGATTATAAAGACAGTCCAGAGCTAAGCAGACCTGACGGGTCCTCCTATTGACTAAGCTAGATTGGACTGCTGAGACCCAAGCTGTTTATATTATATGGCTATAGCTCTGCAAGGAAGGTCAATCTCTCCACAAGTGTTAGTGTCATGTGTAGGATCTGAACCCAGAAACCAACATCCGCTACATTAGCCTACGCAAAACACAATTGGTGACAATCCTAGCAAAACTTGACTCAATAACCAGCAAATGGTACATTTATTATTTTACAGCATGTAAAGAGTTGCGTTACATCGATTGTCAATGACAGTATTTTTTTGTGTCGATCTCATTGCAATATTCATAGCAATTGCAAGTCAATAGTTATTGTTGGCCCTATGTCGTGACTAATTGGAGGAACCCCTTTTCACAGAGTCTTGAAACAGATTTTAATCAACTACATGGATATTGTATATTGTATCTGAGATTGGGCATTAAGGATATGTGATAAACTTTAACTATCATCACATGCATCATACTGACTGCCTTCAGGTCCTATACGTGCAATTCACACTAAACATCGAACAGCACCAATTCCTGAATGCTCAGAACCACAGTCAAGGCTAACTGAGCAGCTAGCATGAATTGAAATAGCAAACCATGTAGCCTACAATACAATGCATCAGGTCTCACCAAAATCCCAATGGAATGTGGGCTGTGCGTTGAGTTGATTGACCATAGGACAAGGTGCATGATGGGACTGGGAGTGATCTCTCTCTCCCACACACACACTCAAGCTCCTCTCTCTCTGTAAGCTACTCACTATGTAAATGAAAAGGCATGGGTCCACATTGGCATGTGCACATGGCAGCTCAGAAGCAGTTATGTTTCTAAGTGACACCTAAACCTAACTTTCCCCTTCATACAAATGACTGCCACAAAAGCATAAATATTTTTTTTTTTTAATTATTATTATTCCAGATTTTGTTCTGTTCTAAATACAATATAACAACACAATATAAATAATGTACAATACTATCTCTATATACATGGCAATAAATGTACAGTACGGTACGCACATACAGAAACAAAAGTATGTTTGATCTCTTCCACGTGTGTTTTCTTACCCTCTCACTCAGCACGGCTGATATTCTGGTCAGCAGATGACTGCTGCAACCCAAAATAATCCTTCCACAAACCCCTAAGAGCTAGATTTTAGAATATTTACATCCCTGAACATGTACATATATAAATACACAGGAATTAATTCCTTCCAAAGTGAAGTAGGAGGAAACAGGAGGAGAGAGAAGGGGGACCTATACCCCACAAAAGAGACTGAAAAAGCTCCTTCACACTTGAAAGACATACATAGTCTACCCAAACTGCTGATCATATGTAGCCTACCTACTTCATGGCTATAACTAGGCTAATACCTATCACAATAACTGAGGGCTGATGCAATGGTGTAACTGTATATGTTCAACATGCTTCGGAGGGAGGTACAGTGCATTCGGAAAGTATTCAGACCCCTTGACCTTTTCCACATTTTGTTACGTTACAGCCTTATTCTAAAAAATAATACTCCTGTGGTAAATTCAATTGATTGGACATGATTTGTAAAGGCACACTCCTGTCTATATAAGGTCCCACAGTTGACAGTGCATGTCAGAGCAAAAAGCAAGCCATGAGGTCAAAGGAATTCTGAGACAGGATTGTGTCGAGGCACAGATCTGGGGAAGGGTACCAAACAATGTCTGTAGCATTGAAGGTCCCCAAGAACACAGTGGCCTCCATCATTCTTAAATAGAAGAAATTTGGAACCACCAACAACTCTTCCTAGATCTGGCCGCCCTGGCTTCAGGACAAGTCTCTAACATTTCAGGAGAGACCTGAAAATAGAGAGCTTGAGTGGATCTGCAGAGAAGAATGGGAGAAACTGCCCAAATACAGTTGTGCCAAGCTTGTAGTGTCATACCCAAGAAGACTCAAGGTTCAACAAAGTACTGAGTAAAAGGTCTGAATACTTACTGTAAATGTGATATTTCCATTTTTTATTTTATTGTAATTTTTTATATAAATGTGCAAACATTTCTAAGCCTGTTTTAGCTTTGTCATTATGGGGTATTGTGTGTAGATTGATGAGGGGAAACAAAACATTTTAATCAATTTTAGTTGAGGCTGTAACATAACAAAATGTGAAAAAAGTCAAGCGGTCTGAATACAAAAGCACTGTATATATAAAGGTAATTATTTTCAATAATCAAGTTCAAATATTAACTTTAGAAAAGTAAAAAATACATAAACAAAATCAATTCTAATACATTAAACATCTAACAAATCATAACAATATAATGCCATCTATTTTATATTCAAAGCCCTGAGGAGGAGGAAGACACACGAAAAACAACCCCCAAAAGCTGCTCCAGGACCTGTCTAACTCTGGAGCCTAAGATAGTTCACAGTGGTACAACCATCTGCCCACTAAGAAAAAGAGGATTCCTCAAGGGTTCTTTGGTAAGGGTGATGGTTCTATGTGGAACCATAACGACTTAAAGAACCCTTTGAGCCCTTCAATGATTCTTTGCCGTTCAGAAAAGGGTTCTTTCATCTTTTAGTGACAATAATATAGGGCAGCGGCTCATTAGAATATATTTGGAGCGTGGTTTGCGCACAGCTCTTTTTATGCAACCGTGATTGAGAATGCTATTCCAGTTTATCTAATGTGTTGTATTATGTAATGTAAAAACATTTACTGGTCAATAGTAATGTCTTATTAAAGACACGTATGGTTTTGTGTCAACTATGAACTGTTAACCAAGTCAGTGATTTTCATTTTTCTCCTCAAGGACCCTGAGCTGTTCCGGAGCTAGCACACCTGATTCAACTTGTGAATTAACACCTATGGAAATTTAACAATATCATATGGCTATTAACCACAATCAAAAACCCTGTATGGCTCTTCAAAAGGTTATTTGTAGAACCTTTGAGAAAGACAAAGGTTCTTTAAAACAGGTTCTATATAGCCCCCCAAAAGGTTGTTACCATAGCGAGACCCTTTTTGGTGCTATATAGAACCTTATGAAATGGTTCTTTATAGCACCATTAAGGCTCCATTTAGAACCCTGTAAGCATGGCTCTTTACAGAACCTTCAAAAAATGATTCTATATAGCACCAAAAGGGATCCGCTATGTTTACAAGTCAAAGAACCCTTACTTGGCGCTATATAGAACCACACACACACACACACACACACACACATAGACTCACAGAGACACACTACATTCTTGTAAATATACATAAGACATACAGTAAAACATTCAGAATCAATTGGGAACTAAGAAATACATGCGTTTTCCTTTTTACAACCAAATATCTATTTTGATATAAATGGCATGTTATAGAAGGGTCCAGGCAGCTTGTTTTTGAGAAACTTACCCCAAACAGCGAATCACTTTCTCATCTTCTATGTGTAGCATGGGGGGCCCCAAAAAAACATAAACAAAGGCTCCAAAAACACCCAAATACGGAAGTCGTCAGATGACGCAGATGCTAAACTACAGGACTATTTTGCTAGCACAGACTGGAATATGTTCCGGGTGAGGAGTACACCACATCAGTCACTGGCTTTATCAATAAGTGCATCGATGATGTCGTCCCCACACTGACCATACGTACATACCCCAACCAGAAGCCATGGACTACAGGCACCATCCGTACTGAGTTAAAGGGTAGAGCTGCTGCTTTCAAGGAGCGGGACTCTAACCCACACGATTATACAGTGGCTTGCGAAAGTATTCACCCCCCTTGGCATTTTTCCTATTTTGTTGCCTTAGAACCTGGAATTAAAATAGATATTTTGGGGGTTTGAATGATTTGATTTACACAACATGCCTACCACTTTGAAGATGCAAAATATTTTTTTTGTGTGAAACAAACAAGAAATAAGACAAAAAAACAAAAAACTTGAGCGTGCATAACTATTCACCCCCCCAAAGTCAATACTTTGTAGAGCTACCTTTTGCAGCAATTACAGCTGCAAGTCTCTTGGGGTATGTCTCTATAAGCTTGGCACATCTAGCCACTGGGATGTTTGCCCATTCTTCAAGGCAAAACTGCTCCAGCTCCTTCAAGTTGGATGGGTTCCGCTGCTGTACAGCAATCTTTGCCTGTACTTAGCGCCATCCATCATTCCTTCAATTCCGACCAGTTTCCCAGTCCCTGCCGATGAAAAACATCCCAACAGCATGATGCTGCCACCACCATGCTTCACTGTGGGGACGGTGTTCTCGGGGTGATGAAAGGTGTTGGGTTTGCGCCAAACATAGCTTTTTCCTTGATGGCCAAAAAGCTAAATTTCAGTCTTTGGTCTCTTTGTTGCCTCTCTGATTAATGCCCTCCTTGCCTGGTCCGTGAGTTTTGATGGGCAGCCCTCTCATGGCAGGTTTGTTGTGGTGGTATATTCTTTCTATTGATTTAATGGTGTTTCGTGGGATGTTCAAAGTTTCGGATAATTTTTTATAACCCAACCCTGATCTGTACTTCTCCACAACTTTGTCCCTGACCTGTTTGGAGAGCTCCTTGGTCTTCATGGTGCCGCTTGCTTGGTGGTGCCCCTTGCTTAGTGGTGTTGTAGACTCTGGGGCGTTTCAGAACAGGTGTATATATACTGAGATCATGTGACACTTAGATTACACAGGTGGACTTTATTTAACTAATTATGTGACTTCTGAAGGTCCTTGGTTGCACAAGATCTTATTTAGGGGCTTCACAGCAAAGGGGGTGAATACATATGTAAGCACTTTTCTGTTTTTCATTTTTTAGAATGTATAATTTTTTTCATTTCACTTCACCAATTTGGACTATTTTGTGTATGTCCATTACATGAAATCCAAATAGAAATCCATTTAAAATTACAGGTTGTAATGCAACAAAATAGGAAAAACACCAAGGGGGATGAATACTTTTGCAAGGCACTGTAAGAAATCCCGCTATGCCCTCTGACGAACCATCAAACAGGCAAAGCATCAATACAGGACTAAGATTGAATCGTACTACACCGGCTCCGACGCTCGTTGGATGTGGCAGGTCTTGCAAACTATTACGGACTACAAAGGGTGGTCAAGGCTCACATCAACACCATTATCCCAGAAACCCTAGAACCACTCCAATTTTCATATCGCCCCAACAGATCCAAAGATGACGCAATCTCTATTGCACTCCACACTGCCCTTTCCCACCTGGACAAAAGGAACACCTACGTGAGAATGCTGTTCATTGACTACAGCTCAGCATTCAACACCGTAGTGCCCTCAAAACTCAACACTAAGCTGAGGACCCTGGGACTAAACACCTCCCTCTGCAACTGGATGCTGGACTTCCTGACGGGTAGGTAACAACACATCTGCCACACTGATCCTCAACACAGGTAACACACATGTTCTGTCCCCTCCTGTAATCCATGTTCAAATAGTAATTTACAGTAGAAATGTATTCAACACCAAGCACACCCCCCATTCTCATCAATGGGGCTGTAGTAATGACAGTTGAGAGCTTTTTATGAATTTTACCTAAGGGATTCAATCCAGCAACCTTTCGGTTACTGGCCCAGTGCTCTAACCACTAGGCTACCACATCACCAATGAATCACCAATGAACTATCATGGTCCAAACACACCAAGACAGTCGTGAAGAGGGCACAACAATGCCTATTCCCCCTCAGGAGACTGAAAAGATTTGGCATCGGTCCTCAGATCCTCAAAACGTTATACAGCTTCAACATCGAGAGCATCCTGACTGGTTGCATCACCGCATGGTATGGCAACTTCTCATTCTCTGACCGCAAGCCACTACAGAGTGTAGTGCGTATGGCCCAGTACATCCCTGGGGCCAAGCTCCAGCCACCCTAGTCATAGACTGTTCTCTCTGCTACCGCATGGCAAACAGTGCCGGAGCGCCAAGTCTATGTCCAAAAGGCTTCTTAACAGCTTCAACCCCCAAGCCATAAGACTCCTGTACAGCTAATCAGCGTAAAAATGACCCCCATCACCCCCATTTTTACACTGCTTCTACTCTCTGTTTATTATCTATGCATAGTCACTTTACCTACAGTACCAGTCAAAAGTTCGTACAAACCTACTCATTCCAGGGTTTTTCTTTATTTTTACGATTTTCTACTATGAAATAACACATGGAATCATGTAGTAACCAAAAAAGTATTAAACAAATCAAAACAAATCAAGAGATTCTTCAAAGTAGCCACCCTTTGCCTTGATGACAGCTTTGCACGCTCTCAACCAGCTTCATGAGGTAGTCACCTGGAATGCATTTCAATTAACAGGTGTGCCTTGTTAAACATTCATTTATGGAATTTCTTTCCTTCTTAATGCGTTTGAGCCAATCAGTTGTGTTGTGACAAGGTAGGGTTGGTATACAGAAGATAGCCCTATTTGGTAAACGTCCATATTATGGCAAGAACAGCTCAAATAAGCAAAGAGAAACGACAGTCCATCATTACTTTAAGACATGAAGGTCAGTGCAGTCGCAAAAACCATCAAGTTATGATGAAATGGGCACTCGTGAGTTCATATGAGTTAACTGGTCCTCAGAAATTGCAGCTCAAATAAATGCTTCATAGAGTTCAAGTAACAGACACATCTCAACATCAACTGTTCAGAGGAGACTGTGTGAATTAGGCCTTCATGGTAGAATTGCTGCAAAGAAACCACTACTAAAGGACACCAATAAGAAGAAGAGACTTAGTTGGGCCAAGAAACACGAGCAATGGACATTAGACCAGTGGAAATTTGTCCTTTGGTCTGATGAGTACAAATGTGAGATTATCGGTTCCAACCGCTGTGTCTTTGTGAGATGCAGAGTAGGTGAACAGATGATCTCCGCATGTGTGGTTCCCACCGTGAAGCATGGAGGAGGAGGTGTGATGGTGTGGGGGTGCTTTGCTGGTGACACGGTCAGTGATTTATTTAGAATTCAAGACACACTTAACCAGCATGGCTACCACAGCATTCTGCAGTGATACGCCATCCCATTTGGTTTGCGCTTAGTGGGACTTTCATTTGTTTTTCAACAGGAAAATTACCCAACACACCTCCAGGCTGTATAAGTGCTATTTTACCAAGGAGAGTGATGGAGTGCTGCATCAGATGGCCTGGCCTCCACAATCACCCGACCTCAACCCAATTGAGATTGTTTGGGATGAGTTTGACTGCAGAGTGAAGGAAAAGCAGCCAACAAGTGCTCAGCATCCTTCTAGACTGTTGTAAAAGCATTCCTCATGAAGCTGGTTGAGAGAATGCCAAGAGTGTGCAAAGTTGTCATCAAGGCAAAATGTATATATTTCTTAATTCCAATTGTTTGTGTATTGTTAGATATTATTGCACTGTTGGTGCTAGGAACAAAAGCATTTCGCTACACCTGCAATAACATCTGCAAAATATGTGTATGCGACAAATACAATATTATTTTATTTTATTTGGGTGTTTTTGGAGCCTTTGTACATATTTTTTCGGAGCCCCATACTACACAACAAGGATGTTTTGTTTGGGGTACGTAAAAATAAAAACTGAAAGGTCTCTGGACCCTTCTATAACATGCCATTTACAGCACATAAAAAATAGGTTGTAAAAAAAAAAACATCTCCTTTAAGGCATGACTAATCAAATGATAAACTGTTACTGGATATTGGCTCTCATTGAGATCTGTGTGCAGGTAGATATTGTGTGCTTACTTGCTCCGTGAATGACAACAGGTTGATCAATGTGTGTGGATATTTTTGCTCTGTACATATACTGGGATGTATATCTACAGTAACTAAGGTTGCGGCAACGCAGGTGATGTCACATATTGCTTTGTAGCTTGGCATTGCCATGGAGAAGGAGCGGCCATCTTGTCATTGCCTGTGGGGCTCATGATGAGCTGTGTACATAGATCACAGAGCAGGTCTGATGTTAGTTAGAGCTCTGGGCCCACCTGCCATCATCACATCTGGATGGAGGGAAGTGCTGATGATGTCTTGTGATCTTTGTCAATTATCACATGCACCCATATACACATGCTCGCTCGCTCATGCATGCATGCACACACGCAGCTACACGCCCTCTCATTCTCTCACAGCCACTGTTAGACAGTTACTGGTGGCGTCACTGCCCTCCAGTCGGGGCTTGCGTCCCTTCCTCTGTCCACCCCCCTCCACCCAGGAGTTGTGAATAACAGTTCCCCCGTTGGGCGCCGTGTCCACCTGCAGCAGGGACACCACCCTCTTCTTGACATGGGTCTTCAGCGCTTTACGCAGCTTCTGCCTGGTGAAGGCATAGAGCAGCGGGTGGAAGATGGTGGTGCCATATGCCATGGCCAGGAAGCAGAGCCTCACACGTACCAGGCCATCGCTGGGGCCCAGACACAGTATCAACAAGTTCACCATGGACAGAGGAGCCCAGCAGCCCAGGAAAGAGGAGATGATGATCAGGGACATCTTGAAGACTCTCCGCTGGCGCTCCCGCCGGTCCCGGTGGCGCCTCACGGCCCTCCTCAGGGCGATTATGGCCGACACAGAAGCCTGGACTCCTGGGCGTTCTGCCGCCGCCGGTGGGGGGGAGATGACGTCGGTAGGGGTTGGGGCCTGGGGAGCAGGGGTCACTGGGGTGGTGGCGCTGGGGGTGGTGGCAGCAGTGTTGGTGACCCCCGTGGCCCCGCTGTCAGAGGTGACTAGGGGCATGGAGGAGAGGGGCGGTAGGGAGCTGGGGGATGGGATTAGGGGCGGGTGGGTGAGGCGCTGGTTCTGACTGGAGGAACCTCCTCCCTCTGTGGCCAGACTCAGCCCCTTCCTCTTTCGTCTCTGCCTGCGGATCCTGCAGCCTGAGTCCTTATTAGAGGCCCGTGGGCCCCTCTTGATGTGGGTGCCGATGCGGATGTTGAGGGCCTGCAGGATGCGGGAGTATGTGAACAGCATGACAACCACGGCGATGAAGAAGCAGGGTACCTGCAGCAGGAGGTGGTAGTACATGGCCAGGCCCGTGTGGTAGCCCTGCCCGCCCACACATAGCAGCGTCCGGTTCTGCCAGACTGGTGGCAGGGGATGTGAGTAGTAGGGAGTAGAGGAGGTGGAGGGGGTGAGGGTCAGCCCAGTGGAGGTCAGCCCAGTGTGGTTTTGCCCAGTGAGGGTCAGCCCAGTGTGGTTTTGCCCAGTGGGGGTCAGTCCAGTAGGGGCTTCAGAATCAGACTCAGGGATCAGATCCCCCATGTCCATATCCCAACCTCCTCCAACCTCTCTGTCCTCCACGTCAGACCCCGTTGAGAAGAAATCCCCCTCCAGGAAGGGCAGGAAGAAGACGGCCAGTGATACGGCCCAGACGGCAGCCAGGAGGAGCGCAGCACGTCGTGGGGTTAGCAGACGCGTGGCCGGACGGACGGAGATGTCGTAGCGGTCCAGGCTGATGACCAGTACATTGATGGCCGTGGCCACACTGGTGAAGGTGACGCAGGCCTCATGGAAGCAGCACAACGTAGCCAGGTTGCCCCCGCCACTACCGTCCACTGGGAGCAGGATGATCGCCACGGTCAGCGGCAGACACAGCACACACACCAGGATGTCCAGCACGTGCAAGCTGACTGTGACCATGTTGCTGACTGAGTCGACCAGGTTGGACTGGGCACAGTAGAGCACCAGCACGGTCAGGTTGCTGCTGAAGCCGAGCACCAGCTCTAGCATCAGTACAGTGGTGAGGGACACCTGGAAGCCCAGGGGTAAGGGGACGCTCCAGCCCTCCTCAGTCCCCGGCACACCCCCTCTCTCCAGAAGCTCCGACCCCTGCCCATCGCTGGTCTCCAGGAGGTCAGTATAGCCCTTGGTCTCCATGGACACCGTGGCACTCGCTCATGCATAGCAACGGCCACGCCAGTCCATGCACCGTCCTCTCCTGACTGGACGTTGAGGAGGGTGATTGACAGGTCTGCAGCTCTCTGAAATTCTGTGGAGAGAGAGGGAGAGAAGAAGGGTGAATAGCTCAACTAGTATATATCACCTTATAGCTATTGGACCTAGAGCTCCTCTTAAGCCTCCAACAACAAATATGTGACAAACGTGGAGTTATGAGGAGAGACGGCAGAAACAGTGTGATCAGTTTGATCCGTTTTCTTGGCAGCTGACTGACTGTATAGACTAGAGGTATGATGTATGATCAGGGCTGAGATAACATGTGTCATGGAGGCAGTGAAAATAGTTCTGGGGGGTGGAGGCTGGTGGGAGTACTTTTCCATCTCTGAGGATGGCACGGAGTGTGGTAGGTGTGTGTGTGCGTGCGTGCCTGTGTGTGTGAGTGAGTGAGTGCCGTGCAGTTAGAGGTGAGCAGATGGAAGTGCCATAAACAGCCCCTACAGCTTTTTATTGTGTTGGCCTAGAGAACTCCCTACCTCCTGTATTCTGCTGCCTGGCTGTCTCCTTGAACCAGTAAGGATGAGCTGCATATCTCACTGCTCACATTCTGAGAGAGTGGGTGGGCGGTACATTCTTACACAACATAACTAGGTCAGATAACATGCATACGTTATGGAAAAGCCCTCTTTTCTCAAATAAATACTCATAAATACATCTCCAGATAGGAGACACATTCAAGCACTGTTCCAATTATATCGGTGATGATCTACATATGAGTCCAGCCAGTCTTTCTCTGCCCACAGATGATGAGAAGGTGAAACACAACGGAACCTTTTTACAAAACAATAAACATCCTCTAAATCTCTGTTAAATCCCACGCTTTCATTGCTTAATTTCAACCGTGGACAGCTAACGAGAGAAGAGGTTTGCCATGTTGATGAGCAGGTTTCAGAGTTCCTTGTTGGGGTGCGTTAGATAGCGTACAGGGCTTGTCGACATAGCCCAGGCCTAACTGATTAAGCGTTTTCAGTGGGGCGCGCCACAATGGAGACGAATGGGTCAATGATCGACAGATAGTGGCACATAAACAAGACTAGTAGGAACCAGCAGCATGCCTCCCACCCCTCCATCTCTTCCCTACATCTCTCATCTGTTTGTTTTTTTTAATTTCTGCCTAGCCTCCCTCCAGCTTGTGTTGCCCTTGTTGGCACATATCTACTTTCAAGTTTGATTCTCTCACAGACGTAAGGTTCGGAGCCACATGTGCAGTTTGCTTAGATGTGGCTCAGAAGCTTATGTAACCAAGTTGAATTGGTTAAGCTAACTCCTCAGCTTGAAATACCACAAATTCTCTGGTGGACTGGGTGGACCTTTTCATGTTCAAACTGCATCAGAACACACACTTAATCGAGGGCTAAATTCATTCTGGTCAGAATAAATTCCAATACAGAACTCAGTTAGGGCACTTTAGTGTTGAATGTTGTATTGTTTTTCCTCTCTCCTGCATGCCTCCTATAGATAATGTCTCCTGAACATGTATATTTCTATACTATGGTATAAATAATATACTATGGTATAAATACTATAGTATTCACTGTAGTGATTCTGCAGACATTACTGTAGTATTTGACAGTGGCAACTAAGTAAAGGAACTAAGTGGAAATACTTTGAAGTACTACTTAAGTAGTTTTTTGGGGTATCTGTACTTTCCTATACTATTTATAGTTTTTACAACATTTACTTTTACTCCACTACATTCCTAAAGAAAATATATACTTTTTTCTCCCCTAAATTTTCCCTGACACCCAAAAGTACTTGTTACATTTCAATTGCTTAGTAGGACTGGAAAATGTTCTAATTCACACACTTATCAAGAGAAGACGTGGTCACCCCTACTGCCTCTGATCTGGTGGACTCACTAAACAACAATGCTTGGTTTTGTAAATGGTATCTGAGTGTTGGAGTATTCCCCTGGTTATCCGTAAATTTTAAAAACAAGAAAATGGAATTTGAAATGATTTATAGTATTTACTATTACTTTTGATACTTAAGTATGTATATTTAAGTGTATATTTAAAATCAGATACTTTTAGACATTTACTCAAGTAGAATTTTAACTTGAGTCATTTTCTATTAAGGTATATTTACTTATACTCAAGTATAACAATTGGGTAATTGTTCCACCACCAAGTTTTTACTGTTAACTATAGTATAAATACTACAGTAAACAAAAACTGCAGTATATACTATAGTAACTAATGTAGTGTTTTTGCAAATTGAAGTATATTGTAATATTTACTGTAGAGTTTTTGCAGACTGTAGTATTTACTGTACTGTTTAATTATATTTGAAATAGAAGCTTTCTCCTTGAGGAAACATACTAGATAATTATTAAATAGCACATTTTCCATAACCTGTAAACGTAGGAAGGACTCAGGTCTCAGCGGATAGTGGCACGCTTCTACTCTGCTGGACATGTAGGGAACACAATATATGATCTGCACTTAGCATGTAGGTTTCTCACTTATGGGTGGCAAAACTTGGGATATGGGGAAGGGGAATGGCCAGGGTATATGTTAGATAAATACTGTAGTATATACTATAGTTTAAAAAGTGTAATGTTGTTGCAGACTGAAGTGTTTTTACTACAGTGTTATTTTGTGTGTGTTCTATATTAAGTACTACACATGATCGAGGGATACTACAGTGTGTAGTATAGTATTCTATAGAATACTACAGTTTACTACAGAATTCTATATTAAAGGAAAAATCCACCATTCATTAGTTCACTATGGATACGGTCCCAAAACGTTTTGCATGTTAGCAATCAAGTTAAGATATAGACATATCAAAATACAGAAAGTGTCACAGTTCGATGCGTTTTGCATACTCAGTGGCACCAGTTAAAACCAACCAGTTAATACATTAATTGTCATAGTGACGACAGGTGCGTGCACAGTGGATAAGGGGTTTTCACTACTTACCACAGCCACAAAGTCAGACCAATCAAATGAGGGACTGTGATGACACGAATGCCGGCTCAGAAGGCCCGCCTACCCAACCAATCAGATGAGGGAGTGTGATGATGCATATTCCAGTTTGCGGGAAACGCCTTATTGTCGAAATGACATATCTCGAGTTCAAGTTTGAGAACCAAATAACTAAATACATTTGGGAACAAGAATTGGCAACTTCCACTAAAATTCATTATATTGAGAAAGGACAAAAGTTTTGGGCAAAAGGGTAAGTTGTCTTTTTTTTTTTAATAACTTGTAGCAAACATTTGCAACTCTCATCTAAAATGATATAGCTGGCTAGAATAAGAGATTCCAATCCAAGCACAGAGTTATTCTCTTTGACTGAGAATCATTGTTTGTTTCCCTACAAGCCTTTCATTTTAATAGTAATATATCGTATTCTTGATGCACAGCCTTTGGCTGGAAAAACAAAAACTCAGTGGGGGAGTAAAAGTATCCCATTTAATGGTGTTCCGTTTAAAGTTGTGGGCACAAAGACGTATGAACGCCACCAGGGGAAAGACACAAACAAAAGCCAAAAGAGAAATATCCTGCTGAAATGAACAACAAACACAGTTCACTGTAATTTATACTATACATTTTTACAACTTTTTAATTTTATCTTAATAATGTTGAATTACTAACTAACAATGTAATGTTCCTCAATAAAATTGAAGATGATGGGGCTTCAATCAGGTGTCCTATCTTTTGTGGTTCACTAAAGATTCCGTGGCACTTAATGCAAGAGTATGTAATGATGAGTACCATTTTAGGTGTAATGTGTATATCAAACTGTATTTCTAAGGAAGAACCATGGTGGAAATGATGGCGGAAACATTATGTACAAAAAAAGTTAAGATCAGCGCAAAACAAATATGGTCAGGAGCCCGTAAAACGGCTGCTATACATTCCAGTGGCATTATCTTCTCTAACCCTAACTCTAATGTTAACCATAATTGTAACCCTAATTGTAAACCTAACCCCTAACCCTAAAATAGCCTGGAATGAAGTCGCTCTGTTGTGATACATCCTGCCACTGTAAGTTCTCTAGGAGGTGATTTGTTGCAACCTTTAAAAGTTGCCTGCAACTTGTGCTTAGAATTCATGTAGACACATTATCTTTGAAAAGGTTGTGACCATGGAACAAGGGAAAGGTGATGTGATTTAAAATAACATAAGTTGTGTATGAATGGAAAGTTGATGAAAATGGACATTCAAGGCAAAAATACGATTGGAATCCTTATCCCTTCAAGTGACTTTGAAATGACTTTGAGCAATCCTCATATGAAGCAGATCAACACACAAATCTGTTAGAAGCAGAATGTCATGGACAAAGGCAAAGAATGGAATGTTCCATGATCCAATGTGAGTGATAAGAGGTCAAGGGTTGGGGGTGAAACACCATAGACGGGTTGGTCGTTGAGCAACAAAACCGAGGCGCGTGCAACTATGGGGCAAAACAGATGGGGTTGGCTTAGATTGTTGACAACATGTAAGCTATATTTCGTGTCCAATGTTTTATTGAAATTAAATACATTTGCACAATGAGCACTTGTTGTCTCTCAAATACATTGCAACAGTTGTTGGTTAGCTAGCTAGCACATTTTTTGCCATATTAGCGTTGACATGAAATCAGTTAAAATACCCCAAAACAAGACGTGGTATCAATAACAAGACGAAACGAGCTTAAACGAGCCACTTACGATTCCCCACATACTGTAGCAGTTTCTTGTCATTCTTGCTAGAAATCGGGCCATCCAGAATCACAACAACACACTGACTTCTGCCATGGAAGCGTGCACATTGTTTTTGTGACGTTGTCAAATAACCCATCTATTAAGGTGGTAGATCTATAAAATGACCACCATGGGAAAAAAACTGAAGATATAGATGCTGTGAATGAAATCAACCAAGCATGTTTATTGAGGCTGGGGACCAGTGCTTCATTTGTAAATCTGGAGGTGCCAGAACAAAAACTGAGCACTAGACCGGGGTCGCCTGGGGAGCTGTGAGGTACCGGAATGCATTTGCGTAGTGGCATATAACAGTAGAGTAGAGGCAGTTACATAAGTCTCACACATGGGGAACATGTTTAGTAGCATAGGGTTCAGGGAAAAATGGGGCCTTTTTATAGAAGCATTTCATACAATTCTACATAATTTTACATGACTGGAGACTTTGACAGAACCTTATAGGAGGAAACTATAGTCCTAAAAATGCCCGTTTTACTGACTCACCCAATGATGCAGAGCTCACCCGCCGGTGATGGCCGATGTGTTTGTAACAAAAGCCTCTCTCGCTCTTGTTTTACTTCTTTGTAAAACAATATTTGTAAGTAGCCTACAGCAGAAAGATTATACTCTTAGAACAAACGGTGCTATCTAGAACCTAAAAGGGTTCCTTGGCTGTCCCCATAGGAGAACCCTTTGGAGAACCCTTTTTTGTTCCAGGAATTCTGGTTCCAAGTAGAAACATTGTGGGTTCCATGTAGAACCATTTCCACAAAGGGGGCTACATGGAACCCACAATGGTTCTACTTGGAACCAAAAAGGGTTCTTTAAAGGGTTCTCCTATGCAGACAGCCGAAGAACCCTTTTTTTCTAAGAGTGTAGAGTATTATTTTTTCAGCAGGAGCCATTTGCTTTCCAACCTGTGTTTTCCCAGCGATTGTATTTGAAATATTGCGATCCCAACTTTAGACTATGCATTGTTATTGGGCTACACACAATCCACAGCTAGGCACATTTTTTAAAGAAGCAATTGATCCTCTGTGGCTAAATTGCAGGCCTTCTCATGGTGTAGTAGGCTATTCTGAATTATTTCATTTCTTTCTGAACAGACAGCAGTATCCTATGTATTTCAATTTATCAAGGGTGCTGCAGCTCTTCCAGAACCCTTCGCACGGCTATGATTCTATAAGGAAATAGATTGTGAAGTGCAACCCTGGACAGATGAGAGTTGCAGGCTCATGTCTATCAGAGCGGAGAGAGGGAGAGAGATCATATAAAGTGAATCTGTGAGAGACACAGGTGCACTTCTCACACAGCCACATCCACACCTTGGTCTCAAACATAGGTTACAATGTTGCTCAATCTAGAGGACGAAAGAAATGCACACCTGTTTAGGCGAGGTACTGGAACACTTGAAAAAGAAATGAGAGCCACACACTCTAGGAGCTCGGATGCAATAATTGGATAACCTAATAACCAACGTTTCGACAGACAAGCTGTCTTCATCAAACCATTAGCCTGGGCTGGTGCAACCCGAATCAGGAGAATTATCAGAGGCAACATAAATGATCTTTGATTGCTGAAAGTTGCTTTGAGAGGCCAGGAGAGGTACCAGATCTGGCCAAATAGGTTCTGGATTGAAAAACAGTCCAAAACGGAGAGATGCTAGATTCTGACGTAGACCTGGTGATCAATCATTTAAAGATTCACACAGAAAATTGAATGCACATACAAGAGGCACACTCAATACACCATTGATTGAACAACTGGACTATTGCGCAAGCTCTGTTAGCGAGAGCCACTACCCACTAATCATGGACAGACAGCGACGTCTTAAAAAATTATATATATGATGGTCCTGTCCAGACCCGCCTTCATTTTAATGTCCACAGATTTTTTGTTCAGATTTGGTTCGGTCTGGACTGGCCTTGATTAGGCCCAAACATAGACGAAATACTTAATACTTAATGATTGAAGATTTTTTTATTTAAATATGCTAAACATTAACATTTATCAATGGAAAGTAATACAAATACAAACCAAACAGATTTTGTTTATTGTTTAACATTTATTTTAAAGAATGTCTTTACGTCATGCATTCCATTGCTCTTAACATCATTGTCATAGCCTATGGTTCTTTAACGGTAATCGTAGATCTTTGTTAAACATTTAAGATGTTGATTGCATTTGATGAACATCAGTCTCAAACGTTTTGTCACTCATTGAGCAACAGTCAGTCCTGAACGTTCTTCCAGCAATGCTGAAACAAACATAATTTCTTTATTACTCCAATGCCATCAGCAATGTAGGTTCAGGTATATTTTCTCTATTTTTGCATGTGTTTGATACTGAATGTTATCAGATCTTAAATCAAAACCTAATATTAGATAAAGGGAACCGGACTTTTTTTATTTATTTAATTAACAAAGTTATGCAACACCCAATTCCCCTGTGTGAAAAAGTAATTGCCCGCTTACACTCAATAACTGGTTGTGCCACCTTTATGTGCAATTCCTCTCACATCGCTGTGGAGGAATTTAGGCCCACTCTTCCATGCAGAACTGCATTAACTCAGTGACATTTGTGGGGTTTTCAAGCATGAACTGCTCGTTTCAAGTCCTGTCACAACATCTCAATTGGAATTAGGTCTGGACTGACTAGGCCATTCCAAAACTTCAATTTTTAACAATTTTCATGTAGACTTGATTGTGTGTTTTGGATCATTGTCTTGCTGCATGACCCAGCTGCGCTGCACTTCAGCTCACAGACGGATGGCCTGACATTCTCCTGTAGAACTCTCTGATACAGAGCAGAATCCATTGTTCCTTCTATTAAGGCAAGTTGTCCAGGTACTGAGGCAGCAAAGCATCCCTAAACCATCACACTAACGCCACCATGCTTTACCGTTGGTATAAGGTTCTTACTGTGGAATGCAGTGTTTGCGTTTCGCCAGGCATAATGGGACCCATGTCGTCCAAAAAGTTGTTATACTTTTGACTCTTCTGTCCATAGAACATTCTTCCAAGAGTCTTGATGATCATCCAGGTATGTACTTCCAATACTAACACACCTGATTCAACTAATTAAGGGCTTGGTTATTAGTGAATTGGTTGAATCATGAGTTAGTATTAGCAGTAGTAGTAGACTATTTAATGAAAACAATGAAGGTAGAAAGAAATTGAATGGTTAGGAATATAATGAGTGAGTCATGCTAACACTTACCTCATTTACTGCAGTTACTGTACTACTACACAGCTGATATAGCATGAGGGGAGCATATGACAAAGTGATGAGCCAATGACTGTTGATTGTGGATGAGAAGATTGGTGTTGTCCCATGTGACCCTGTGTTAATATGGACAACATGATGGACATCCTCTATCCTCTCTTAGCGAAGACACCCCCTTAATGTAGGGGATGATTGCATGCTGACGATGTGAGTGAACGGCAAACTATCATCTACAGAGTCATCTGATGATACTCATACACACATCTACATATACAAGAATGCACTACATACAAACACACACGCATGCAAGAGCACACGATCAATGCCAACACACACAAACACACAAATACAGTGGGGAGAACAAGTATTTGATACACTGCTGATTTTGCAGGTTTCCCCACTTACAAAGCATGTAGAAGTCTGTAATTTTTATCATAGGTACTCTTCAACTGTGAGTGACGGAATCCAGAAAATCACTTTGTATGATTTTTAAGTAATTAATTTGCATTTTATTGCATGACATAAGTATTTGATACATCAGAAAAGCAGAACTTAATATTTGGTACAGAAACCTTTGTTTGCAATTACAGAGATCATACGTTTCCTGTAGTTCTTGACCAGGTTTGCACACACTGCAGCAGGGATTTTGCCCCACTCCTCCATACAGACCTTCTCCAGATCCTTCAGGTTTCGGGGCTGTCGCTGGGCAATATGGACTTTCAGCTCCCTCCAAAGATTTTCTATTGGGTTCAGGTCTGGAGACTGGCTAGGCCACTCCAGGACCTTGAGATGCTTCTTATGGAGCCACTCCTTAGTTGCCCTGGCTGTGTGTTTCGGGTCGTTGTTATGCTGGAAAACCCAGCCACGACCCATCTTCAATGCTCTTACTGAGGGAAGGAGGTTGTTGGCCAAGATCTCGCGATACATGGCCCCATCCATCCTCCCCTCAATACGGTGCAGTCATCCTGTCCCCTTTGCAGAAAAGCATCCCCAAAGAATGATGTTTCCACCTCCATGCTTCACGGTTGTGATGGTGTTCTTGGGGTTGTACTCATCTTTCTTCTTCCTCCAAACACGGCGAGTGGAGTTTAGACCAAAAAGCTCTATTTTTGTCTCATCAGACCACATGACCTTCTCCCATTCCTCCTCTGGATCCTCCAGATGGTCATTGGCAAACTTCAGACGGGCCTGGACATGCGCTGGCTTGAGCAGGGGGACCTTGCGTGCGCTGCAGGATTTTAATCCATGACGACGTAGTGTGTTACTAATGGTTTTCTTTGAGACTGTGGTCCCAGCTCTCTTCAGGTCATTGACCAGGTCCTGCCGTGTAGTTCTGGGCTGATCCCTCACCTTCCTCATGATCATTGATACCCCACGAGGTGAGATCTTGCATGGTGCCCCAGACCGAGGGAGATTGACCGTCATCTTGAACTTCTTCCATTTTCTAATAATTGCGCCAACAGTTGTTGCCTTCTCACCAAGCTGCTTGCCTATTGTCCTGTAGCTCATCCCAGCCTTGTGCAGGTCTACAATTTTATCCCTGATGTCCTTACACAGCTCTCTGGTCTTGGCCATTGTGGAGAGGTTGGAGTCTGTTTGATTGAGTGTGTGGACAGGTGTCTTTAATACAGGTAACGAGTTCAAACAGGTGAAGTTAATACAGGTAATGAGTGGAGAACAGGAGGGCTTCTTAAAGAAAAACTAACAGGTCTGTGAGAGCCGGAATTCTTACTGGTTGGTAGGTGATCAAATACTTATGTCATGCAATAAAATGCAAATTAATTATTTAAAAATTATACAATATGATTTTCTGGAAAACATTTTTAGATTCCATCTCTCACAGTTGAAGTGTACCTATGATAAAAATTACAGACCTCTACATGCTTTGTAAGTAGGAAGACCTGCAAAATCAGCAGTGTATCAAATACTTGTTCTCCCCACTGTATATAGTTTTTTGTAGATTTTTGGAAATTACTGCAATAGATGTGTGGTTTGGGGAACCCAACATCTGATAACCTTCCCTTTTCAGATGAGTAGCTGTGACTACGACCTAAAAACTCAAATGTTTCCTTTTCACAAGAGACGAAAAGGTGAATAAAGTACCAAGAAACTAATAGATAGTTTTGATACATGGAAGAGAGAAAATGTAAGTTAACAGAGTTGACAGAATGAAAGTTCTCTACACACAAGCAGTAAGCAAGAGAAGAAACCTGTAAGTGCAGTGCCAAGCTGTTTAACGTCATATCACTGATCAACAACTTGTGTTTTCAACTTCTAATAGTTACCCTCTGTAGTTACCATGCCGATCTGGCTCATTTGAGGTGGAATATCAATTCTCCAGCCAACCAGGGGCCAAAGGAAGTGGGATCTTGTTTTCCAGACAGGTATACAAGCTGCCTCAAGAGGAGGCAGCCTGAAGTGAGACAATGCCTTTCTGTCTCTGTCCACCTGTTCTAAAAGAGATTACGTTCACACTAACACTTGGATGCTGCAGTTCTACTCAGTCCGTCTTGCATGGATGTGCAACCAATTTTGAGTCTTACCTCTGAAAAAGGCACAGTGCAAAATCTAGTGCCAGCCTGTGCCTTGTTTATTTAACATTTTGTTTTAACTTTATTTAACTAGGCAAGTCAGTTAAGAACCAAAATCATATTTACAATTACGGCCTACATTGTTCTACAGGGTCAGCCATAGTAGCACAGTGCCCCTGGAGCAAATTAGCGTTAAGTGCCTTGCTCAAGGGCACCGACAGGTTTTTCACCTTGTTGGCTCGGGTATTTGAAACAGTGACCTTTCGGTTACTGGCCCGATGCTCTAACCATTAGGCTACCTGCCGCCCTAAAATGTTTTTGTGTGTGTGTGTGTGTGTCTGTGTGTGTGCAAATTTGATTTGTCACATATTTTGTGTGTAGACTAACAGTGAAATTATTAATTAAGGGCCCTTCCCAACAATGCATAGAGTAAACAACTTTTATAGAAAAATTATACGACAAATAAATACACAATGATTAATATACATGGGGTACCAGTACCGAGTTGATGTGCAGGGGTACGACGTAATTGAGGTAGATATGTACATATACTGTAGGTAGGGATAAAGTGATAATAAATAGTAACAGCAGGGTATGTGGTGAGTCAAAAGAGTTAGTGCAAAAAGGGTCAATGCCGAAAGACTGTGTAGCTATTGGTTAAATATTTAACTAACTATTTAGCAGTCTTATGGCTTGGGGGTAGAAGCTGTTGAGGGACCTATTGATTCCAGACTTGGTGCATCGGTACCGCTTTCTGTGCGGTAGCAGAGAGAACAGTCTATGACTGGGGTGGCTGGAGTCTTTGACCATTTTTAAGGCCTTCCTCTGACACAGCCTGGTATAGAGGTCCTGGATGGCAGTAAGCGCGACCCCAGTGATGTACTGGACCGTACACACTACCCTCTGTAGCGCAATGCGGTCGGATGCCAAGCAGTTGCCATACCAAGCAGTGATGCAGCCAGTCAAGATGCTCTCAATGGTGCATCTGTATAACTTTTTGAGGACCTGAGGGCCCATGCCAAATCTTTTCAGCCTTCTTCATGACTATGTTGATGTGTGTGGACCAGGATAATTTTTTTGTGATATGGACAACGAGGAACTTGAAGCTCTCAACCTGCTCCACTACAGCCCTGTCGATGTGGATGGGGGTGAGCCCGGTCCTCCATTTCCTGTAGTCCACGATCAGCGCCTTTGTCTTGCTGACGTTGAGGGAGAGGTTGTTATCCTGCCACCACACTGCCAGGTCTCTAACCTCCTCCCTGTAGGCTGTCTCATCGTCATCGGTGATCAGGCCTACCACGTCGGCAAACTTAATGATGGTGTTGGAGTCGTGCCTGGCCATGCAGTCATGGGTGAACAGGGAGTACTGGAGTGGACTAAGCACGCACCCCTGAGGGGCCCCTGTGTTGAGGATCAGCGTGGCAGATGTGTTGTTGCCCATCCTCACCACCTGGGGGATACAGTTGCAGAGGGAGGCGTTTAATCCCAGGGTCCTTAGTTTAGTGATGAGCTTGGAGGGCACTATGGTGTTGAACGCTGAGCTGTAGTCAATGAACAGCATTCTCACTTAGGTTTTCCTTCTGTCCAGATGGGAAAGGGCAGTGTGGAGTGCAATAGAGATGTTGTCATCTGTGAATCTGTGCATACACACGCCCCTCTGTGTGACATGGCCAGACCTCAGGATGTACAGAGTTAACAGTGAACAGTATAGCTGGAAGCAAGGTGACACTCCACAGAGACAAAGCCCAGCAGACGTGTGATTGACAGGCCAGACAGAGACAGAGACGGAGGGGAAAGGGGAGAGATGAAGACACAACCAGCCTCATGTTCTATTTAAAAATAACCCAAATAGAGGAGAAAAGAGGGGAAAACGCCCCGAGGTCATTAAAGTTTCATGACAGATCCAGCACGACTCCCCAAGCAGGAGCAAACACTCCAAACAAAACACATGCAACCAAATCAACTGGTTTGGCCAAGGTCAAACAAACCAATGAGATTCCAGTTGCCTACGAGAGTCCCCTCAATACAAATCGGAAGCTTCATTTGGAGGGGGTGACATCGGTTTGTTCCTCTTCCTTATTTTGTTTCTGTTCAGATCGATGTGTTTTGGGTACAAAGTATTCAATGTCATCATTGTTCTCAGAAAGACAGCAAGTTCTACCACCTCACCTAGCAGGCTACAAATGGACCTTACTTATGGCTATCGAGCTTATTACATAAAATTTGATCAAACCTGTAGACTTAACCAGCAGATAGTAAC
This sequence comes from Thymallus thymallus, assembly GCA_023634145.1. Classification (NCBI taxonomy): domain Eukaryota; kingdom Metazoa; phylum Chordata; class Actinopteri; order Salmoniformes; family Salmonidae; genus Thymallus; species Thymallus thymallus. The sequence goes on along the minus strand of CM042409.1, from coordinate 38,428,108 downwards.
ATCGTTTTTTAGAACTTTTATTACGATATGTTCATTAAGTGCACACTGCCTTGCTGAAAGATTTAACAAATAAACACAGTCTTTATTAGTCCCAAGTAGAGTCTTGTCAGTCAACTCTCTGACCAGAGAGAGAACCCTGTTCCATCTATTACAGTTACTGGGCTCTGGTGAAAGTTGACTGACAGCTAGTCAAGTTATAGTTATAGTTCCACTGAGACAGGAGGCAAATCTATAAACAGATCCGGCTGTCAGGTTCTCGTCAGCACACGGCAGCACACACAGCAGTGGCCTTGGAGACAGTCCACAACATGGTGTAATGGTGTGGTATCTGTAGACAGACAGAGGCCACCACTAAATAGAGAGTGAAAATCGAGTGATAAAGGTACTGACCAGTGGAGGCTGCTGAGGGGAGGATGGCTCATAATAATGGCTGGAACAGAGAGAATGGAATGGCTACAAACACCTGTATTTGATACCATTCCACCCATTCCACTCCAGCCATTACCACAAGCCTGTTCTCCCCATTTAAGGTGCCACCAACCTCCTGTGGTACTGACAGAGAGAGGGAATAGGGGGGAGGGACCGAAAGAGAGCAGAGAGACATTGAGGAAGAGGGGGAGGGGGAGGAAGAAGAGAGCGATTAAGAGTGAAAGAGAGAGCGAGAGAGAGCGAGAGCGAGAGAGAGAGCGAGAGAGAGAGATGGGAAGAGGGTCTAAAGACTGCTGACTCATCGCTGTCTTAGGTGTTTCTAATGTCCGCAGTGAGACAATCGATCAAAGGCTTAATTTTCCCACTCAATTCATCCCGCAGCGCTAACCGCTAGCAGCCACAAGCTGGGCCAGCAGCCTCCCTGGCAGCCAACCAATGCCTAGCAGAACAACCAGCCTGTCCAAGCCCCAATCAGAGCATGACATGGCTACAGCCAGCTCAACGCAAAGAAGCCAAATGAGAACAGAAATGTAGCTGCCCGTTTCAATTGACTTTCTCTGAGCAGTCATCAATAGTCAACAGAAACACATTCTTACTACAGCTATTTTGATTAGCGCTACTAGGATATACCATTTAACAATGTGACAGTAAAATAATAGAATAGACCCGCCATTTTCACTTCTGCCTCGTTGGCTCAATGCAATCCCCCACCACCCAACCCATACACTGACAACACACTCACATGTACACAAACACATACAGCCTGATGGGTGGCTATGTCGCACGCACACACACACACACACACACACACACACACCATATGCCATATTGTGCCTCCCACACATCCTATTCCACCACTGCACTGCCTCAGACCCCCACACAGGAACATATTATTTATCCCACACCCCACTACACCACCACCACCACCCAAATCCCCTGTGCCATCTGCAGATGGAGCTGAAGTGATCATCCATTGATCACCATTGCCTCTGAAGCTAAACAGGGTCGGTCCTGTTCGGTCCCTGGATGGGAGACCAGATGCTGCTGGAAGTGGTGCTGGAGCACCAGTAGGAGGCACTCTTTCCTCCTGTCCCAAAAAAATTATATATAGACTGTATATACAAAAGTATGTGGACACACACCCCTTCAAATGTGTTGATACGTCAATTGCTGCCACACCAGTTGCTGACAGGTGTATAAAATCGAGCACACAGCCATGCAACCTCCGTAGACAAACATTGGCAGTAGAATGGCCTTACTGGAGAGCTCAGTGACTTTCAAAGTGGCACCGTCATAGGATGCCACCTTTAAGTCAGTTAGTCAAATGTCTGCCCTGCTACAGCTGCCCCAGTCAACTGTAAGTGCTGTTACTGTAAAGTGGAAACATCTAGGAGCAACAACGGCTCAGCCGTGAAGTGGTAGGCCACACAAGCTCACAGAATGGTGCTGAAGTGCGTAGTGTGTAAAAACAACATTACAAGTACCAGCCCATCAATAATGCCAATCAAACCTGTTTAAAGAAGAACATTTATACTAATCAAGCACCACTGAGTCCCTGTATAATTAAGCTGGAGAGGGTTTAAGCTCAGCAGGCCGTGTGGAGAGGAATTATGATGATGCTGGTAGGATGTGTATTATAATGACATGTTGTGCTGTTGAACAATAATTTAGTGGATTATAATAACATGGATTATATTATTTCAGTAATTACTCCCACATTACTTAAGGGGTTTTAAGTGCTAATTGGTGCTAGGCAACGGTGGCGTCAGTTTGTGGAAACCTTTCTGTCATCAGGAGTTTATTGATTCCCTGAGTGTCGTCTAAGGTAAAATCATATTTGTCATAAATTGTGTAACCAGATTCACAAAAATGTCACTGTTTTCCAAGAAGAGTATTGAAATCCTGTGCATTTTTCTGACCTGTTTCAAATACTTTGAGCGTTTGCTTGAGTCTGCCTGGAGTGCCAGATGTGTAGGTTTGCAGTTGTGGTATTTTTCTATTGGTTTATTAAGACCGACAAGCTGAAACAGACATATATAAAGTATTTGAATCAAATTCTCAAGTGTGTGAAACCCAGGGATGGTATTTTCCCCTTTGTCATTACATGTTTCCCCCTCCCACATGAAAAATAAAGTTTTTGCAGGCAGTTTGCCACTTTCAGGGAGTGTTTATTCACTCATTTGTCCCAGATCAACTGCTGGTGGTGTAATTGTTTTCTTCTCCCCTCCAGCCCTGCGTCATCCATTTTGTTTTATCCCACTGCTCACCCCCTAGCTAACGGTAATCCAATCAGTGGATCAATGTCACCAGATGCCAGAGTCCCATTGTAGCATCAGTTTAACACCTGCCTGACACTACAGTGAACAAGCCAAGTCAAGGGAGAGGAAGAGGGAGAGGAAGAGGAAGAGGGAGAGGAAGAGGGAGAGAAAAAGAGGAACAGAGAGATGGGTAGATCAAGAGAGGTTAAAATGACCAAAGTGGACAGAGAGAGAGAGAGAGAGAGAGTCAGATAAGAGGCCTGAGCAGGGTTAAAGTAATGAAGTTACAGTATGTCTCTCCTGAGCAGGGTTAAAGTAATGAAGTTACAGTATGTCTCTCCTGAGCAGGGTTAAAGTAATGAAGTTACAGTATGTCTCTCCTGAGCAGGGTTAAAGTAATGAAGTTACAGTATGTCTCTCCTGAGCAGGGTTAAAGTAATGAAGTTACAGTATGTCTCTCCTGAGCAGGGTTAAAGTAATGAAGTTACAGTATGTCTCTCCTGAGCAGGGTTAAAGTAATGAAGTTACAGTATGTCTCTCCTGAGCAGGGTTAAAGTAATGAAGTTACAGTATGTCTCTCCTGAGCAGGGTTAAAGTAATGAAGTTACAGTATGTCTCTCCTGAGCAGGGTTAAAGTAATGAAGTTACAGTACGTCTCTCCTGAGCAGGGTTAAAGTAATGAAGTTACAGTATGTCTCTCCTGAGCAGGGTTAAAGTAATGAAGTTACAGTATGTCTCTCCTGAGCAGGGTTAAAGTAATGAAGTTACAGTATGTCTCTCCTGAGCAGGGTTAAAGTAATGAAGTTACAGTATGTCTCTCCTAAGCAGGGTTAAAGTAATGAAGTTACAGTATGTCTCTCCTAAGCAGGGTTAAAGTAATGAAGTTACAGTACGTCTCTCCTGAGCAGGGTTAAAGTAATGAAGTTACAGTATGTCTCTCCTGAGCAGGGTTAAAGTAATGAAGTTACAGTATGTTTCTCCTGAGCAGGGTTAAAGTAATGAAGTTACAGTACGTCTCTCCTGAGCAGGGTTAAAGTAATGAAGTTACAGTACGTCTCTCTTTCTCTTGCAGACAGGGTGTCATTTGGGCAGGAGGGGGGGTCACTGTCACCTCCCTCCGCTAGACTATCACACTGCAGTGACAGACCGCAACACCAGAGGCAGTGGGAAACCAGCAACATACCGTTCTGCATGTGGTCTGGGCACACTACACATACACCAAAGGAGGCTGGTGAGGGAAGGACGGCAAAAGATAATGTCTGGAATGGAGTGAATGGAATGGAAACCATGTGTTTGATGCGCTTGATACCATTCCAGGCATTATTATGAATTTGATAAATGTATTTGGATCTTCATTAGCTAACACTGTAACGTTAGCTAATCTTCCTGGGACACATGACACACACACACGCCTGTGACATATACACACTCACTCACTCACTAACATAAACGGATGCACACGGGCACACATGGCACGCACGGACACACACCCACGTGCACGTGTTCACATTCACGTGCACACAGGGCCGTGCACACACACGCACACACGCACATTATGCACCCACACACATAGATAGATAGATAGATAGATAGATAGGTACTTTATTGATCCCCCGGGGGGGAAATTTCATTATCAAGCAGCTACAACAAAAACACAGGGCAGGTGCAAAATGCCACAACAAAAGTACACAAAAGACAGATACACGGTACATGATACATAGAGCGGCAGTATGAAAAAGTATAGAAATACAGGATATCTGGAGTGCAAAAAAAAAGCTATAAAAGGACATTGCGTAGTATGAGTGGTTGGCTGAATATGTACACTATACATTGGTGGATGTTGGATGGTTAACTATACTATACAGGTTGATGGCAGAGAAATACTTCAGTAGCTAATGCGTATGATATGAGCGAGGGTAATAATAGTTTACTTAATAGACAGACTGGGTAAATGAACAGGTAAGTGAAAAATTTTGCATGGTTAAATTAGCTGTACAGTTAGGTATACAGTTATATTTACAGATAAGTGAATACTTGCATGTTTACACAAACTGTACAGGTAAATGACAGGAAGAGATACTTTAATAGCTAAATGTGTGTATGATATCATTTGGGTAATAATAGTAATTCCCTTAAAATACAGTCCTTAGTGCGCAGGGTTTAATTACAGACAACTGCACGTATTGCACATTCGATATACTAAAAGCAATGAGAAAAGGTGCAACTGTCAGGATACTAATATGCATTCCTGAGTGAATGCCTACGTAAGTTAGGTCCAATAATTACTTACAATATTGCATGTGATATAATATAACAACTGTACATGAGTATGTATATACAGACCTGTATGAATAAATAGGTCCTGAGTGGATGAGTGCTGACGGACCAGAGTTACTCACATCCAGGAACCGATACAAAAACAAACACACATTTTGTGTTTTGTCGCCCCTCTCCCACCGTTCTCCCCCACCCCAACGGCATCTCTCCCACCGTCCTCCCCCACCGTTCTCCCCCACCCCAACGGCATCTCTCCCACCGTCCTCCCCCACCGTTCTCCCCCACCCCAACGGCATCTCTCCCACCGTTCTCCCCCACCGTTCTCCCCCACCCCAACGGCATCTCTCCCACCGTCCTCCCCCACCCCAACGGCATCTCTCCCACCGTCCTCCCCCACCCCAACGGCATCTCTCCCACCGTCCTCCCCCACCCCAACGGCATCTCTCCCACCGTTCTCCCCCACCCCAACGGCATCTCTCCCACCGTCCTCCCCCACCCCAACGGCATCTCTCCCACCGTTCTCCCCCACCGTTCTCCCCCACCCCAACGGCATCTCTCCCACCGTCCTCCCCCACCCCAACGGCATCTCTCCCACCGTCCTCCCCCACCCCAACGGCATCTCTCCCACCGTCCTCCCCCACCCCAACGGCATCTCTCCCACCGTCCTCCCCCACCCCAACGGCATCTCTCCCACCGTTCTCCCCCACCGTCCTCCCCCACCGTTCTCCCCCACCCCAACGGCATCTCTCCCACCGTTCTCCCCCACCGTCCTCCCCCACCGTTCTCCCCCACCCCAACGGCATCTCCCCCACCGTTCTCCCCCACCCCAACGGCATCTCTCCCACCGTTCTCCCCCACCGTCCTCCCCCACCGTTCTCCCCCACCCCAACGGCATCTCTCCCACCGTCCTCCCCCACCGTTCTCCCCCACCCCAACGGCATCTCTCCCACCGTTCTCCCCCACCGTCCTCCCCCACCGTTCTCCCCCACCCCAACGGCATCTCTCCCACCGTTCTCCCCCACCGTCCTCCCCCACCGTTCTCCCCCACCCCAACGGCATCTCCCCCACCGTTCTCCCCCACCCCAACGGCATCTCTCCCACCGTCCTCCCCCACCCCAACGGCATCTCTCCCACCGTCCTCCCCCACCCCAACGGCATCTCTCCCACCGTCCTCCCCCACCCCAACGGCATCTCTCCCACCGTCCTCCCCCACCCCAACGGCATCTCTCCCACCGTTCTCCCCCACCGTCCTCCCCCACCGTTCTCCCCCACCCCAACGGCATCTCTCCCACCGTTCTCCCCCACCGTCCTCCCCCACCGTTCTCCCCCACCCCAACGGCATCTCCCCCACCGTTCTCCCCCACCCCAACGGCATCTCTCCCACCGTTCTCCCCCACCGTCCTCCCCCACCGTTCTCCCCCACCCCAACGGCATCTCTCCCACCGTCCTCCCCCACCGTTCTCCCCCACCCCAACGGCATCTCTCCCACCGTTCTCCCCCACCGTCCTCCCCCACCGTTCTCCCCCACCCCAACGGCATCTCTCCCACCGTTCTCCCCCACCGTCCTCCCCCACCGTTCTCCCCCACCCCAACGGCATCTCCCCCACCGTTCTCCCCCACCCCAACGGCATCTCTCCCACCGTTCTCCCCCACCGTTCTCCCCCACCCCAACGGCATCTCTCCCACCGTTCTCCCCCACCGTCCTCCCCCACCGTTCTCCCCCACCCCAACGGCATCTCTCCCACCGTTCTCCCCCACCGTCCTCCCCCACCGTTCTCCCCCACCCCAACGGCATCTCCCCCACCGTTCTCCCCCACCCCAACGGCATCTCTCCCACCGTTCTCCCCCACCGTTCTCCCCCACCCCAACGGCATCTCTCCCACCGTTCTCCCCCACCGTCCTCCCCCACCGTTCTCCCCCACCCCAACGGCATCTCTCCCACCGTCCTCCCCCACCGTTCTCCCCCACCCCAACGGCATCTCTCCCACCGTTCTCCCCCACCGTCCTCCCCCACCGTTCTCCCCCACCCCAACGGCATCTCTCCCACCGTTCTCCCCCACCGTCCTCCCCCACCGTTCTCCCCCACCCCAACGGCATCTCCCCCACCGTTCTCCCCCACCCCAACGGCATCTCTCCCACCGTTCTCCCCCACCGTTCTCCCCCACCCCAACGGCATCTCTCCCACCGTTCTCCCCCACCGTCCTCCCCCACCGTTCTCCCCCACCCCAACGGCATCTCTCCCACCGTTCTCCCCCACCGTCCTCCCCCACCGTTCTCCCCCACCCCAACGGCATCTCCCCCACCGTTCTCCCCCACCCCAACGGCATCTCTCCCACCGTTCTCCCCCACCGTTCTCCCCCACCCCAACGGCATCTCTCCCACCGTTCTCCCCCACCGTCCTCCCCCACCGTTCTCCCCCACCCCAACGGCATCTCTCCCACCGTCCTCCCCCACCGTTCTCCCCCACCCCAACGGCATCTCTCCCACCGTTCTCCCCCACCGTCCTCCCCCACCGTTCTCCCCCACCCCAACGGCATCTCTCCCACCGTTCTCCCCCACCGTCCTCCCCCACCGTTCTCCCCCACCCCAACGGCATCTCCCCCACCGTTCTCCCCCACCCCAACGGCATCTCTCCCACCGTTCTCCCCCACCGTTCTCCCCCACCCCAACGGCATCTCTCCCACCGTTCTCCCCCACCGTCCTCCCCCACCGTTCTCCCCCACCCCAACGGCATCTCTCCCACCGTTCTCCCCCACCGTCCTCCCCCACCGTTCTCCCCCACCCCAACGGCATCTCTCCCACCGTTCTCCCCCACCCCAACGGCATCTCTCCCACCGTTCTCCCCCACCCCAACGGCATCTCTCCCACCGTTCTCCCCCACCCCAACGGCATCTCTCCCACCGTTCTCCCCCACCGTCCTCCCCCACCGTTCTCCCCCACCCCAACGGCATCTCTCCCACCGTCCTCCCCCACCGTTCTCCCCCACCCCAACGGCATCTCTCCCACCGTTCTCCCCCACCCCAACGGCATCTCTCCCACCGTTCTCCCCCACCCCAACGGCATCTCTCCCACCGTTCTCCCCCACCCCAACGGCATCTCTCCCACCGTTCTCCCCCACCCCAACGGCATCTCTCCCACCGTTCTCCCCCACCGTCCTCCCCCACCGTTCTCCCCCACCCCAACGGCATCTCTCCCACCGTTCTCCCCCACCCCAACGGCATCTCTCCCACCGTCCTCCCCCACCGTTCTCCCCCACCTCAACGGCATCTCTCCCACCGTTCTCCCCCACCTCAACGGCATCTCTCCCACCGTTCTCCCCCACCCCAACGGCATCTCTCCCACCGTTCTCCCCCACCGTCCTCCCCCACCGTTCTCCCCCACCCCAACGGCATCTCTCCCACCGTTCTCCCCCACCGTCCTCCCCCACCGTTCTCCCCCACCCCAACGGCATCTCCCCCACCGTTCTCCCCCACCCCAACGGCATCTCTCCCACCGTTCTCCCCCACCGTTCTCCCCCACCCCAACGGCATCTCTCCCACCGTTCTCCCCCACCGTCCTCCCCCACCGTTCTCCCCCACCCCAACGGCATCTCTCCCACCGTTCTCCCCCACCGTCCTCCCCCACCGTTCTCCCCCACCCCAACGGCATCTCTCCCACCGTTCTCCCCCACCCCAACGGCATCTCTCCCACCGTTCTCCCCCACCCCAACGGCATCTCTCCCACCGTTCTCCCCCACCCCAACGGCATCTCTCCCACCGTTCTCCCCCACCGTCCTCCCCCACCGTTCTCCCCCACCCCAACGGCATCTCTCCCACCGTCCTCCCCCACCGTCCTCCCCCACCGTTCTCCCCCACCCCAACGGCATCTCTCCCACCGTCCTCCCCCACCGTTCTCCCCCACCTCAACGGCATCTCTCCCACCGTTCTCCCCCACCCCAACGGCATCTCTCCCACCGTTCTCCCCCACCCCAACGGCATCTCTCCCACCGTTCTCCCCCACCCCAACGGCATCTCTCCCACCGTTCTCCCCCACCCCAACGGCATCTCTCCCACCGTTCTCCCCCACCGTCCTCCCCCACCGTTCTCCCCCACCCCAACGGCATCTCTCCCACCGTTCTCCCCCACCCCAACGGCATCTCTCCCACCGTCCTCCCCCACCGTTCTCCCCCACCTCAACGGCATCTCTCCCACCGTTCTCCCCCACCTCAACGGCATCTCTCCCACCGTTCTCCCCCACCCCAACGGCATCTCTCCCACCGTCCTCCCCCACCGTTCTCCCCCACCTCAACGGCATCTCTCCCACCGTTCTCCCCCACCCCAACGGCATCTCTCCCACCGTTCTCCCCCACCCCAACGGCATCTCTCCCACCGTTCTCCCCCACCCCAACGGCATCTCTCCCACCGTTCTCCCCCACCTCAACGGCATCTCTCCCACCTCAACGGCATCTCTTCCACCGTTCTCCCCCACCTCAACGGCATCTCCCCCACCGTTCTCCCCCACCCCAACGGCATCTCTCCCACCGTTCTCCCCCACCCCAACGGCATCTCTCCCACCGTTCTCCCCCACCGTCCTCCCCCACCGTTCTCCCCCACCCCAACGGCATCTCTCCCACCGTTCTCCCCCACCCCAACGGCATCTCTCCCACCGTTCTCCCCCACCCCAACGGCATCTCTCCCACCGTTCTCCCCCACCCCAACGGCATCTCTCCCACCGTCCTCCCCCACCGTTCTCCCCCACCTCAACGGCATCTCTCCCACCGTTCTCCCCCACCTCAACGGCATCTCTCCCACCGTTCTCCCCCACCCCAACGGCATCTCTCCCACCGTCCTCCCCCACCGTTCTCCCCCACCTCAACGGCATCTCTCCCACCGTTCTCCCCCACCCCAACGGCATCTCTCCCACCGTTCTCCCCCACCCCAACGGCATCTCTCCCACCGTTCTCCCCCACCCCAACGGCATCTCTCCCACCGTTCTCCCCCACCTCAACGGCATCTCTCCCACCGTTCTCCCCCACCTCAACGGCATCTCTTCCACCGTTCTCCCCCACCCCAACGGCATCTCTCCCACCGTTCTCCCCCACCTCAACGGCATCTCTTCCACCGTTCTCCCCCACCCCAACGGCATCTCTCCCACCGTTCTCCCCCACCGTTCTCCCCCACCGTTCTCCCCCACCCCAACGGCATCTCTCCCACCGTCCTCCCCCACCGTTCTCCCCCACCCCAACGGCATCTCTCCCACCGTTCTCCCCCACCGTCCTCCCCCACCGTTCTCCCCCACCCCAACGGCATCTCTCCCACCGTTCTCCCCCACCGTCCTCCCCCACCGTTCTCCCCCACCCCAACGGCATCTCTCCCACCGTTCTCCCCCACCGTCCTCCCCCACCGTTCTCCCCCACCCCAACGGCATCTCCCCCACCGTTCTCCCCCACCCCAACGGCATCTCTCCCACCGTTCTCCCCCACCGTTCTCCCCCACCCCAACGGCATCTCTCCCACCGTTCTCCCCCACCGTCCTCCCCCACCGTTCTCCCCCACCCCAACGGCATCTCTCCCACCGTTCTCCCCCACCGTCCTCCCCCACCGTTCTCCCCCACCCCAACGGCATCTCCCCCACCGTTCTCCCCCACCCCAACGGCATCTCTCCCACCGTTCTCCCCCACCCCAACGGCATCTCTCCCACCGTTCTCCCCCACCCCAACGGCATCTCTCCCACCGTTCTCCCCCACCCCAACGGCATCTCTCCCACCGCTCTCCCCCACCGTCCTCCCCCACCGTTCTCCCCCACCCCAACGGCATCTCTCCCACCGTCCTCCCCCACCGTTCTCCCCCACCTCAACGGCATCTCTCCCACCGTTCTCCCCCACCCCAACGGCATCTCTCCCACCGTTCTCCCCCACCCCAACGGCATCTCTCCCACCGTTCTCCCCCACCCCAACGGCATCTCTCCCACCGTTCTCCCCCACCCCAACGGCATCTCTCCCACCGTTCTCCCCCACCGTTCTCCCCCACCCCAACGGCATCTCTCCCACCGTTCTCCCCCACCCCAACGGCATCTCTCCCACCGTCCTCCCCCACCGTTCTCCCCCACCTCAACGGCATCTCTCCCACCGTTCTCCCCCACCTCAACGGCATCTCTCCCACCGTTCTCCCCCACCCCAACGGCATCTCTCCCACCGTCCTCCCCCACCGTTCTCCCCCACCTCAACGGCATCTCTCCCACCGTTCTCCCCCACCCCAACGGCATCTCTCCCACCGTTCTCCCCCACCCCAACGGCATCTCTCCCACCGTTCTCCCCCACCCCAACGGCATCTCTCCCACCGTTCTCCCCCACCTCAACGGCATCTCTCCCACCGTTCTCCCCCACCTCAACGGCATCTCTTCCACCGTTCTCCCCCACCTCAACGGCATCTCCCCCACCGTTCTCCCCCACCCCAACGGCATCTCCCCCACCGTTCTCCCCCACCCCAACGGCATCTCCCCCACCGTTCTCCCCCACCGTTCTCCCCCACCCCAACGGCATCTCCCCCACCGTTCTCCCCCACCGTTCTCCCCCACCCCAACGGCATCTCTCCCACCGTCCTCCCCCACCGTTCTCCCCCACCCCAACGGCATCTCTCCCACCGTTCTCCCCCACCGTTCTCCCCCACCCCAACGGCATCTCTCCCACCGTTCTCCCCCACCCCAACGGCATCTCTCCCACCGTTCTCCCCCACCGTCCTCCCCCACCGTTCTCCCCCACCCCAACGGCATCTCTCCCACCGTTCTCCCCCACCGTCCTCCCCCACCGTTCTCCCCCACCCCAACGGCATCTCTCCCACCGTTCTCCCCCACCGTCCTCCCCCACCGTTCTCCCCCACCCCAACGGCATCTCCCCCACCGTTCTCCCCCACCCCAACGGCATCTCTCCCACCGTTCTCCCCCACCGTTCTCCCCCACCCCAACGGCATCTCTCCCACCGTTCTCCCCCACCGTCCTCCCCCACCGTTCTCCCCCACCCCAACGGCATCTCCCCCACCGTTCTCCCCCACCGTTCTCCCCCACCCCAACGGCATCTCCCCCACCGTTCTCCCCCACCGTTCTCCCCCACCCCAACGGCATCTCTCCCACCGTCCTCCCCCACCGTTCTCCCCCACCCCAACGGCATCTCTCCCACCGTTCTCCCCCACCATTCTCCCCCACCCCAACGGCATCTCTCCCACCGTTCTCCCCCACCCCAACGGCATCTCTCCCACCGTTCTCCCCCACCATTCTCCCCCACCCCAACGGCATCTCTCCCACCGTTCTCCCCCACCGTCCTCCCCCACCGTTCTCCCCCACCCCAACGGCATCTCTCCCACCGTCCTCCCCCACCGTTCTCCCCCACCCCAACGGCATCTCTCCCACCGTTCTCCCCCACCGTCCTCCCCCACCGTTCTCCCCCACCCCAACGGCATCTCCCCCACCGTTCTCCCCCACCCCAACGGCATCTCTCCCACCGTTCTCCCCCACCGTTCTCCCCCACCCCAACGGCATCTCTCCCACCGTTCTCCCCCACCGTCCTCCCCCACCGTTCTCCCCCACCCCAACGGCATCTCTCCCACCGTTCTCCCCCACCGTCCTCCCCCACCGTTCTCCCCCACCCCAACGGCATCTCCCCCACCGTTCTCCCCCACCCCAACGGCATCTCTCCCACCGTTCTCCCCCACCCCAACGGCATCTCTCCCACCGTTCTCCCCCACCCCAACGGCATCTCTCCCACCGTTCTCCCCCACCCCAACGGCATCTCTCCCACCGTTCTCCCCCACCGTCCTCCCCCACCGTTCTCCCCCACCCCAACGGCATCTCTCCCACCGTCCTCCCCCACCGTTCTCCCCCACCTCAACGGCATCTCTCCCACCGTTCTCCCCCACCCCAACGGCATCTCTCCCACCGTTCTCCCCCACCCCAACGGCATCTCTCCCACCGTTCTCCCCCACCCCAACGGCATCTCTCCCACCGTTCTCCCCCACCCCAACGGCATCTCTCCCACCGTTCTCCCCCACCGTCCTCCCCCACCGTTCTCCCCCACCCCAACGGCATCTCTCCCACCGTTCTCCCCCACCCCAACGGCATCTCTCCCACCGTCCTCCCCCACCGTTCTCCCCCACCTCAACGGCATCTCTCCCACCGTTCTCCCCCACCTCAACGGCATCTCTCCCACCGTTCTCCCCCACCCCAACGGCATCTCTCCCACCGTCCTCCCCCACCGTTCTCCCCCACCTCAACGGCATCTCTCCCACCGTTCTCCCCCACCCCAACGGCATCTCTCCCACCGTTCTCCCCCACCCCAACGGCATCTCTCCCACCGTTCTCCCCCACCCCAACGGCATCTCTCCCACCGTTCTCCCCCACCTCAACGGCATCTCTCCCACCGTTCTCCCCCACCTCAACGGCATCTCTTCCACCGTTCTCCCCCACCTCAACGGCATCTCCCCCACCGTTCTCCCCCACCCCAACGGCATCTCTCCCACCGTTCTCCCCCACCCCAACGGCATCTCTCCCACCGTTCTCCCCCACCTCAACGGCATCTCTCCCACCGTTCTCCCCCACCTCAACGGCATCTCCCCCACCGTTCTCCCCCACCTCAACGGCATCTCCCCCACCGTTCTCCCCCACCTCAACGGCATCTCTCCCACCGTTCTCCCCCACCTCAACGGCATCTCCCCCACCGTTCTCCCCCACCTCAACGGCATCTCTTCCACCGTTCTCCCCCACCTCAACGGCATCTCCCCCACCGTTCTCCCCCACCTCAACGGCATCTCCCCCACCGTTCTCCCCCACCTCAACGGCATCTCTCCCACCGTTCTCCCCCACCTCATCGGCATCTCCCCCACCGTTCTCCCCCACCTCAACGGCATCTCTTCCACCGTTCTCCCCCACCTCAACGGCATCTCTTCCACCGTTCTCCCCCACCTCAACGGCATCTCTCCCACCGTTCTCCCCCACCTCAACGGCATCTCCCCCACCGTTCTCCCCCACCTCAACGGCATCTCTCCCACCGTTCTCCCCCACCTCAACGGCATCTCTCCCACCGTTCTCCCCCACCTCAACGGCATCTCTCCCACCGTTCTCCCCCACCTCAACGGCATCTCTCCCACCGTTCTCCCCCACCTCAACGGCATCTCTCCCACCGTTCTCCCCCACCTCAACGGCATCTCCCCCACCGTTCTCCCCCACCTCAACGGCATCTCTTCCACCGTTCTCCCCCACCTCAACGGCATCTCTCCACCGTTCTCCCCCACCTCAACGGCATCTCTCCCACCGTTCTCCCCCACCTCAACGGCATCTCCCCCACCGTTCTCCCCCACCTCAACGGCATCTCTCCCACCGTTCTCCCCCACCTCAACGGCATCTCTCCCACCGTTCTCCCCCACCTCAACGGCATCTCTCCCACCGTTCTCCCCCACCTCAACGGCATCTCTCCCCCACCTCAACGGCATCTCTCCCCCACCTCAACGGCATCTCTCCCACCGTTCTCCCCCACCCCAACGGCATCTCTCCCCCACCTCAACGGCATCTCTCCCACCGTTCTCCCCCACCTCAACGGCATCTCTCCCCCACCTCAACGGCATCTCTCCCACCGTTCTCCCCCACCTCAACGGCATCTCTCCCACCGTTCTCCCCCACCTCAACGGCATCTCTCCCACCGTTCTCCCCCACCTCAACGGCATCTCTCCCACCGTTCTCCCCCACCTCAACGGCATCTCTCCCACCGTTCTCCCCCACCTCAACGGCATCTCTCCCCCACCTCAACGGCATCTCTCCCACCGTTCTCCCCCACCTCAACGGCATCTCTCCCACCGTTCTCCCCCACCTCAACGGCATCTCTCCCACCGTTCTCCCCCCACCTCATTGGTGTTTTTTCTTAGCATCTGTCTATCTTGTCTGCTTTTCATGTGTCCCTCAATTCCACCCCCCTTCTCCTTACTTTTATCCTTTCGAGCTTGATTTATTTATTGTGAGGTGGTGAAATCTCATCTTGTCACTCGTTATCTTGGATCACTAAATGAATTGCAATGTGTTATTAATTTCTGCACAGCGGAACTACCTAAAACTCAACCCACTTCCTATAATCTTTATTCATCCAACCCTGTTGACACCCTGTGAGTCAGAGAGATAGAGAACATTAGAGGTGCTTGTGGAGGTGCACGGGGCCCTGTGCTTCATGGATGAATTGAAATGTCAAACAATTAAGAATAATAGTCTGCCAGCAGTTTTAGGACAGAAGGAATACTTGGAGCCATTGAGTCAAGTAGGCCCTCAGATTCACCACACGTAAGCCAATCAGACATACTAACATACTGTATGAACACATTCAAAAACACAACTGTCCCTGGCGTAGACAACTGCTTAGGGATGGAAAGAGTACTGAAATATCCTAAGTAAAAGTACTGTTACTCAAGTAAAGTAAAACTACTTGTGTAAAAAAAAACTACTCAAGGCAAAGGTAGCTCATTTAAAAAGTAAAAATAATGTAGGAGCCAAATAGATCATATTGTATATTTGCATGTTTCTAATTCATGATGCATGTCTGTTGTATGTGTGTTTGTCATTCATCCCCTGTCAGGTGTGTGTACCCCCTCTACAATGGAGAACACAGTTAAAAGGCATACATGCTGCAAGGCCTACTGGGAGTGACTGGAATGTCAGCACACAGTCTTTTGACCAGACCAGACCATGTTCACCTGTTTGTTTCTTTATTTTAATGATCAGAATTCCTTTTGGTAGAATTCTATACATTTTTGTATCCAGAAGAATGACAAATAAATGTATTATTCTTTTTCAACATTGAATTTGTATGCGTCAAGACAAACATTTCACCGCTCTCCATTGTGGCTAAATGGAATGGAAATTGTATTGGGACAATTATAATGGAACATTTAGCCACTACAAGTAATTTAGTTACTTTCAAAATAAAATCATTGACCTTATAGCTAATTTCACTAAGGTTTCCTGAACGTTGTTACACATGATCTTTTCCAGGCAATACATTGAAAAAGGAAGAGAGGAAATGAATGTACAGTATGAACTATATTCGTTTATTGTTTGAATTCCAGCGAGGCACATCTGTATATAAAAAAACTAAGGATTTGTCAATACTATTAATATTTGAAAATAAATTAAACATTCAAAATAAAGTACATAAACAAAAATCCCCCATTTCCTCACTCATTTACTACCTCACTCACTCCCTCTTTCCCTCCCTCTATGCTGGCTCGCTTTGCAGCGAAGAGCAGTCCAACACAGCTAAAAAAAACAAAAAAAACTCACAAGCGGCAGAGGCAGGCAGGCCGGTGTTCAGTTTGAGGGACAGCTTCTTTATGTATGGAAATTAATTAAGCAAGTCTATCTTGTCTGACACACAGGCAAGGTAACCCTCTGACACACAGGCAAGGTACCTCATCACTGATTACTATTTGTAATGATCATGCTGTTTAATCAGCTTCTTGATATGCCACACCTGTCCGGTGGATGGATTATCTTAGCAAAGAAGAAATACTCACTAACAAGGATGCTGGATCAGTGGGATCATAGTTGCAGGAAGTAGTTTGGGGGGAGGCAGTGCTGCATTTTTAAATGTTTTATTAAATTTGAAGGGGGTGTGCTACAGACGCTATATAGGTCTGCTAATACAGCACTATTAAAGGCCCAGTGCACTACTTTTGTGAAGAAAATAAATCATAAAAAATATGTCATATTGCACCCCTACTTCTGGTGTGGCATAGGCCTATTTTTGCTTCTACTGCAAAATGTATGTTAATGTTGCATAATTCAAAAAGCTGGATGTGAGGTCCTGGGCTGGTGTGATTTACATATGATCTGCGGTTGTAAGTCCGGTTGGACGTACTGCCAAATTCTCTAAAAAGTTGTTGAAGCTGGATTATGATAAAGAAATGGACATTCAACTATCTGGCAACAGATCTGGTGGACAATCCAACAGCAGAATGCCAATTGCACGCTCCCTCCAAGATTGAGACATCTGTGGCATTGTGTTGTGTGACAAAACTGCACATTTTAGAGTGGCCTTTTATTGTCCCCAGCACAAGGTGCATCTGTGTAATGATCATGCTGTTTAATCAGCTTCTTGATATGCCACACCTGTCTGGTGGATGGATTATCTTAGCAAAGAAGAAATGCTCACTAACAAGGATGTAAACAGATTTGTGCCAAATATTTTTGAGAAATAAGCATTTTGTGCATATGGAACATTTCTGGGAAATGTTATTTCAGCTCATGAAACATGGGACCAACACTTTACATGTTGCGTTTATATTTTGGTTCACTGTAAATGATTGGATTAGTTTAGGTATGTTATTTATCTTTGTGTAGCATAAGATTAATCAATCAATCACATGTGTACATGCAAAAACAGAGATATTAAAAACAATTACAAAAGATACACTGTAAAATGTACAATAAATTACTGCCAGCAATTGGCCAGTAAATTATTGTAATTTATTTTACAGTATTTTACTGGGATTAAAAACATATCACAGTCATAGCAAACAAAACGTTCCTCTAACCATTACAGAAAAACGTTGTTATAGTTCAGGATACATTGGTCTTCAAAATTATTGTAATTACAACAAGATATTTTATGGAATATCTCTGACTATATCTGGATAATGCCACTACAATACTGAGATAGTCACAGTAACTTGATGCCAGAACAATGAAACACAATACAGTAAAAGTGACTTAAACTGTAATAATATTATTTATAAAGTAATGTTAGAGCAAGCAGGTTGGCTGTATTCGTTTGCCTATTACGTAAGGGATAAACGCCTCCGTTCTGTACATTACTTTGGAAATAATGAGCACGTTTTCCCAAGGTAATGTACAGAACGGAGGCGTTTCTCGCTTATACCACATTTGCCAATGAAAACAATGTGAAATCGCACATTTACCGGTAGAAAAACATATTTATTATAAGCAAATTCATACTTTTATCATATTTTGGCTGCTAGAGACGCGACCCAGTGGTTTGTTCGGACACGACCCAGTTGCTTGCTAGATACGTCCATAACAATGAGCTGATAACGCCCGGTTTTGCCTGGCATAGCTAGAAAAGTTTGCCTTCTCGTCAGGACACTTGTCAACACCGACTGTTAATTGTGAGGAGATCGCATTGCATATCAAAAGGCTATAAACTAGCTAAATAGTTGCCAGCATATCTGCCAATGTGACAACCGGGGGGGAAAAACGATTGCTGAAAACATCTGGTCAAACTAGAAACATGTGGGAGGATTTGACAGCATAGTGCCATTTGCACCATGACTGCAACAGTAGGGACCTCAGAAATTAATCTTCATCACTCACCACATTAGGTCATCATTAGATGCTACAAAAAAAATGTCTCTGCAAAAACAAATTCATGCTAGATAGCTATCTAAGTTCTTTCCTCATTGGACCTGCGTTTCCAATGTATCCAATTTCAGTTTGTGCAGTTGTTGGTTTAGCTTTCTGTATCTTTGTATCTTTACAGTCTACATGTGTAGGCGCATATTGCGTCATGAATGCAGGGTGTCCCAATATCTTTTCCAACTGTCCAGTTATCTGGTTTTAATGTCCATTCTAGAATGCCCTTCTAGCCAATCAGAAACAAATATTCAACAACGCTGTGGTA
Source organism: Thymallus thymallus (assembly GCA_023634145.1). NCBI lineage: Eukaryota > Metazoa > Chordata > Actinopteri > Salmoniformes > Salmonidae > Thymallus > Thymallus thymallus. Next base: position 38,409,500 of record CM042409.1, on the reverse strand, counting down.
TAACGCATATTAATGAATACTAGGTGTTTCATATTATTGCATTTCTAGAAGCCTAAACAAAGCTGTGATTACAGGGCTAAACCAGGCCCCCGGTGTCTGGTCTGGACCAGCTCTGCTGATCGCCTACCGCGTAGCAACCTAGCGGTGCCAAAAGCCCTGGTCTACCCTAGAAAGTCTATGTAAATTACGATCGCCAGATAGGTCAAACAAACAAAAAATGTAGACGCCTGTTTTGGCCTCTAACATGAGTTTATTATGATCTAGTTCAATATCCACAGTGAATTATTTTCAAATTCACTACAAATCTAGATATTTAATAAAATAGTAATCCATTCTGACTACTACATTTGTCGTCACACAGGACCACGTGCTGACACAGACCAATCACAGGCCGGCAGGCTACGAGGAAGCTCATGACCTCATGCATGCCTTTTGCAATCACTGTCTACTGGTTTTAATGTCTATGGGCAAAACAGATCAAATGGACATGGGTAAATATTGAACCATTTAAAAGATTCCCTATATTCCCTATATATATAATTGTTAGGGAACTACTACCATTTCTCACTTAAAGTGGTACAGGACTCTCCCTAAATGTATTTACAATGACAGCATACCGGGGAATAGTGGGTCAACAGCCTTGTTCAGGGGCAAAACGATAGATTATTTACCTTGTCAGCTCTGGGATTCAATCCAACAACCTTTCGGTTACTGGCCCAACACCCTAACCACTAGGCTACCTGCCGCCCCCCAAATTATTACAGATGACATACCTCGCAACATAGTGCATTGCGCAACATGGACTTTTTGTCTTCTACCAAACAAAGCTTTGGAGGTCATTGATCACATGCTTCTGATAAAGTAATACAGGAATCAGCACACTGCTTCAAATTACACTTCTTAGCAATTTTGACACATGCCTCAGCGCTCCAGTATCAATTGTAACAGCACTACAATCAACAATCACAGGTTTGAGACTTGCTTCCACTCTAATTTGTTCTCAATATATGTTTAATTAGCAAGGAACCACTGCCACATATCACTTGAATTGATACAGCACTCTCACTAACGGGTGCAACAAATATAGCCTCTTAAAGACACGCCTCAAAATATGTTAATGAGTGGAAAATTATTACTGTATTCTGTGGGGGTACAGAATGCTCACTCACGCACGCATGCAACAAATATAGCCTCGTACAAGGCACGCCTTATGTTATTTAGCCAGAGACTCTTTCCCCGCCCATAACATTTTTCCACAATGCACCATAGTATATACTGTAAAAGACAGTTTAATTGTTGAAATTACAGAAAGGTCTTACAGTGTGCTGTAAAAAAAAAATACTATATTTTACTGTGCATTCTATGGTAATCTACTTATATAGTATCATCCTTTTGATTAATACAGTAAATTATTGATAAAATTACAAAAATGACTAACAATGTAGAGTTGATGTGACTTCTGATTTTACCGTTTTTTATTTCTTTACTTATCTATTGTTTACCTAATACACATTTTTTACTTAAAAACTGCACTATTGGTTAGGGCTTGTAAGTAAGCATTTCACTGTAAGGTCTACACCTGTTGTGTTCAGCGCACGTGACAAATAAACTTTGATTTGATTTGAGTCAGTACCACAAACATTTTAATCAATAATTACTTTTCATGGACTTTTAGTTAATCATACTATAAGTATCTGAGTTAAAAATGCCTTAAGGTTTACAGTGTAAGCTCACATTCATATAGTAAACAAATACACACTATAGGGCAGGATTATAATATGGAAGAGTGATTGTCTGACAGTACTTTATACATTTAGGTGATAAATGGCTGCATGAAAACAAAGCTGGTTTACTAGTGATGCCCCTGACCACCTAAACCACTGCTCTTAAGACTGAGTGCTACTAGTCCATCTAGTCAGGGCCGGCCCTAGCTAGTCAGGGCCGGCCCTAGCCACCTCGAAGGTAAAACTTTTGGTGGTCCCCCTCTTGACGGCAGAGAGATTTTAAAGCAAATTGGCACTGAGTCTATTATGATGTAGCAGGCAAGGGCTCTTCTTTCATTCACCTTTATTTGCCGTCTGTGGGACAAACTAAAATAAACAAAATGCATTCATGGAATGAATTGAAATCAATAAAAGTTGGCCATGCTATATGACAGTCAATTGGGTTTGCAAGGACAATGGGCCTCTAAAAACATTCACCAGCCACAATGTAGCATACAATAAACACCTAGACCATGTAGCCTACTAATAGAGTATACAGTAACAACAATGCACTTGGCCCACTTTAAATATACATCGGTTTAGTTGTCAATCCAAATTATCCTGGAAAAACAACCATTCCACAGAACAACTTCTCAGCAGGCCAGTCTTTGGTAAGCATCCCATTACTGAGAATGTGATGGACTATATGGACATCTCCTCCTGAGATGTCCATATAGTGATGCGTTTTTAAATGTTTTATTTAATTTGAAGGGGGTGTGCTACAGACGCTATATAGGTCCGCTAATACAGCATTATTAAAGGCCCAGTGCACTACTTTTGTGAAGAAGAAAAAAAATATAGATATTTTATTAATATATTTGTCTAATTCTGATTATTCAGGCACCCTCAGCATCCCTACTTTCTGTGGCTATGTGTGGCATAGGCCTATGGCTTCTAATGCAAAATGTATGTTAATGTTGCATAATTCAAAATGTAAATTCAATAATTTCTTCAACCTTCTCTAATATATATCAATGTATAAAACAAATAATTATCATTCAAGAGATAAATGAACCCTCGAGATGTAACATTTAAATGTAGTGAATTAAATGGTGGTGGGCTAATGGTAGGCTATAACCTACATAGGAGAATCATAAACATAATGAAAATGGATAGATATCTTCCCAGTGGTTTTTAACTTACCTTCTCGCGACGGTTAACGAGGGGAATTCCCGCTACATTTTACTGCAGGTGTCCGCGCGCTGCGCTATCTCTCGCGTGCACTGAGCACCAATTCACTCCAGCGGGCTCCAGGACAGCCGTCTGTCAGCGCGCGATGTGACCGGAATAATTTCACGCCTTCAGCGCGGGATTGGAGAAAAAAAAAATCCTCCACGGGACAAGAAAGAGTAGTTACTAGTGACCTTTTTCTGTCCATAAATCAATTAATTACTCAAACCTTTAACGTTTTTCCTCCCATTACGCTATCAGCTCCTTGTCTCTTCACAGCGAGTCAAGAATCACAAACATGGATCAGTCAAACGTGTACACATTCACTGCAGCGTGTATCCGCTCTTGGGAGCACAGCCTCGCATCCCTCATCCAATACGGTCACTATCTGCAGGCAAGAGGGAATAGAATAGAAGCGAGGGAGGGAGGTGTGATGGGTAGCGTTACAAGGAGGACCTGAGAATCATCAAGGGCAAACGCTCCCTTGTAGTAATTCCGTGTGGTTCCCCAAATCCTGAAATATTTTCTGTTCCCTCTCATGTACAGTACAATACTCTATTAAACCCCCTCCACCTCCACCCCCCTCTCTCTCAGTGCGGAGATTTACTATGAGGAGATGATGCAAGAATAACAGGTGCGCTCGAGCATTAAACCGTCTACCTTTTCCTACTCTCTATACATTGTATTCAGACATTTTTCATTTTCACTTGATTATTTTCCTCTATTTCCCCCTGTATTTGCTAAAGGGAAGGGCTCCACTCAATCAATGACACTGACTTGAATAGGCCATTTTAACGCGTATAAAACGTACTTCCGGTCCGGCGTTTGTTGTGTTAATTCACTTCCGCCAAAATGGAAAGGGAAACATTTGGACCGAAATTCGCAACCTCCTTGGTCAACCTTCCAAGATTAACATCCTCAGATGTCGTTCATTTAGTGGAGCAGCATTCCTCCACAGCCCCTTCAAAGCTGGAGCGAGGAAATCAATTATTCTTTGAAAATTGTATTTACAACTACGAAGGTAAGTGGCTAACCTAACTAGTTGATGTTACACCAGTAACGTTATGCTAGTTTAGCGTCAGCAAAACATCTTTAGTTATCGTAGCTCAGTGTTGTATGACTTTGACATTTATTTGAATGTTAATAATACATTTTATTAGTGTACATACAAACCTTGCAGTGTTTGAGGATGTAGCGTTTATAACTACTTTTCTGTCAGTGTCTAACGTCGTAAACAGGGATGATGGGCTCTGGCACCGCACCTCTGTACAGTCAATGATCACCCTCACCTCTGGACTGTACTGCCTAAATTTGAGTGGCATTGTGGACTGCACTTGCTGTCTGCTCATCCAGATGGGCAAGGAGTCGAGGACCAAGTAGAGGTAGTTAGCGCAAGTAATTACAATGCGGCAGACTGTGGACACACTAACCTGAAAGATGTCAGCCAGCACCTTCTCTTTAAGGCCTGTAGCAAAACGGCAACAATGCAGAAAAAACTAATCAATGAGTTGCAACTTGTGCATTGGACTGGGAGGAGTGGGTGCAAATATTTCTCTCTTTTTCTGCGCCTTTGACCAATATACCAGCATGGATGCAGAAGGTTGAATAGCCTCCCAAAAGGCATTAAAAACCTTTTCTGAACAAAATCTGGTATAGAAGTGAAAATCTTCATCAGAGGCACAAAACCTATGAAAATGCAAATGGCCCACTTTGTCCTGTCAGCTCCGTTTCCAGCTTCTCAACTTCTGCTTCCAAATGCTGTATGCGTACAAACGCAGCATCCAGTGCACCTGTGAGAGATTTTTTTGGGTAACAAAATGTAAGAAGAATATGTAAACCATCTGACTCTGAATCAGATAAATGTTATTACGTGTAGTCTATCAAATCAATACATCTTTGACATAAGCCCATGTGTCACATTAGCGCAAACACCCACTTAATATTTAAAAAATGTGTACAATATTCGGTGCATATCAAAAAAACTAACAATAACAAATAACATATTAAAAGCCAGACATGCAAAATAGCCTACTTCACGATTCACTGTGGCATCAACATACCTGGAGTAGGAGCAGCCGTGTAATCATGATCATGACTGTTACCTCAGAGATGTCCTCACACAGCCATTTTTTCAGAGAAATGTCAGGACAAACGTCATGGCCTAAGTGAGTTGTTGACTCCTGTTGTGACACTCCCCAATTATTCCATTGAAAACGGCCCGGTACTGTCCCGATTTTCAGCCGCTAGTCTGCTTCACTGAAGTGCCGGCTACAAACAAATGTACTCCCTCGGAGTATGAAGTCCTGTACTTCATCTCTATGAATTGCTTGAACCCACTTCTTCCTTTCAATTGTGTCCATGAAAACTTAAATAAGGTTGCCGTTGTTTGTTCGATTTACAATGAGGCACACAGTAATGATATTTAGACGTCACTTCGGCCATTGTTGCTAACCGGATGTCAGTTTACACAACAATCGCTGCTTCCTGGTTATGAAACCCGGAAGCGTGAAAATAGCCTATTTGAACGGGCCGGGCAGGGCCGGAGTGTGACTAATTTTCATGCCTCAGACCAGCCTACTTTTGTTCACAACCTATTATACTGGAGATAAATATAATTATAGCTTTACTATTTAAGTCTGCTATAGTGCACTATTCTCTACAACCATGTTATTCCCAGTGTATTTTTCTTGAACATAATTTCCAATTTAGTGCAAATAAGTGTAGCTTCACAAATTTTAGATTATCCCACGAGTGTTTGTCTGCCTGTCTGTCACCATGAGTTATCACGAGACCAAGCGCCCGAGCTAGTGAACCTTGCATTGCACACCATGAGCTATCGCGAGGCCAAGTGCCCGAGCTAGTGAACCTTGCATTGCACACCATGAGCTATCGCGAGACCAAGCGCCCGAGCTAGTGAACCTTGCATTGCACACCATGAGCTATCGCGAGGCCAAGTGCCCGAGCTAGTGAACCTTGCATTGCACGCCATGAGCTATCGGGAGGCTAAGCGATCTGTGTGTCACCGAATCAACTAACTGACCTTGATCTTAATCACTGGCTGCATTATGGGCTCTAGTAAAGATAAGAAAACATGTTACTTTTGTATTGTGTGTCACTTGCGTTAAATTGTATTCTACATTCCCTGTGTGTTCCTTGTGAATTAACCCGATGGGGATAAATAAAGTATCCTATCTATCTCTCTATCTCTCTATCTCTCTATCTCTATATCTCTCTATCTCTCTATCTCTCTATCTCTCTATCTCTCTATCTATCTATCTATCTATCGCTCATGATGTGCACGTCCTTCCCATTGCTTGAGTATAACATTAATGAATGCCTGAGCAGCGCACTGGTTTTTGAAACTTAGTTTATTAATGTATCATTGTCCAAAGACATGCGAATGTATTTCTCAGTGCACATTAGCATGAAAGCCTCCTGGGTTAAAGTGCACATGTCCAACCATCAAACATAAATATGATTACAGTATTCTCCACCACATCACAAAGTATTTTTATACAATATCAAAATCTATAGTCAGTGTAAATGAGTTCACAACTTAAGATATCCAACCCTCAAACATGAATAAAAAATAAAAGTATTGCACTGTTCTCTGCAACTTTATTCACACAGTATAACTTTCTAATGACATCATAGTCTATTTTTCACTGTGCATGAGTGTAGCTTTAAGGAAACATGGCCAACCATAAAACATTAATGAACGCCTGAGCAGTGCACTGGTCTCTGCAACTTTGTTTATTACCGTATCATTGTCCAAAGACATGAGAATTTATTTCTCAGTGCACATTAGCATGAAGGCCTCCAGGTGCTTCAGGGTTAAAGTGCTCCTGAGTCTGTTTTTTTTAATGAATTTCACTGTTGAGAAGCTTCTCTCACAGGCTACTTGTGTGATGGACAGTGTTAATAGTAATTTATAGGCCAGTCCAATCACATGGTAGGCATCAGTTAGGAGATTGTACTGAGAGAGGATGAGATGAATGCAAATGATACAGAAGAACACGTTTTTCTCTCTAGTTCTACATGCTGCTGTTCCATGGAAGGATCCTCCTCTCTTCCTTGTGGCATGTCACTGGCTGTCCTGACAGTGTAACCCTCCAGAGGGGACATCTTTAGTCTGTCCCACTGGGACGCAAGGCTGAACAGCTCACCACCAACCGTAGCTCTATTGTCAAACCTAAGCAGACATTTGTTTATTTCTTCGAGAGCTGAGTTGGGGAGCCCATTTTCCCTCACTTGAGCAAAGTTTCTAGGGTCCAAACAGGCAAAATCTGAGCAAAGTTTTGCAGTAGCAGAAAACCTCCTATGAATACTGTCTATCACAGTGTCTCCTGAGTGAATGAGTGATTACAGACCAGAGAGTTACTCATGGATGGATGGATGCCTAATTGTTAAACTAGGTCCTAACACCCCAACAGTTCCAGGTGAGGCATTAAATAGTCTAATAGCGGCGGGCAGGAAGGACCTCCTGTAGCGCTCTCTGGCACACCGTGGTGGGATCAGTCTGTGACTGAAGGTGCTCCACTGCGTCATAACCATGGCATGCAGAGGGTGGGTGACGTTGTCCATGATGGCCAGCAGTTTGGCCAGGATCCTTCTCTCCACCACCTCCTCTAGAGTGTCAAGGTTAATCCCCTGACAAGTATCCTGCCTCTATTGTATTGTGTTTTGGAGAAAATGGGGGTCATGCTAGCAGTAACTGCATGAAGTTACTGTGAAACCAAGGTAAATAAAAGCCATTTTTCTCAGTTCCACGCTACGAGCAGTTACTGCCCTTTTGCTTGGTAGGGCAGCGCTGTCTTCTAGAATGGTGTCTAAAGTCATAAAGCACATAAAAAAACAAGGCTTCCTGAAGCACCCAAACACTTAACTTAGAGCCTGATCCTTAGCCCACCACCTAGTCTCCCCTATTGGACACAGTCGTCTGTGATGCTTATCCTGACCCATCTCTTCCCACTTCTGCATATGCTTGTATAACTCTTATGAACACGGCTACATCATTAAGCAGTGAAAACAGTGATGCACTTTCCACAACACTGCCAGTTGTGTCTGCCAGTACAAGATTCAGAAGATGGGCGTAACACCATATATGAATCTGAGTAGGAGACTGCTCAGAGAGAAGTGTAGAGAATCCCTGATACTGTCCTTGCATATTAGCTGCACCATCCGTTGAGTTGCCCACATACGTGCCAATGTCTATATTGAGATTAAGTAATACTTTTTTCAGTTGCTCTGCAAAATACTGCCCTGTAGATGATTCACAGTCCACCATAGCAATCAATATTTCATGAATGACATCTGTGACATATCTAAGTATGATAGAACACTGGTCCTTTGAACTGATATCTTGGGTCGTATCTACTTGGACTGAAAACATGCCTGCCTGCCTAACTTCCTCTGCAATAGTGGTCTTTATCAGTTGGCTGATGACATCCACAGCTTCGTTGATTGTGTCTTTTGACAGCAGGGTAACAAGAGATCCTCTGCCCTTTGTGCCAGTTTCATGGTTCTTCTTACTATTCTCTATGCAACTGTTTACATGCTGTTTGAGGCAAACGTCATATTTGCTCAAGAGTAGAATCAATTCTAGAATGTCGCCATGATTAACCGCAACGTTTTCCAAGCTATAAGCAGCCTCTGCTTTATCTCCCCTGTAGCTAAGGCCACATTTGCCTATAACTTTAATGACATCCACTATGCGCTCCATCACTTGACGTTTCTTCTTCACTTGCTCGCTATGTAATGACATTTGGTTGCCAGTCAACAGTCTTTTCACATCTGCCTTTTTTACATTTAGAAAGTAAGCATCTCTATGGACATTACTTTTTTTCATGTTCCACTGTCCTTTGATGAATATGCTTCCAGGCTTTCATGCCGCCCTTTATGAAAGGGCTATCACTAATCAAAGGTGCAAATGCCTAACAGACAGTACAGTATAGAGATTGGTTTTTTTCAAGGTAAGTCAACCACTTGCGATTGGTTCTATCTTTGTTGTTAACTTTTGGTGTAGGAAGTTTTGGTGTTTGTTGAGGATGGTAACAAAAAAACATCTATATCATGTGACAGAGGGCGAGCAAAGTAATGAAAACAATCAACAGCCTTATCTTCATGTTAAGGCTGCCTTTACACAGGCAGCCAAATTCTGGTGAGGCTGGGTGTCAGGACAGAGTTTTGGAAGCCCTGTGCTAAATCACCTAAATGTAAGTATATACATGAAAATTAACATACCAAAATGAACTCCGAAGCACACTGGGTGTTATTGGCCTTGTGTTGGGCAGAGCTCATTAGAATAATACTCAGCATGCTTTTGCGATTGTCCGTTTTGTTATATATGCAATTATATTTTATTCATTTAGCAGATGCTCTTATCACACCATAGTGCCATCAGACCTCTGATACCAATGCAGGATGAGAGGGGCCCACAAAATTGTTAAGTCATAAAAAATTCAGTATAGAAAAGCATTTTTGTATTTCAAAAATGACCAAATTAGACACTCTCTCATTGAGCTCCATACAAAAAAATGTTTCTTTGTTTACAGATTTTGGGCGATGTAAAACCCCTCGCTTCGCCTCTTCCTCTCTGGCTACATTGAAAGGTGTCTCCAAGAACCCCACATCTAACCAAAGATGCAAATACAAACCATTAACTAGCAATGGTTTCTTGAGGAAGTCCAGGGGTTCCTTGAGGATCTCCAGGGTTTCCCCACTAGTCACCACTAATTCTAAGAGTGCTCTCTCTCTCTGTCTCACACACACACACACACACACGTATTATTCAAATACTGCTGGGGAAAACGATGGTGAGGTTGTGACTCAAGAGTAATTTAATTGGATTTTAGATTGGAACACAGTGGTTTGACTGACATCTCTCTGCAGCTCTCTCTCTTGCCCTGTACATGTCTAGATCTTTATCGAGGTTTTTCAAGGCCATTTCCCAGTGTGCTACACACACACTCCTACACATGACTTGACAAATAAATGGATATTGGACATTTTATCAAAGGAAATGTGTTATTAACTAAGACAAAATCATTTATAACTGAATTTTTCAAGCACAATATACAGTAGGTTAAAAAAAATCCCCTTATTGTTTGAGATACCTTTTAAATGTACCTTCAGGGGTCATTCAATTCAATATTCATCAGTAAAGAAAAATCTGTTTCTGTCTAAAGAGACAAGACTAAAGGGAAATACAGGAACTAACAGTACAGGTAGATAGCAATAAGAACAGAAGTACAAAACAAGTTAGAGGAAAAACAAAAAGAACTGGAGGAACTTATTCAAGAACGATTTAATGTAATCTATTTTCCAAAATAAACTAGATGGAATATGGAGAATGCACCAACAACTATTTGCAGAAACTCTTTACAGAGTCATCCATGATTCTCCAAATTATATTTTAAAAGAGGAAGCTAAATATTTTAAGCAGATGTTTTCTTTTCCGTCTCCTCCTCACCCTCTGAATGACGATTACTGTAAAGATTATTTTTCCAAATAATAAAAAAAGACAAATTAATAAATTCATAAAAAGATCAGTCCGAAGGCCAGAGGGGAGGATTCTAGGCTACTATTTTGTTTTTTTGTGGTTGTCCCCAATTGGAGGCAGCTGACCTGTGTTGCCTCTAATTGGGGATCCTATTTAAGTTGTTAAGTTTCCCACCTGCGTGTGGGTTATTGTTTGTACGTGTTGCACTTCAGTTCATGGTTGCGTCCTTTCCTTTTTGTTGTTTTGAAAAATTGAATAAAATAATGTTGATTTACTACAGATCAGCGCCTTGGGTCCTGCCTACAAACCGTGGCAAACTTTTTGAGGCTATTAAATACTTTCAGTCTGGAAAAACCCCAGGGCTTGATTACATACCAGTAGAGGTACTGTATATAAAGCCTTTTTTCAATACTCAAAGATCCATTATTAGCTTGTTTTAACTACTCCTATAAAAATGGTAGTCTGTCAGGTACTCAGCAGGAAGGTCTGATTTCACTACTATTAAAACAAGATCCAGTCTATCTAAAAAAAACTGTATGCCTCTTACACTTCAATGTTGTGATGCAAAAATACTAATGAAATGCATAGCACTCAGAATTGAAAAGGTTTTACCAGGTATTTTTCATCCTGATCAGACAGGTTTTTTACATGGACGATACATTGGAGACGACATACGACAACTACTAGAAATAATAGAACAGAAGGAAACATCTAAGAAGCCGGGCCTGGTATTCATAGCGGATTTTGAAAAGGTCTTTGATTAAGTAAGACTGGATTTTATATAGAAATGCCTGGATTTTTTTCAATTGGTAAAAGTAATGTATAGCAACCCCAGGTGTAAAATAGTAAATTGCGACTAATTCTCAGAGAGTTTTGAACTGCCAAGAGGATTTAAACAAGGGTGTCCGCTATCACCATATTTGTTTTGGCCATCGAATTGCTAGCAATTAACATCAGATCATTAATAAAATCAAAGGTGTCCATGTATGCCAATGACTCAAGTTTTATATTAAGTCCACAAGCTAGATCCCTGCATTGTCTCATTGAAAATCTAGATAACTTTTCTGGCCTCTATCTAATTATGATAAGTGAAACATATTATGTATTGGATCTTGAAAATACACAACCTTTACATTACCCTGCAGTTTACCTATAACATGGGCTGACGGTGAAGTAGACATACTTGGTATTCATATCACAAAATTACACTGATTAACTCCTTAGTCATATCTAAGTTTACTCACTTATGGCGTTGCCTGCTCCTGATGATTTGCACCTATCTATATAATGAATATGAACTGTGTGGGCTGAGAATATTAAATATAAAAGCTCTAAACCTCTCTCTAAAAGCTTCACCTACACAAAATTTGTACTAGAACCCAAAATGGTTCTCAAGTAGATTTTCTAAGAAAAGCTGATCCCTTGTTTAAAAATCGCCATTTTGCCTTTGTGCAGATTTCCATTTCACATTTTTTATTAATTGAAAATGAAACCTTGTTCAAACTACATCTCTTTTTCAAACAAGCAATGCGGAGCTGGTTACAATTTTAAATTTCATCCCCCTGAAAAGATGGAACAAATATTATGGTTGAACTCAAATGTGCTCATTGATAAAATACCTGTATTTATGTAAAATATGTTTGAGAAGGGTATTCTGTTTTTAAATTATATTGTAAATTGCAATGGTAGAATGATGTCTTTCATGGAGCTATCATAGTTGTATGGGAAGGTCTGCTCAATCCAAGACTACAACCAATTGATTACAGCACTACCCAAAAAATAGAAGAGGCAGGTGTCAGAGGGAGGAAGTAGGGAAGTGGTCTGTCTGCCCAATATAAAGGATCAAAACTGGCGGTGGAACAATAATAGCATAAATAGGAAAATATACCAGTTACATTACAGGACTAGAATGTTGACAGCTATGCCATACAGATTGCAAAATAGCTGGTAAGAGATGTTGATGTACCTAATCCATGGCACAGGGTGTAGGAGGTGGTACAGTATATAAAACAACGCAAGATTCAAGACTTCGTACTTTTCAGCTAAAATTATTGTACAGAATTCTTGCCACCAACAAAATGTGGAAAATTTGGGACATACATCCATCGCAGCTCTGCAGAGTTTGTTGCGAGGGTACAGAATCAATAGACCATTTATTCTGCTATTGCCCTCAGGTAGCCTGCTTCTGGTCTCAGGTTCAGGAATGGCTGAAAAAGCATAACATTAATCTAAAATTGCTGGGACTTGTGGGGAGGGGGGTGGGTCTTGGATGATTGAGGGGCAGCTCTCCAGGGGAACTGTGGGAGGATCTTGGATTGTTTGTGGCCTGGCGATTGGGAGCTTGGGCCAGTGGCCGAGAGCTCGCTGGTTCGGGTACCCGATTCGAGGAATCTGTCGTTGTGCCCTTGGGCGGGTCGCTTGACCCTGGCACTCCTATGGGTCGCTCTGGATGGAAGTGTCTGCTAGATGACTGAATTAAATCTAAATGTTGAGCTGCTTCACTGCAGGTAGATTGTATGTTTTAAAATTATATTACAAATTATAATAGTTAAAAGGATATTGATGAGTTCTCACAAAGACAATACTGATACTAATAAAACAATCTAATCAAAGAAATTACATTCAGGAGGAGGAGTGGATGAGCTTTTCTGAAAGTGATTGATCTTTTTCCCCCCCAAGGCTTTATTTACTTTTTCACAAACAACTAAAATATTAATCCCAGGTATCTAGTCAATAAAGCCATTGAGAATTAAATTAGGATGTGCTTAAGCTCTGATTTACTGTACATTCAGCCCCAGCTTGCATCGCCCTTGAAGGCTGAAATGCAGCGTGAGGCTGACCTTATTAGTGCTGCAGAGAGATCAAAACTGAGACTCTGCCGTATTAAAATGCCACAACACTGCTACAAGTCACCCACCGACTCAGTCACACAAACTCCCTAAATAAAATGCACTGAGTGGGGACAACATTTTTAAATGACAAAGAGGGAGATAGTATGGAGAGTAAGAAGAAAGACAGAAAGAGAGAGGTATGTTTTTCTTTCTTCCAGTGTCAGATATCGTAATTCTCCATGGCATCAGAGATAGACAGTGACCTCAAACTGTCCTTTTATTCAACAGGGGGTTGAGTGAAAAAGCAGATGAATCTCCCCATCAAACCTTGTGACCCTGAAGAGAGACGGAGAGAGAGAAAGTAAGATAAAAGACAGACATTTGAAAGGGGAAAAGAGAACAGACGAGGAGAATGAAACGCATGTCAGTGAGCCTTTTGAGCCATTGTGGACCTTGAGTTACAGTCTGGGGCTAGTCAAGAAAGGGACACTACAGACAGAGAGGATTATGGGACAAATAGATTGGTGGAGTGGATAAGACGGGCAATAAAAGAGAAAGAGAGCGAGAAAATGAGTGATGGAAAGGAAATCAAGACAAGATGTGAAGCAACTGTTTGATCAGCGCAAGAGCCAATTAGGACATAGAATCATTGATGAGGAGATTTAAAGAGAGAAAATGAGGGATAGAGAGGAAGCTCTTTAAATGCCACCCCTGAAGTGTGTTTGTAGTAGCTAATGGGGCCTCTGGCACGGGGAGGTAGAGTGACATCCTGCTTCATATCATCTCATTACCCCACTGCACACCAGTAAGACATTAAGATTTAGGCTGGAATTTATTCAAACATGCCATAACATGTTTACACAGTGTCTTTGTTTGAGCCCTTGCTACTGCCAATGCGAAACTGGAAGCGTATACAGGTACCTGTGAGGGGAGTCTATCTGACAGTGGTAGGTAGACCTAAACAAAAACATTCTATAATTGTATTTGACCATAAGAAAAATAGCTACTGTTTAGCAAACACTGCCCAAATCGAGATCTCAACCTATACACTTGAGGAAACAAGGTCCATTTCACACTGTTTGAGCGTATGGGTCTATAAAGTAGTGTTTGTTGGTTATCATGGACCAGACAGCTATTCTGTCTCTCTCTGTGTGTGTGCACTGTTTGTTTACTTGTTATTGTGGTTTTCACATGTCTAATGGGCTGTGAAATTAGTTTCTTCTGTGAACACAATGATGCTTAGAGAACAACTCTGGCCCTAAGGCATCATGTCAAATGATGGAAGCATCAACTGAATGATATAACCACTGGCCAAGCCATTTCACAGAGGGCCGATAGTCCATCCTATTATGTTGGCCTAACTACATAATCAGTTCAAATGTATGTGTCAGTGTATATAAGCGTGTGTGTCCATGGTCTATTCCAGTGTTTCCCAACTCAAGTCCTTGAGTACTCCCAACAGCATACATTTTTGTTGTGACCCCGGACAAGCACACCTGATTCAACTTGTCAACTAATCATCAAGCCCCCAATGAGTTGAATCAGGAGAGTTTGTCTGGGGCTACAACAAAAATGTGTGCTGTTGGAGGTACTGGAGGACGGGAGTTGGAAACACTGGTCTATACAATGGTGCCTAAATGTACACTTGTGTACATGTGCCTATGTGAGGGAGGCTATCTGTGCAGTCTAGACAGCTTTCATTCCACAGCACCATAGAGGGCATCCAGTGAGATAGACAATGAGAAGTGAATTGACTGTCACTGCAACCCCTACTTTACCTCCTCAACCCTCACCAGTATGTTCTCCCAGGATGCCAGGGACCCATGTACCTATATCTGTCAGCTCACCCCATCTCCCCCTCACCCCCTTCCTGTCAACCCCACCCTTTCCTCCGCTCCCTCATCCCCTGCCCTCTGTTCTCTCTCTCACCTCTGCATCACAATTTTTTATAAATGTCCACCATGTTCCACCTGAATGGCTGATGGCGTCACAGCAGTTAACAATAGAGTATCCTTCACAATATGGCCAGTAAAGACTGGCTCAAACGGACTCAGAACGGGATCACTGGCGTAAGGCGGTTTCTCTCCCCCCAGCAAAGTCCGAGCTTTCCAATAAAAATTCAGTCAATGACCCCTGGATTCTTTGGGATTCCACCAAAGGTTTAATAAAAATTACGTAACTTCAGCATTTTGCATCTGGGTTGAATAAATCCCAATTAAAGAAGATATCAGAATTCCTCAATGCATAGTGCCAACTGTAAAGTTTGGTGGAGGAGGAATAATGGTTTGGGCTAGGCCCCTTAGTTCCAGTGAAGGCAAATCTTAACGCTACAGCATACAATGACATTCTAGACTTCCAACTTTGTGGTAACAGTTTGTGGAAGGCCCTTTCGCACGTAGCTGAGTGGTTAGAGCGTTGGGCCCGTAACCGAAAGGTTGCTGGATAGAATCCCCGAGCTGACAAGGTAAAATTCTGCCGTTCTTCCTCTGAACAAGGCTGTTCCTAGGCCATTATTGTAAATGAGAATTTGTTCTTAACTGACATGCCTAGTTAAATAAAGGTTAAATAAAAAATGTAATAAAAAAATACCCCAAAGCAAGTCCATACAGAAATGTTTTTTTGAGATCGGTGTGGAAGAACTTGACTGGCCTGCACAGAACCCTGACCTCAACCCCATCGAACACCTTTGGGATTAATTGGAACGCCGACTGCGAGCCAGGCCTAATTGCCCAACATCAGTGCCCGACCTCACTAATGCTCTTGTGGCTGAATGGAAGCAAGTCTCTCCTCAGCAACGTTCCAACTTCTAGTGGAAAGCCTTCCTAGAAGAATAGAGGCTGTTATAGCAGCAAAGGGGGGACCAACTCCATATTAATGCCTATATTTTGGAATGAGATGTTAGACGAGCAGGTGTCCACATACTTTTGGTCATGTTGTGTATATATAATGTACACATTGAGTGTACAAAACATTATGAACTTCAGAATATTGCGTTGCACCCCCACCTCCCCTTTTTCCCTTTGGAGCATGGACTCTACAAGGTGTTGAAACCGTTCTACACGGATGCTGGCCCATGTTGACTCCAATGCTTCCCACAGTTGTGTCAAGTTGGCTGGATGTCCTTTGGGTGGTGGACCGTTCTTGATGCACACAAGAAACTGTTGCCCATTCACCCTCTGAATTGCACACATATACACAATTAACATCTTAATTGTCTCCAGGCTTAAAAATCTTTCTTCAACCTGTCTCCTCACCGTCATCAAGTGGATATAAAAAGTGAGATTGTCACGGACTGAAGATATCATGGACCAAGGCGCAGTGGAGGTTAAGTTAAACATCTTTAATTATCGAAGTGAACAGAGAAAAACAAACAAATGTAAATACAACACAAGCCCATAACTGGAACATCACAGAAATAATGAACCACACCATCTTGGCAAGTTAAATAGGTTCCCCAATTAGAGACAACTCCTTGCAGCTGTCTCCAATTGGGGGGAACGAACAAAAAAATCAACATAGAGTCTTCTAGACTACTATAATGAACCTAAACCTGTCAGTCCCTAGAAATGCCTATGGGCATCTCTAAACCTAACCCTGACAGACATCAATAAGGGATCATAGCTTTCAGCTGGATTCACCTGGTCAGTCTGTCTTGGAAAGACCCGGTGTTCTTAATGCTTTGTACACTCAGTGTATATACTGTATATAAAAACAATTTTAAGGGGGAAGGGGGGGGAGTAACTCAGTCGGTGGCTCAACTTACTGTTGAGAGTTAGAATATTAGTATACACAAGGTGTTTTTCTCTTATGTCAGTCACTAACGGTCACTCAATTAACCAATTTTAGATTGGTAAATTAGTCTAGCAATCAACTATCCAAACATGTAGTAATCATGGTTGAATTACCAACTGGGGGCCCCATTGATTTTGTTAGTCACTTTCACTCTGAAATCATATTAAAAACTGCAAACATTTCTCTCCATCCTACTGCAAAATGTCTAGAATTTCTGTAAATGAAATTAGATATAAAATAGCAATATTTTAAAATTTGTAGATTTTCAGGAAATTAACTCTAAAACTTGTTTTGCTTGCAAGGTGGGGGAAAGTACATTTAGCTTAGGGCCCCAAAAATCTAGGGCCTGCTCTGACTACATGTGTGGGTTTGGATGTGCGTATGCAGACGTGCAAGCCACTGCGGCCCGATGATTTTTTTTGTGGCCCCCACCCCCATCAAAGTTTCCCATTCCTGATATAGGCCATATAAAGTTGTTTTTAACAGATTAGTGTACAAAAATCAGTCCGTGGGGGCCCTTTAGGCAGCTGGTGCCCGTTTCAATTGAAACCCCTGAATGGTGAAGGGAGGAAGACCATAACAGACCCCTGTTATGTCAACAACAGTAGGTTGTTTTTCCTTTCTCTGTCTTTTTGTTGTTAAAAAGGGTGTTTCTTGATGAGGTTTAAAGGTCCAAACTCTAGAATGTTGGGTGAAGTTCAATCTCGTGCTTCTCTCCATGGGTTGATACAGTATTTTTTTCTACGCAGCAGTCCAGGTTGAAATGAGTGGCAGTCTCGGGGCTACTGCACTCCCTTGCACGTGCACAGTTTAGAGGGAACATTGATCCCAAGTAATCAGCATAAAGCATCATACTGTCCTTTCACATTAACAACTTAATTTTCCTGTAAAAATACAGTATCATATTCACGATATCACATGTTGAGATTTTGCGCCCCATGTTGTCACATATATTCCACATGAGATTGTGTTCTCACATGTGCTAACATGTTGTCATGTGTCGTTTTATGTTATCACATGTTACATGTTGCTTCACATGTTGTCACATTAACTTCACATTAAATCACATGAGATCACGTGTTCACTAGTGAAATTCATGTTATATTTTTCCGTAAGGGCTGACCCAGATGTGGTCAACAAGGAAGACAGAGGAGCTAATTCCAGTAATGATCCCATGGGTCTGGAGTATAGACAGATTGGTTCATGGAGGTCATTGGAGAATTGACTGTTGATTGACTGGTGCAACTGGGTGGTTCACAGTGGCCATTTTGTGCCAAAATGCTAACTGTAGCTAGGCTATCAGTTATCACTGTGAAATGAAGAATCCTTAGGCGATTAAAATGGGCATCATCTGATTCAACTACCCCCTGGAGTAAATCCTATAGAGCTCAAGATGGTCAATTAACTTGATAGAGAAGGCAGTGTGTACTTAACTTAACTCAAATGTCCAAATAGCCCCTCAGTCCTCTCCCCCCCCCCCCCCCCCCTCTATAATTTCCACCACTCTCCACTTTCTGCTCAGCTGCAAAATTATCCTCCTTTCAGCCGGTAGAGGGAAGAAGATAGGAGAGAGGGAGGATGGAGAGAGACAAAGAGGGAGAGATACTCTATCCTCTCATGTTGGTAAAGCCTAAGAATACTTGAGAGCAGTCCAGCAAAGCACTGGCCAGGGAAGAAAGGTAAGATGAGCCACCTCTCAAAGTCAATGGCAGTTGTCTGTCCTAATAGAGTTTTATTATTTTCTTTATTTAACTATGCAAGTCAGTTAAGAACACCGGCCAAACTCGGACGACACTAGACCAATTGTGTACCGCCCTATGCGACTCCCATTCACAGCCGGTTATGATACAGCCTGGAGTGGGAGGCAGCGCTGTGCAAGTGCCTTTTGTGCTACATTCACACTTCCTGTAAAACAACCTAATAAAACTGGGGCCGTTAATAGTTTTAGCATAAATTGGAATGGAGAATGAAACCGTGAATGACAGCTGTCGGGATGAGGAATTGCGTATGTTAATGTAGGCTTCTGAGACGGCCCTCAGAGAGACTTTTAATAACGCTCAGCCATTCTGGCACAGGCATTCAGGTGGCCCATAATCTTAATGAAGAGAATATGCTGAGGAGAAGAAGAAAAAAAGTCATACAAAACAACCTGTTTGTGCATGTTCGTGTTTGTGTGTGTGTGTGTGTGTGTGTGTGTGTGAGAGAGAGATATTCACAAACAATCTATGAACATAGACGAGGCTCTAACTCCTCTAGCTCTACAATGAGATAGGGTGCAGGCCAGGCAGCTGGCTGTTAGCCAGCCTGCCAGCTTAGTGGAGTCTGCCACTAGCATAGTCAGTGTAGTCAGCTCAGTTACCCCCATTGAGACAGTGCCTGTGCCTCGATCTAGGTTGCGCTAACCTAAACATGGCGGTGTTCGCCTTAGTAATCTCACTGGAATAAAGACCTCCTCCATTCCTGTCATTATTGACAGAGGTTGTGACATCTCACTTCTTAAAATAGGGTTACTTAATGTTAGATCCCTCACTTCCAAGGCAGTTATAGTCAATGAACTAATCACTAACCATAATCTTGATGTGATTGGCCTGACTGAAACATGGTTTAAGCCTGATGAATTTACTGTGTTAAATGAGGCTTCTCCTCCTGGTTACAGTAGTGACCATATCCCCGCGCATCCCGCAAAGACGGAGGTGTTGCTAACATTTACGATAGCTAATTTCAATTTACCCCCCAAAAAAGGACAGCGTTTTCATCTTTTGAGCTTCTAGTCATGACATCTATGCAGCCTACTCAATCACTTGTTATAGCCTCTTGGCCTTATACAGAGTTCTTCAACGAAAAGATCATTATCATTAGAAAGCAAATTACAGACTCCTCTTTGAATCTGCGTATTTCCCCAAAGCTCAGCTGTCCTGAGTCTGATAGAACTGCCAGGACCTCGGATCAATGGAGACACTCAAGTTTTTTAATCCTATATCTCTTGACACATTCATGAAAATTGTCATGGCCTCTAAACCTTCAACCTGCATACTGGACCCTATTCCAACTAAACTACAGAAAGAGCTACTTCCTGTGCTTGGCCCTCCTATGCTGAACATAATAAATTGATCCCTATCCACCGGATGTGTACCAAACTCTCTAAAAGTGGCAGTAATAAAGCCTCTCTTGAAAAAGCCAAACCTTGACCCAGAAAATGTAAAAAACTATCGGCCTATATCGAATTTCTCTCAAAAATCGTAGAAAAAGCTGTTCCGCAGCAACTCACTGCCTTCCTGAAGATGAATAATAATGTATACTAAACACTTCAGTCTGGTTTTAGACCCTATCATAGCACTGAGACTGCACTCGTGAAAGTGGTAAATTACCTTTTAATGTGTCAGACCAAGGCTCTGCATCTGTCCTCGTGCTCTTAGACCTTAGTGCTGCTTTTGACACCATCGACCACCATATTCTTTTGGAGAAATTGGATACCTTAATTGGTCTACACGGACAAGTTCTTGCCTGGTTTAGATCTTATCTGTCGGAGAGATATAAGTTCATCTCCGTGGATGGTATGTCCTCTGTTCCTCAAGGTTCCGTTTTAGGACCACTATTGTTTTCACACTATATTTTACCTCTTGGTGATGTCATTCGGAAACATAATGTTAACTTCCATTGCTATGTGGACGACACACAGCTGTACATTTCGATGAAACATGGTGACGCCCCAAAATTGCCTGCCCTGGAAGACTGTGTTTCAGACATAAGGAAGTGGATGGCGGCAAACTCTGACAAAACAGAGATGCTAGTTCTAGGTCCCAAGAAACAAAGAGATCTGCTTTTGGATCTGACAATTAATCTTGATGGTTTTACAGTCGTCCCACAAAAAACTGTGAAGGACCTCTGCGTTACTCTGGACCCTGATCTATTTTTAACAAACATAACAAGAATATTTCAAGGACAGCTTTTTTCCATCTTCGTAACATTGCAAAAATCTTTTTTTTTTTTTTTGTCAAAAAAATGATGCAGAAAAGCTAATCCATGCTTTTGTCACTTCTAGATTAGATTACTGTAATTATCTACTCTCCGGCTACTCAGATAAAGCACTAAATAAACTTTAATTAGTGTTAAACACGGCTGCTAGAATCTTGACTAGAACCAAGAAATGTGATCATATTACTCCCTTGCTAGCCTCTCTACACTGGCTTCCTGTTAAGGCTAGGGCTGATTTCAAGGTTTTACTGCTAACATACAAAGCATTAAATGGGCTTTCTCCTACTTATCTCTCAGATTTGGTCCTGCCGTACATGCCTACACGTACGCTCCGGTCACAAGACGCAGGCCTCCTTATTGTCCCTAGAATTTCTAAGCAAACAGCTGGAGGCAGGGCTTTCTCCTATAGAGCTCAATTTTTATGGAATGGTCTGTCTATCCATGTGAGAGATGCAGACTTGGATAGACAGACCAAGATAGATAGATAGGTACCTATCTATCTATCTATCTTGGTCTCAACCTTTAAGTCTTTACTGAAGACTCATCTCTTCAGTAGGTCCTATGATTGATTGTAGTCTGGCCCAGGGGTGCAAGGGTGAACGGCAAGGCACTGTCTCTGCAGGGCCGTTTCCTGTAGCTCCATTGGGCTTGTGCAGTGGAAGGGAACTTTCGTGGGCTATACTCAGCCTTGTCTCAGGGTAGTAAGTTGGTGGTTGTTGATATCCCTCTATTGGTGTGGGGGCTGTGCTTTGGCAGAGTGGGTGGGGTTCTCCCGACCCCCTCCGTCTCAGCCTCCAGTATCTATGCTGCAATAGTCTATGTGCCGGGGGGCTAAGGTCAGTTGGTTAAATCTGATGTTATTACCCAGTGTCTTGTGTGAATTTAAGTATGCTCCCTCTAATTCTCTCTCCCTCCCACTCTACCTCCCCTCCCGAAGGACCTGAGCCTTAGGACCATGCTTCAGAACTACCTGCCCTGATGACTCCTAGCTGTCCACAGTCCACCTGGTTGTGCTGCTGCACCGGTTTCAACTCTTCTGCCTGCGATTATGGAACCCTGACCTGTTCATCGGACGTGTCACCTTGTCCCAGACCTGCTGTTTTCATCTCGCTCTCTCTACCGCACCTGCACTCTATCGCACCGTACCTGCGCTCTCTACCGCATATGAAAAGACTGGCTATGAAAAGCCAAGTGACATTTACTCCTGATGTATTTACATGTTCCAACCTCTACAACCACTATGATTATTATTTGACCCTGCTGGTCATCTATGAACGTTTTAACATCTTGGAGAAAGAACTGGCCTTAATGCCAATGAATTGTTATAATCTCCACCCGGCACAGCCAGAACAGGACTGGCTACCCCTCAGAGCCTGGTTCCTCTCTAGGTTTCTTCCTAGGTTTTTGCCTTTCTAGGGAGTTTTTCCTAGCCACCGTGCTTCTACATCTGCATTGCTTGCTGTTTGGGGTTTTAGGCTGGGTTTCTGTATAGCACTTTGTGACATAGGCTGATGTAAAAAGGGCTTTATAAATACATTCGATTGATTGATTGATTGATTGATGTCTGCTGTTAGATCTTTAGATCTCAAATTCCAGAACTAATATCCTTACAGGTGTAGGCTACATGTGGACATTGCCATCTTGAGTGTAGATACTTTTATCAACAAAGAAATCGATGGGAGTGTTTGTTACAAAGACAAAACATATCTCTGGGTGAAGTTCTGGCTGTCTAACCACAAACTGACATGATAGCTCTCTGGGTGAGGTTCTGGCTGTCTAACCACACACTGACATGCTAGCTCTCTGGGTGAAGTTCTGGCTGTCTAACCACACAATGACACACTAGCTCTCTGGGCGAGGATCTGCCTGTCTAACCACACACTGACATGCTAGCTTTCTGGGTGAGGTTCTGGCTGTCTAACCACACACTGACATGCTAGCTCTCTGGGTGAAGTTCTATCTTCAAGTCTCCGGTGGGCGGTGAAGTACCTCCCATCTATGTCATGTATTACAGGTTATGGACTGGTGCAGTCAAATGGCAGGAGGGGTGAAGTGCATGACACTCCATCCTGGATATGACAGAGTTTGCCTCAAACCATGGGTCCAGACGCAGAGTTCAGTAAATACAGGAAGATGGATCTCCTCATACCACTCTGAAGCTTTGAATCAGTCAGTAACCTACAGAGTAATATAAGAAGTTGATATTCTAAACAAAGTGTTTTGATAATTTTCAAGTGTGACACGTCCATGTACACTGAACAAAAATATAAACGCAACATGTAACAATTTCAAAGATTTTACTGAGTTACAGTTCATTTAAATAAATAAATTAGGCCCTCACGTTGGTCACCGATACAGTACCTTATATAAAAGGTACTGCCGTGGATCAGAAAACCAGTCCGTCAGTATCTGGTGTGACCCCCATTTGCCTCATGCAGCGCGACATCTCCTTCGCATATATGCTGTTGATTGTGGCCTGTGTAATGTTATCCCACTCCTATTCAATGGCTGTGCGAAGTTGTAAATATTGGCGGGGACTGGAACACCCTGTTGTACATGTCAATCCAGACCATTCCAAACATGCTCCTGTCTGGTGAGTGTGCAGACCATGGAAGAACTGGGACATTTTCAACTTCCAGGAATTGTGTACAGATCCTTGCGACATGGGGGCATGCATTATCATGCTGAAACATGAGGGGATGAATGGCACGACAATAGGCCTCAGGATCTCATCACGGTATCGCTGTTCATTCAAATTGCCATTGATAGAATGCAATTGTCTTTGTTGTCCGTAGATTATGCCTGCCCACACCATAACCCCACCTCCACCATGGGACACTCTGTTAACAACGTTGACATCAGCAAACCCCTCACCCACACGATGCCATACATGCCGTCTGCCCAGTACAGTTGAAACCGTGATTAATCCGTGAAGGGCACACTTCTCCAGCATACCAGTGGCCATCGAAGTCGGTTACCACCCCGAACTGACGTCAGGTCAAAACCCTGGTGAGGACGACGAGCATGCAGATGAGCTTCCCTGAGAGTTTGTGCAGAAATTATTTGGTTGCGCAAACCCACAGTTTCATCAACTGTCTGGGTGGCTGATCTCAGATGATCCCGCAATTGAAGGAGCCAGATGTGGAGTTTCTGGGCTGGCGTGGCTATATGTGGTCTGCGGTTGTAAGGCCGGTTGGACGTAATGCCATATTCTCTAAAACGACGTTGGAGGCGGCTCATGGTAGAGAAATTAACATTGAATTCTCTGGCAACACCTCTGGTGGACATTCCTGCAGTCAGCATGCCAACCGCACGCTGCCTCAAAACTTGAGACATCTGTGGTATTGTGTCAAAACTACTCAGGAAATATAGGATGCTGAAAAAGACAGATCCTCCGGGAGGCGGGGCTTTGCTACTAATAGTAATTGAGAAAGGCAGATAGGATATGTATAAAGAGGCAGAGAGTAAGGTGTGTAACATCCATTATTAATTCTAAATTGTTTCTAGTGAAACTGCTTACTGGCAGCGGAGAGAGAAGCCCAAAGCACTGCATGGCGCAACCGAGGTTCGGATCAATAGGCCAAATAAATGCTTACAGTGGGTTATATTCTTAGAGGACTGAGGGAACTTTGAATGACCGCACTCACACACACTCCTGCAGAAACACACACACACACACACAGACACACACAACATTGTTGGACATCACCACACAGATGTATGGTGCTTAACATGAGATGTACTATGGTTATCTGAGGATTTTAAAAAAAGTTTCAAAGTTACATATATAACATGACTGAGGAGGGTAAAGAGCAATGGAAGCAAAAAATACATGCCAGTACATTTTCATTGCCATAGCAACAGCCCTTGGGGTACTTGGATTGGGAAGTTGGCAGGAGACAGACGGATAGGGAGAGACGGAGTGAGTGAGGAGAGGAGAGAAGGAGGGAGGGAGAAAGAGTGACTCCTTGGCATGCACCGTCCTCGTCTTGGCTTGTTCCTACTACTCTAGTGCTCTGCCAACCACAGACCCTGCGGCTTTAAACAGACAAGGTCACTCAAGAGGAAAAATGAACAACTTCAGAATGTGCCTCTGCTTCATGCTGGTAGGTGTTAGGGTGCAGTACTGGCACATGGAGACAGGGGGAGACACATCTACACTGATACATAGGACTGTGTCTAATACAGTGTTCATTTTGGAAGCTATTTTAAATGTAGTCTTTATGACTAAAATACCTTTAAGTCTCATTCTTAGTAGACTACTATCACAGTTGTTTAGTCACATGTAGTCAGTGCATTTTTATATTTACCTTTAACTTCAATCATGTGCACATTAAGATAGCCTTGTCCAATTAGGCTTACTATCCCCTCATATACAGGTAACTAACAATGTAAAGAAAACACTTGTGTAAATGAGAGATACAAAGTATATTGAAAGTAGGTTATTCCACACAGGTGTGGTTCCTGAGTTAATTAAGCAATTAAAACGTCCCATCATGCATGTATACAAATGTTCAGTTGCCCATTATTTTGGCTACCATGGCTAGAAGAAGAGATCATATCCTGGTTGCGCAGTTGGACTAACAGCAGACATATCCATAAACGTGTCCTGTCTTGTTACCTGAAGGTATGAAGAACAGATCTCAGTGACTTTGAAAGAGGGGTCACATTAGGGGGTTTAAAGTTTTTGTGTGTGTGATCTCAACCCAAATGAACAGGGGTGCCTGAGACAGACACCATCAACAAAACACCAAATTATGGAAATTCTCATGGAAGGAGGATGTCGCATCCCTCCAATGGAGCTCCAGCAACTTGTGGTGGTCCAACGCCCTCTTAAGACACTTTATGTTGGTGTTTCCTTTAGCTGGCATATTGCTATTGTGGCAGACTGTAACAATATGTAACGTTACAGTATGACATGATTGTTCCATTAACGGTCCCTAAACATTCTTCAGCAATCATATCTGGATTCAATTAAATTGGTTCTGAGGAAAATTTATGGAGCGTTCCACTAACATTAATGAAGATGTCATCCGAGACACAGTTGGTATAGGATCTGAATTTGACCGGTTTCTCAAGGCAGGAAAATAAATGTGAATTATTATGCCACCTCTGATCTCTTGGTCGTCCCAGCCCTGTGGAAAGTCAGCTCCCGCTCAGCCCAGTCAAAGCTCTTTTCTGTCCTGGCACCCCAATGGTGGAACCAGATTCCCCCTGATGTTTGGACAGCAGAGTCCTTGCCCATCTTCTGAAAACGTCTGAAACCCTACCTCTTCAAAGAGTATTTTTAAGTAATCTCAGTCTTATCCATCATGTCACCAGCCACCCGGACAGCTAAGGAAACTGGGTTTGCGCATCTTAAGAATTTCTGCAATAAACTGTCAGAAACCGTCTCAGGGAACCTCATCTGCGTGCTCGTCGTCCTCGCCAGTCTTATGTCATTATGACATGATGGTTCTTTTAAAGTTTACTGAACATACAATACTTCAGGAATAAAACATTCCTGGAATATTCAGTTAATGTTGATGGAGATATTACTACTAACACCTATAACAACAAACAAGAAACATTCATGCTAGACTCTTATAAAGTTATTCTACAGTGGCAAGAAAAAGTATGTGAACCCTTTGGAATTAGCTGGATTTCTGCATAAGTAGGTAATACAATTTGATCTGATCTTCATCTAAGTCACACCAATAGACAAACACAGTCTGCTTAAACTAATAACACACAAACAATTTAAACATGTTCATGTCTTTATTGAACACACCGTGTAAACATTTACAGTGCAGGGTCCAAAACTCATCCTGACCGTTGTGCAGGTCTGATCCACAACTACAGAAAATGTTTGGTTCAGGTTATTGCTGCCAACGGAGGGTCAACCAGTTATTAAATCCAAGGTTTCACAGACTTTTTCCACCCTGCACTGTGAATGTTTTCTTATGTAGCTGTCATAACCAGCCATAAAATAATTCCATATGTCACAACAGGTGTAAATATATGGGTCATGACAGTGTTATGACCATATTATGACAGGTTATGATGAGTTATGTCAGCTGTTATGACATATTATGACATGGTAAAATGATACCCACCTGGTATGGTAACAGAAACACAGCCCACACTTATATGCAAAAGATAAATTGTTGTTCAATATTTTGTTTATCAATACATGATGGTGTTTCTATCTCCTACCTTGGTATAGGCTCTGAGATTAAATAGGCTATTACGTCACGCTCCTATGGCACAGCAATACTAAATATATAGCCTACTGATACTGTCTTAGGCTACAGGTCCATTTACTTTCGAGCATGGTTGGCTTTTGAATGAGCCGTGGATAAATAGTAGCCTAACATTTGTTGTGTATCGGAAAAGGAGACGCCCTGAAATATGATTATTATTTAGGCCTATGTAATAAAAGTATATTATGCAACATACTGCAATGCGACGTACTTTTTACCAACGGCAAATGCATCTGTTATCATTAGGCCTACTGTACATGTGGATGTTTTATTATCCTACCATTAATATAATTCCACACCTCCATTTCCCGTAAAATAAGTTGATAAAGTTGTGTGTAGCCATCGCATGGAGAATTTGCTGTGTACCATAAAAACACACACACACACACACACAGTATAGTCGTGTGAAGGAGGGGAGTGTAAACAGATTGAAGTATCAGCCTCATAAATATCCTCTCCTCTCTACTGTGGTGCCTTACTCAGGTACAGGAACAGCACATGACATGGCTAAAAACTAGAGTCAGGAATCTTTCCTGACCATGTGACCTGACCAGGAAAAACTCTTGTTCCTGCTTCTTCTCAGCTATCCGTACATTATCATATATCCCAGTGTGCTGACCCAATCCCTAAACAAACTACCACTTCAGAAAGTATCTTTCTTTCATTCAAAAACGTAGAAATACTCATGTTCAAATTCTCTGGTTTATTTATATATTTAATAAAACAATGGTTAATGTTTTCCAGCCATCATAAATGTGTTCCTTTGCAATTTGAACATTAAACTTGACGAAAATACAATGTTTTTTCTTTGAAAACAACAAATTAAATGTGCAATACAAAAATATCTTTTAAAATAGCACCTTTTCTCTGTCAGGTAACAACATGCAGAGTTTAACATGAATTATTAGGACACACAAAACACTTTTTCCCAGTTAATAAAAATATACATTTATATGTACATCACATTGGCAAAATATTATAACATACTGTATAACGTATTGTGCGTGCCTCTTCATACATACAGAGCAGCTGTGTTCTTTAGCGGACAGATTTGGAACTCATGACCTGTACAGCCACCAAAGGCAGATCCTGCTTTCTGTGGTAAGGTTGCGTCAATCTTTGGACAACATTGTCTTCCAGTAATACGGTACTGCTGTAATCGCTAGATGCTATTCTGAGAGGGATTAAAAAGTTTGGCTGCAGAGTTAATGTAATATAGATGTACTTGAAATAAATAAGCAAATCAACAATGTGACATGTGGCCATGAGACAAGATCCATCAATGCTATATATATATATATATATATATATATATATATATATATATATATATATATATATATATATATACACACACTACCGTTCAAAAGTTTGGGGTCACTTAGAAATTTCCTTGTTTTCCATGAAACCATACATGAAATGAGTTGCAAAATGAATAGGAAATATAGTCAAGATGTTGACAAGGTTATAAATAATGATGAATTGACATAATAATTGTGTCCTTCAAACTTTGCTTTTGTCAAAGAATCCTCCATTTGCAGCAATTACAGCCTTGCAGACCTTTGGCATTCTAGTTGTCAAATTGTTGAGGTAATCTGAAGAGATTTCACCCCATGCTTCCCGAAGCACCTCCCACAAGTTGGATTGGCTTGATGGGCATTTCTTACGTACCATACGGTCAAACTGCTCCCACAACAGCTCAATAGGGTTGAGATCCGGTGACTGTGCTGGCCACTCCATTATAGACAGAATACCAGCTGCTTCTTCCCTAAATAGTTATTGCATAGTTTGGAGCTGTGCTTCGGGTCATTGTCCTGTTGTAGGAAATTGGCTCCAATTAAGCGCCGTCCACAGGGTATGCCATGGCGTTGCAAAATGGAGTGAAAGCCTTCCTTCTTCAAGATCCCCTTTACCCTGTATAAAACTACCACTTTACCACCACCACCAAAGCACCCCCAGACCATCACAATGCCTCCACCATGCTTAACACATGGCGTCAAGCACTCCTGCAGCATCTTTTCACTTGGTCTGCGTCTCACGAATGTTCTTCTTTCTGATCCGAACACCTCAAACTTAGATTTGTCTGTCCATAACACTTTTTTCCAATCTTCCTCTGTCCAGTGCCTGTGTTCTTTTGCCTATCTTAATTTTTTATTTTTATTAGCCAGTCTGTTTCTTTCCGGAGTCGCCTCTTCACTGTTAAGACTGGTGTTTTGCGGGTACTATTTAATGAAGCTGCCAGTTGAGGACTTGTGAGGCGTCTGTTTCTCAAACTAGACACTCTAATGTACTTGTCCTCTTGCTCAGTTGTGCACCGGGGCCTCCCACTCCTCTTTCTATTCTGGTTAGAGCCAGTTTGCGCTGTTCTGTGAAGGGAGTAGAACACAGCGTTGTACGAGATCTTCAGTTTCTTGGCAATTTCTCGTATGGAATAGCCTTAATTTCTCAGAACAAGAATAGACTGACGAGTTTCAGAAGAAAGTTCTTTGTTTCTGGCCATTTTGAGCCTGTAATCGAGCCCACAAATGCTGATGCTGCAGATACTCAACTAGTCTAAAGAAGGCCAGTTTTATTGCTTCTTTAAATAAGCACAACAGTTTTCACCTGTGCTAACATAATTGCAAAAGGGTTTTCTAATTAGTCTTTCAAAATGATAAACTTGGATGAGCTAACACAACATGCCATTGGAACACAGGAGTGATGGTTGCTGATAATGTGCCTCTGTACGCCTATGTAGATATTCCATAAAACAATCTGCAGTTTTCAGCTACAATAGTCATTTACAACATTAACAATGTCTACACTGTATTTCCGATCAATGTTATTTGAATGGACCAAAAAATTAGCTTTTCTTTCAAAAACAAGGACATATCTAAGTGACCCCAAACTTTTGAATGGTAGTGTATATATATTCAAAACCTTGCCAATGTTTATAGTTTTAAATAGTAAACAACCATTTGTTGACATTCTTTAGAGTGGAGAGGTGGTCCTGACATGCCGTTCATCATCGCCCCCTCTTCAAAGGAACAGCACCTGCAACATATGCAGTTTTTGGGATATACTTGTGTATGTGCAACATGAATGTGTCTGTATTCAGCATGATGTACAGGTACAGCCTAAATAAAGAAAACACTTGAGTAAATGAGGAATACAAAGTATATGGAAAGCAGGTACTTCCACACAGTGTGGTCCCTGAGCTAATTAAGCAATTAACATCCCATCATGCTTAGGGTCATGTATAAAAATGCCCAGTTGTCCATTATTTTGGCTACCATGGCTAGAAGAAGAGATCTCAAAGGAGCATTCTGTTTGCGTGTGGTGTGTGGTGTGTCAGTCAGTCAGCAGCTCTCAACCCAATTGAACACTTATGGGAGATTCTGTAGCGGTTCGAGGTGGTCCAACGCCCTATTAAGACTATGTTGATGTTTCCTTTATGCACGTGTGTGTGTGCACAGTAGGTTACTATGTATACTTGCTTGTGTGTGTACCTGTGTCCTCCCCGAGGCAACGCTCCTCACAGGTCTCCTGGTGGAGGAAGTGGTTGGCGTTGCCCTCACAGCCACTGTAGATGAAGGGTCGGCAGGCCTGGACCTGGCTGTTAAAGTACCAGCGCAGAGTAAACCTCCCACAGTTGCCCTCCTCCATGGGCAACACACAAGGGTCCACTGGAGCTGGAATACGTTACACACATAAAAGAGAGAGAGAGAGAGAGAGAGAGAGCGCAAGAGAGAGAGAGCGCGAGAGAGAGCGAGAGAGACCAAAAATGTGGAATCAGAACAGAGGCACAGTGAGGGGTTCAAGCTTCAAAAGCTACAGTAAGCAATTGGTGAATGATAGATTAATGTGATGTTAGTATTAATGTTACCGTACAGTAGCTTAACATTCTGTGATGATCATGAAATACGGTAAGTGATCATACAATTTAAGAGTTTATTTCCAAAACACTATATTTTCATCAGAAATTAATGCTTATGGGTACCTTTTTGTGTGTGAAACGTTACTGTCAGATTTGATGTGTATTACAATAGATTTAGTTGCAAAACACTATATATCCATTGTTTAGCTTAAACCGAATGTTTGAATACTGCATAACAAGGTTATTGTAGTTTTGCGTTTTCTCTATTATTTTTTTTCTATTCGTTTTTTGATTTTTATTTATTTAAAATTCAGTTTAGCTTTAGTTCGTTTTCAGACATGATTTGCTAGTTATTATTTAGTTTTCATTGTATATTTCTATTTACTTTTTATATTCTATAGTTTCAGTTTTAGGGACCGAAAGTATGAGTAAGAGGCAAGGGGGGGCATTTGTACATGGGTCAAAGGTTAGGCTAGGTTTAAACAGTCATTCTGAAAAGTACTTTTTCGCTCAACAACCAGGAAGTTTGGAAAGACAGGCTGAGTGGGCGGGGAGCTTAGATTCATGAGCTCGACTAACAGTTCTTTGAAACACTTATGTCAAGCAAATTGGGTGTCATATCATCTCAAGCAAATCTGGTGACACACAAAGCAACAAAAAAAACATTGAAATTGCATCATGATGTCCCGTTTGGCATGTCTCTTGTGATGTAGTTCACAGCAGCACTGATGGATGTGTTGACATGACAACTGCGTCAGGATTTTGAACAACCCTTCCCCCCCTTTTGTTCCATGCTGGCTGAAGACCTAGCTAGCCAGTAACTAGCTAACACCAGACACAGATGAAGATTTCTATATATACACTGTACTTAATTTTTTTAAACTGGTACCTTCAGACGAGTCTTGTGGGCGTCCTAGAGCAAAACAATGTACTCGTTCGTGAGAGTCTCATCTTTACATGGGGTGGTCATATTATTTTGTATGCCAAACCGTTCAGACGCTACAGACGTTTTCGTGAGAAGACCGATTTTCGGGATGTCTCCTACTCTGACAAACACCGCTGTAGCTCGGCCACCTTCCACCCCAGATGCAGAAGGCCGACATTGGCGGATGCGGTGGATTGAGACGCAAAATAAATTGCTATCTCTTTGGTGCTTTGATTTGTTATCGGCAGCAATCAAAGAAAAAAATATATACAATTTCTCAACTGGTTATTTCTGAAATCTTTTCTGCAAGTGTGTATGTGTGTGTTTGTGTGTTCTTCAGAGATGAACATCAATAACCATCATGCTAGAGAGGCCTGTGGCATGCAGAGATGGGGCGGCAGAGATAACCCTAGAAACACCCCAGTAGTGGAGAGGAGGAAGTGGGCGGGTTTACCTTCCCCTTTGACCTCTCTCCTGGGCCTCTTTGCTTTCAGAGGGTCAACAGTGACTTTCTCACCTGCCGACACGCAATCATACAACAAACATCAACATCTATCAACAGACACACTGTAATAACTACACTAACAACACAAAACAGAAACACATTAACACAAACAAATACAATCCTAACTTGAGAAACATGCACATAATTTAACAATTCATGTAAATCCCCCATTGTTGGAAATGAGAGCTTTGCAAGGCTGTTTTAAATACCCATGTATCACAGGTTAGAAACAGACCGATGTACACAACACATAAAAACACGGTATCAACACAACAGAGACACCCAGGAAGCTGCATGTTGACGGCAGAGTGTGGAGGGGATACAGGGTTGGTCTGAGTGTGGGACTGGGTTCAGCATTTGAAGGTTGGTTAAGTGGATGGTTGGGCTGGGTATGTGAGAGGGATAGAAGGTTGAGTTTGGGTGTTAGACTGACCTCAGTGTGTGAGGTTGGATCCAAGGTTAAGGGTGTGTGTGTGTGTGTGTGTGTGTGTGTGTGTGTGCGCGCGCGCGTGTGTGTGTGTGTGTGTGTGTGTGTGTGTGTGTGTGTGTGTGTGTGTGTGTGTGACGTACCGTCGCTCTGATTGGCAGTGGGAGTTAGGTGGATGCTCTGCTCCATGGCCATGGGGTCGTCATAACTCTCTATAGAGTAGAAGTGTTCGTAGTCGGGGTCGTTGGTGTTCACTACCACACGCAGCTCACGCCCTACAACACAGCACAGGGCATGGGCCGCCACAACAGTCACAAACCTAACCCCCGACCTCTCACTAACCACCCCACGTCCAGAGGGGGAACACCCAACAACTCCTACAGCACTACACTGGACTTTCACCAAGGGCTCAGTCCACTAATGAATGGCAAGGGCCTTTATTCAGCTGGAATACCCCACTTACAAACCCCGTAACTCAGATAAACCATGGAGTTTAAAAGTGTGCAAAACTCATGGACAGAGAGATATTATTCATAATGTTCAGAGATTATTAATGAGAAAACAGGGCCCAGTGTTCAGAGATCTCCAGACACAGCATCAAGCTGGGCTGTTTGTTAAGACTGACAGACGGACACAGACAGAGACAGATGGACAGACGGACATACCGACGGACACAGACACAGACAGATGGACAGACGGACAGACCGACGGACACAGACAGTCAGACAGTCAGACAGACAGACAGACATGAGGAGTGACGAGGGACAGAAGGACAGTTGGACGGGTGGATAGACACACTCACCGTCCTTGCTCTGCTTACCCTGCCGGGCCAGCTGTTGCTTTGGAGCAGGAAGTGCCCTGGTGCCGGGCAGGGCTTCTGTCACAACAATACCTGAGAGTCGGCCGGAACAGGAGACAGGGGGAAGGAAAAGGGGCCAAGAACATAAAAACAACAACAGGACATACAGGTTGGTCAGTAAAACACATAAACATAACCACCGGATACCACCGAAACCCACAGGCAGCCACACACACTAACATATACACACATGACAACATACACTAGAGCCAGTGCTTGAAGTGGACTGGTACTGGTACTGGTACTCATTTTGGGTGCCAGTACTATTTATATTTAGCTTCCGG
Source organism: Thymallus thymallus (assembly GCA_023634145.1). Classification (NCBI taxonomy): domain Eukaryota; kingdom Metazoa; phylum Chordata; class Actinopteri; order Salmoniformes; family Salmonidae; genus Thymallus; species Thymallus thymallus. Next base: position 38,375,370 of record CM042409.1, on the reverse strand, counting down.
TACTCATCATATATTAGAGCCAATATTCTGTACAGGTCAGTTATGTACTGGTCCACTTCAAGCACTGAGTAGAACAGATACACCACCTACATGGACCACACCACATGACAACAGAACCAAGACTACATATAGTACGGACACGCATCAGAACCAAGACTACATATAGTACGGACACACGTCAGAACCAAGACTGCATATAGTATGGACACACGTCAGAACCAAGACTGCATATAGTATGGACACACGTCAGAACCAAGACTGCATATAGTATGGACACACGTCAGAACCAAGACGGCATATAGTATGGACACACGTCAGAAACAAGACTACATATAGTCAGAACCAAGAACACAATGAGTACATAAAACTAATAATAAAGCAAATCTGATTGGATAGTTAATGCCAAAGCTAACTATTGCTACTTCCTTTATACCACCTGGTCCACGTGTCAGACTGAGCCGCACTCACCTCCACAAGCTGAAAGACAGAGAGAGGAAAAAATAATGTTACTCTCAGTCAATAGCACTGAGAGGTTCTAAATGGATAGTGGATCTGAATCACACTCGGTAGAGCATTACGTTCAATATAGATGTCTTAGCACCATTACTTGTTTCACTTGATGATGATGATGATGATGATGAACTGAAGTTCAACTGAGGTCACCAGCATGTTAGATTGGGACATTGTGGTTTTGGCAGGTGACTTTAAGACTTACCACAGTGTTGCCTCATCTCTGTGCGGACATATGTTCGAATCTCATCCTCCTGCACAGAGAGCCAGAGAGGAAGAGGAGGAGAGAAAGAGACAGGCAGAGAGACGTGACAGCATTATAATGTGTGTGCATGTGTGTGTGTATGTGTGTGTCTGCGTGTGTGTGGGCAAGTTGGTGGTAGAATCTGCAGATTTGGGCCCTGAGGCCAAGCTGAAGCACTGACCATCAAGCCTGGCTCTCCTCTGTCTCCCTTGGCTCCGACTAGACCCAACTCCCCCTGCAGCAGAGACAGGTATTAAAACACACAGCAAACACCTGACATAAAGACACTGTTCTCAGAGCAGTTGGGAAAACTAATAGCTCTACAACCATTTTCTACATTTTATGTTGAAGTCCCCAAACGTTCCATACAGTGCATAATGTTTAGTAAAATGCCCCCAGTGTCAGAGCTGTGTCTGTACTGTGTCTGTGCTGTGGTCAGAGCTGTGTCTGTGCTGTGGTCAGAGCTGTGTCTGTGCTGTGGTCAGAGCTGTGTCTGTGCTGTGGTCAGAGCTGTGTCTGTGCTGTGGTCAGAGCTGTGTCTGTGCTGTGGTCAGAGCTGTGTCTGTGCTGTGGTCAGAGCTGTGTCGGTGCTGTGGTCAGAGCTGTGTCTGTGCTGTGGTCAGAGCTGTGTCTGTGCTGTGGTCAGAGCTGTGGTCAGAGCTGTGTCTGTGCTGTGGTCAGAGCTGTGTCTGTGCAGTGGTCAGAGCTGTGTCTGTGCAGTGGTTAGTTTAAGGGAGTTATTGGGGGACAGTCAGATACTCTATGAGCAGACATAGCACACAGTAGAGTGGTGACACTCACCTGCCCGCCCCTTTCTCCTGGTATACCTGGGACACCACGTGGACCAATCTTGGCAGGACCAATCGGCCCCCTCTCCCCCTGACAACAACAACAAGCATGTTGACCAAGTTTAATTTACAACAACATAACTAGGTGGCATCACTAAACAAAACAAGTGAATACCTTCTGTCCTTGGAGCCCTTCCGGGCCCTTCGCTCCAGCGGGCCCCTGAGACCCTGTCAGTCCAGAGGCCCCGTCCACTCCTGTGGGGCCCGTAGGGCCAGGGATACCTGATGGGCCCTGTAGAGAGGAAGAGAGAGAGGGAGGGAGACACAGATATCAACCAGTTGTTTTCATCAGACTTTATATAAAGCATGGGAGAGTAGGGTAAGTTTTTACATTCAGCATCACTCCGTCAAGGGAAATATGGTATTCTTTCTAACAAAGATATCTACATATATTTAAAGATGTTGTGTATCCCTGGAAATAATCAGAATTCATGTAAACATTACAGGTTTGAAAACATAGCTTGTTCAAAAAACAAAATGGGTCTCTTAGCACAACTTACCCCGGGTATGGTTTAAGTTGAGCCGTGGGACAGGGTAAGTTTAGCAGTGTACACATTTCTGTACTAAATTAAATATTACCACTATCTTTTAAAAACCATGTCTATCTTTATTTCCCAATCACAATTCAACACAATCACTTTTTTGTCTTTTAATCTTTTTAAACACTTTTAACATTTAACCTGTTGTTACCTCATATCCCAGCGATAATGCCTTGCATAACAACTGTGAATAAAACACTTACATTTGCTCAACTTGCCATTGACTCAGCCATTGGCTCAACTTAACCCAAGGAAAACCTTTTGACTATATTAGCCAACACAGCTACAAGGATGCACTTTCATGCTAAGTTTTGAACCTCATATGGAAGCTTACAGAGACCCCAACTGATGTATTGAACAATCTTAAAAGTTTTTACTTTGGTTTCGATACAAGCATCATGAAACCTCTAACTCAATAAATTAATTTGACTTTGTGAAAATCCGTTTTTTGGAACTAACATGCTTACCACTTTTCCCATGTGGTTTCTTCCTCCACGGACTCCATGAAATTATGACCTATTACTAAATATTCAGTCAAATTAATAATTTTGGTTTATGGTTTGCTAGAAATAAGAGTGGCCCAACTTACCCCACTCTACCCTAAAGCTAAAGTCAGTGGTCAGCTTGCGGTTTGGCTGTGATCACATTTAGAGTATTTGTGGCGATCTGAGTGGATGTTGAAGACTCACCCTTTCGCCCTTCTCTCCCTGAGCTCCTCTGGGTCCTAGTGTCCCATCAATGCCTCGGTCACCCTGCAAACAAACAGAGATTAAGTAACACACTAACACACAGTTCTCTTGATACACACGCAAACACATACACACGATACATAGACAAATACCTTAGGGCCGATCAGTCCCTCTTTGCCGGGGGTTCCAATGGCCCCTGGAGGCCCCAAGTCTCCCTGAAACACACAGATACAACAACACCTGCTGATAAGGCTGAAAATACAGTTTTAATTCTAAATTCCAGATATCAGACTCAATGGTGTACTGTTCAGAGCCCTCTAAACATGAGGTTATAGTTAGGGTATTTCTTACCTGCTCCCCTTTCCTTCCAGGCAACCCTGACCGCCCATGGACCCCTGAATCTCCCTGAACACACACAGAGCCAGATCATTAGAAAGACACAGCATGGTTTAAACCCTACTGTTAATCTTATAAAATGTTCTTATTAACAACTAAAGCTAGAGGTCATAGTTAGTTGTTCTGGAATACTTTCATTATAAAAAACTCACCATGCAACTACAATAATGGCCCCTCGGGATCAATAAAGTTTATTACATTTAACTTCCTGTCACATGCCTTCCCCTCTCCCCTCCTCATCTCTCCTTCTCTTTCTCTTTCTCTCCCACTGTACCTTTTCTCCTTTGGGTCCGTCTGATCCACACGCCCCCTTTGATCCTCGGTCGCCCTGGAAACGATCAGTTAGTTAGTTAGTCTGAGAAGCATATGAGGGACCTGTCACAGTGGGACAAACTGCTCCAAACTGCCAATTCAGCTTGAGAGAAAGCCTATACATAGACTTTACAGTCCTTTCAGCTGCCAAGCAAACCCAGCCTAATACACACAACCCTTCAACTTTCAATCAGAAGGTTGCCAATAACAACCAGCTGGTCAGAACCGGTCTGTTTTTGGTGGGGGTCAGCATGGGCTTGACCAATAAATCACAGTGACCAGCAGAACTGAGTTGGACCATGTTTGACCACAAACAGACCATTGTTTCAGTCTTAAAAGACAGTTTCTCCAGGATTTCACAGGGATTTTTTGTGATATTTGCGGGACAAAATGCTTGATTTTGATGTCGGGCATTTTGCATGACAATATGTGACAATTTTGTCATATAAGCTGAAGAGGGAAAATGTTTGTTGACTTGTGGCTTGATTGGACCATATCATGCGGTAAATGTGTGTGATTGGACCATATCATGCGGTAAATGTGTGTGATTGGACCATATCATGCGGTAAATGTGTGTGATTGGACCATATCATGCGGTGAATGTGTGTGATTGGACCATATCATGCGGTAAATGTGTGTGATTGGACCATATCATGCGGTAAATGTGTGTGATTGGACCATATCATGCGGTAAATGTGTGTGATTGGACCATATCATGCGGTAAATGTGTGTGATTGGACCATATCATGCGGTGAATGTGTGTGATTGGACCATATCATGCGGTAAATGTGTGTGATTGGACCATATCATGCGGTGAATGTGTGTGATTGGACCATATCATGCGGTGAATGTGTGTGATTGGACCATATCATGTGGTAAATGTGTGTGATTGGTTGAAACCGCAAGCCCTCTTTTTGTACTGCAGTGATGAATTTTGTTTTATGCACAAATAGTGCAGTGATTGGTCCAATTCGCAAGCCCTCACATAATACGTGAAATTGTATTTGCTGAATCCTGGATTAATTAAAGGCTGAGTAACTGGGTGATTGAGGGGGTTTGATATCATGGTGAGACTGAGTGGGCTGGCAGATATTGTACCGTCTGGATTAGTAATTTCTAAACCCAGATTATTATCATGCTGTGATTATACTGCCGTTAGTGTGGCAAGGTCATGTGAAGAAAACACAGAGCATATTGCAAAGTTTTCCTCAGACACACTTTGTCTTTACTTAAGAAGAGGAAAGTGATTCACACAGTAGGAAGGTTAGAAGGTTCTGCAATTAGTCTTACAGAATGCCACATAAACACACAAATTATATCTCCAACCGTCTTCAAAGGTATTTATAGAACATACGAGGATGAAAGCAATTTCCAGCTGAATTTCAACTATTCCTCCACAACGTCAATTTAGAACCATTGATAATTTATGACCCGGTGGCTTCATCTGGGAGGCTGACACTGTCTCTTAGAGGACATCTCAAGGTTGACACCAAACGTCTTCAAGTGGGGATGAACTCAACTGTACACACACACACACACACACACACAAACACACACATGCACATACGCACCAACACACTCACCAACACAAAAACACAGAGACATTGCGCTGCATACACACACACACACACACACACAAACACACATGCGTACAAACCTTAATTCCACGCATTCCTGTTATTCCCACGTCTCCCTTATCCCCTCTAAAGCCTAGCACTCCATCTTTTCCTGGTGTACCCTGGAAGAAGAACACACAATCGACCAGAGGCTTTAATCCACCAATAGGAGAGGGAATGGGGAGTTAGTCAGAGCCAGGAGTTTTTCCTAACCATGTGACCAAATCAGGAAGAACTTTGAATCCTAGTTATAGGCTATTATAATAAGGGCCCAGAGTTTTTCAGTTCATGTGGTCAGGAAAAAGTATACATTGTTTTCATAACTGAGGGTGAAATGGGACTCACAGATTCTCCAGGTACACCAGGCTGTCCCGCCTCACCCTTCAGACACAAAGACAAACCCATTAGAACACTGCATCTGTACAACAGTCACCGACAGCATCCAGTCTGAGCAATACGCTGTTCACTTTCACAGGGTACACTGTTGTGTGAGGATCCATTCTCATACGATGGGTGGGGAAACGGTGCGCAATGTCATCCATAATACACAGAGGACATTACGACATTGATCCTGACATTGATTAATATTTATGATATTGGTTCTGACATAGATGACACAGCGGTGTTGATGAAAGCCTTGACACAGATCAGATCATGTAGTCACCTTCTGTCCTCCTGGACCTCTGGCCCCCTTGAACCCTGTAGAGCCCCTGTCTCCTGGCTCCCCCCTCAGACCCTGTGCAGACACACACAGTTAGAAACCTGTTATTAGTAGACTGCTCCCAGATCTGTTTGTGCTCTTGCCAACTCTATTGCTGTCATTGTCAAGGCCAACCTCACCTGCTCCCCTGCTGGGCCATCACTGCCTTTTAAGCCTTTCTCCCCCAGCATCCCTTTGGGCCCTCGGTCACCCTGACAAAAGAAGAGAACAACATTTGTAAATTACCACTCTGCACACACACACACACAGACAGACACAGACACACACACACACAGACAGACAGACACAGACACACACACACACACACACACACACACAGACAGACACAGACACAGACACACAGACACACACACACACAGACACACAGAGATCAGCAGTAAAATAATTGGTGCTCTGAGGAATATTTGTGATCAATTGTTTATTAGATTAGTCAATAATCAGTGTTGTGGGGTGTTTAAGGTAGAGAGGGTCATTCACCGTCTCTCCGTTTTTGCCTTTCTCTCCTGTAGGTCCTCCCACCAGGAGAGTATCGCCCTGTAAGGGGACAACATCACTGTCAGGCAGAGCAGTACATTTTTTATTTATTTTATTATTACTTTTTTATTATAACGGTTTTATTCTCTTAGTCTCTCCTTTTCTGTGCTTCTCTACATTATTCTACCAAACACGTGTACAATATGACTCATCACACAATATGACTCATCTCACAATATGACTCATCTCACATTCACACAATATGACTCATCTCACATTCACACAATGACTCATCTCACATTCACACAATATGACTCATCTCACATTCACACAATATGACTCATCTCACACAATATGACTCATCTCACATTCACACAATATGACTCATCTCACATTCACACAATATGACTCATCTCACATTCACACAATATGACTCATCTCACATTCACACAATATGACTCATCTCACATTCACACAATATGACTCATCTCACATTCACACAATATTACTGATCTCACATTCAAATTCATACCTTTTCTCCTTTGTCACCTTGCAGCCCCAATTCACCCTGAAATATATTGAGAGTAGGGCTTACTAGTCAGGCATGTCAATTTGATTCATTATTTTACATGAGCAGAATGCTCAGTGGACGAGAGAGAGAGAGAGAGAGAGAGAGAGATGCAAAATACAATAATTTAATATTCACAATATTCACCTTGTCTCCCCTGCCTCCTTTGCCACCTGGAGAGCCCTGGTGAACACACACACACACGCAAGCGCCACACACACACACACACACACACACACACACACACACACACACACACACACACACACACACACACACACACACACACACACACACACACACACACACACACACACACACACACACACACACACACACACACACACACACACACACACACACACACACACACACACACACACACACACACACACACACACAGAGGAATACATTAATCAAGTACAGAAAACACACAGAAATCCCAACATTTGTACTCCCACATGCACATCCTCACCAGCAATCATTACCACTATGGTCTTAATCATCCACATCTACAAGAAAAAGCTATCTATATCCACACTGACTCTCCTGGGCATGGGCACTCGACAATACCCAGCCCCAATTCTAGAGGTTACCAGGCAACTAATGTGAGAGAGAGGCAGAGTATGTTCTTGATGAGAGCTAGGGTACTGTATATATGGCATTTAGCAGATGCTTTTACCCAAAGCAACTTGGAGTCATACATGTACACATTTTTACGCATGGGTGGTCCCGGTAATCGAATTCCCTACCCTGGCGTCAGCGCCATGCTCTACCAACTGATCTACAAAGGACCAGGTTTAGTGGTCTCAGCCTAGGAGAAAAGCTTCACTCTCTGTAGGACTAATGTACAGGAAGTGAAAGCCGGTCAGAGCCAGAGCCAGGCTGGCAGCTTTTAAAGGAGCTATGTAGTACAAGGTCTAAATCATTAGATTAAAATGGAGGATAAAACATATCGTAAGGACAGATCTACTGCATTACCAGTGATATGTTCAGAGAAACAGGATATATCTGTGTTCTATGTATGGAGCGGTAATGGGCATGACAGTAATGGATTGTATTGATTCCTATAATCAAGGTATAGCAGGGATGAAGATTGAAACGATGTAAAGGTATACGCATGATGCTGACGATGACGTCTTTTGCTTTCATTACTTTTCCTTTCGTTTGAGTCATTTCTATTTTCTGAAGTGCATTGCTTAAAGCCACATTGTTTTTACAGTTCTTTTGAGCTCTATCTACGCCCACTTCAGCCTTCCCATGACTTTCTCAAATTCACTCTCTCTATTAAGTCAGATCAATAACAAACAAACACAAACAAACACTGTATACAGTTGAAGTCAGAAGTTTACATACACCTTAGCCAAATACATTTACACTCAGTTTTTCACAATTCCTGACATTTAATCCTAGTAAACATTCCCTGTCAGTTAGGATCACCACTTTATTTTAAGAATGTGAAATGTCAGAAAAATAGTAGAGAGAATTATTTATTTTAGCTTTTATTTCTTTCATCACATTCCCAGTGGGTCAGAAGTTTACATACTCTCAATTAGTATTTGGTAGAATTGCCTTTAAATTGTTTAACTTGGGTCAAACGTTTCAGGTAGCCTTCCAAGCTTCCCACAATAAGTTGGGTGAATTTTGGCCCATTCCTCCTGACAGAACTGGTGTAACTGAGTCAGGTTTGTAGGCCTCCTTGCTCGAACACGCTTTTCCTTAAGCCATTTTGCCACAACTTTGGAAGTATGCTTGGGGTCATTGTCCATATGGAAGACCCATTTGCGACCAGCTTTAACTTCCTGACTGATGTCTTGAGATTTTGCTTCAATATATCCACATAATTTTCCTTCCTCATCATACCATCTATTTTGTGAAGTGCACCAGTCCCTCCTGCAGCAAAGCACCCCCACAACATGATTCTGCCACCCCCGTGCTTCACGGTTGGGATGGTGTTCTTCGGCTTGCAAGCCTCCCCCTTTTCCCTCCAAACATAACGATGGTCATTATGGCCGAACAGTTCTATTTTTGTTTCATCAGACCAGAGGACATTTCTCCAAAAAGTATGATCTTTGTCCCCATGTGCAGTTGCAAACCGTAGTCTGGCTTTTTTAAGGTGTTTTAGGAGCAGTGGCTTCTTCCTTGCTGTCGAAATAGGAATTGTTTTAGTGTGGATATAGACACTTTTGTACCGGTTTCCTCCAGCATCTTCAGAAGGTCCTTTGCTGTTGTTCTGGGATTGATTTGACGGTATGACGGCTGCGTGGTCCCATGGTGTTTACACTTGCATACTATTGTTTGTACAGATGAACGTGATACCTTCAGGTGTTTGGAAATTGACCAGACTTGTGGAGGTCTAAAAAAAAAAAATCTGAGGTCTTGGCTGATTTCTTTTGATTTTCCCATGATGTCGAGCAAAGAGGCACTGAGTTTGAAAGTAGGCCTTGAAATACATCAACAGGTACACCTCCAATTGACTCAAACTATGTCAATTAGCCTATCAGCAGCTTCTAAAGCCATGACATCATTTTCTGGGATTTTCCAAGCTGTTTAAAAGCCCAGTCAACTTAGTGTAAGTAAACTTCTGACCCACTGGAATTGTGATATAGTGAATTATAAGTGAAATAATCTGTCTGTAAACAATTGTTGGAAGAATTACTTGTGTCATGCACAAAGTAGACTTGCCAAAACTATAGTTTGTTAACATGAAATCTGTGGAGTGGTTGAAAAATGAGTTTTAATGACTTCAACCTAAGTGTATGTAAACTTCTGACTTCAACTGTAGGCGGTAGAGTCAGATTTGGTCATGATAAATTGCCATTTGTGAAAAGAGCAGTACAAAGATATTGATGTTAATAGTAGGTAAGATAGACAGGCGTAGAGATACAGAAAAGACAGACAGTGATGAATGAGTAGAACAGAGAAGACAGACAGTGATGAATGAGTAGAGAACAGGAAAAAAAACAAGATTTACCGCTGGTCCCCTCTCCCCGTTCTGACCACCTCGACCCTCCTCCCCCTGCAAACATCAGACACATAGATCTGTAAATCCCCCAACACATACACAACTCTTCAATACAACACGTAACTGTCAAAATTAGATACGATTGAAATTCAAACTCAAATGGTGATGTGCTTTTACCCTGAGTCCTGGGTCTCCCCTCTCGCCTCTCAATCCAGGTACTCCCGCTCCAATCGCTCCCTAAAGAGGGGGATGTATGAGCATCAACATCATATCTGATAACATATTATACAGTCTGGAAGACGTGTTAATCTCGTTGTTAACTCACCTTGTCCCCTTTACCTCCAGCAGTGCCCGGTGAACCCTGGTAAGGAAAAAACGGTACTGATCATGAACACTTACAGTACATCACGCAAACACACAAAAGTCTTTCCCACTGGGCACAGGCGTCAGTTCAATGTCTAGCTTTGATTTACATTTGTTTGAGTGAATTCCACAAAACATTTCACCATGTCATTGGATTTAGTTGAAAAACTGAATTCGTTTCAATTAGTTGATTCAATGTCATCACATTGATTTCGTAGGTTGAAATGACATGATTTAACCAGTTTCTGTCTAGTGGGTTCTCTCTCTCACACACACACACACACACACACACACACACACGCACACACGCACACACGCACACGCACACACAATTAAGTCATCATGATGCAATGCAAAGTCCACTCACAGCTAGGCCGGGGGGGCCGGGGGGCCCAGGAGCTCCAGGGGTCCCTGCCTGACCAGTAAAGCCTTGGATACCCTGGAGATTAGACAATATACAACATAAACATCCCACACAGAGCAGGTCTTAAAAGACAAGACCACCCCAGTCACCCCTGTAATAACTACAGTATAGTGGCCCTCTCACTCTGGGTCCTAGAGGTCCTGGGGGCCCTGGAATTCCGTTCTCTCCTCTCAGGCCGGCCAGACCAGGAGTCCCTGCTACGCCCTGGGCTCCTGGAGGGCCTGCTGGGCCCGGGAGACCTGTGTCCCCCTAAGACACAAACACACAGGGGTTCACATTCACTGTGAGAATGGTGTAGTTTTGGAGATGCTTAGCTGAGGAAGAGACTGAGAAGTCTGCATATGTTATTCTTAAATGATGTGATTTATGTGTTTATGACAACATTTAGAAGTATTGTCAAGTCCATGATACTAACATTTAACCCTTGAGGTCCCAGCTGACCAGGAGGACCTGCTAGTCCAATGCCTCTCTCTCCCTGCAACACATATCCTGTCAGTACTGTCACATGGTTAGCAGCCAGGGAAATACAGACACAGGGAATCAGCTGGTGATGAGTAGTACCTTGTCTCCTTTAGGCCCTGCTGGTCCTCTGCCTCCCTGAGAGAGAACAAGAGAAGCTAGTAAGAGTGACATCTGTTAGATATGGGAACTAGTTGGCGTCACAAAAGGTCAAAAAGGTGACTCACATCTTCTCCAGGCTCCCCGTTTTCACCAGCAGCTCCCTATTTCAACGAGACACAGACACACACACACACACAATAACTTCCCTGATCACCGTGTCTGTGAATGTTGAGTAACGTTGTGTGTTAAGTGACATTACTCACCCTGTCCCCTTTGATGCCTGCAGGACCCTTGTCTCCCCTCTCACCCTAGAAATATGTAACTCAGCAATCACTAAACACGTTCTTGTTATAATAATCTGTATAATATGTGTAGTAAATGCCTGAATAATAGCTGAAATACGTAAATAATTGGCTCAACCAATGAGACTCACCCGTAGCCCTGGCAGCCCTCTCTCTCCCACTGTCCCAGGTAAGGTCACACCAGGAGGTCCCTGAACCAATCACAACCAATACACTTAAATTACAATAAACTCTGTCCATCCTATTCTATTGCACCTAGCTCCACTAGTTGGCGAAGGCTTGTGAAATTACCTTCAACTTCATTCAAACTGCATGCAGGGACATGACGCTACAAGCTCGGCACACCTGTATTTGGGGAGTTTCTCCCATTCTTCTCTGCAGATCCTCTCAAGCTCTGTCAGGATGGATGGGGTCTCAATTTCGAGTCCCATAGCAAATGGTCTGAATACTTATGTAAATAAGGTGCTTCTGTTTTTTTTATACATTTGTAAACATTTGTAAAAACCTGTTTTCACTTCGTCATTATGGGTATTGTGTGTAGATTGATGAGGGAAAATAATGATTTAATCAATTTTAGAATAAGGCTGTAACGTAACAAAATGTGGAAAAAGTCAAGGGGTCTGAATACTTTCCGAATGCTCTGTATACGCTCTGAAGGCAGCGACCCTAAGCGCTAGACAACCCCAGGCCATTCTGCAACATTCAGAGTTGTTTACAATACATCTGTTTGATGGCCTATGATTCAGTATAATTCAGTATGGTGATTCACTGATTCTATCATTCAGTATAATTCAGTATGGTGATTGACTGATTCCGAGTTGTATCTATTGTGTCTCCATACACCAGTTAGACAGGGTGAAGTTGTAGTCACCATGACTGGATGTTACCACGACTGGAAGAGTAACCATAACAAATCACTCACCTGTGCTCCTTTCACACCAGGGGGTCCTGCTACAGCCTGTGATGGGGATATATAGGGAGAACATGACGTGAAACTCACATATCTGGATTAGGTTGTTTACAACAGCAATAGTAAAAGATTGAGCAAACTCCCACTCACTATGTTATGCAACATATAACTCTTTTTATTGAGCTACTGTTTTGGCCTTTTGACCTTCATTAGAGCATCAGACCACGAACGGGAGTGTAATTTGGTTTTCACACTAACTAGAGGAAGAGTTTAACAGATGTACTATAAGTACAGTATATCTCGTCCTTTCAAAAGAACCGTAGTACATTCTGCTAAAGCTTCTGGTGAATGATGTGAATGTATGTGTGTGTGTGGGTGTATATGTGTGCGTGTGAGTGTGTATATGTGTGTGTGTGCGTGTGTGTATATGTGTGCTTGTGTATGTGTGTGTGTGTGCGTGTGTGTATATGTGTGCATGTGTGTGTGTATGTGTGTATATGTGTGCGTGTATGTGTGTGTGTGTGTGTGTGTGTGTGTGTGTGTGTGTGTGTGTGTGTGTGTGTGTGTGTGTGTATATGTGTGTGTATATGTGTGCGTGTGTATATGTGTGCGTGTGTATATGTGTGTGTGTGTGTGTGTGTATATATGTGTGCGTGTCAGTGTGTATATATGTGTGAGTGTGTGAGTGTGTGTGTGTGTGTGTGTGTGTGCGTGTGTGTGTGTGTGTGTGCGTGTGTGTGTGTGTGTGTGTATGTGTGTGTGTGTGTGTGTGTGTATGTGTGTGTGTATGTGTATATGTGTGTGTATGTGTGAGTGTGTGAGTGTGTATGTGTGTGTGTATGTGTATATGTGTGTGTGTACACATATGCTTGAGCATTGGTGTGTCATTGTTTGCGTATTTGTACATGTGCCTCTGTCCTCTTATTCATGCCAATGATTTCCTCGTCTTTGAAATGGAGAGACGTTGGATATAGAGGATGTGAGTCACGGCCATTTACAGGTCGGGCTGTGCGTCCCCCACAGACGGCAGTCTCACAATGGGCCGTCGGATATCTCAGCTCTGCGGCTGTGAACTCTGAATTAGCCTTAAAGCTGCAATGTAACTTTTTGGGCGACCCAACCAAATTCACATAGAAATGTGTGTTATAGATCTGTCATTCTCATTGAAAGCATGTCTAAGAAACAGTAGATCTGTTTTATGTGTGTTATTTCTATGCTTCCCGTTCTTAAGTTTTGTTTTTACATATTTTACTTTCAGTTTTGTACACCAGCTTCAAACAGCTGAAAATACAAAAATGTTGGTTATGGAAAATAGATTTCACAGCAATTTAGATGATACAATGATTCTCTATACTATACTTGCTTGTTTTGTCACAAACTGAAATTATGCGAATTTTAGCAACCAGGAAATGGTGGAGCAATTAACGCATCATTAAGTACAGCTCATTTCAACCTCACGCCACTTCCCTGATCCCCTCTGTCTCACCTTTCCTGGGGGGCCACTGTCCCCCTGCTCCCCCTTCAACCCTGCGGACCCCATTGGTCCAGCGATACCCTGTTATAAAGATCAAACACAGCACTCTGAAAATCATTATCAAAGACAAATCCACACTGAACCTGATGCCATCCAAACACACACTAGAAACACAGTATGATGTAGAGAGTCAGATACCATACACAGTACACACCTGTTTCCCTGGCAATCCTGGTGTTCCCTCTTTTCCAGGTATCCCGTCTCTTCCTGGGACCCCTGGCTTGCCCCCCTCCCCCTGTGGAGAGACATACTGAACGTCACCACCAGAACTGATATGTGTGTGAATGGCTTGCTGTGTGTTAACCATGGCGGTGATGGAGGTGTGTGTGTGTTGGCTCTACAGTACAGTATGTGAACTGTGAGTCCCACGGAGCTGCTGTACTCACTGTTTGCCCTGGTAGACCTGGAGGCCCTGAAGGACCCTGGGAAGAGAGGGTATCATTACAAAAGATTAAACAATATTAAAACTATTTAATTACAGTAAGCCTAAAGGTAAAGGTGTGAGGAATCCCCAGTCCAATGAGAATGTACTACATCACCAGTTTAGTCAGTAAAACTATACAGTATGAGAGTTTGTTTATAGATGACTGATGTTGTGCCCTACCACAGCTCCAGGAGGCCCTGCTGGTCCAGGCACTCCCATGTTGCCTTGGGGACCAGGAAGTCCCTGTGGAACAGGAGGTTCAATTCAAATATATTATTGTGAAGCTCTGTGAATTTCTCTGTGAATAGTGGGTGAGTAGTTCTGAAAACACTGAGGCAATACACATCAAATAGGAATATACAGCAGTAACATAAAACATATAAGGCCAGTTTCCCAGACACAGATTACGCCTAGTCCTGGACTAAAAAACTCTCTCAATGGAGAATCTCTATTGAGAACACTTTTTAGACATGGACTTGGCTAAATCTCTGGGGAACTGGCCCAAAATGTACAACACAAAATATAAAGTTCTCACCTGAACGCCAACCCCAGGCACTCCTTGAATACCCTGTCAGAGATCAAAACACATTCTCAGAACAACAAAGACAATGAATGCTACTGTAGGTCTATGACGGAAGAAGTTCTCACCTTTACCCCTGATGGACCTGGAGGTCCATTGGTACCGATCGGACCCTACAATTACAAAGAGATAGCATCAGTATAAATACATTGCTGTGTGTGTATGTGTATGTGTGTGTGTGTGCACGCGCTAGTCGGATATCATACTTACAGTTGGCCCTCTGATTCCAGGTTCTCCAGGGTTTCCCTGCAATCAAGAGATAAGAGCATGCTGGATTCACATGCACAAGACATCACACACACACACACACACACACACACACACACACACACACACACACACACACACACACACACACACACACACACACACACACACACACACACACACACACACACACACACACACACACACACACACACACACACACACACACACACACACACACACACACACACACACACACACACACACACACAGCAAATTCTCCAGTGTTAAATTAACACACTGCTTAGTGTAAAGCCTTATTTTCATATTTCCCAGAGTGACTTGCATCTCTGGTGAGTTACCACATCTGACTGCATTTGTTAGTGACAGAAACATGGTTGTTGCATTCTTATTTTTTGTCCTGTTGCCTTTACCAAGTGAGATCCTAAGCGAATATGTCATCATTAAAATGTAATTACTCAACACAATACAAGTGTTTAATAAGGCCTCATTTTGAGGGCTGTGTTCACCCTAATATAGTGGCCTGAAACCAATGGTTTTCAGGCCTGCAAGTCACATGGCTTGCAAAGTGAAGTGCAGTTCCTATTGGAATCCAGCCAGAAAGACTGCCTGTTGGGAGGTCTAACACATTAGACTACCTAAACCATCTAAACTGGAACAACCATTTCAGTAATGGGTGCAAGACGTCCAAGTAACAGATTGGATTACTTTATATATTTTTTTTATATTTCTGTGGCAGAAGATTAATTCATCGATGCAAAAACATAGATATTGAAACAAACAATTCTAAAAATCAACTTTCAATAGAGCATGCTGGGAAATATGATAATGAGGTGCGCAATTTTGTTTTAACACTGGTTATTAACACCAACATGGGTTATTTTACACCAATGAGTGTTAATTTAAAACTTGAATCAACACAAGAAATGTTACACTGAAACATCAACACTAGGTAACACTGGCCAATTTGCTGTGCATACACACAGCCTATTGCACATACTTACGTACATGAAGGCTATGTACAGAGATAAAGACATACAGTACACACACAAACATAGGCATACACGTACATACAGTACATACATGAACATCATCAAAGATGGCACACAAACAAATACACAACTGCATACACACACAACTGCATACACACACACAATACACAAAGACACACACGGTAGGCAATGTGCAAACAGTGCTTTGGTAGGGCTGAGAAGCAGACAGAGCAGGTGAAGCCACATGCACAGAGAGCTATGACACGACGCACAGAGAGCTATGACACGACGCACAGAGAGCTATGACACAACGCACAGAGAGCTATGACACGACGCACAGAGAGCTATGACACGACGCACAGAGAGCTATGACACGACGCACAGAGAGCTATGACACGACGCACAATGCATCTCAGTATTCACAACCCTATTGTGTCTAATTGATCTTGGTTAGTGTATGTGACATATATGTTTTCTCATCTCAGGTACAAACACGTTAGCCATCTTGGATATAACAGTGGTACTGTGGGAACAGGTGGCTAGATTAATATTTAATGAGCTTCCTATCAAGGCCCAACTCTAGTCTCAGACCCCTGGGAGACGGGGCCTAATACAAATGAAAGAAAGTTAAAGTGGGGACGTGAATGCAGAGGATGGTGCGGTGGAGGACTGTGTGACTATGTGTGCATGTTGATGCTGATGACACTAGCCTCCCCTGACAATGCTCCCCCCTCTCCAAACCCATCTGCTGCAGTGCGGTGGTAACTGGTACCGTCACAGCATCCTTGAGTCGTGCTTTATAGCCCCCCGCCCCGGCCCCCCTTGCCCTGGTCACAAGCATGTCAGCCAGCAGCACAGAAAACCTACCGGTCTGCCCAGTACTCCAGGGAACCCAGGCAGGCCCTAGAGTCAGAGAGGGAGGAGAGGAAGGAGAAGAGGAGGAAGGGAAAGAGTAGGGGTCATTTGGAAGTGTTGAAAAGAGAGGGAGGGACAGAAAGAGAGTAAAATAGATAAAAAGGAGACAGAGGGAGGTGTTGTTAGAAGCAGAGCTGCCAAAGGTTACTGTCTAAAGGTTCTACGTAGCCTCAGCCCAAGGGAAACAGATACAGTAGCATCAGCTCCATCGGCGGCCTAGCACTCGCAGCCAATCCACAGGCTTTCCTACGCAGGGCCAGCCCAAAAGGAGGCTGCATTGCATGGCTGGGTTACTGTTACTCACTGAGCGGCCTTGAGGACCAGCTGGCCCTTGTGGGCCCTGCTTCGAAACATTATGGGATGAAACAAGAAGCGTGAGTTATTATCTCATCTCTCCCCCTCCACATCTCTTTCTCCTTCTATCCATCTCTATCCTACTAGGGCCCTGAGTTCTTCCAGACCAGGAGACACTCTGGGCCCTAGTTAATCATGGCTGATTACATCAACATCAATGCTTCAGTTACTCACCTACTGTATGGTTGGACATGTTATGATAACTGTAACTCAAACACAACATTATCTGCTTAACTAGCATTCTATTGAAGAACTGAAAACTGTGCAACTCCAGTTTGATGTCTGGGATTTTTCTGGAAGCTGTCTCTTTAAAAACAGACGAGTGTACAGTATGCACCTGCATAATGCACCCATGCAGTCATATCTAAAAACGCATCATATATCAACAAAGAAGCACCACAGTATATCACTGTATAATTGTATGGTTATTGAGCTCAATCTAAATATGAATAAAAGCCTGATAGGCAAACATTATCTGAAAATGATTCAGATATCTTTGGGGGATGACTTAGTAGGCTAGCTACATTAACCTTATCGTACGATTACAATATTATCATCATTTTATAACCCCTTCTCTCACCGGCTTCCCATCCTGTCCCGGTTTTCCAGGTTCTCCTGCTGTCCCCTGAAATGATCAAAACACAACTTGGTTACTACTAGCTACCACTACAACACTGTCTTCACAACCTCTTCAGCACCATAATCACACAATGATGAGGGTAATACAACCTGGTATCAGGTAGTGCCAACAGTTAACCCATATGGTTAGAGCCAGTCACATCTCATCTCACAGCATAGTACAGAGGTGTCAAAGTCCTTTTCCCAAAGGGGTGCACATTGAATCAGATGACGGGCCACAAATGGCATGTTTGACACCCCAGCTGTAGATGAGATGAGGGATAGCCACCTATTGTAAAGCACACAGTCACCTGAAAACCATTGCGTCCCTGTTCTCCAGATGGACCCTGATCACCTTTATCTCCATAGGGCCCTGCAATACCCTGTAACACACACACACACACACACACACACACACACACACACACACACACACACACACAGCTGGTTAAACACAGGGACACACATCAGGCTGCCTGCTGAAGTACTGTAATATTTTGAGTGAGATGTTCTGACCCTGTCGCCTTTGGGTCCCTGTGATCCTGAGGCACCAGGCTCTCCCTTCGATCCTGCAACCCCAGGGAGCCCCCTTGGTCCGGGGAGTCCAGCTTCACCCGCCTCTGCAGCAGCACCCTTAAACACACGCACGCACACCCCAATAAACACACTGCACACAGTAACCTCTGGATAAACTATGATATGTTTACTGTAATGACGACTAATTAGAAAAGTAGCAGTGTGTACAGGTCAGGGACATACCTTTGGTCCAGGGGGGCCCACTGAACCAGCTAGCCCGTCTTTCCCCTGGAGATGAGAACAGTCATGCTCTGGTCAACATCCATACAGTACATGATGATCATTGTTGCTGCTGAATATACTCACAGCCTCTCCTTTGTCCCCCTTCTCTCCTCTCTCCCCCTGAAAGTCAAAGTGGAATCACATGACACATTTATAATCCACACGATCTTCCACTTCTTTCTTTTTTATTTTATTTCCTCCTTTCATATTCCTCCTCTCCCTCTCCTTCTCCTTCCTCCTCACCTTATCTCCAGGTCGTCCAGCCACTCCCAGTTCTCCTGCTCTCCCTGGTACTCCAGGTATCCCAGGTTTTCCTGGCTCTCCAGCCTGTCCCGGGGGTCCCACTGGGCCCTTCTCTCCAATGGCTCTCCCTATGGGTCCTGTGGCCCCTAAAGGCCCACGTTCCCCCTGCTCTCCCTTCACACCCCTCTCCCCAGATAGCCCACGGGCACCCTGATATGGAAATGAGTAGACATTAATTACACATACTGTCCTAGAAATTATAATTGTATTCTAAATCCATGCAGTCATACATATAACCACTAAGAGTGAGCAGAGAGTTAGAGTTATGCATTAGTTCACTCCACTACTCCATTTGTGTGGGGGTCTAACACCATGTTTTAGTTCACTCCACTACTCCATGTGTGTGGGGGTCTAACACCATGTTTTAGTTCACTCCACTACTCCATTTGTGTGGGGGTCTAACACCATGTTTTAGTTCACTCCACTACTCCATGTGTGTGGGGGTCTAACACCATGTTTTAGTTCACTCCACTACTCCATTTGTGTGGGGGTCTAACACCATGTTTTAGTTCACTCCACTACTCCATTTGTGTGGAGGTCTAACACCATGTTTTAGTTCACTCCACTACTCCATTTGTGGGGGTCTAACACCATGTTTTAGTTCACTCCACTACTCCATTTGTGTGGAGGTCTAACACCATGTTTTAGTTCACTCCACTACTCCATTTGTGTGGGGGTCTAACACCATGTTTTAGTTCACTCCACTACTCCATGTGTGTGGGGGTCTAACACCATGTTTTAGTTCACTCCACTACTCCATTTGTGTGGAGGTCTAACACCATGTTTTAGTTCACTCCACTACCCCATTTGTGGGGGTCTAACACCATGTTTTAGTTCACTCCACTACTCCATTTGTGTGGAGGTCTAACACCATGTTTTAGTTCACTCCACTACTCCATTTGTGTGGGGGTCTAACACCATGTTTTAGTTCACTCCACTACTCCATGTGTGTGGGGGTCTAACACCATGTTTTAGTTCACTCCACTACTCCATTTGTGTGGAGGTCTAACACCATGTTTTAGTTCACTCCACTACCCCATTTGTGGGGGTCTAACACCATGTTTTAGTTCACTCCACTACTCCATGTGTGTGGAGGTCTAACACCATGTTTTAGTTCACTCCACTACTCCATGTGTGTGGAGGTCTAACACCATGTTTTAGTTCACTCCACTACTCCATGTGTGTGGAGGTCTAACACCATGTTTTAGTTCACTCCACTACTCCATGTGTGTGGGGGTCTAACACCATGTTTTAGTTCACTCCACTACTCCATGTGTGTGGGGGTCTAACACCATGTTTTAGTTCACTCCACTACTCCATGTGTGTGGAGGTCTAACACCATGTTTTAGTTCACTCCACTACCCCATTTGTGGGGGTCTAACACCATGTTTTAGTTCACTCCACTACCCCATTTGTGGGGGTCTAACACCATGTTTTAGTTCACTCCACTACCCCATTTGTGGGGGTCTAACACCATGTTTTAGTTCACTCCACTACTCCATTTGTGTGGAGGTCTAACACCATGTTTTAGTTCACTCCACTACTCCATTTGTGGGGGTCTAACACCATGTTTTAGTTCACTCCACTACCCCATTTGTGGGGGTCTAACACCATGTTTTAGTTCACTCCACTACTCCATTTGTGTGGAGGTCTAACACCATGTTTTAGTTCACTCCACTACTCCATGTGTGTGGGGGTCTAACACCATGTTTTAGTTCACTCCACTACTCCATGTGTGTGGGGGTCTAACACCATGTTTTAGTTCACTCCACTACTCCATTTGTGTGGAGGTCTAACACCATGTTTTAGTTCACTCCACTACTCCATGTGTGTGGGGGTCTAACACCATGTTTTAGTTCACTCCACTACTCCATGTGTGTGGGGGTCTAACACCATGTTTTAGTTCACTCCACTACTCCATGTGTGTGGGGGTCTAACACCATGTTTTAGTTCACTCCACTACTCCATGTGTGTGGAAGTCTAACACCATGTTTTAGTTCACTCCACTACTCCATGTGTGTGGAGGTCTAACACCATGTTTTAGTTCACTCCACTACTCCATGTGTGTGGGGGTCTAACACCATGTTTTAGTTCACTCCACTACCCCATTTGTGTGGAGGTCTAACACCATGTTTTAGTTCACTCCACTACTCCATGTGTGTGGGGGTCTAACACCATGTTTTAGTTCACTCCACTACTCCATGTGTGTGGAGGTCTAACACCATGTTTTAGTTCACTCCACTACTCCATGTGTGTGGAGGTCTAACACCATGTTTTAGTTCACTCCACTACTCCATGTGTGTGGAGGTCTAACACCATGTTTTAGTTCACTCCACTACTCCATGTGTGTGGGGGTCTAACACCATGTTTTAGTTCACTCCACTACTCCATTTGTGTGGGGGTCTTGATATAATCTTTGCTCCCTAAACTGCTCCCAAAATCGAGGACTGCTCACTCACGTCTATCCCTGCTGGTCCTCTCTGTCCGGCCTCTCCCTTGTCTCCTCTCTGGCCCTTCTCAGCCTTCTCCACCACAGGGTTGACCAGCGCATCCTTCCTCTCCACAACCACCTTCAGGTCCCGCACCTACAGACAGGACAGTACATGGACAGAAAGGTCGTATTCATCAGGCACCAAACCAAAGGAAAAGAAACTGAAACTACTTGGACTTGTCCAACAGCTTGTTGTCGTTTCCATTTCATATAAATGTTAACGCTTGGTCAAGGGGAAGGGGATTCATATCCAGCACAGCTATGACTTCATGACTCATCACTGCAGACATTTAGTATCCACTTACCTCAATGCCAAGGTTAGAGAGGGCCTTCTGCACATCCTGATGGGAGAGAGGCACCAACAGTGTCAAGGAGGAGTGGATACAGTACATGGTCATGCCTTTATCAGTCACATGCTGGGGTTATGCTCCTTTATCAGTCACATGCTGGGGTTATGCTCCTTTATCAGTCACATGCTGGGGTTATGCTCCTTTATCAGTCACATGCTGGGGTTATGCTCCTTTATCAGTCACATGCTGGGGTTATGCTCCTTTATCAGTCACATGCTGGGGTTATGCTCCTTTATCAGTCACGTGCTGGGGTTATGCTCCTTTATCAGTCACGTGCTGGGGTTATGCTCCTTTATCAGTCACATGCTGGGGTTATGCTCCTTTCTTGATTCCTTATTTTCTTACCACTGCTGTTCCAGGCCTGCCCGGTTGCCCGTCCTCTCCTGGGTCACCCTGTCAATAACATCTCACATCAGTAATACTTAAGATGCACCCATACACATACTCAGGAAAACAGCATTGGTTACACATTCATATGCAAGACACACACACTTACCCTTTCACCTTTACTGCCCACTGCTCCTTTCTCCCCCTGAAAACACAGGAGTGAATGTTTCAGAGATCAGAATGAAATAATAGTAAATTATCTCTATGACAATGACTTACTCTAGCTGCTATGGTCCCTGGGAGTCCAGGCACACCCTGAGAGACACAGAGAGACGGGCATCAGAAACAGAGTGCATTAGAAATGTGAAATGAAGACAAGTGCACAGTACTGCTACATCAGGCTATGCAACACTACACGGCTCATACCCAACATAGTAACTTACTGGGGTTCCTGGAGGCCCCTGAGGGCCAGGGGTAGATGGTGTTGGAGCTCCCTTCGCATAGACCACCTGAGAGAGAGAAGAGAGAAGAGAGAGAGATATTACTGTATAATCAGAGCACCATGGCGCACACACACACATTCTAGGAAGCAGAACCATATGGCTGTTCTGTACCTGTCCTGGAGGTCCGATGGTACCAGGGATCCCTTGGGGCCCAGATAGACCAGTTGGCCCCGCAGGCCCGGCAAGGCCCCGGTCCCCCTTCAGCCCGTCACGGCCCTGGAACGCGCGCACACACACACACACACACGACAACTTCAGACCAGCACAGACTCTCTATTCCATTACAATGGGGTCTGGTCTGAACTAGAAAGGAGGCAGATGTCCTAGATCATTTATATGTACAGGAGGCAGATGTCCTAGATCATTTATATGTACAGGAGGCAGATGTCCTAGATCATTTATATGTACAGGAGGCAGATGTCCTAGATCATTTATATGAAACCACATTCTGCGCACCTGCGGATCACTTCTCAGAAGCGGCTGGCCCTCAAAGGCAGAGCTTGATCATTACCCACCGTTGCATTTATACAGCTGTTACTTAGAGAGCTGTCGATTCCACCGTGAAGGCAGGGTGTGATGGAAATATCAATGTCACAGGAGAGTACGCTTAATAAAACACACACTAGGAGGGGAATTGATGGCGAGAAAGAAATGGAACAGTGATAAAGAGAGAGGCTAAGGAGCCGAGGAGAGCAGGATCGATGAATACGAGGGAGCGAGAGGAAGAGAGAGACTGTGTAAGGTTACTAAAAAAAATATATATATTTTGTTTACCTTTGTTTAACTAGGCAAGCCAGTTAAGAACAAATTGTTATTTACAATGACGGCCTTCCCCAGTATGTGTAGCAGAGGAGGAAAGAAAGGACATTGTACAGACATAGAAAGAGAGCGAGAGGGGAGACAGAGAGTTACTAACGTCTCTTCCAGAAGCCCCAGACTCTCCTTTGTCACCCTGTCAGGTAGAGAAACATCCATTTTATCACACCACTAAAGACAACAGTGACACTCACATTAACTCCAAATTAACATAAACAGCAATATTAGCACAGGAATGGGAGGAAACCATGATGTTTACTGATCAGTGGACCAATAGTCCATAAATAAAGTTGTGAATTTGAATAGTCCTGAGTGCCGTGACCAACACTGACCTTTCTGCCATCTTCCCCTGGTACGCCGTCCTCACCCTGCGAAAAACAACACAATAAAAAAACCTACCATACTAACAACGCTGAAATGCCCATTTATAACATCTCAGTGTGCTGTTGTATCAAGCAGAGCCTCTCAGTCAGAGAGATAATGTATCGCAGAGGCTTTGGTTGATTCTCCCATTACCTCCTCACCTAACATTACAACAGACAGGCTGGCCCCCAAAATGGCTCCCTAACCCTACATAATGCATTACTTTTGACCAGAACCTTATAGGGCGTGGTCAAAAGTAGTGTACTATATAGGGAATAGGGTGCCATTTGGGACGCATCCACAGTCAGCACAGCCACAGGCGGAATAAAAGCCTCAGTCACATCTGATCAGTACACTTCAACCTGAGGATGTGACAAATATGTTTTATGGTAATTAAACAGAGACAGACAGAGACACAAAGGACTGAGTGGTGACAATAAAGCTCTTAATGAATCATATCCAATTCAAAATGTTTTAATTCAGTTTGTTATTAATCGGAGGTATGATTGTGTGCAGTGTGGTAATGCCCTGCAGGATGCAGTGTGGTAATGCCCTGCAGGATGCAGTGTGGTAATGCCCTGCAGAATGCTATGTTAGAGGACTGACTGATCCCTCACCATTTTCCCAGCAGCCCCCGGTTTTCCATTTTCTCCTGCTTTGCCCTGAAACACAACAATTAGGGTGATGAGACATCAAT
This sequence comes from Thymallus thymallus, assembly GCA_023634145.1. Taxonomy (NCBI): domain Eukaryota; kingdom Metazoa; phylum Chordata; class Actinopteri; order Salmoniformes; family Salmonidae; genus Thymallus; species Thymallus thymallus. Next base: position 38,350,635 of record CM042409.1, on the reverse strand, counting down.
GTGCTTTGGAAAGTGGAGCTTTGTGTGTGTGTGTGTGTGTGTGTGTGTGTGTGTGTGTATGTGTTTTTGTTCGTGTGGTTGAGTGTTGGCAAACTCACAGGTGTGCCTGGATTTCCTGTGGGACCAATAGGGCCTGGGAGGCCCTGGACACCTCTTAGTCCTGGAAGCCCCTGGTGAGACAGACAGACAGACAGACAGACAGACAGACAGACAGACAGACAGACAGACAGACAGACAGACAGACAGACAGACAGACAGACAGACAGACAGACAGACAGACAGACAGACAGACAGACAGACAGACAGACAGACAGACAGACAGACAGACAGACAGACAGACAGACAGACAGACAGACAGACAGACAGACAGACAGACAGACAGACAGACAGAGTGGAGAGGTGAGGGGCTGAAACCACACAGCACCACAGTGCCCTCTAGTGTTCAAACAAGTTCACAGAGATAGATAGAGAATACTCTACCACATTTATACTCAGTGGAGACCCCACCTTTTTGGGGCTTGCCTGTTTTGCAAGTTATTTTGGCATTAATACGTGTCACATATCAGTTTGCAAAGAATGTAAAATAAAACTAAAAACATGATTGAGTTAATAAAGCCACATGGAAACTTTTAAATGCAGGTGTTTCAGCCTAGCTCAGTGCTTTCTGTGGTGGTGGGGCATCCAGCAGAAAATACGGAGTGTAGGGGTTGGTAATGTTCTCTAGTTGTGCCGTGATTGGCTCAGTGTTCTGTCACTCATGGAGACACTAAGTCACCGCAAAATCGAAGGGTAGAGATCGAAAATTCCAGCCCCTTCGGTGCTGCCATGGTTACATTAGAAGTGCCCATCCAAGAAGGCTAAAGGTCATTGGCCACAGATAAAATGACGTCAAATCACCTTATATCTACAGTAGCTTTGATTGAACTGATCATGTCAACATCATACTTTCAAAATCTTAGCTAGCAGTCATCATCATGAATCAAGTCGACAACCTACTGACAAATTCTTTTTAATCCTTGTCATATGAAGAGAAATAATGAAGAGAAATTGTAGATAAAACGTATTGGTGCTCATCGGCCATTGGACATAAACATTACAAAACAAGTTGGAAATCGCAAATTCAACAATGAGTGGTTTGGAAGGAATCAGTGGCTAACTGCAAGAATTGCAAAGCAATCAATAGCCTGCTATTCAGCGGAGTGGGGATGTGGTACCCAAGTCTGGGTTTAAGGGTCTCTTTTTCAAGCTTAAAATGATAAACATTCAACATTGGCCATGCTTTCACTTCTGCCACGCTCAAAACAACTGGAAACTCAGAACTGGGAAATCTGACGTCAGTCAAGACAACTCGGAACTCTGGATAAAAACGAGCTCCGACTGGGAAAATTAGTTTTGGTTGGTCATCCAACTCGGAATTGGATGGTAGGAACACAAGCCTTTCGCTACACCCGCAATAACTAAATAGGTGTATGTGACCATTTACATTTAATTTGATTTGAATTGTAAGTCGGGAACTCAGGCCTCTTTTCTAGAGTCCAAAAATGTATTGTGTGCTGCTGCATAAATGATGTAATATGCCAGGGAGATATGTATACTGTAGCTAAGAAAGTAATACTAAGTGTATGTTGTGTAGTAAGCTGATAGTAGCCCATGTGCCTCACCCTAATAATTTGGTCCCTTTTCCCCTCATAACTTAGCCTACTGTTCTGACTTGGTGGTGCACATGTAGCCTATAGACTGTTTTAGAGAAATGTAATCATTGAATATTGTAAGAGCTTTCATATGCCCCTTTATTTATCCTACAGTTCTGACTTGGTGTACAGGAAGAATACTGTTAGAACGGCCCATGTTCTGAATTCTGTCCCTGTACATTTCAAAAGTGCTGAACAAATAGTTATATTGACTACGTCCGTCGTCGCTCACTCATTAATGTCTTCATCAAAATTACAGATTGCCTCTTATCCGCTCGTCGTCCCCTTATGCCATAGTTTGTATATCTCAATTGTCAGTAGAAACCACATTTGTTTAAGCAAGTCAGCCATATATTCGCTGCCAGACAAGGCTCCGCTGATAGCCATGTGTAGCATTGATAAGGTGTTGGGACTCTGCTGTCGGGACAGCTTTATGTCGGCCCTAACAGTTTGTGGGAACCGTTTGTCACCATTATAGTGCAATTCATGTATTGTTTAGTGTTGTGTTGTGTAGTGGCTTTGCTGGCATGCATCAAAACATGTTTGGTTTTTTGCCCCACCAAGACCTACATGCTAAAATTGCCACTGTTTATACTAAACAAAAATATAAACACAACAAGATTTTACTGAGTTATAGTTCATATGAGGAAATCAGTCAATTAAAATAAATTCGTTAGGCCCTAATCTATGGATTTCACACGACTGGGAATATAGAAATGCATCTGTTGGTCACAGATAACTAACTAAAAAACGGTAGGGACTTGGATCAGAAAACCAGTCAGTATCTGGTGTGACCACCATTTGCCTCATGCAGCGTTACACATCTCTATCACGTAGTTGATCAGGCTGTTGATTGTGGCCTGTGGAATGTTGTCCCACTCCTTTTGAATGGCTGCGCCGAAGTTGCTGGAACATGCTGTCGTACACGTCGATCCAGAGCATCCCAAACATGCTCAATGGGTGACATGTCTGGTGAGTATGCAGCCATGGAAGAACTGGGACATTTTCAGCTTCCAGGAATTGGAACATGGGGGCATGCATTATCATGCTGAAACATGAGGTGATGGCGGTGGATGAACGGCACGACAATGGGCCTCAGGATCTCGTCACCGTATGTCTGTGCATTCAAATTGCCATCGATAAAATGCAATTGTGTTCATTGTCCGTAGAGTATACCTGCCCATAGCATAACCCCACCATTACCATGGAGCACACTGTTCACAAAGTTGACATCAGCAAACCACTCGCCAACACGACGCCATACACGCTGTCTGCCATCTGCTCGGTACAGTTGAAACCGGGATTCATCCATGAAGAGCATACTTCTCCAGGGTGCCAGTGGCCATCGAAGGTGAGCATTTGTCCACTGAAGTCGGTTAAGATGCTGAACTTCAGTCAGGTCAAGACTCTGGTCAGGATGACGTGCATGCAGATGAGTTTCCCTGAAACGGTTTCTGACAGTTTGTGCAGAAATTCTTTGGTTGTGCAAACCCATAGTTTCATCAGCTGTCCGGGTGGCTGGTCTCAGATGATTCCGCAGGTGAAGAAGCCAGATGTGGAAGTCCTGGGCTGGCGTGGTTAGATGTCTGTGGTTGTGAGGCCAGTTGGACGTACTGCTAAATTCTCTAAAAAAACGTTAGAGGCGGCTTATGGTAGAGAAATTAACATTAAATCATATGGCAACAGCTTTGGTGGACATTCCTTCAGTCAGCATGCCAATTGCACGCTTCTTCAAATCTTGAGACATCTGTGGCATTTGACAAAACAGCACATTTCAGAGTGGCCTTTTATTGTCCCCAGCACAAGGTGCACCTGTGTATTGATACATCTAATTTATTCATCTTCTTGATATGCAACACCTGTCAGGTGGATGGATTATCTTGGCAAAGGAGAAATGCTCACTAACAGGGATGTAAAGAAATTTGTGCAAAACATTTGAGAGAAATACGTTTTTTTGTGCATTATGAAAAATGTCTGGGATCTTTTATTTCATCTCATGAAACATGGGACCAACACATTACATGTTGTGTTTATATTTCTGTTTAGTGTACACTGATATTTTTGTCATTTAGTAGACGCTCTTATCCACAGCGACACTAGCCTGAAGCAGAGAGGAAGAGGCAAAGCGAGAGGGTCGACTCCGCCCAAAATCTGTCTGTGCAGATTAAGCATTAAGCAGACCAAGTGAGGAGTGTTTGTCTAGGGGGCATTGAGAAAGGGCCAAATTTGTTCATGATGAAAGCGAATTGCTATTTTGATATTTTATCTAATTGGTTGTTACCAGTGTATTTCTACAAAATATAATTGGCTAGAATGTTCCCATCTGATCTCGCCTCCTCCCGCCTGCCTTTCACCATTGCGGACATGTATTTCCATTGTTAGAGGGGTCACTCGACCATCAATATAGATAGATCATCTTTGCTTGAAGTCCTTTCTCACTTCTTAATGGGACCTCTCCAAGGATCAGATAAGACACATGGTAACAGCTTCACCATGCTCCACTCGCTGACTTTAACAGACTAATGAATGTACCAGAGAGCCCCACAAACCAGCAGAAGTGCAGCCCTCTGGGGCTGGGGAACAGTGTATTAGTACAATGGTACTCACATCTCTTCCTGGATCCCCTAGTTTCCCTGGTTCTCCCTGAAACACCAAGGGGAAAGGATTGAGACACAACTAAAGACAGTAATGTTTATGTCATGTTTACAGTACCCTGAGAAGCTACAGCTGTTGTAATGTCTGTAGGACAGAGACAGAGGTACTGACCCTCAGGCCGGCCGCTCCAGATGCGCCTGGTTTGCCATCCAGACCGTTGCGTCCATCCAGCCCAGACACACCTCTCACTCCCTACAGAGAGGAACACACATGATGCATACAGTATGATCAGAAAAAGGACCGAACATGGGTTGTATTGGACCTGGATACATTTTGCACAATATGATACTAGTACGGTTTCAAATAAAGCAAGGGGAAAGGCAATTCAGTGCTCCAGCATCGTTAATCAGAGGTGGGTTCAATGTTTGGAAAAGACTACGGTGAGGAACTTTTTAGGATGCAGAGCATGTGTGTATGCAGCAGTGAGTTGCATGTCTCAGGCTGTGGCGATGTTTGTGAGCAGGCCGAACTGAGCTTCATCCCACTGGGAATCTGCAGACTGGGAAACAGGATCCGGTGGAATGAAGGACAACGCAACCTGCCAATCACCAGCCAGTTTGGAGAACCAGATCTTATCAGGATTTGTCAATTAGACAATCAGCCTGTGTGAGAATGTGAGAAGTCACTGTAGTATGTTTGGTTCAGACCTTCTCTCCTGGGCCTCCTCTCTCTCCTGGGTCACCCTGGAGAAATATAAATAGTAATGAGTGAGATAGAGAGAGGGATTAGACAGACAGACATACAGGCAGACAGACAAGCAGACACACTTCACAGAAAGGAAGTGACTTACTCTCACCCCTGGAGGTCCACGCTGTCCCTCGGGACCCTACACAGACAAACAGAGCAGGTGAGACAGAGTCAAGTCACAGGGTAAGAATTACACACACCACAGCACACAGACAGACAGACAACCATCACGGGTCAGTATACTTCAGTAACCTTCAAAGCTTAGGCTTCTCAAGACACTAGATTTGGAAGGATAGCCCCGTAAGACTTGAAGTTTAGAGGCAGTGACCCATCAGACCCAGCAGTCTTACTCACCCGGAGCCCCGCCGCCCCTGAAGGCCCTGCCTCGCCCTTCTGACCTTTGCCCCCATGCTCTCCCGGGTCACCAGCATCTCCCTAGACACAGGAAGTGACGTCAGACACTGGGTGGTTAGGTGTACTGAGAGAGCGAGAGAGCTGTGCTGAATACATACAAAGGTGTGTTCGTACAATGTTAGAGTAAGTAAGGGATATCTACATACCTTTTCTCCTCTTTCTCCTTTAAGCTTTTGCTCTGTATCACCCTGTAGAAGTTAGAGAGAAACTGAGAGAGTTGTGGGTAGCTATGTGCTTCTGATGGCTCATTCAGTTAGTACGGCGCTTAGCCTCTGCTAAACGAACATATTGTTATTTAAAAAAATAGTTAAAATCTTATCAGGACTCACCACGTTCCCTGGAGGTCCTGGGGGGCCTTGAGCTCCCTATTGTGTCATAGACAACATACAGTTTTGTTACTTTGAGCAGATTGGAACTATTGTGTCAGATTAGATTACATAACAAACAGATTAACCTCTGACCTCAACTCCTTTCTCTCCTCTTGGTCCGATAGGTCCTGGGCTGCCCTGTGGGTGACACACCACACCACACACACACACACCAACTGTCACTAGAGACAGACACCAACTGCTACTGTATTACTCACAGTAACCAACACACATACTGACACATATAGAGTATCAGATCAATCTAGCAGAAGAGTGTCAGATGTGTGACATTAATTATTGACTGACACACGGGTGTACAGAAGTGTCACAACACAAACATGCGTCTCACATGCCTTCCTTCCAGAAGACACAGACAGTATATCAGCTTAATCTGTCAGAGGAGTGTCACATTGTCACATAAACATGTCTCACATTACGTCCATGCACTCCAGGGTCTCCCAGGTCCCCCTTCTCCCCTCCTCGTCCAGGCTGACCCGCAAGGCCCTGAGGACGGGGGATAAAACCACACAGATTATGTGCTTAGTTACCATGGCAGTCCTAAAAACATCTTTAAAAAATAAAAGGAAGAGCTGCACACTGATGGCTCTGATGCAAAATTGCATTTAATCAACGTTTTCGAAAGCTAAGCGGTCTTTATCAGGGTTTCATCTGTCCTCAAAACATCCACTTCATATCATGTAGGTCATGGTTCATCATGACCTACATTAGTGACCTGTTATTTATGTTTCATTTTGCCCTGATTGAAGCCACGGAGGTTCAAGGCCGACTGCGGTATTGCAGGCATTGTTAGCGGGAAAACAGGATCCCCCATTATAGTGAATGGAAAAAATGGCAACCTTCCTGGTCAATCTTCATGTAAATATACATTGAAAAAATATATAAACGCAGCATGTAAATGTTGGTCCCATGTTTCTAGAGCTGAAATAAAATATTCCAGAAATTTTACATTGCCACAAAAAGCCTTATTGCTCTCAAATTTTGTGAACACATTTGTTTACATCCTTGTTAGTGAGTATTTCTTCTTTGTCAAGATAATCCATCCCCCTGACAGGTGCGGCATATCAAGAAGCTGATTAAACAGCATGATCATTACACAGGTGCACCTTGTGCTGGGGACAATAAAAGGCCACTCTAAAATGTGCAGTTTAGTCACACAACACAATGCCACAGATGTCTCAAGTTTTTAGGGAGCGTGCCATTGACATGCCGACAGCAGGAATGTCCACTAGAGCTGTTGCCAGAGAATGTATGTACATGTCTCTACCATAAACCACCTCCAACGTCGTTTTAGAGAATTTGGTAGTATGGGCGAGCGGTTTGCTGATGTTGACGTGGTGAACAGCGGTGGAGGTGGCGTTATGGTATGGGCAGGCATAAACTATGGGCAATAAACACAATTGCATTTTATCGATGGCAATCTGAATGCATTGAGATACCGTGCCTAAATCCTGAGGCCCATTGTGAGGCCCATTTTTTAAAGGTATTTGTGACCAACAGATGCATATCTGTATTCCCAGTCATGTGAAATCCATAGATCAGGGCCTAATTAATATATTTCAATTGACTGATTTCCTTATACGAACTGTAACTCAGTAAAATATTTGAAATTGTTGCATGTTGCATTTATATTTTTTTGAAAATCATGCATGGTACCAAAAATGGTATGTCCTTGAACCTAATCATTAAAAATCACACACAGAAAAAGTATTAAGGATAATTTAGTTGCTAATGGCAGCCTGCAGTACCCCGGTCGGCCTTCAACTTCCGTTACTCAATGAGAGGGGGCAGCACTGAGCTAGCCTGCAACTTCCATTCCCTGGAGTAGCTCAAACTGTGCTTGTTACATCTCCATGAGACGCCACCTTAACCGACTTCATGTTACAGACTCTTAACATAGGAATTAATGTTGTCATGTGTGGCGCAGCAGTCTAAGGCACTGCATCTCATTTAGTCCTGCAGTCTATATGTCATGAGAGAGACACAACTCATGTTTCTTTACAATAAGATCGTTTTAGAGTAAGATCAACTTTGATTTTTCAGCAGGGACATATACAGGATGGTACCATCCACGACTTAACCTTCCCTCAAGATCAAAACTTCAAACCTACAACCTACTATTTGGACAATATTTACCTGGGATTTAATTTTCCCAAGCTATTCAGGGGGTGCTCTGGTAATCAAAGTCCTGAGATCCTGGAATCTGAGACAGACCTGATACAACTTCAATTAGCACTGACGTGTGAAGTATGAAGAGAGGTGTCGAATCCTTTGAAGCTGTTCAGAGACCATCCACTGCCATTTTCTTCAAGCAAGTGGGTGTGACACCTACTCCCGTTGCCTGCTGCACTGCTGCTTGGATTCCACCTGGTGATCTGTTCACCGTCTGCCCTGGCTTGTCTTCCCGTCTGGTACAGGAACCCCCAACCATTCCCACGTGTGAAGCGAGAGACCCAGAGACTTTGAAGCCCCTTCCTGCTGTTTAGAGCCCATTCACTGGCACTGTTGGGGCGAGTGACTCTGATCTTACAATGTCTAGCCCCAAGTAGTTATATATTTTATTTTTTTCTTGCACATTTTTCTATTTTGGCATTTGCCTGATACATGCTTTGTTGACTATGTCTGTTCCCACACTCAGGACTCTGACTCTCTATTGGTTACACAGACTTTTGGCCTACCATCCCATTCTAACCACCTCCCGCCGTCTTTGTATTCATGCTACCTGATGAAATTGCTGTACAATATGATCTTGTTGCCATCTGATGCACATTCAGATGTCATACATCAGCACTGCAGAGCTCTCCCTATCCTATGCCGTGCCTTGATTGTATTACTGTTGATGATATCTGGTAATGTGCATGTATACCCTGGCCCACCCTGGCCCCAATTCTGACTTGTGCTGATATCTGTTTCACTGATTTCTGCTCTCATAAAAACCTGTGTTTTCTGCACATTAACACTAGAAGCTTATTACCTAAAATGGATCAATTGAAAGTGTGGGTTCACAGCTCCAATCCAGATGTGTTGGTCATTACTGAGACGTGGTTAAGGAAGAGTGTTTTGAATACTGATGTTAACCTTTCTGGTTATAACCTTTTTCGGCAAGACAGATCTTCCAAAGGTGGGGGATTGGCAATTTTTACCAAGTTTTACTACTTTTTACCATAAGTGCTCGGTTGTCTCCACCAAGTCTGTCCCCAAACAATTTGATTTGCTGGTTTTAAGTATTAAACTTTCAAATCTCTCTGTTGACTGTTGCTGGGTGCTATCGTCCTCCATCAGCACCGGCCTGTACCCTACTTGCCCTGAGCTCTCTCTTGGCCCCTTACACTAAGTCTGAATTTGTCCTGCTAGGTGACTTAAACTGGGAGATGCTTAAACCACCTGACCAAGTCCTAAAGCCATGGGACTTTTTAAATCTTTCTCAGATTATTAGCAATCCCACAAGGTATGACTCCGAACACCCATAAAAGGCTACTGTTCTTTATGTTATCCTCACAAATAATCCTGATAGGTATCAGTCTGGTGTTTTCTGTAATGACCTTAGTGATCACTGTTTTACAGCCTGTGTTCGTAATTGCTGCTCAGTGAAACGACCTGTCCTGATTTGTCATAGACGCTTGCTAAAAAACTTTAATGAGCAAGCCTTCCTTCATGAACTGGCTTCTGTAAAATGGAATAGAATCAGCTTGATCCCCTCTGTCGAAAACGCTTGGACTTCTTTTTTGAAATTTTCAGTGGTATTGTTAACAAACACGCCCCCATAAAGAAAATGAGAATTAAAAACAGGTTCAGCCCCTGGTTCGATCTTGCAGAGTTACTCCACCTCGAGAATTACATTTGGCGGAAGGCCCGGCACACGCTTACTCAGGCTGACTGGCACTCGTTCAGGCAAATGAGAAATAAGTGCACTTAGGCTATCCGGAAGGCCAAAGTTAGAACTTTTTCTTAAAGTAACTCTCTGTGGGTCTAACCCCAAGAAGTTCTGGAAAACGGTTAAAGACCTGGAGAATAAACCCTCCTCCTCACAGCTGCCCATGTCCCTTAAAGTTGATGATGTGGTTGTCACTGACAAGAAGCACATGGCTGAGCTCTTTAATAACACTTAAGTCAGGATTCCTATTTGACTCAGCCATGCCTCCTTGCCCGTCCAACATTTCCTCATCTCCCACCCCTTCTAATGCAACTAGCCCCGATGCTCCTCCCTCTTTTTCCCCTGCCCCGCTACAAAAGTTCTCCCTGCAGGCGGTCACTGAGTCCGAGGTGCTAGAGGAGCTCCTTAAACTTGACCCCCAAAAAAACATCTGGGTCAGATGGTTTAGACCCTTTCTTCTTTAAGGTTGCTGCCCCTATCATCGCCAAGCCTATCTCTGACCTTTTTAACCTGTCTCTCCATTTTGGGGAGGTTCCCATTGCTTGGAAGGCAGCCACGGTTAGTCCTTTATTTAAAGGGGGAGATCAAGCTGATCCTAACTGTTATAGGCCTATTTTTATTTTGCCCTGTTTATCAAAAGTGTTGGAAAAACTTGACAATAATCAACTGACTGGCTTTCTTGATGTCTATAGTATTCTCTCTAGTATGCAATCTGGTTTCCGCTCAGGTTATGGATGTTGTACTGCAACCTTAAAGGTCCTCAATGATGTCACCACTGCCCTTGATTCTAAGCAATGTTGTGCTGCTATTTTTATTGACTTGGCCAAAGCTTTTGATACGGTAGACCATTCCATTCTTGTTGGCCGGCTAAGGAGTATTGGTGTCTCTGAGGGGTCTTTGGTCTGGTTTGCTAACTACCTCTCTCAAAGAGTGCAGTGTATAAAATCAGAAAATCTGCTGTCTCAGTCACTGCCTGTCACCAAGGGAGTACCCCAAGGCTCAATCCTAGGCCCCACACTCTTCTCAATTTACATCAACAACATAGCTCAGGCAGCAGGAAGCTCTCTCATCCATTTATATGCAGATGTTACAGTCTTATACTCAGCTGGCCCCTCCCCAAATGTTGTCTTAAATCCTCTACAACAAAGCTTTCTTGTTGTCCAACAAGCTTTCTCTACCCTTAACCTTGTTCTGAACACCTCCAAAACAAAGGTCATGTGGTTTGGTAAGAAGAATGCCCCTCTCCCCACAGGTGCGATTACTACCTCTGAGGGTTTAGAGCTTGAGGTAGTCACCTCATACAAGTACTTGGGAGTATGGCTAGATGGTACACTGTCCTTCTCTCAGCACATATCAAAGCTGCAGGCTAAAGTTAAATCTAGACTTGGTTTCCTCAATCGTAATCGCTCCTCTTTCACCCCAGCTGCCAAACTAACCCTGATTCAGATGTCCATCCTACCCATGCTAGATTACGGAGACATAATTTATAGATCGGCAGGTAAGGATGTTCTCGAGCGGCTAGATGTTCTTTACCATTCGGCCATCAGATTTGTCACCAATGCTCCTTATAGGACACATCACTGCACTCTATACTCCTCTGTAAACTGGTAATCTCTGTATACCCGTCGCGAGACCCACTGGTTAATGCTTATTTAAAAAACCCTCTTAGGCCTCACTCCCCCCTATCTGAGATACCTACTGCAGCCCTCATCCTCCACATACAACACCCGTTCTGCCAGTCACATTCTGTTAAAGGTCCCCAAAGCACACACATCCCTGGGTCGCTCGTCTTTTCAATTCGCTACAGCTAGCGACTGGAACGAGCTGCAACAAACACTCAAACTGGACAGTTTTATCTCAATATCTTCATTCAAAGACTCAATCATGGACACTTACTGACAGTTGTGGCTGCTTTGGTGATGTATTGTTGTCTCTACCTTCTTGCCCTTTGTGTATGTACCCAATAATGTTTGTACCATGTTGTGTGCTGCTACCATGTTGTGTTGCTACCATGTTGTTGTCATGTTACGTTGCTACCATGCTGTGTTGTGTTGCTGCCTTGCTATGTTGTTGTTTTAGGTATCTCTTTTGGTAGTGTTGTTTTGTCTCTCTTGTCGTGATGTGTGTTTGGTCCTATATTTATATTTTATTTATTTTTAATCCCAGCCCCCGTCCCTGCAGGAGCTGTTTTGCCTTTTGGTAGGCCGTCATTGTAAATAATAATTTGTTCTTAACTGACTTGCCTAGTTAAATAAAGGTTAAATAAAAAATGTAAACATTTATTAAAAATTAGAAACTGCAAGAAAGGTATGTTAGCTTGTTTGTTTGACTAACCAAACTAGTTAACTTCATAAGTTCGCTATAACCAACAAATTATACTAACGTCCTTTAGATCTATAAAATTAAACATTTAAATCTCTAGAAGCGTCACTACAGACCCTGGTTCGATCCCGGGTTTTATCACAACCGGCTGTGATTGGGAGTCCCATAGGGCGGCGCACAATTGGCCCAGCGTTGTCCGGGTTAGGGGAGGGTTTGGCCGGGTTAGGCCGTCATTGTAAATAAGAATTTGTTCTTAGCCGACTTGCCTCGTTAAATAAAGGGAAAATAAAATGTGATCAATTCATTCATATATATACCATTCATTGGTTGTATGTGACACGTAACTACTCACCCTTAGTCCTCTCTCCCCTGCCTTCCCTGGGAGTCCAGACTCCCCCTGGTGGACAGAGCGAGAACAGACAGAAAATTAGAGAGACTGATGGAGGAGAGGACGAGGGGAAGGAGGAGGAGAGGAAGACGTAGAAACAGATAAATGCTATGCTATTGTCTCTAGTCTCCACCAATCCCCTGTCAGATGAGCAGAGGGTCTAAAGCGTGATTGAATCTCACTCACCAATACTAATAAAGAGAATTAAGATACAAATTCAAACATGAAAAACTTTGAATGGAACTGAACCAGATGAGGGAGAGACAGAGAGACAGAGACAGAGGCGGTGAGAGAACTTTGGAACTTTTGTGAGTGTAATGTTTACATTTTTTATTGTTTTTCACTTTTGTTTATTATCTATTTCACTTGCTTTGGCAATGTAAACATGTGTTTCCCATGCCAATAAAGCCCTTGAATTGAAAGAAAAGAGAGAGCGAGAGCGAGAGCGATGGATGGAGAGATTGTTTCTTACGGGAGTGCCTTCGTCGCCCTTGTCTCCTTTGGCTCCCTGTAAAACACAGTGGTCCATAATTCAGTCCCATCACAGGGGGAGAACACCACTGACCACAGTGACACAGTCAGAACACATCAAACCTGAACCCCACAACATCACATGGTAAATGCAGTGCTATATACAGTGCATTCGGAAAGCAAAAACATATTTTTTTTAAATGTGTGCAAAAAAAAACATTTACAGTCTTGAGTGTTCTTGGGTATGATGCTCCAAGCATGCCCCCCCCCCCAAGCCCCCCCCCCCCCGCTTTGATCCATTTTAGAATAAGGCTGTAAAGTAAAAAACTGTAAGAAGTCAAGGGTCTGAATACTTTCGAAATGCACTGTATACAGAAAAGACATTGCGGTAGACATGAAAGACTTAGTAGTAGTATTGTTTTAGTATTAGTCCGAAAAAGTAGTTGTAGTAATAGTCATTAGTGGTGATGTACCTCTAGTGGCATCAGGGTATGAGGAGGAGCGAGAAAGAAAGCCTTTGACTGGTTAGGTCATCGTTATATTATAACAACAAAGAGGTCAGAGTTAGACACACTTTATTAGTACACAAGTCATTAGTTGCTGGCCAATCAGATAGCTCAGATCACCGTGTCTGCACAGTTTCCTCGCACCATAGACTGTAAAAATAATGACCATCAGATAGGTAGATCTCAGCTTGCATTTTGACTCAGAAAGTGATCCTCAGAAAGTGACCACTGATTTAGGTTGATTGAAATGGATAAATAAAAGCATAATAAGGTAACGGGCCCAGTAGTGAAGAAGCAGAGTTTGAGAAAATACAATATCTATAACATAATAGTAGCAGTAATAGAGTGATAACAGGTTGTTAGCACAGTAAGTGACTAGTATTGAAACAGGGGTTATTTGCATTGGGTGAGTGATAGTATAACATTCAGGGGTTTAGCAGGGGTGAAAAGCTCCAGGGTTGAATGGGTAGTGTCTCAGACCTCTTTCCCTGGGATGCCATTCTTTCCTGCGGTCCCGGCTCGTCCTGCCTCCCCTCTCTCTCCTGGTTCACCTGAGTCTCCCTACAACACCAATAGGAACACATTGAGATCAGTTGGACTTACACGACACATTAGGTTTACTATAAGAAAGATAAGAATGCCTTACAAGAAAGTACAAGTTACTTTATGAGAAAGCAACAGTGATACAACAGAAATACTAAATAGACGTTCAAATAAAAGGACAAAGGACAGTCAAGGCATGTGTCTCACCTTGGTCCCCAGTCTTCCAGCTAAACCAGGGACTCCCTAGTGGGGAAAGAACATGTTTATCTGTCAGCAGCTACACAGGGAAGCTCAATGAATAATACATAGGATTTACAATATACCTCTGAGGCTTTCTGCACATACAGTACCAGTCAAAAGTTTTGACACAGGGTTTTCTTGTAGAATAATAGTGAAGACATCAAAACTATGAAATAGTATGTATGGAATCATGTAGTAACCAATTTGGTAAAATACCAAGTCCATATTATGGCAAGAACAGCTCAAATAAGCAAAGAGAAACGACAGTCCATTATTACTTTAAGACATGAAGGTCAGTCAATACGGAAAATGTCAAGAACTTTCAAAGTTTCTTCAATGGCAATCGCAAAACCATCAAGCGCTATGATGAAACTGTCTCTCATGAGGACCGCCACAGGAATGGAAACCCAGAGTTACCTCTGCTGCAGAGGATAAGTTCATTAGAGTTACCAGCCTCAGAAATTTACCAAATAGGGCTATCTTCTGTATACCACCCCTACATTGTCACAACACAACTGATTGGCTCAAACGCATTAAGAAGGAAAGAAATTAAGAAATCCACAAATTAACTTTTAACAAGGCACACGTTAATTGAAATGCATTCCAGGTGACTACCTCATGAAGCTGGTTGAGAGAATGCCAAGAGTGTGCAAAGCTGTCATCAAGGCAAAGGGTGGCTACTTTGAAGAACCTCAAATATAATATATTTTTATTTGTTTAACACTTTTTTGGTTACTACATATTTCATAATTTTGATGTCTTCACTATTATTCTACAATGTAGAAAATAGTAAAAAAAGGTGAAGAGTAGTTGTCCAAACCTTTGACTGGTACTGTACATCAAGGAGATTTGTAGCTTAGATAAAGACTGACAAATGATCACAGCTTCCTCTGAACTCACCCGTTCCCCCTGCTCTCCTCTAGATCCAGCCTGGCCAGGAGAGCCAGCACCTGGGGAACCCTGGAAGAATGAAAGAGTGGAGAAATTAGAGAATGAGAGACAGTGAGGAGCAGAAAGAGAGACGAACACCAGAAAACATCTACACCCGTTTGCATAGAGAACATCATTAAATCACCTGTACACCCCCACACCCACCCACACAATCCCACACCCACCCGTAGGGCATGCAGTGCCAGTTTCATGCAGCGCACCATCATGTAACCTGTGGGTACCAACTCACTTTTTCACCTTTCTGGGCTGGATCTCCCTTCTGCCCCCTGGGCCCCTCCGGACCTGGCAGACCCAGCTCACCCTGAGGGAAGAGAGGAGAGGGTGAATAGATAATGAGTCTATGGAAAGTGTTGTAACTGTGTTCAGTACATCAACATATCAACCATTAATATGGAGATGGGCAGTATGAGGAAGTAAAAGTGAGAAACTTGCCTGTTCACCTTTCTTCCCACCTAAGCCTGGCCCCTGAATGTGTATTATGATACAGAGGAGGAGATATCATTACACTGACCAATACTGATCTCTGCCTTTTCAATTATTGTAGTGTAAAATCCATACAAATAAATCATATTGGTCCCTCTAACGATGAAGCATCCAAATAAACCATGTATGAGGTGACTCACACTCCGGCCAGGTTCTCCCCTAGCGCCCTCGCTGCCCTGGAGACAGACAGGTTAGGGTGTTTCTATATGATGTTCATGTTAAGTTAATGTCATTGTTCTGATTAAATTAGTTCATTCATGCATATTTTGTGGAGATACACTTTAAATGATCAGAGTCAGTCAGACTGCATTGACCTCACCTTCTCCCCTGGTAGTCCACTGGTGCCAGGCAAACCCTGCGAGCAAATCAACACACATTTACTCACATGACTCACACATCGTAATAAAATATCACAAATATCTAAAGGTGAGGTTACTCACCCTCAGGCCTGGAGCCCCTGTAGAGCCTGGCTGTCCTGTCTCCCCCTGAAACACACAGCGCCACACTGTGGTCAGAACAACACACTGCATGACACAGCCCTCAGCAGACTTTTCCCATACCTGTAACCTTCATGCTAATACAAATGGATTCGGTTCAGTGTAGGAGTAGAAGTGATTGAGCGAGGATAAATACTAGTGAACACATGAAAATGGAAAATAAATGATATTCATACACTGTAGCTGTATAATATCTACAGTTGAAGTCAGAAGATTACATACACTTAGGTTGAAGTCATTAAAACTCATTTTTCAACGACTCCACAGATTTCATGTTAACTATAGTTTTGGCAAGTCGGTTAGGACATCTACTTTGTGCATAACACAAGTAATTCTTCCAACAATTGTTTACAGACAGATTATTTCACTTATTCACTATATCACAATTCCAAGGGGTTAAATGTACATACACTAAGTTGACTGTTCCTATGAACAGCTTGGAAAATTCCTGTCTTGGCTGTAGAAGCTTCTGATAGGCTAATTGACATCATTTGAGTCAATTAGAGGTGTACTTGTGGATGTATTTTTGCTCGACATCATGGGAAAATCAAAAGAAGAGAGAGGAACTGCTTTGGTGCGAAAAGTGCAAATCAATCCCAGAACAACAGCAAAGGACCTTGTGAAGATGCTGAAGGAAACAGGTACAAAAGTATCTATATACACAGTACAACAAGTCCTATATCGACATAACCTGAAAGGCCGCTCAGCAAGGAAGAAGCCACTGCTCCAAAACGGCCATAAAAAAGCCAGACTACGGTTTGCAACTGCACATGGGGACAAAGATCGATGGAGAAATATCCTCTGGTCTTATGAAACAAAAATAGAACTGTTTGGCCATAATGACCATCGTTATGTTTGGAGGAAAAAGGGGGAGGTTTGCAAGCCGAAGAACACCATCCCAACCGTGAAGCACGGGGGTGGCAGCATCATGTTGTGGGGGTGCTTTGCTGCAGGAGGGACTGGTGCACTTCACAAAATAGATGGCATCATGAGGAAGGAAAATTATGTGGATATATTGAAGCAACATCTCAAGACATCAGTCAGAAAGTTAAAGCTTGGTCGCAAATTAGTCTTCCAAATGGACAATGACCCCAAGCACACTTCCAAAGATGTGGCAAAATGGCTTAATGACAACAAAGTCAAGGTATTGGAGTGGCCATCACAAAGCCCTGACCTCAATCCAATAGAACATTTAAAGGGGTGTGTGAGCAAGGAGGCCTACAAACCTGACTCAGTTACACCAGTTCTCTCAGGAGGAATGGGCCTAAATTCACCCAACTTACTGTGTGAAGCTTGGTGATCCTAACTGACCTAAGACAGGGAATTTTTACTAGGATTAAATGTCAGGAATTGTGAAACTGAGTTTAAATGTATTTGGCTAAGGTGTATGTAAACTTCCAACTTCAACTGTAGCTTCATGGTCATGAACAAGGTCACAGTGAAAAGAGGCATAACCAAATGCATGGTACTGTACTCACACTCTCCCCTGCCAAGCCAGCAGGTCCTCTCTCCCCCTGGAAAGACAACACAGTCAGTTCCAACCCACAGCAGACACACTAGTTTAACAGCAGCAGTCAAACTGGGTTAGAGGGGCTGTATCCATACTCACCCTGTCACCTTGTGATCCAGGCTCACCTGGCTGGCCCCGGTCCCCCTGAGAAGACAGAGAGAGCAGGGTCATCCATCCATCGGTTCTTCCATCCATCCACCCACCCATCCAACCCCCCATCCAACCACCCAAATACACATTTTACCATAAATTCTAGTCCTAAACATGGAGATTTTATCTAATGTTTTGCATCATCTTACCTTGACTCCAAGGATTCCAGCAGGCCCACGGGGACCCTAAAACATAAAAACATATAGGACTGTTGGAATATGTTGTACATGACTCGAGTATGTCCTTCATTTTACAGTAAACAGATATGTATGTATGTATGTATGTATGTATGCATGCATGCATGCATGCATGCATGCATGTATGTATGTACTGTACAAAAGAGTGGATTCTGATATTTCAGTCACACCCGTTACTGACAGGTGTATAAAATTCGAGCACACAGCCATGCAATCTCCATAGACAAACATTTACAGAAGAATGGCCCGTACTGAAGAGCTCTGAATTTCAATGTGGCAATGTGTCATAGGATGCCACCTTTCCAACAACTCAGTCAAATTTCTACCCTGCTAGAGCTGCCCTGGTCAACTGTAAGTGCTGTTATTGTGAAGTGGAAACGTCTAGAAGCAACAACGGCTCAGCCGTGAAGTGGTAGGTCACACAAGCTCACAGAACGGGACCGCCAAGTGCTGAAGTGCGTAAGTATCCTCTGTCCTTGGTTGCAACAAGTTCCAAACTGCCTCTGGAAGCAACGTCAGCACAATAAATGTTAATGAAATGGGTTTCCATTGCTGAGCAGCTGCACACAAGCCTAAGATCACCATGCGCAATGCCAAGCGTCGGCTGGAGTGGTGTAAACCTCGCCGCCATTGGACTCTGGGGGAGAGGAAACGCGTTCTCTGGAGTGATAAATCACGCTTCGGACGAATATGGGTTTGGCGGATGCCAGGAGAACGGTACCTGTCCGAATGCATAGTGTAAAGTTTGGTGGAGAAGGAATAATGGTCTGGGGCTGTTTTTCATGGTTCGGCAAGACCCCTTAGTTCCAGTGAAGGGGCATCTTAATGCTACAGCATACAATGACATTCTAGACGATTCTGTTTTTCAAACATTGTGGCAACAGTTTGCGAAAGGCCTGAAGTGTGGAAGAACTTGACTGGCCTGAACAGAGCCCTTAACCTCAACCTCATTGAACACCTTTGGGATTAATTGGAACGCCGACTGCAAGCCAGGCCTAATCGCCCAACATCAGTGCCCCAACTCACTAACTCCATATTAATGCCCATGAATGAGATGTTCGACGAGCAGGTGTCCACATACTTTTGGCCATGTAGTGTATGTATGTAAGTCAGTGGAGGCTGATGAGGGGAGGACAGCTCATAATAATGGCTGGAATGGAGTCAATGGACTGGTATCAAACACAAACACGTGGTTTCCATGGTTTCCATGTGGTTGATACCATTCCGTTTGACTCCATTCCAGCCTTTATTATGAGCCGTCCTCCACTCAGAAGCCTCTACTGATGTATGCGAATGTGTGTCCTACCCGATCACCAGGCTCTCCTGCCTTCCCAGCCGGTCCTGGCAACCCCTCTGCACTCTCCCCCTGAAACATAAAAAACACTCAGTACACACTCTCTCTCTAGCACACATGTACAGTTGAAGTCAGAAGTTTACATACACTCAATTAGTATTTGGTAGCATTGCCTTTAAATTGTTTAACTTGGGTCAAACTTTTTGTGTAGCCTTCCACGAGCTTTCCACAATACGTTGGGTGAATTTGGCCCATTCCTCTTGACAGAACTGGTGTAACTGAGTCAGGTTTGTAGGCTTCCTTTTTCAGTTCTGCCCACAAATTTTCTATTGGATTGAGGTCAGGGCTTTGTGATGGCCACTCCAATACCTTGACTTTGTTGTCATTAAGCCATTTTGCCACATCTTTGGAAGTATGCTTGGAGTCATTGTCCATTTGGAAGACCCATTTGCAACCAAGCTTTAACTTCCTGACTGATGTCTTGAGATGTCGCTTCAATATATCCATGTAAATTTCCTTCCTCATGATGCCATCTATTTTGTGAAGTGCACCAGTTCCTCCTGCAGCAAAGCACCCCCACAACATGATGCTGCCACCCCCGTGCTTCACGGTTGGGATGGTGTTCTTCGGCTTGCAAGCCTCCCCCTTTTTCCTCCAAACATAACGATGGTCATTATGGCCATCGTTATTTTTGTTTCATCAGACCAGAGGACATTTCTCCAAAAAGTACGAGCTTTGTCCCCATGTGCAGTTGCAAACCGTAGTCTGGCTTTTTTATGGCGGTTTAGAAGCATTGGCTTCTTTCTTGCAGAGCGGCCTTTCAGGTTATGTCGATATAGGACTCGTTTTACTGTGGATATTTTGTACCGGTTTCCTCCAGCATCTTCACAAGGTCCTTAGCTGTTGTTCTGGGATTGATTTGCACTTTTCGCACCAAAGTACGTTCATCTCTAGGAGACAGAACGCGTCTCCTTCCTGAGCGGTATGGCGGCTGCGTGGTCCCATGTTGTTTATACTTGCGTACTATTGTTTGTACAGATGAACGTGGTACCTTCAGGCGTTTGGAAATTGCTCCCAAGGATGAACCAGACTTGTGGAGGTCTACAAATATTTTTATGAGTCCTTGGCTAATTTTGTTTTATTTTCACATGATGTCGAGCAAAGAGGCACTGAGTTTGAAGGTAGGCCTTGAAATACATCCACAGGTACACCTCTAATTGACTCAAATTATGTAAATTAGCCTATCAGAAGCTTCTAAAGCCATGACATCATTTTCTGTAATTTCCCAAGCTGTTTAAAGGGACAGTCAACTTAGTGTATGTAAACTTCTGACCCACTGGAATTGTGATATAGTGAATTATAAGTGAAATAATCTGTTGGTAAATAATTGTTGGAAGAATTACTTTTGTCATGCACAAAGTAGACTTGCCAAAACTATAGTTTGTTAACATGAAATCTGTGGAGTGGTTGAAAAATGAGTTTTAATGACTTCAACCTAAGTGTATGTAAACTTCCGACTTCAACTGTATATACTGTACACTCACAGGCACACACACACACACACACACACACACACACACACACACACACACACACAGTACCTTGTCTCCTTTGGCTCCTTGTTGTCCCGTAGGTCCTCTGGGACCCTGAGCTCCTGTGTTTCCATCAGACCCCTGAACACAACAAAACACAATAAGATACGGTAAATAAGGAAGTTATGGTAACACATCCAACCATATACGTGTACAGTATAATTATCACCCCAGAGATACAAATGCAGCATGACATGTCCAGAGCTTACCGGTGATCCTTTCTCCCCCTTCACAGCCAAGCCACTGCCCACTCCAGGAGGTCCCTGTCAGTAGGACAAACAGACAGAGATAACAGAGAGAGATAACAGAGAGAGATAACAGAGAGGCAACAATCATTATGCTTCATCATTCCTCCAGAGATAAATGCAGTGAATCTACAAGACAAGCTGGGGACAGCCCTGTATGACTCACCCTCTCTCCGGTGCTGCCCTTGTCTCCCTGAAAGGAGAGAGAGAAAGGAAGAGAGAGAGAGAGAGAGAGAGAGAGAGAGAGAGAGAGAGAAAGGAAGAGAGAGAGATGATTTGTGATTGAGCTTTATAGTTCCAGACTCTACATCCCAGTATAGGAATACATTTAAATCCTAGACACGCACCACAGACACACACAATGCTCGTCTACTGCACTATAACGAAACATCAAGGCCTCTCCAAGTCTAAAGATGCTGGTTGTCAAGGAAACTGATGGAAGGGCATGATCAGGGGGAAGATGAAACACAAAGAGGATGATGACAGATATACTCAGAGGATGATGACAGATATACTCAAAGAGGATGATGACAGATATACTCAGAGGATGATGACAGATATACTCAAAGAGGATGATGACAGATATACACAAAGAGGATGATGACAGATATACTCAGAGGATGATGACAGATATACTCAAAGAGGATGATGACAGATATACTCAGAGGATGATGACAGATATACTCAAAGAGGATGATGACAGATATACTCAGAGGATGATGACAGATATACTCAAAGAGGATGATGACAGATATACACAAAGAGGATGATGACAGATATACTCAGAGGATGATGACAGATATACTCAAAGAGGATGATGACAGATATACTCAGAGGATGATGACAGATATACTCAAAGAGGATGATGACAGATATACTCAGAGGATGATGACAGATATACTCAGAGGATGATGACAGATATACTCAGAGGATGATGACAGATATACTCAGAGGATGATGACAGATATACTCAGAGGATGATGACAGATATACTCAGAGGATGATGACAGATATACTCAGAGGATGATGACAGATATACTCAGAGGATGATGACAGATATACTCAAAGAGGATGATGACACATTATCATATTACATCCAGACTGTTGGGGTGTCAATCTTAAGGTGAAGATATATTCTACATGTGGAAGTAAAAGACATGAACATCCCTCACAGCACTTCAATGATTGAAAGTCAGAACCATCTGAGAACTTTTGAAAAGGGGGCATGTTTTTGGGAGCAACTTGAATTGAACTTAAACTGATGAGGTGCCTGTTAGTGGTGCCTGTTAGTGGTGCCTGTTAGTGGTGCCTGTTAGTGGTGCCTGTTAGTGGTGCCTGTTAGTGGTGCCTGTTAGTGGTGCCTGTTAGTGGTGCCTGTTAGTGGTGCCTGTTAGTGGTGCCTGTTAGTGGTGCCTGTTAGTGGTGCCTGTTAGTGGTGCCTGTTAGTGGTGCCTGTTAGTGGTGCGTGGGTCAGATGTTTGTACCTGCAGCTGCCCGCAATTGCTAATAATCTTTCCGCAACCACCCGACTATATTTGATAAAGTGAAAATCTGAGGCCGGCATCCAACCCTAACCCGCAAATATAGAAAATGTACTATAGGCTACAGTCAAAGACGGCTGAAGTATCTTTTGACACGGGATGCAGAATGTTTTTTGCCTGATTTAGATATGTTTCTGCTTAGAATATCCAACATCTTGGCAGGCTATTTATTAGTCAACTTGTCTATACATGCAGCTTCTCCTCTGTCATTATCTGTTGCCCTAGACAACTAAATAACCCTGGCTCAACAGAATAACGTCATAGATTGACAGAATGAATACTTCAATCTAGTTGACGTCGGTAAAGTGTTCTCTGTCATCTTTCGCAGAGCAAAGACGCTTAGGGACCGGGGAGAAAATACAATAACGCAAAAAAAAGAAAAAAGGGAAAGATTTTCTGTGCAAAATGTCCAAATGACATCAGTTTGACCGGTTGTAAGGAAAAAGAAAGCTGTGAAAACGACACATGTTTCTGATAAGATTTCAGTTCGGGCTTCGATGCATATTTTATGTGGTTGAAATACTATAAGCTTTTCTGTATTTTTTTATTTGTTTTATTTCACCTTTATTTAACCAGGTAGGCAACTGCGACCTGGCCAAGATAAAGCAAAGCAGTGCGACAAAAACAACAACACAGAGTTACACATTGGATAAACAAACATACAGTGAATAACACAATAGAAAATCTATGTACAGTGTGTGCAAATGTAGTAAGGTTAGGAAGGTAGGGAAATAAATAGGCCATAGTGGCGAAATAGTTACAATTTAGCATTAACACTGGACTGATAAATGTGCAGATGATGATGTGAAAATATGCCTTTGGTGCCGGCAGAGATACTGGGGTGCAAATTAGCAAAAATAACAGTATGGGGATGAGGTAGTTGGGTGGGCTATTTACAAATGGGCTGTATACAGGTGCAATGATCGGTAAGCAGCTCTGACAGCTGATGCTTAAAGTTAGTGAGTTTTATGATGCTTTTATGATGAAGACAGCACCTCTACAGATGGTATCTAACTGAGCATTGCATTCTCTCAAGATGCAGAAAAAATGTATAATATTTCTCCACTCCTTTTCCCAAGTCCAAAACACAATATTGAATTGCCCTAAACTCGTCCTCCTCGCGGATATAACTGAGGGCACTGAGGGTTACGAGTCAACACACGCATCACTAGTGCCTGTGAAGCGAGTAACAACTCTTTCACTCCCATGTGGCCACTCTTGATACTGACAGTATACGTACAGGTCAAATGTTATTTGTCACATGCTTTGTAAACAACAGGTGTACACTATCAGTGAAATGTTTACGTATGGGTCCTTATCCAACAACACAGAGTTAAAGATGTGGTGCCTAGTTGGTCAGGTGTGGTGCCTAGTTGGTCAGGTGTGGTGCCTAGTTGGTCAGGTGTGGTCAGTTGGTCAGGTGTGGTCAGTTGGTCAGGTGTGGTGCCTAGTTGGTCAGGTGTGGTCAGTTGGTCAGGTGTGGTGCCTAGTTGGTCAGGTGTGGTCAGTTGGTCAGGTATGGTGCCTAGTTGGTCAGGTGTGGTGCCTAGTTGGTCAGGTGTGGTCAGTTGGTCAGGTGTGGTGCCTAGTTGGTCAGGTGTGGTACCTAGTTGGTCAGGTGTGGTCAGTTGGTCAGGTGTGGTGCCTAGTTGGTCAGGTGTGGTCAGTTGGTCAGGTGTGGTGCCTAGTTGGTCAGGTGTGGTGCCTAGTTGGTCAGGTGTGGTCAGTTGGTCAGGTGTGGTGCCTAGTTGGTCAGGTGTGGTCAGTTGGTCAGGTGTGGTGCCTAGTTGGTCAGGTGTGGTGCCTAGTTGGTCAGGTGTGGTCAGTTGGTCAGGTGTGGTGCCTAGTTGGTCAGGTGTGGTGCCTAGTTGGTCAGGTGTGGTCAGTTGGTCAGGTGTGGTGCCTAGTTGGTCAGGTGTGGTCAGTTGGTCAGGTGTGGTGCCTAGTTGGTCAGGTGTGGTCAGTTGGTCAGGTGTGGTGCCTAGTTGGTCAGGTGTGGTGCCTAGTTGGTCAGGTGTGGTCAGTTGGTCAGGTGTGGTGCCTAGTTGGAACAACAGGGTTACCTACCCCTTAATCAAAGCCAAACTCGTCTATTTTGTCCAATAGTTGTGCACACGTCGGTTTTGTTGCTAAGTGACTAGGCAACAGTATAGATAATAGAGACGCAAGAGAGTTAGTGCAAAGAAGGGTCAATGCAGGTATTCTGGGTATTTAGCGGTCTTGTTTAGCAGTCTTATGGCTTGGGGGTAAAAGCTGTTCAGGATCCTGTTGGTTCCAGATTTGGTGCTCCGGTACCGCTTGCCATGCGGTAGCAGAGAGAACAGTCTACGACTAGGGTGACTAGATAAGTTTTTGGGGCACTGAGGAACTTGAAGCCCTCGACCCGCTCCACTACAGCCCCAGTGATGTGGACGGGGACGTGCTCACTCCTTCATTCCCTGTAGTCCACGAAATGTCCTTACTAGTTATACAGGTTATAGGCTGCTGGTACTACTCTCTTTCTCCCCCATGTGGTCTGTTCTGTTCTGTTCTCTTCACTAGTTAATGTGTCAAGGGCCAGACCAGACCATGGTATCTGACCTTGATGGAGAAGCCGGGGGGGCCTGGTATCCCAGGGCGACCGTCCTGTCCAGGGGTCCCTGCAGGTCCCACAAAGCCCTTGGCCCCGTCATTCCCTGGACGCCCTAGGGTACCCTGGGTAACAGAGAGAACATCATTCATCGTCATTCAGTATTAATTCAACTGAAGAGAATATGACTTATCACACGTGTCTGACTGTGTGTGTGTGTGTGTGTGTGTGTGTGTCTCACTGGTATTCCTGGGATCCCTGCTTCTCCTTTCCTCCCGGGCAGACCTCCTCCTGAAACAGCCGACCCTGGCTCACCCTGGAACACCATCAGAGAACCAGCTTAGTGAACATCCAATACACACAGCAGATGGGATGACATACAACATATAGTCTACTGAGGATAAAGTGGTGAGCTGTACCCACCCTGTCGCCCTTGTCACCCTTGGTCCCTGGTGCTCCTGTAAGCCCAGGAACACCCTGCCATAGAGAAAACATCAGACTTCATAATACAACACACCCATAAACACAAACATAAAAGATACAGTGTAAACAGATCCCATTGGCATTGCTGAGGGATACTCACAGGATCTCCTCTGACACCCGGCAGCCCTTGGGAACCCTAAAAAAGACAAAATAGAAAATAATATTTTGTTGAACCACAGGTTGAACCCCAAAAAATGGGACCTCTCTGATTGGCACTCAGCATTAAGGAAATGGATTGGGGATAAGGCCCTGCGACAGCCTAGTGTCCTCTCCATGGGAAGTACATCAAGCTGCCTCACGCTACAGAAACAGGGCCTCCTATGGGACATTCAGACAAGGCTCGCTTACAGCAGATACTGACTACTCACCGGCACACCTCCAGAGCCTGGGGTCCCTGGTCGCCCTGGCAACCCTGGACCCCCATCCAGACCAGGAAAACCCTGGAGAATAAACAACAGTAAATACAGCAGTACAGACGTAGGATCTTAATTTGCGCCAGTTTGCTACAGCAGGAAAATAATCCTACAGGAAATGTGGATTATAATGAACAGACATTTTTGTAGAGGTTGATACATTTTTAGGGTAAATCAAGTCTGACATTTTAATGTGGAAATTACAAACTTTAGAAGCCTTTTTAAACCTCAGATACCCTACAAGTTTGCATATTCTGCTATGCAGGAATATTCTCAGCAACAAAAGAGTGATCAAATTAAGATCCTACATATGTACACTACATCACTACAACAGTACACTACAACAGTACAAGTGTTAAGTATAAGTGTTAATGTCTACTCACCCTCTCCCCCTTCTCCCCTCTGACCCCCACTGAGGGGTCCTCACTTCGGCCAGGCTGACCCTGTCGCCCCTCAGGCCCCCTGGGGCCTTCCCTGCCAGGCAAACCATCACGACCCTGGAAATCACACACACACACACAGTGGATGACAAGTGGAAGCTAACGTTCGAGCTGCCAGTGTTGGATCAGTATTCAGACTCACAGGCTCTCCTTTGCTTCCGTCAGTACCGTCTCTTCCGCTATCTCCCTGTAATAGAATGGTAACTGATCAGGACAACTAACACAACTACTGACCATAGAACTTCCAAAACAACATACAGTAAAAGAACATGGTATTAAAACCAGTCAATAGTTACCTTTTCTCCTCGTTCCCCCCGGTCACCCTATAGAGAGTAAAATGAACAGATGTGAGAGATAGTAGGACAAAGACGGGGAAAGAAGGAGGAAAACGAGATCACACACAAGTTGAAAGGTATGGTGATGGTGTAATGATGTTGAAAGGTATGGTGATGGTGTAATGATGTTGAAAGGTATGGTGATGGTGTAATGATGTTGAAAGGTATGGTGATGGTGTAATGATGCTGAAAGGTATGGTGATGGTGTAATGATGCTGAAAGGTATGGTGATGGTGTAATGATGCTGAAAGGTATGGTGATGGTGTAATGATGCTGAAAGGTATGGTGATGGTGTAATGATGCTGAAAGGTATGGTGATGGTGTAATGATGCTGAAAGGTATGGTGATGGTGTAATGATGCTGAAAGGTATGGTGATGGTGTAATGATGCTGAAAGGTATGGTGATGGTGTAATGATGCTGAAAGGTATGGTGATGGTGTAATGATGTTGAAAGGTATGGTGATGGTGTAATGATGCTGAAAGGTATGGTGATGGTGTAATGATGTTGAAAGGTATGGTGATGGTGTAATGATGCTGAAAGGTATGGTGATGGTGTAATGATGCTGAAAGGTATGGTGATGGTGTAATGATGCTGAAAGGTATGGTGATGGTGTAATGATGTTGAAAGGTATGGTGATGGTGTAATGATGCTGAAAGGTATGGTGATGGTGTAATGATGTTGAAAGGTATGGTGATGGTGTAATGATGCTGAAAGGTATGGTGATGGTGTAATGATGTTGAAAGGTATGGTGATGGTGTAATGATGCTGAAAGGTATGGTGATGGTGTAATGATGCTGAAAGGTATGGTGATGGTGTAATGATGTTGAAAGGTTGGTGATGGTGTAATGATGTTGAAAGGTATGGTGATGGTGTAATGATGTTGAAAGGTATGGTGATGGTGTAATGATGTTGAAAGGTATGGTGCTGGTGTAATGATGTTGAAAGGTATGGTGATGGTGTAATGATGTTGAAAGGTATGGTGATGGTGTAATGATGCTGAAAGGTATGGTGATGGTGTAATGATGTTGAAAGGTATGGTGATGATGTAATGATGTTGAAAGGTATGGTGATGGTGTGATGATGCTGAAAGGTATGGTGATGGTGTAATGATGTTGAAAGGTATGGTGATGGTGTAATGATGTTGAAAGGTATGGTGATGGTGTAATGATGCTGAAAGGTATGGTGATGGTGTAATGATATTGAAAGGTATGGTGATGGTGTAATGATGTTGAAAGGTATGGTGATGGTGTAATGATGCTGAAAGGTATGGTGATGGTGTAATGATGCTGAAAGGTATGGTGATGGTGTAATGATGTTGAAAGGTATGGTGATGGTGTAATGATGCTGAAAGGTATGGTGATGGTGTAATGATGCTGAAAGGTATGGTGATGGTGTAATGATGTTGAAAGGTATGGTGATGGTGTAATGATGCTGAAAGGTATGGTGATGGTGTAATGATGTTGAAAGGTATGGTGATGGTGTAATGATGCTGAAAGGTATGGTGATGGTGTAATGATGCTGAAAGGAATGGTGATGGTGTAATGATGTTGAAAGGTATGGTGATAGTGTGTGGATGGATGAGGGACAGTACAGTAACTCACCCGAGGACACTGTATGGTACACTGCTCTGTCCCTGGTTCCTGATATAGAAAACAACAACATACACACTGAGACCCAGAGCACTCCACCATATTGTTGTCACTGAGTCCCTGGAAATGATTCACTGACTGACTGACTGGGAGAGCTTACATTGATAGCAAAATAATAAGATTTACTGCATGGTCTGACTTCTAATCTCTCTCTCTCACCTCACCTCCCCACCAACTTCTCCCCTCTTATCTCACCCCTCCCTCTGGTATCCTGGCAACGCCACACAGCAGGTCAGCCAGGTCGGCATGCAAGGTGCGCAGCTGGGTGGCATCACGGGCATATAGGAGGTTCTGGGTGCTGCCATCTGTCACCGCCTGGCGCAGCTCCTCAGAGTCCGCCTGACCTATAGCCACCGCCAGCACCGTCACACCTGATACACACACACACACACACAACCACCTAATATTGGGTATTTTTCTATTTATTGTTCAAAACGTTAGTTTTAAAACAGTGCGTGACAAGGGACTGTAGGTTAAATGTTACTGTAGAAAATTCCATTAGTAGAGATATGCGGGTGTTGTATATGTGCTTGTGTGTTTAACGCTCTCAACAAAGTCTGTGTGAGGCTACCTGAGGCTTTGAGAACACTGGCTGGGACAGTGACGTTGTCGGAGGATTTTTCATCTGCAATGATCACCACCGCACCAGGAACTCTGGGTCTACGACCAGCTGTGGGGCTGAGAAGGAACCGAGTGGTGAACGTCATCGCCTGGCCTGGAGGGGGAGATACACATTTACATAGCATCACACACCATAGAGATGTATAGAGATCTCAATTTTGTATCTGTGCCATTATGGTATCTGTGGCAGAATTGGCAGCGCCACTGAGGCTCTCTCTATTTTAAAGTAGTACATTTTCTTCTTCTTTTGATGTTTGAAAAAAGTGTAAAGCTAATATTGGTGATTTACTGCCACCTGCAGTGCTGGAATCTTGAACCAAATGTTATGTGTCATTAATTTATTGTGGCCACTAGATGGCGGTGATATAGCTTAAAGCCATTCACAAACTAGGCAAACCAATTTGAAGAAGGCAATGCTGTGATCATTGGCAGATCGCTCCCAACCCATAGAAATCCCCACCAAGTTAACAATAAAATGGCGGAAGCCCTCAATGGCAATGTCCATGCAAAAAGGGTTATTTCCATACCTCTCTGTCAGACATACACATGCACAGGTACCCACGCGCACACACAAACACACACAGATACACACAGTTACGTAAAAACACACCTATAGCATTCCCTGGGCCTTCCTCAAAAGGTGTGGATAGGATCTCCTTAAGCAGCGTCTCACTGTTGCTATGGCGATTGAGCAGGAACCAAACCTTGGGTCGGGCGCTGTACACTACAATCCCCAGCTGGAGGATACAGGAAGAAGACACCGCAGAATCACACAGAAGAACGCTAGCAGCCAACACACACATATCAAAGATGTCTATTCCTGTACAGTACCTGTGAGTCCCGTTCTCCAATGGTGGTGAGGGAGCCGGCAGCGCTGGTCAGGAGGGAGAGCAGAGAATCAGCCTGGCTGGCCCGATCCCTGGAAGCTGGAACCAGGAATACCACGTCGAGACGACCACCCACACACACTGAGGACAGAGAGATAGAGAGAAAATAGGGGTTGGAAAATAATGTTTTGGGTTGGTTTTTCTTGGGTAACGGCTTATGTGATGTCAAATATTATTTTGTTTAAAGGCCTTAGTTTAAGAACTACTGGTTAAGGAGTACAAGGAACAGTATGAAGACTGAGGAGAGGGGAGAGAATGGAGTTACTGGATAAAAAGGAGTGATGTCAGTCTTACCAGTGCGTTGGTCCACTGAGGTCTCACGGCCCACCTCCCTCTGGAAGCTGGGCTGCAAGGTGAAGCGGTATCTCAGGCCCAGACGTAGCCCCGTCACCCTGTAGGAGCTGGATGACCCAGGCAGCGGGATGGATTGACCCGGACCATTGTCTGGTTAGAGAACACACACACACACACACACACACACACACACAGACAAGCACGTACAAGCATGCACACATGCACACACACACACAAAGATTAGCGATCAACCTTTCAATGTGGAACATAGTCAATAAACGACCAAATATGACCCCATTATGCAGTGTTCCTGTCTCACCTCTATCCTCTTTCCAGCGCAGGATGTATCCTGTGGCACCAGTCAGTGGAACCCAGCCTAGCAATACAGAATTCTGGGTAACCTCCGCCACACGCAGAACTGTTACAGGCTGTAGGGGAGCTAAAGGGGAGAGAAGAGGATTTGGACTTGGTCAGGTCACATGGTCAGGAAAACTCCTGTCCTAACTATAGTGAATGAAAGGAGAGGAGATTTTGTGGGTACAGAAGTTTACCTGTGGAGGCAGTGATAGTGACAGCTTGACTCTCTCTGTCCCTGAAGATGGCAGCCAGCCTCATAGTGTAGCTCACCCCAGGCCGCAGACCATCCAGGTCAAACGAGGTTGCATCTCGACCTATCAGACGGCTCGATTCAGCCTCACCTGCATGGAACAAGTAGAGAATATTAGATCCCCCCCAAAAAATGTTTGAATGTGCATTTTATGTATGTATCTGTATGTGTGTGTTTACCCAGGGCTGATCTCCAATAGATGCGGTACCCTGTGACCCCAGCCATCCCTTTCCAGACCAGACGCAGCACCCCTGCGGTAGACTCCAGCACCCTGAACCCCTCCACAATGTTCCCAGCAGCAGGTTCCCTCGCTACAGACACACACACACAGAAAATACACAATGAGCAAGGGAATACTGAAAGAGGAAATACAGTACATAGCAGTACCCATCAAAACACCACATTACAGTACTACTGGACATAGTACTACATACTGTAGCAGGGTTGGGGTCATTTCCATTTATTTCCAGTCAACTGAGGAAGTACACTGAAATTCCAATTCCAATTATCTTCAGTGCTTTACAATGAGGACAATTTAGAATAGGAATTTAGTTTACTTTCTGATTTGACTGGAATTGAAATGGAATTGACCCCAACCCTACTACATAGTAATTCAGTAAAGTTATACCTTCCAATGTTTTCATATCCATTCTAATCAAACAGAGGTACAATGTTACCACACAGACTCTTTTCTTTAAGACTGTAGTGTAACTCACGTGTGGTGACTCTGACAGAGACTGGAGATCCCTCTCTGTTCTGAACCAGGGCCATGACCTGCACCTCGTACTGAGCCCCCGGGTCCAGCTGCTCCAGGTCCACCGCTGTCAGGTCACCACCCACCAGCTTGCTCCTCTCCTCCCCACCTATATCAAGACCGAAGGGGTGGAAGTGAGTGGTCTGGCACAAAATGGCTGCCATGTTTCATTAATACACAGCAAATTCTCCACTGTTAAATCAACACTGACAGTGTGACATTTAACACTGGTCCAGTGTCTATACGGGTCCACAATTTTCTGTGTTAAATTAACACATTGCTTAGTGTAAAGCCTTATTTATATATTTCCCAGAGTGCCTTGCCTTTCAAGTAAAGTGTAAAATGACAACCCATGACTGTATTTGTTAGTGACAGAGACATACATCAGTCCTGTGGCAATCCTAGTGAGATCCTAAGCAAATATGTTATTATTAAAATGTAATTATTTAACACAATACAAAGCATATCTCATTAGTTTTGAAAAATGTATATGTTATTTATATTTGAGTAGCATAAGGTTAATTAATCATTCAATACATGCAAAAACATAGATATTGAAACAAACAATTCTAAAAATCAACCTGCAATAGAGCATGCTGGGAAATATGATAATGATGGGCGTGGTTTTGGTTTAACACTGGTTAGTAACCCCAACACTGGGGTTATTTTATACCAATGAGTGTTAATTTAATACCTGAATTAACATTTGAAATGTACACTGAAAACTCAACACTAGGTAATTCTGGCCAATTTGCTATCTATATATATATGTTAAGTGTGGCTGGTGTGAATAGATATAATTCCTATAAGAAAATTAGCTATGGATAGTATGCTATTTACAATTATGCATCCATCCGTGAGTAACTCTGGTCCGTCAGCACTCATCCACTCAGGACCTATTTATTCATACAGGTCTGTATATACATACTCATGTACAGTTGTTATATCATATCACGTGCAATATTGCAAGTAATTATTGGACTTAACTTACGTAGGCATTCACTCAGGAATGCATATTAGTATCCTGTCAGTTGTATCTTTTCTCATTGCTTTCAGTATATCGAATGTGCAATACGTGCAGTTGTCTGTAATTAAATCCTGCGCACTAAGGACTGTATTTTAAGGGAATTACTATTATTACCCCAAATGATATCATACACACATTTAGCTATTAAAGTATCTCTTCCTGTCATTTACCTGTACAGTTTGTGTAACCATGCAATTATTCACTTATCTGTAAATATAACTGTATACCTAACTGTACAGCTAATTTAACCATGCAAAAGTTTCACATACCTGTTCATTTACCCAGTCTGTCTATTAAGTAAACTATTATTACCCTCGCTCATATCATACGCATTTTTAGCTATTGAAGTATTTCTCTGCCATCGACCTGTATAGTATAGTTAACCATCCAACATCCACCAATGTATAGTGTACATATTCAGCCATCCACCCATACTATGCAATGTCTTTTTATAGCTTTTTTTGCACTCCAGATATCTTGTATTTCTATACTTTTTCATACTGCCGCTCTATGTATCATGTACCGTGTATCTGTCTTTTGTGTACTTTTGTTGTGGCATTTTGCACCTGCCATGTGTTTTGTTGTAGCTGCTTGACAATGAAATTTCCCCCCCGGGGGATCAATAAAGTATCTATCTATCTATCTATCTATCTATCTATCTATCTATCTATCTATCTATCTATCTATCTATCTATCTATCTATCTATCTATCTATCTATCTATCTATCTATCTATCTATCTATCTATCTATCTATCTATCTATCCATGAAATATCATGGTAATATCGTTCACATTTCAAAACAGTAAAGTTAATCAAATTTCTCACCGTCAATTCGCTTCCAAGCCACACGATAGGCTGTTGCTCCTTGCACGCCCACCCATGTTAATCTGACGACCTCACTGCGGGACTCCTGGACTGTGAGTGAGGTCACTGTTCCCACAACATCCTGGTCTGACTCTGAGGACAGAGAAGTGGAAGAAATCAATCACCAATTTACAAGCACTGTTCTGTAGGATAGCACTCATTTAATTTAGTGAATTAACTAAGTGAGGGGTAAGTGAATCTGTTACCATACTGTTGACAGCTAACCAACTCATTCAAATCTACTAGGGGCTATCAAGAAGAGAAGGGGTTAGGGGTCAATTTGGTAATGGAGCGATAGGGTACCTGTTCTGGTGTTCAGGGAGGCGGGGTAGCCTTCCCGAGACCCAATCAGTGAGGAGACTGACACCCGGTAGGAGGAGTCTTCCTGAAGGCTGTCGATGGTGAACGAAGTGACATCAGGGGCCACAGTGCGGGAAGACTCCACTCCTGTAGACAGTTGGGGTCAGGCCATAGAGAATGATAGAGAAAACATCCCTATATAGTTCAAATGATGGCGCCTGTGAGCGCACAGGCAGCGCCATTGAGGCAATCTCCATTTTGAAGTAGTAAATGTTTTTCTTTACGATTGGATGATCCCTCTTGATGATGACCTGCATGGACACGACTCCAACAGGGTCACCAGGAGGGATCAGCCAATGAAGTTGGAAGTCACACCCAGTTGACTACATTAAAATGGTGGAAGCCCTCAATGGCTCTATCCATGCTAAAACAGCCTTTTGGCCACTAGAGGCCTCTATCAATCTCTAAGGGTCAGGAGCTACTGGTGATTGCTATTACTGTATTATTAGACTACAGTAGCTAGACAATCTCAACACAATGCGTTCTTTGAGCCTTAATGTGCTTTGAGACCTAAGGTAAGGATCCATAGGAATGTAATTTATATGTCAGATAACACCCATCTCACTTATCGTAACCATGCCTACCATTTCCACTGCGCCAGGTAATCTTGTAGCCAGTTGCCCTGGAGACCGGTGACCAAGTGATGCGTATCCTCTGAGAGGTGACATCAATGATACGCAGGCCGCTAATCGTGCTTGAG
Organism: Thymallus thymallus; assembly: GCA_023634145.1. Lineage (NCBI taxonomy): Eukaryota > Metazoa > Chordata > Actinopteri > Salmoniformes > Salmonidae > Thymallus > Thymallus thymallus. Next base: position 38,315,993 of record CM042409.1, on the reverse strand, counting down.
CCGTTGTTGCCATTGGTCCTGGCTGAGAGGGTGACCGCCTCCCCGATACGTTGACCAATCACAGCCGCCACGCCCAGGACCACAGCCTCGTCTGGCTGCAGCCCCTCCACTGTGTAGGACGAGGCGTCTGGCCCCAGAACACGGGACTGCTCCACATCTAGGTGAGGGAGAGAGACAGTAACACATACACACGAAAATAGGGACTGCTGCTAGAATTATCATAACATTGTATTTCTGAGGACTACTTTATCACAAAATCACAAAATCATTCCAAGCATAATTCAGCTAACACTTACTGTTGCCTTGTCTCCAAGTGACCCTGTACCCTGCAGCCCTGGAAACCCCAGTCCAGGCGATTCGGAGTCGCCGACCATTGGTGTTTGTCACACGCAGGTTGGTCACTTTCTCCAATCCTTGTTCTGAAATCACACATCAATAAGAACATTCCAGTTCAATGGACAACCAAACCATTTCGCATGTTCAATATCAAACTAACATTTCCCATTTCAAAACATTTTGCCATTTCGTGCTTACTAAACACGGCCCTCTTCTTACATCTCTGTCTGTGCTTGCCTCAGCTCACCTCTCCTCAGTATCATCACACAGCCACAGCACAGCACTGTTTACCAAACTGGCAAACACACTGCAGCCCTGAGCCAAGATCTGCACCCATTAAATCTGTCCACATCTCTATCACAGGCTGGAGCACGCACTAGCATACAATGAGTGTGTGTGTGTGTGTGTGTGTCTCACCTGCTTTGATGTAGACTGTGACTGGGTCCCCCTCGCTGTCTACCACCACAGCTGTCACGCTGACCCCATAAGACACGCCGTCCGTCAGACCCCTAAGGTCAAGGGTCGTCTGGCTTCCAGGGATACTGCGTCTTTCCTCTGTTTGTGCTGCAAGTACAGAGTGTTAAAACATGTGGCTTCCGATCTAAAGGAGTGCACTATATGGGGGCGGAATAAGATGTAATTTGAGATGTGCCCTTACCTTCAGTGTTGACCATGAGGATACGGTACTGCGTTGCCCCGGCAACCCCTGTCCATCCCAGCCGCACAGTGCTGCCCAAGTACTCTATCACTCGCAGGTTGGACACCTTCCCCACTGGCTGTTCCACTGTACACATGAGGGGTGGAGGGATTCAGTAAAATGGTGAAACAAATAAGATACAAATAATAAGTGAAATATAAAAGTAATATATATAAATATAAAGAGGCCTGCCCTTCTCTCTGACCTATTGGAGAGGTGGAGACAGGGGTGGACTCCTCTCGTCCATCATACAAGGTGAACAGGGTGATGACATACTCAGTGCTGGGCTGCAGCCCTGACAGCTCATAAATAGTTGTGTTCCTGGAGAACGACTGACTCTGTACTCTGCCACCTGAGGAGAGAGAGACTACAGTAAGTCAGTGAGGGTACAGTGAGGGTACAGTGAGGGTATATCTATGTTTGTGTGAATAAACCGGTGTACTCCAAGTACTTCAATGTTGAGGGGTTTGAAAGTACATGAATCTTTAGTTTGTATGTGTGAGTGTGTTTCCTTACGTGTGTATGCAAGCATGAGTGTGTGTGTGTGTGTCTGACCTTCCCCCTGCCTCCACTCCAGGCGGTATCCTCTGGCAGACTGGATGAGGTTCCAGGTGAGGCGGATGGAGGCGGGCCCGGTGGTGGCTGCCCTCAGCACCTGCTGCTCCAGACGCTCTGCATGGGGGGAACAGAGACACAACACAACCATGGGTCTGATCAACTGACACATCATGGTATGCCAGAACCTCTTAAAAAACCCTAAGCAATAAGGCACAAGGGGGTGTGGTATACGGCCAATATAGCACTGCTAAGGGCTGTTCTTACCACAAACCCCCAAGGTGCCTTAATGCTATTATAAACTGGTTACCAATGTATTTAGAACAGTAAAAACACATGTTTTGTCATACCCGTGATATACCACGGCTTTCAGCCAATCAGCATTAAGGGGTCGAACCACCCAGTTTATAATCAGCTATTAGAGGGGATTTCAATTCATAATGCATCTTAGTTGGACTGCCAGTATACTGCCAGAATGGGAAACAAACATTGTGTGTTTCCCATTCCATTTGAGATCAAAGATCCCAGAGAGGTGAATTAGGAGGCATTCTGTTTTAAATAGCTACAGTATGCCACCCCCTCCCTGATTTCAATCCAGACTAATAAACATGATGATGACTCAGCTTAAACTCAAACAACACAAATCCCCTGTTAAGTGAAGACATCCCTCTAAAATTAGTCATACACAGGAAGCGGTATGTGTGTGTGTTTGCTGCACAGTATACATGTGTACTACAAATGTAGCTTCCCAAAAAGGATAAACAGTAAATATTTAGTAAGCAGAATAATATCTCTGTCTCTACTTTCTGTATTATCCTCCTTTACACTACTGTCTGATGGACCCAGCAGGAAGAGTCGTTCTCTGGCTAAAATGAAGTGGAAGTTACTGGGACAAAGACTGAGAGGAAAATAGACAGAGCGAGAGAGGAGAGGGAAATGTATTTATGTTTCAGCGATCTCTCCAAATTTGCTTAACTTTGTAAAGTGCTTAGGAAGTTTTTGAATCGTGTGTGTGTGTGTGTGTTGTGTATGTGTGTTGTGTGTGTGCATGTCTGCAGTGCATACATGGGTGTGTGTGTGTAGCTCTGTACCTATGTTGAACCTGGTGGTAGCAGCAGGACCCTCTTTGTTGCCTTCGTAGAGGGCGATGACAGTGACAATGTACTCAGTGTCTGGCTGCAGGTTCAACAGGGTGTGAGTCTCACGGTCACCAGCCACCTCCACAGATTCCACATCACGACCTGGGAGAGGACAGGGGTGTGGGGGAGAGGAGAGAGGGGTGGGGGAGAGGAAAGGGGTGTGGGGGAGAGGACAGGAGTGTGGGGGAGAGGATAGGGGTGTGGGGGAGAGGACAGGAGTGTGGGGGAGAGGATAGGGGTGTGGGGGAGAGGACAGGAGAGAAGATAGAGGAAGGTATGGAGGGTGAAAGAAAACGACAAGCACAGTTTTTGTGTCACTGACTGTTCACTATACTTAACAATACGGACAGAGGAGGTGTGGTATATGGCCAATATACCACGACTAAGGACTGTTCATAGGCACGACGCAACACGGCGTGCCTGGACACAGCCCTTTGCTGTATATTGACATTATACCACAAACCCCCAAGGTGCCTTATTGCTATTATAAACTGGTTACCAATGTAACTAGAGCAGTAAAAATACATGTTTTGTCATCCCCGTGATATACCACGGCTGTCAGCCAATCAGCATTCAGGGCTCAAACCACCCAGTTTATAAAAAGTATTAACAGCCTTGCTGATTCTCTCCTAAATTCCATTCTGTATCACTATGGATTTCTGAAGAACAACCCTTCTGTGTAAGTAAGGTAAGTCTCTATTGATTGGTGCATGGGTATACAGGCACAAAATCTACTGTCATTGATCACTGTCTCTCTGCTACTTACCGGTGAACGGTCCCCAGACCACTCTGTAGGCCCTGGCTCCATCCACTCCTCGCCACAACACCCGGACGCTACGCTCTGACACCGTCTCCACTGACAGCTGCTGGGCCGCCTCCAGACGCACTGCAAGACACACACAACACATACACACAGTGTATATACTGAAATAGGGCACAGATTAACAATATGAGAGCTTCAGACTTTTTATGATCACTGCAAAACAAATAGTTACCCCTAGATGACAGTATGACGTTCTAACGATTTGAAAGAACAGTGTCAGAGAAACACGTGCAAAGCTTCCTATCTGGCTATGACAACCTGTCTGATCACTGTTACCTTTACACCTACGGTTCACATAAAGTCACACGTGTGAGGATAGTTGGTATGGTTAACATGGCGTAAATCCATCCATCCAAAAACAGTTCCAAATGATTCACTTCACATTACTGCCACAAGGCCCTGTGCTTGCTGTGAGGTCAGGCTCAGGAGCATGACAACTGTAGAACGTCTGTGCTCCTCTTCCATTGACAAACAATGGCTCACACCCATAATGTGAAGTGCACTTAAAACTGAAGATGATATAATGATGCATCATGCAGTACTGACTGAGGGTAATGGGAGAGAGGGGGTGTGGTGTACTTACATGTCCGTGAGGTGAGGGTGGCGGGGGAGGCAGAGTTTCGAGGGAACAGCGGGTAGAGGGTGAGGACGTACTCTGTGTCGGGCAGTAGCCTCTCCAGGGTGACAGAAGTGGAGTCTGCAGCCAGAGACTGCTCCAATAGCTGGGCCTTGGGCTGACCTGTCAAACAATCACAGCCAGCCAATCACAAGGGTTAGAGCAGGCAAATACACAGCTGGCTATACACATCTTTAAATGCAACATGCTTATGCTTGTAGTGTATGTGTATGATAGGAGGAAGATCAAGAACAGTCTGGAGAACTGTTTGTACGTGGTGCCTGCCTGCCTGTCTTTCTGTCTGTCTGACCTGCAGCCTGGGGCAACCCCAGTTCCACCAGCTCCACCCACATGCCCTTTTAGGCTGTTGCCAAGGCAATGCGCCAGCCTGAGAGGAATGTGTTTCCTGGTGAAATGGGCACAGACCTTCATCCTACCACAGACAAGGGGGTGTGTGGGTTGTTCAGAGATTGGCAGCATTTCTGTTACATGTATTTGAAATACATATTTCAATTACTTTTCAGTATTTTGTCATATGTATTTCACCGGCATAAACTACAATCCAATGTATTTTGTAACAAGATACTTTCAAGACCTATAATTTGTATTTTCAAAACACAAACAACTTTTCTATACCATTTTTTATAATAGTTCACAATTTTTTGGCCCCCTTTCACCCTGAAGGCACTATGGTGTGATAAGTCTAGCAGACACTCTTATCCAGAGTGACTAACAGTCGGTGCAATACTGCATTCAACTAAAGTAGATAAACAACCACATCACAGTCATAGCAAGTGGAATGTTTCTGATGTATGTTCTTGTAGTATTTGCAAATGTATTTTGTATTTAGAAATCGTTTGAAACATTGGTCTTTTGAGTATCTTGTATTTGTAACAAGACACATTATGAAGTATCTTTTGGCCATCTCTGTGGTTGTGGGTGTACTGGGTGCATGAATTAGGGGGTGTAGTTGCTTACTCCTACACATAGAATGTCTCCCCCATGTGAAAGCTAGGTGAATTGCAACAGTACTAGGCTGCAATCAAAACAAATCTACCGCCTCTAACGCATCCCATTCCCCTTAACAGTGGGTTTTGATGGTGTTAAGAATTAACATAAATTCAAGAGAAAGGACCAGAGTTGAATGCAACACCTTGACTTGTTGACCTGAATGCTGCTCCTTGCTAACTCAACAAGCACCAGCTGCTACTAACTGCCAATCAGTTTCCACACCTGTTGCAACATTTTAACTAGTTGCCGTGAACGGAGCTCCTCAACATCATCAGCTGCAACTCATTGCTAATCAGACCCAAAACCTGTCCTCCCTCTCCTTAATCACCACTGCCACCATAATTGAACCTGACCAAACTAACTATTCTGCAGTGCATGTCGCTTTCCACGGCACTGTACGTTAATAGCCTTATCAAGTTTGGCATCCTTTAGTGACTCTTAGGTCCTACCTGAGGGGATTGCCATCACCACAGCGGCCTAACTACCATGGCCCGATGATGATGAGGTCTACCTGCGACTCCTAAAACTGAAATCTAGTGTCCACCCCCCGGATCCTTCACCTTCAGCCTTCGGCTTCATCCGGCCTATTCTCATCCCCTCCTCAATCCTTCTCACATCCATTCAAATTTCTAAACCCATTTCAATGTCTGGTCCTTAAACTCATGAAACCAGAGTCGACGCCTCCTCTTGACAACACTTCGCTTGAAATGTGCATAAAGTAGAGCAGAGCTCAACTCGTTCCAGATCTCCGCTAGCAGAGTTCTCACCACTCACAATCCCCAAAATACGTCTCTGCGTGCCCTTGTTGAAAATGAATGGGTGCAGAATTTCTCCTGCTGAATTCGTTGTTGGTGAAAACCCTACCTAACACGGTGGAGACTCGCGCTTGTTGTTAATGAAAACCCTACCTAACACGGTGGAGACTCGCGCTTGTTGTTAATGAAAACCCTACCTAACACGGTGGAGACTCGCGCTTGTTGTTAATGAAAACCCTACCTAACACGGTGGAGACTCGCGCTTGTTGTTAATGAAAACCCTGCCTAACACGGTGGAGACTCGCGCTTGTTGTTAATGAAAACCCTACCTAACACGGTGGAGACTCACGCTTGTTGTTAATGAAAACCCTACCTAACACGGTGGAGACTCGCGCTTGTTGTTAATGAAAACCCTACCTAACACGGTGGAGACTCGTGCTTGTTGTTAATGAAAACCCTACCTAACACGGTGGAGACTCGCGTTTGTTGTTAATGAAAACCCTGCCTAACACGGTGGAGACTCGCGCTTGTTGTTAATGAAAACCCTACCTAACACGGTGGAGACTCGCGCTTGTGCCGTTTTTCTGGTACACCAGCTTCAAACAGATTTAAAAACAATTGTTTTATTATTGAAAAGATATTTCACAGCAATTTACTGATTTCCTACACTATTCAGTGCTTGTTTTCTGAAATTGAGCGAACAGTGTAGAATTTTAGCAACCAGGAAATGACAGGGCAATTTCTACATTGGCCGATGCCCCAGTTTCCACTAAATGACACAACCACAAATTCAAAACAGATTTCCCTCCCCGGCTTTTGTTATTAATAGAAATCCTGCATTTTAGAATGCAATGTGCCCAAAATATTTTTTTTTTATTGTGAAATATTATCAATCCACTATTACTTCAGATATATTATGGACATTTTCTGGAATTACAATGCCAAAATTCTAAGTGTAGAACCTTTAAAGAATACACACTGACCTAATTTAAACCAAACACACAAAAGTGGCAGTCTGCCCTTCTAAAGGTTCTCCATGTGAGACTGGTACTCCTGCCACACCCTGACTAAGGGATGGCGCTGCCACGTCGAGTTATGGTGTGTGCGTATGGTGGTAGTTCCTCTGGGGCACGTCACACCACGCACCTCAGCACACCCCATAAATAGATATACATTTGAGGTCGGAAGTTTACATACACTTAGGTTGAAGTCATCAAAACTCATTTTTCAACCACTCCACAGAATTCATGTTAACAAACTATAGTTTTGGCAAGTTGGTTAGGACATCTACTTTGTGCATGACACAAGTAATTCTTCCAGCAATTGTTTACAGATAGATTATTTCACTTATAATTCACTATATCACAAATCCGCTGGGTCAGAAGTTTACATATACTAAATTGACTGTCCCTTTAAACAGCTTGGAAATTCCAGAAAATTATCTCATGACTTTAGAAGCTTCTGAATTGACATCATTTGAGTCAATTGGAGGTGTACCTGTGGATGTCTTTCAAGGCCTACCTTCAAACGCAGTGCCTCTTTGCTCGACATCATGGGAAAATCAAAAGAAATTAGCCAAAACCTCAGAAAAAAAATTGTAGACCTCCACAAGTCTGGTTAATCCTTGGGAACAATTTCCAAATGCCTGAAGGTACCACGTTCATCTGTACAAACAATAGTACGCAAGTATAAATACGCAAGGATATATTGAAGCAACATCTCAAGACATCAGTCAGGAAGTTAAAGCTTGGTCACAAATGGGTCTTCCAAATGGACAATGACCCCAAGCATACTTCCAAAGTTGTGGCAAAATGGCTTAAGGACAACAAAGTCAAGGTATTGGAGTGGCCATCAGAAATCCCTGACCTCAATCCTTTAGAACATTTGTGGGCAGAACTGAAAGAGAGCAATGAGGCCTAGAATCCCGACTCAGTTACAACAGTTCTGTCAGGAGGAATGGGCCAAAATTCACTCAACTTATTGTGGGAAGCTTGTGGAAGGCTACCGGAAACGTTTGACCCAAGTTAAACAATTTAAAGGCAATGCTACCAAATACTAATTGAGTGTATGTCAAGTTCTGACCCACTGGGAATGTGATGAAAGAAATAAAAGCTGAAATAAATCATTATCTCTACCATTATTCTGACATTTCACATTCTTAAAATAAAGTGATGATCCTAACTGACCTAAGACAGGGAAGATCTGTAAAAGTGTATGTGCTATGATACACCATAGTACTGCCAACTCTTCTGTGCCAGGCAGGGAGCGCCAGAGGGCGGTATAAGGTGAGACATCGTATGGCCACCACAGTACTGCATACTACCCTCAACTGGCCACAAGTTGCTATCCCCCTCTAACTGTGTCTGTTACACTCTCACCTGCCAAGAAAACATGTACATTTAGTGTTTTGTAATGACAGTTAACATTCTCCTTCGTCTGTGAACAATCAATCAAATGTATTTTATAAAAGCCCTGTTTACATCAGCAGTTGTCACAAAGAATGAGAGTATGCTTGATTAAGCAGTAGTCCGGAGTATAGGTGTATTGGAATGTGTGTGTGTGAGCGTGTGTCTGTGTGTGTTTGTGCATGTGTGTTTGACCTCGGGGTCCGTAGGTGAGTCGGTAGCCCTGGAACGGTGAGGTGGGAGGGTCCCAGGTCAGAGAGAGGGAGAAGAAACCAGCCTGGGCCAGACGAAGACCGGACACCCCCGGTAGCGACTCTGAAAAACAAGTGGTGGAGAGGGAGGAAGGGAGAGAGGGATGAGAGGCAGATGAGACGTACGTGTGTTCTACAAGGATGGTTTGGCTTCACATTGGAGAGTGACACATTGAGGAGAAACGGGAGGAGAACTTGTTAGTGAGTAAAGAAAAACAGAAGTGGAGAGGGGATGATATGACATGTAATTGAGAGGAAAGAAAGACTGTGTTGGTACGGTATCCAGAACTAGTCTAAAATACACATAGGTTGAAGGTAAAGATGATTTATGAAGTGGTGCTGTCATCCCCATATCCTCCCCTTCCACACCCGTCTTCATCCTGTCATCCCCATATCCTCCCCTTCCACACCCGTCTTCACCCTGTCATCCCCATATCCTCCCCTTCCACACCCGTCTTCATCCTGTCATCCCCATATCCTCCCCTTCCACACCCGTTTTCATCCTGTCATCCCCATATCCTCCCCTTCCACACCCGTCTTCACCCTGTCATCCCCATATCCTCCCCTTCCACACCCGTCTTCACCCTGTCATCCCCATATCCTCCCCTTCCACACCCGTCTTCATCCTGTCATCCCCATATCCTCCCCTTCCACACCCGTCTTCACCCTGTCATCCCCATATCCTCCCCTTCCACACCCGTCTTCACCCTGTCATCCCCATATCCTCCCCTTCCACACCCGTCTTCATCCTGTCATCCCCATATCCTCCCCTTCCACACCCGACTTCACCCTGTCATCCCCATATCCTCCCCTTCCACACCCGTCTTCACCCTGTCATCCCCATATCCTCCCCTTCCACACCCGTCTTCATCCTGTCATCCCCATATCCTCCCCTTCCACACCCGTCTTCACCCTGTCATCCCCATATCCTCCCCTTCCACACCCGTCTTCACCCTGTCATCCCCATATCCTCCCCTTCCACACCCGTCTTCATCCTGTCATCCCCATATCCTCCCCTTCCACACCCGTCTTCATCCTGTCATCCCCATATCCTCCCCTTCCACACCCGTCTTCATCCTGTCATCCCCATATCCTCCCCTTCCACACCCGTCTTCATCCTGTCATCCCCATATCCTCCCCTTCCACACCCGTCTTCATCCTGTCATCCCCATATCCTCCCCTTCCACACCCGTCTTCATCCTGTCATCCCCATATCCTCCCCTTCCACACCCGTCTTCATCCTGTCATCCCCATATCCTCCCCTTCCACACCCGTCTTCATCCTGTCATCCCCATATCCTCCCCTTCCACACCCGTCTTCATCCTGTCATCCCCATATCCTCCCCTTCCACACCCGTCTTCATCCTGTCATCCCCATATCCTCCCCTTCCACACCCGTCTTCATCCTGTCATCCCCATATTCTCCCCTTCCACACCCGTTTTCATCCTGTCATCCCCATATCCTCCCCTTCCACACCCGTCTTCATCCTGTCATCCCCATATCCTCCCCTTCCACACCCGTCTTCATCCTGGCATCCCCATATCCTCCCCTTCCACACCCGTCTGTCAAATTCTATTGAAATGTTATTCTTTCCTTCTCTCCTCCAGGCTTTCATCCCCCCTCATCTTCCTCCCTGCATCTTTCTGTGTGTACTCACTGATTCGTGCCTTGGTTTCTAATTATCTCACCCCTGCCCCCCTCTGCTCCCTGGTGCCTCTCCCTGGTGCCTCCGCCCCTGGTGCTTCCGCCCCTGGTGCCTCTGTCCTACCCTCTCTCTGTGGACTCACTAGTTCTTGCCTTGGCAGACACAGGCTCTCCCACACTGTTGGGGTACTGGCTGATGACCGTCACCAGGTAGTCTGTCCCTGACTTCAGCTCTCTGGCCACGAAGCTCCTCTGACTTGCAGAAACCGTCTCCTGCAGGGGGGAGAAGGAGGGGTTGGTACATGAGACAGAGGTGCTCAGTTCGGCTCCCCTAGGGGGATGCAGCGTCATCTGATTTTTGACAAGAGACTGGTTTCTACCTGAGAAACTAGGTGTGTGTGCACTTTCTAGACAAACAGTATCACAAAGAAAAGAAAAGCAGCAGGATGGTGGAACTTCCCTGACATTAACAGTGGCAAGAAAAAGTATGTGAACCCTTTGGAATTACCTGGATTTCAGCATAAATTGGTCATTAAATTTGATCTGATCTTCATCTACAGCGGGTGAAATAAGTATTGAACACGTCACCATCTTTCTCAGTAAATATATTTCCAAAGGTGCTATTGACATGGAATTTTCACCAGATGTTGGTAACAACCCAAGTAAGCCATACATACAAAGAAACCAAAACAAATAAGTCCAGAAATTAAGTTATGTGTAATAATGTGTAATGTCTCATTGCCAAGGTGTCACACAAGACACATCTCATGATGGGTAAAAGCAAAGAGCTGTCTCAAGACATTCGCAACCTAATTTTTGCAAAACATAATGATGGCATTGGTTATAGGCGCATTTCTAAGCTTCTGAATGTTCCAGTGAGCACTGTTGGGGCCATAATACGGAAGTGGAAAGACAATCATTTCACCATAAATTTGCCTCGACCAGGTGCTCCTCGTAAATTTGCCCATTCATCCTTCCTTCAATTATGTGAAGTTTGCCAGTACCATTTGCTGAAAAGCAGCCCCACACCATGATGTTCCCACCTCCAAACTTCACTGTTGGTATGGTGTTTTTAGGGTGATGTGCAGTGCCATTTCTCCTCCAAACATGGTGTGTATTATGACATCCAAACAGTTCAATTTTGCTCTCATCTGACCACACTATATTCTCCCAGTATTTCACTGGCTTTTCCAAATGTTGTGCAGCAAACTTTAAACAAGCTTCAACATGCTTTTTTTCAGCAATGGAGTCTTGCGTGGTGAGCGTGCATACAGGCCATGGCGGTGGAGTGCATTACTTAATGTTTTCTTTGAGACAACAGTACCTGCTATTTGCAGGTCTTTTTGAAGCTCTCCACAAGTGGTCCTTGGCTCTTGGACAACTCTTCTGATTATTATTTTCACTCCTCTGTCAGAAATCTTGCGAGGAGCACCTGGTCGAGGCAAATTTATGGAGAAATGATTGTCTTTCCACTTCCGTATTATGGCCCCAACAGTGCTCACTGGAACATTCAGAAGCTTAGAAATGCGCCTATAACCAATGCCATCATTATGTTTTGCAAAAATGAGGTTGCGAATGTCTTGAGACAGCTCTTTGCTTTTACCCATCATGAGATGTGTCTTTTGTGACACCTTGGCAATGAGACCTTTTTGTAGGCCATCAGTTGGGACTGAACCAGCTGATATTAACTTGCACTGACAGGGGGCTGGATTGCTTTTTAATTACTGATAGTTTTCAGCTGTTGTCTTGGCTTTCCATGCCTTTTTGAACCTCCCTTTCTTCATGTGTTCAATACTTTTCCCCTCACATTATTACACATAACTTAATTTCTGAACTTATTTGTTTTGGTTTCTTTGTATGTATGGATTACTTGGGTTGTTACCAACATCTGGTGAAACGTTCATGTCAATAGCACCTTTGGAAATGTATTTACTGAGAAAAATGGTGACGTGTTCAATACTTATTTCACCCGCTGTATGTGTGGAGAAAATTAGGCACTGTATATGTAAGCTGACATAAAAAGCTACTGTTGTAAATGGGTCTTCAATGTAGTAACATAGCACCAGGTTTTCTCAAAGCCTTTGACTGGGGTGAATGTTCACAGACTAATCTATGTCATTCCTCATTATGGTCATGAGTAGGGTTGCAAAGGGAGGGTATATTATTGGAAACTTTCAAAGATTACCAGTAAACTACCAGAAATGTGCTTTTTATTTTATGTAATTTATCAAAATATATCTAGTGTCCCTTTAGGCCTCATCACATAACATACAGTGCATTCGGAAAAGATTCAGACCTCTTGACCTTTTGCACATTTTGTTAGGTTACAGCCTTATTCTAAAATGTATTAAATTGTTTTTTACCCTCATCAATATACACATAATACCCCATAATTTACAAAGCCAAAACAGGTACTTAGAATTTTTAGCAAATTACTGCCTTGAGACTTCTTGGGTATGAAGCTACAATCTTGGCACACCTGTATTTGGGGAGTTCCTCCAATTCTTCTCTGCACATCCTCTCACGCTCTGTCAGGTTGGATGGGGAGCGTTGCTGCACAGATATTTTCAGATCTTTCCAGAGATGTTCGATCGGGCACTAGTCCAGGCTCTGGCTGAGCCACTCAAGAACATTCAGAGACTTGTCCCGACGCCACTCCTGCATTATCTTGCATCCCCACAGCATGATGCTGCCACCACCATGCTTCACCATAGGGATGGTGCCAGGTTTCCTCCAGATGTGATGCTTGGCATTCAGGCCAAAGAGTTGAATCTTGGTTTCATCAGACCAGAGAATGTTGTTTTTCATGGTGAGAGTCTTTAGGTTCCTTTTGGCAAACTCCAAGCGGGCTGTCATGTGCCTTTTATTGAGGAGTGGCTTCGTCAGAGTGACCATTTGGTTCTTGATCACCTCCCTGACTAAGGCCTTGTTTGGCAGGGCGGCCAGCTCTAGGAAGAGTCTTGGTGGTTCTTGGGGACTTTCAATGCAGCAGACATTTTTTGGTACCCTTCCCCAGATCCTGTCTCGGCGCTCTACGGACAATTCCTTCAACCTCATGGCTTGGTTTTTGCTCTAACATGCACTGTCAACTGTGGAACCTTATATAGACCTGTGTGTGCCTTTCAAAATCATGTCTAATAGATTGAATTTACCACAGGTGGACTCCAATCAAGTTGTAGAAACATTTCAAGGATGATTGTTGGAAACAGGATGCACCTGGGCTTAATTTCGAGTCTCATAGCAAAGGGTCTGAATACTTATGTAAATAAGGTATGTCTGTTTTTTCTTTTTTATAAATTAGCAAACATTTCTAAAAACCTGTTTTTGCTTTGTCATTATGGGGTATTGTGTGAAGATTGATGAGGGTTTTTGTTTATTTAATCTAATTTAGAATAAGACTGTAACGTAACAAAATGTGGAAAAGGTCAAGGGGTCAGAATGCTTTCCGAAGGCTATATAAAATAATCAAATAAGATAATAAAAAAAAATAAAAGAATGCTGTAAAATATTATACTAACTATAAACCATCAACTTAGTGAATACCAATGGTGTTCAATCTGAGGGTTTCAGCATGAAAAATCTATTTATTTATTTTTTACACAAACTTTTATTTATTTTAGTACAGTATGTCAATGTCTTTGTTGTAGTAAATGTTTTGGAACTAAACTGGTGGCAGTTGTGAAAAAGTAAACAGTTGGAAGAGTTGCAGAGTTAAATTGAAAATAATGGCATTGTTGATTAGATGTTTTTTTTTTTATTAATGAGGCTATTTTCTCTTGAACCATATGGTCTATTCACTAGAAACTCATGGACGATATGGGCACAGATACAGTATAACAAATGAATACAATATATTAATTTAACAAAAAAGGTAATTCATGTATAAATTACCAACGTTACCATAGATTACCTGTTAATTACCAAAATTACAGAAGATTCTGGTAACTTTGGTAAATTACCGGTAGCTTTGCAACCCTAGTCATGATTGCCAACACACACACCCAGTCACAGAGGGGGAATTTCACTGTTTTCCTGCCAACGTTTCATCTACACAGACACAGAAACTCAATTAAACTCCAGATCCACCCATTCAAACATGTTCCTACTCAACCCAATCCCTCTGTCTGCCTGACTGTCTGTCTGTCTGTCTGTCTGTCTGTCTGCCTGATTGTCTGTCTGCCATGTAATAATGCTCCCCAGCTGTACCCACTCCAAAAACTGCAATGAGCCATTAGAATCTGGGTCACATATACAGTATGAGCTGCTGCCTGCTGCCCATCCCCTGAGTCAGGAATGAACACCAGACCCCCACCACCCAACCAGCAGTGCCCACCTGACGCAGCTCCGCTGTGATTGGCTGGCCAAGGCCAGAGAGGGGTGTGTACTGCACCACATAGCCAGTCACAGGCCCCCCTGCGGGAGTCCACCGGAACCTGAGCGAATCAGAGGTCTGGCTTGTGAACTGGAGGTTAGAGGTACCAGAGAAGGCCTCTGCAAGAAAAAGAGAACGAGAGGTAGAGTGGAGGAGTGGTAAGACAATATAGAGAGGGGATGTTTATAGTGTAACAGACTGTCATGTATTGTACTGAGGTGTGTGTGTGTTTACCATTGCTTGCGTACACTCCACCAGAGCTGGAACACACACGGGGGCCCACCAGAGAGAGCAGTGTGTTGAGCAGCTTAAATTCCCCCACAAAGAATGTGTAGTCTCTCTGAGGAGGAGTGGCTATCAGAGCCAACTCATTCTGGTCTGCACTCTTTATACCTGAGAGACAAAACCACCACACACACACACACACACACACACACACACACACTATCAAGATATACAGCCTGAGGCTTGTGGTAAGGTTTAATAAGTCCATTTGGTGTCAGAACATCAGGTCTCGGACCAACAGGTTCTACCTCCAAGCCATAATTTTATTGAACCTTTATTTAACTAGGCAAGTCAGTTAAGAACAAAATTCTTATTTACAATGACAGCCTACCTACAGGGTCAGCCCCTGGAGCAAATTAGGGTTAAGTGCCTTGCTCAAAGACACATCAACAGGTTTTTTCACCTTGTCGGCACAAGTATTCAAACCAGCAACCTTTCAGTTACAGCGCTCTAACCACTAGGCTACCTGCCGCCCAGAAGACTGTGGAACAGTTAAACCTAACTATAAACCTGTATAGAAGTCAACTGACTTTGATATTTTACTTTTGATTATTTTACTACGCTGTTGAGGAGGGCTTGTAAGTAAGCATTTCACTGTACCGTCTACACCTGCTGTATCCTGTGCACGTGACAAATAAACTTTGATTTGATTTGAATGTCCTCCCAAACCTACCCACTGCAAACATCTCCACTCCCAGACTCCGCAGCTTTTGAGCTGGGTCCCTCACATTGTCTTGAGACTTCCCATCTGTGATCAGTATACAGACCTGCGAGAGAGAGAGAGAAATATGTCATAGTCTGTCACGGGACAAAATATAGTCTGTCTTTCAGTCCACTCTATCCCCCCCTCAGACCTTTGAGACGTTCCGGATGGAAGTGGGGTTGAAGAAGTTGTCAGCGACAAATTTGAGGCCAGCACCAGTGCGAGTGTTGCCTCCTTTATAGTTGAGGTTCTCCACAGCGCTGACCAGCTCTGCGCCGTTCAGGTACGTGGTGAAGGTGAACTCCACTCTGAACGGGACAAAACACACAACAACAAAGAACTTCATTACCTGGGGAAGAACCATACACTATGGCAGTAAGAAAGAAAGAGATTAAGAGACAATAATGGAGTCAAGTGTTATAGATAGATATTGTCACTAGAAACAAACATTACAGACAGCACTCAGTGTCTGACCTTGAGGTGTCGCTGTACTGCACAGCGCCGAAGCGGATCCCTGATTGGCCCACGGAGCTGATGAAGGGCTTGACTATGCCGGCCATGAAGCCCTTGACCTGCAGGAAGTTGGCCCTGCCGATACTGGACGAGCCATCTATCAGGAACACTATGTCTGCTGCTCCAACATTATTACACCTGCCTGAAGAGCGGTGCATTGGGTGAGTCTCTGTATCTTGTGGGCTAAAGTAAGCTAGTATGATGATGTAGAGAGAGTTAGTGCAGAGGCATAGTATGGCTTAGAATAGATAGCCGTTTAACTGTAGGAAGAGGGGTCAATTTACCTTGGGCTTCAGCCTGGTGCACTGAGGACAGCAGGACCACCAGGGGGAAAACCCAGCTCCACATCTTCACAACCTGCACACACACACACACACAACTGTTACACTATACACATCTACACTGTAGACACACATGTACACAGAGTTGCAAAATATACACATAGACACACACTGAGTGTGGTCTGACTCACAGCTGGCCCACAGTGTGGTCCTCAATAAGTCAGTGAGCCCTCTTTGAGGTTCACCGAGTGTGGAGGAACACATCACTCTACAGCCAGCCTTGTCTCCCCCTCACTTCACTACAAGGACCTCACCACGGCACAGGTCAATGGAACTAACTAACACTCTCAGAGAAGAGACTACTCGCATTGAACACCAATATCACTCAACAACTCATTGCCTTTAGTGAGGAGGAAAAGGAGACAAGTTAGCCAAGCTATTGAGCACAGGCGTCAGACGATTAGCTAGTGATGACTGTTCAGAGCCTCTTAGTTCATATGCAATACCTTGCCTCATCCCATGTTTTAGGGTCTGTTTCTTTCCACGACATGGCTGTTCGAAAAGGGGATGCACAACAGAAGTAGAGAAGTAGAGAAATAAAAATAAATAAATACAATTCTCTACTCTATTGCCCAATCAGAATAAAGCAAACAACAGGGTGGTATTCTGGGAGTATTTGGCTTTCAGTAGCTCAGGCTAACAGCAACAGTAGCTCAGGCTAACAGCAACAGTAGCTCAGGCTAACAGCAACAGTGGAAAAGAAGTCTGATGTCCGCTATCATGTAACTGATTATGTTTCTGTTGAGTGTTTTGCGTTGATCTGTGTCAGGTATTATGGACCCTCTGTTGAGTGTTTTGCGTTGATCTGTGTCAGGTATTATGGACCCTCTGTTGAGTGTTTTGCGTTGATCTGTGTCAGGTATTATGGACCCTCTGTTGAGTGTTTTGCGTTGATCTGTGTCAGGTATTATGGACCCTCTGTTGAGTGTTTTGCGTTGATCTGTGTCAGGTATTATGGACCCTCTGTTGAGTGTTTTGCGTTGATCTGTGTCAGGTATTATAGACCCTCTGTTGAGTGTTTTGCGTTGATCTGTGTCAGGTATTATGGACCCTCTGTTGAGTGTTTTGCGTTGATCTGTGTCAGGTATTATAGACCCTCTATTGGTGCGTGCCTGTAAGCTAATCACTAACTGAAGTGGAGAAAATAGCATCCCATTGTTGGGCTGACCAGAGGGCTAAATGCACTATGATAGTAAAATGCCTTTTCATGTAAAACCCAATCCATAACCCATAACCCATGAGAGAGAAAATAAGCTTGAAAATGACTTATCGCGTCCTCAAAACTGTAGGCTACATTTACAGTGTGCAATGGACTGTCAAAGCCGCATGACATCTGAAGCAGAGTGGCTCAGTGTGGTGTATAAACACTACATTCTGAAGTTGTCTGTTTTATTAAATTACGTTTTTCAAATGTAATGGTATATCCTTGTGTGTAACAATATAACATGTACAATTTCATTTAATTTAAACAAAGCTTTTTTTCGTTATTAAAATATGCTTAAAAATATATTTAAAAAAATGAATAGCCTACTCCCATAAGCGTTTAAACACTAACGTCTGTTCGGATATCCGGATATTCGAATAACCATAACCATCCCCAGAGATCTACCATAGTGACATCTGCTGGTCAGTAAATAGCAGCGTGTGATTTTCAGATATATGTTTTTTTTGTTATTATTGCTAAATGTTTTTTTTATCAAAACTCTGTGGAGCAGCGGTAAGTCATTAGCTTGAGTAGCCTATAACCAGGTAATCAGATAAGTCATTAGCTTGAGGAGCCTATAACCAGGTAATCAGGTAAGTCATTAGCTTTAGTAGCCTATAATCAGGTAAGTCATTAGCTTTAGTAGCCTATAACCAGGTAATCAGATAAGTCATTAGCTTTAGTAGCCTATAATCAGGTAAGTCATTAGCTTTAGTAGCCTATAACCAGGTAATCAGGTAAGTCATTAGCTTTAGTAGCCTATAACCAGGTAATCAGGTAAGTCATTAGCTTGAGTAGCCTATAACCAGGTAATCAGGTAAGACATTAGCTTTAGTAGCCTATAATCAGATAAGTCATTAGCTTTAGTAGCCTATAACCAGGTAATTAGGTAAGACATTAGCTTCAGTAGCCTATAATCAGGTAAGTCGTTAGCTTTAGTAGCCTATAACCAGGTAATCAGGTAAGACATTAGCTTTAGTAGCCTATAACCAGGTAATCAGGTAAGTCATTAGCTTTAGTAGCCTATAATCAGGTAAGTCATTAGCTTTAGTAGCCTATAACCAGGTAATCAGGTAAGTCATTAGCATTAGTAGCCTATAACCAGGTAATCAGGTAAGTCATTAGCTTCAGTAGCCTATAACCAGGTAATCAGGTAAGGCCTTAGCTTTAGTAGCCTATAACCAGGTATCCAGGTAAGACATTAGCTTTAGTAGCCTATAACCAGGTAAGTCATTAGCTTCAGTAGCCTATAACCAGGTAATCAGGTAAGACATTAGCTTTAGTAGCCTATAACCAGGTAATCAGGTAAGTCATTAGCTTCAGTAGCCTATAACCAGGTAATCAGGTAAGTCATTAGCTTTAGTAGCCTATAACCAGGTAATCAGGTAAGACATTAGCTTCAGTAGCCTATAACCAGGTAATCAGGTAAGTCATTAGCTTCAGTAGCCTATAACCAGGTAATCAGGTAAGTCATTAGCTTTAGTAGCCTATAATCAGGTAAGCCATTAGCTTTAGTAGCCTATAACCAGGTAATCAGGTAAGTCATTAGCTTCAGTAGCCTATAACCAGGTAATCAGGTAAGTCATTAGCTTTAGTAGCCTATAATCAGGTAAGTCATTAGCTTTAGTAGCCTATAACCAGGTAATCAGGTAAGGCCTATGGTATTATTTAGGATGCTTATGACAGAAGCTTATACTATACTAAATAAAATGTATTATTTGAACAATAATACAGTGCAGAAAGTGTGGTTTCACATAAAACAATTATTGAAATAGTGTGGGATTCGACCTCATACCCTCACGTCCCTGAATGCTCCTTAGTTCCCTTCCATAGCATCTGATAAGTTACAGATCAGATGAAACTTTCCGAATAAAATCCTAACTATTTGTAAGTACGTTGTATAGTAGAGGTCGGTGTTTGAAAGCAGCTTGGAATCGAAGAAAGCACCGGAACCACGGGCTAAATCAGTGGGATCTCGCATTTTGAAAATGCATGTGATCAAACGAAACTTCGGACGTCATTGATTATGTACTTCTGATAAAGTGATACACGCAGCGAAACACTGCACCCCTCGGAGCTCCGGTATCAAATGTAACATCACTAGAATCCAGCCAGAGTGGTGATATACAACATTTGTAATTTTTATTCACCCACAAGCTGGATACAGAATGACAAACAAACAAACTGAGTGCCCAAAATATACACATTTCACCTCACATGATGGTTCTGGTCCAGTTCTGGTCCAATTCAAATCTGCCTTGGGTTCAGAGAGGGAAAAAGCCATGTTCTGTTCTGATACAACAAACGCAGACGTTCATAATCATAACTACTGTAGGCCTATCCAAATCCCAAACCTTTTAATGAAATATCTATATATTTATATGTAGGCAGGACAGAGTAACAGAGGCAGAGAGGACAGAGTATACTCTATGTATTGTTCTGTATAGTAAAATCAACATCCCAGCATCTGTAAGCATTTACAGTAGCATAGCATGTCAAACTACTGAACTAACCGTGGCCCATAGAGCAGACTGAATGTTGAGCTGTCCTTCCACATGAAAGTCCTTCCACATGAATGAGTTCATGATGGGACTCACCAATTAACCCGCTGATAAACTGACAGACTCACTAACAAATACATTAGACCGGAGACCTTTAGAAGCTGACACTGCATTACTTTGTTTAGTCTATAATATGTCCGTAAAAACACACACACGCATGCACATACACGATACACATACATTTAGTGTACAAACACACACATTTTAGATATACAGCCTGCGGCTTGTGGTCGGAATGAATGAGTCAATGTCCGACTCATGCTATCAGTCCCTAAGAAACAGACAAGCACACCTGCCTTCAGCAAGGGTGGATTTTATTTAGAGTTGTGATTTGAGTATCTAACACAACGTTCACTCTGTTTGTGAAGGGGTAAATGTTCGTCCTGGCATGCAGAACTCCGGCTGAACTTGTCTCAACAATCGACAGCGGGACACATTTAGAAACATACACGATCTTAGATCTTTCAGATGACAGTAAGTCGCTTTGGATGAAAGTGTTTGCTTTGGATAAAAATGTATTTTTTTTCATAGGATAGGAGAGCAGATAATAGTCTGAAATGTTTGTTCTCCTTGTGTGATTTCAAAACCACATAACCACCACTTCCTGAACTATTCTCCTTAGCAACCAGCAACCGACATACACAATTAATTCCATGTAGTTTACATTAATTCCCTTTCCGATCTAAAACCCCTAGACAGATCGAGTTCCTCTATATATGTTCCTCACCTATAAAATGTAATTACTCACAATTGCAAAATAACAGAAACCACATCCACCCTCTTACTTTTCATGTTATTTTTTACATTTCCTGTGGAATCTATAAAGTTAGTTATTTTATGGTCAAATTAATGAAACCAGGTTGTGAGAACACAGTCTGACCACGCCCTATTTACAGAAGCCTTTATGATAAGAACATTACCATCAAGTGGTCTCTCACGTTTTTAATCACCATCAGGTATTACCACATGGTGTGATCCAAGGACACCCCATGAGAGTCCATACTTATGCTGCGTTCATAACCAAGTGAGAAGGTGGTATTTACCACATACGACTGGGAAAAATCCACTTGAACACTCTTTCAACTCATAATTACTAGTGGTAAAATCCTCTATCATCCCTGAACTCCGACATCTCCCACATGCTGACCTCTGATGTCACCTACTAAGGAAATGACCTCCATAACAGCATTTAGACAGTTAAACGCAACAACAAAACATTATTTATAAAGCTATCTACTAATATGTCTGGCGGCCTAGGGAAACCCTTGACTTCGTGAAATTTAGACTGATTGATTTCTTTATTGTTCTGAACACTACAAGCTGTCCAGATCCAGATATTTTTAAATCACTGAGATAGCTTTATCAGAACCTGAGTTATGAGCTTTTAAATTTGACTTCAGACAAAATGTTAAAACTGAGAAAACGACAATGAAAGATTCCATGAAGTTTATTTCTAATTCCATTGAGACGCGTGAGAGAAAAACAACTTGATTGTTTCAAACGAGATGGTCACTATATTTATTATTTTTAAAACAGCAACTGCTGGTATTGTTTGCATGAAATAATCAAATTATTATACGTAAGAGATAATCAATGAGGGGCTATGAGTTCTATGAAAAATAATGAACGACGTGGAAGGTGTGTTCCAAGATGCGCTAGTTGCATTATTTTCCAGAGAACGCATAGAACCCCAAGTTGATTATCCTTTTCATACCATGGCTATAATTGAACACTTTTACCACTAGAAATGGTCATTTGCCACTAGAAATGGTCATTTGCCGGTAGAAATGTGTTCAACACAGCATGTCTTCAAACTTGTCTTCAATAGTATTCACTCCAACAACATTGGCTATAGCCACCTTAAACAAATAAATAGTAGATGCAGGTAGTGAAGACCTGAGAGTTTATAAAGACTAGCTAGTGCATTGTGTACTTAACTAGCTAGCTAATTAACTAGCGTAACATACCTTGCTCCTCAGTGAAGATGCTTTCTCATCTCTCCATCCATGATGAGGTGACTGACGATCGTAAAGTAATCCTTGATTACCAGTAATTCAGCGCATACTGGCAACTTTGCTCAAAGTAATGACAACTAACTATGTAAATCAAACAACAAGCCACATCGCTATTTTTCGGAAAAGTCTGCTGTCAGCTTCAACGATGATTGATTACAACTAAAAAACGTGACGACGGCGTACGTGTGCTACTTTGATAGGAACCCAATCCCAATCACGCCCCTTCTTGCCTGTGCACTCATTCACACCCCCTCAAAGATTAAAATCAGTGGATTGTTGTAACTGTGTTGGTAGATAATTCATCTACACCCTATCCAATGCTTTTACATCTTGAGGGGAGTACAGGCGATTGGCTAGCAAGAAATTGAATGTGGTTCAAAATGACAGATAGGAAATGATAGCAAGATGTCTCTCGCTTCCAACAAGTTTAAGAATAGGATATCGATTGCTTCGCTACCTAAAATCCAAATGATTCTCAACTGCTGAAATTACTGTTCATATTTGGATCACTTTTCATGTCATTCTGGCCTACACACTGATCAAGCAACATCGGAAGAAAGTGGGAACCTCTTTTATGAACGTTTAGCTTACGGCTACTTCTAGACAAAATGAAAATCCGACCCACTTGTATTCATAAATAGATTGTTGATTGTAAATTACAACTTTATACAACTACATTACTAACTAGCTAGGTAATTATTTGGTGTCTAAATCAGCCTGATTTCATTCATCTATAGCATGTTACGCTATCTTCAATGGGCCAAGTCTGCTGCGACACTCTCAGGGAAGTTTGAGATAACTATTTTTCTTATGTAATCATACAATATCGTTATATTACAATAAAGTAAAGGATTTAAAGTATCCGAAACAACCAAAATCGCACTTTCCGCAGAAACTGAATTTCGTTGCATTTTGGCTTTTTTCCAACAATAAGTTGGTGCGACATCCGATGGGTTCTCGTAGGCAGCATCACATTTGATTTTTTTAACACTATCATTTGTTTACAAGCATGATAAGCTGTACTTCTAGTTTATGGTTGACACAGCTTGTTAGCCATTAGCCAATCGGCGTATCTCAACGAGTTCAAATCACGTGAATGCATCCAACTGGTATTTATGACTTCACAACTGGTAAATACCACCTTCCCACTTGGTTATGAATGCAGCATTAGCACATTCCAGGTAGGGCTTTCACACCTGGGTATGAGCACACCCACTGTAGCCCACCTGGGGTATGAAGCATAGCACTGAGGTCATAAGGTCATCCCTTTGGTAACAATGACACTTTTTATTTATTTTATTTTATTTAACCTTTATTTAACTAGGCAAGTCAGTTAAGAACAAATTCTCATTTATAATGACGGCACACCTGCAGGGTCAGCCATAGTAGTACGGCGCCCCTGGAGCAAATGAGTGTTAAGCGCCTTGCTCAAGACCACTGACTGATTGAACTGTGTTCCTTACATAGTCATTGATGGAGAGGCAGGGGGTGTGTGAGAGAGAGCGAGAGAGAGAGAGAGAGAGAGAGAGAGAGAGAGAGAGAGAGAGAGAGAGAGAGAGAGAGAGAGAGAGAGAGCGAGAGAGAGAGAGAGAGACGGAAAGTGAGAGATAGAAAGAAATGAACAAAAAAGGGAAAGAGTGGCTAAGGGAGAAACGAAGAGAGTGAGAGAAAGTAAGGAGGCAGTGAACACTTTCTCCCAAGAGAGCAGCTGAGACATGGCAGTGTTACAGTTGGTGAGAGATGCCATTCGCCTGGGGGGGTAGCCGGCCAACTAGTAGTGACAGAGAGGACTGTTGTGTAACAGAAAGGTTCCCTTGGCGTGACATCAGCACGGGGACAGGGGGACAGAGGGGAGGGGGACAGGAGGGGAAGTGTCATAGTCAATTATCCCACTATTTCACTCACGGGTGAGATTTTGTGTAGGCTGTACAGTGTTCTGTACACTGGGTACGACAGCATTTGTCCCTTTTTGTAAAGGGAGCCACGTTAAAAAGCAACTCTACTGTATAGGCCTACGTTATATGTCTGAAGTCAAGAACAGGACAGACAACCCAGTCAGTGACATCTAACCACCTGTAATAATGCCGTGTTAAAGTGCTTATAGGAACTCTGAAATGTCCAACTTGCTAACTAGTTGTAGTTAAACCACGTGCCGCATTCAACCAATTACCATGTCGGAAATGTCTGAGTTTCCTAGTTCCGACTATCATGGAACGCACTAAAGCATCAAGCTTGGTCATGTCCACACTCTCTTATCAGCCAAACCAAACAGAGACACTCTCAATTGTCTTTGAGAAGTCCATAACCCTGTTTGCACAAGCTCACAATAATGCCCCTGGGGATTACAAGACGTAGTGAATTAAGTGTCAGGGACCTCATGAACTTGTCTCCAAACATGAAGACTTTTCACTGTAAGAAATGTTTAAGTTTCTTTGTTTCTTTAAGCTCTGCAAGTTTCCCCACATAGACACAGAGAAAGGAGAGACAAGCCGAGACAAACATACAAAGAGACTCTTTCCTGTCTAGATTATAGCCTTTGTCTTGTTCATTTTCCATAAGACATTAACGACCAAGAGTCTGTTTTTTGAAATCTAACAATAAAACCTACATAAAAACATGAGTCAGATCAGTTCCATACTACTGTGTGTCTAGACCTCCCCAACCTTCAGAAACACCTTATACTAACTCAGCTTTACTATTCCGAAGCTCCCTGACAACACCAAGATGGACCAAAACATCAAACAGATGGTAACCAACAGCAGTCTTCCCTTCCACAGATGACACACTTGGTAACCGTCCAGGTCTCTACACAACACAGCCCAGGAAAGTAGCAACGCCATGAGCAGCAAACAAACCATGGATGAAGAGTAGGAGAATGAATGGATGAAAAAGAAGGATAGAGGGGTGAATGTGAAAGAGAGGAAAGTGATTATTGAGAGAAGGTGAGGAGGAAATCCAGACAGTTCAGGGAAGGGGTGACTATGTAGTGTCAGTCGCTGTGACACTGGGAGGAAGAAAAATCTGTAAAAAAAAACAGCAAAGACAGAACTTGCCCAGGGAATGAAACACACGATTGAAACCATTGATACAAAGGAACGCTTAATTCACAACAGCTCACAGAAAAGGATGGAATGAAAGAGAAATATGGGAGAGAGGAAAATAAAGGATGTAGGAGGGAGAAAGGGAGTGGGAAAGAAAGAGTGAGATGAGGGAACAAACAGAGGGAGAGGAGGGGCTTTGAACTGGGTTATTTTGCAAATTAGTTGTCTCATTGGATCGGGTAGCCATATTTGTCATGGTAGCATGCCAGTGACAGATAATAGCAGGGAAAACTACAGGATGTTGGCAGAGAGTTGTTCTCAGGTGGGCCAGTGTGGCTCAGCCCGGGCAGGCAGGTGTGGGATGGGATGTGGTGGCTGATGCTGAGGCTTCCTCTGACATGATTAAACTGCTACCAGGGGCAGGGTGGTAACTAACTGGTGCTTTCTGACTCATCCCATTTCCCCCATGCTAGTCTCTTTCATGTGGTGGAATGGAACAGTGTAGGAATCCTGCAAAATCCATGTCTGTCATGGCTGAAACTGTTGGGAAAATATTGCTATTACACTCTTAGAGAAAAAGGTGCTATCTACAAAGGTGCTACCTAAAAGGGTTCTTTGGCTGTCTCCATTGGAGAACCCTTTGAAGAACCCTTATTGATTCCAGGTATAACCCTTTTGGTTCCATGTAAAACCCTTTTGGTTCCATGTATAGTATAGTTAACCATGCAAATACTCCCTATTTATCTATATCAACTTGCAATATTTTTATCTATTTTTTTTTCACCTGACACTCAATGTATATGTATAGTGTACATATTAAGCCATCCATACTATGCAATGTCTTTTAATAGCTTTTTTGCACTATTTTTATACTTTTTCATACTGCCGCTCTATGTATCATGTATCAGTCTTTTGTGTATTCTCGTTCTGGCATTTTGCACCTGCCCTGTGTTTTTTCGTAGCTGCTTGACAAAGAAATTTCCCCTCGGGGATCAATAAAGTACCTATCTAACTTTCTATCTATGTATCTATGTATCTATCTATCTATCTATGTAGAATCCTTTTTTCTAAGAGTGTGGGTAGATCACCAGTTAGCATTACAGCTCATATTTTACATATATTTAACCAGGCAAGTCAGTTAAGAACAAATTCTTATTTACAATGACGGCCTACCTACAGGGTCAGCCCCTGGAGCAAATTAGGGTTAAGTGCCTTGCTCAAGGACACATCAACAGGTTTTTTTCACTTTGTCGGCTCTGGTATTCGAACCAGTGACCTTTCTGTTACTGGCCCAACGCTCTAACCGCTAGGCTACCTGCCGCTATATATTTGCCAGTCATTCTGCTAGTCACTTAGATGTGCGGGAATGGATGAAAACAATTTCAGTCAAGACATACAGTACATGGATATTTCAGATATATTAAGTTTGGAATTTAAAGAACAACAGCTAAGATTCCTACACTGTTCCATTCAAAGACACTAGCATGGGAGAAATGAGACCACCTGAGAACAACTCTCTGCCAGCATATACAGTAGGCCTGGCTGTAGTTTTCCCTGCTACTACTTAAACAGGGTGGGGTAAGCCCGCTGAGTATACCTTCATTGCCCCCAGCCTCATATAAAATGGCTACAACATTTTGATGGACCTTTGGAAATAAACCTCTTGAAATGAACGCCAGTGACACCAGTTCCCAACATGGGTAGACATGCAAGGGGCCCAGCTGTTCAGAGTGTGAAATATCTTCTTTTTAAGACTTTAAGGTCGTTCCATGAAATGAGTCCCTTTTGGGCAGTATAACTTTATAAATTGCAACATTCAAAGCTGGTTGTGTGCAACAGGGATCGGCAATTGAATGCAAACTTCACAAAAAGTATATTAAATTGTTAAAACATTTCTAGCCTGTCTATATATGGGTAACAGGGTTGACGTGTTATGCTTGACCCATTTAGTTTTCCACCACATAACACCAGAAAATATACAAATAGTAGAACCAGCTCACCTGCTTTTATAATATGATGATTTGACTATTAGATGTTCAATGTTTTTTTTTTAAATGTTTTTTAAAAGGAATAGTTTCACCGTATTAAAACGTAACAGGGTTGACCCTAAAATGAGGGACAGGTTGAATCACTAATAAAAATATATAAAAAATAATCTTCAGAAAGCAACAAAATAACTAGGGGTTTACAACGAAACTTGAAGAATGTTAGGGATAAGTGGGTTAAAAATCATAGAGTACACAGAGCGGCATGAATTCATAATTCAGAAGTCTTTATTCATATAAAAAAATCAGAATAATTGAATTGTCCATGTGGTCTATATTAAAGGTAAATTCATCATGGAATGAATCATGAATGAAAGCCTGTTTAGAAGGGTCTTCTCTAAGAGTTCAAACTCTGCTTTTTTCTTCTTTGGATTATAAAGTCTAATGAAGCAGGTGATTTCAGCATTCTGATGATGGATGCTGGGGTAATGAGATATGCTTACCCGGAAGGCTACAATTTGAGTTAGTCTGAGACTGTGAAGCAATAGAAGTAGCCTACACTGTAAAACCGTGAAAAATGTGACACGTTTTATAACCTTAAAACTTAAACATTGGGCATTCACATTTGCCAATGAGTGTTCTCATCTTCAACACATGCGTTTAGAATGCAAGATAACAAATTATAATCAGCTTTTTCCAGTCATTTTCCAACCAGGAGAACATTTATATCTCTTAAGTGTTCAGATTTGAAAAACCTGTGTTAACTTCCCCATCGTGCCATTAGTCATTAGAAATGAGTGTGACTTTCCATGCCTTTTATTCAGATCAGTGTTAGGAATGTCTGTCACCTTACATACATTTCAACACAGCTGAACAGGACATTTGATTCAAGAAATATTTTCAATCGTGTGGTGTTGTTGTTACTTGACAGTGTTTAATTAATTTCCAATCACTCTCTTAGAGTGAACAAGATGTGGGCGGGGCCATATTATCCTATTTCCCAGCATGCTTTGTTGCAGGTTGATTTTTAGAGTAGTTTGTTGTAATATGTGTTTCCTCACGCACATTTTTTAAAAACTATTCCAATCTGTAAGGGGTTGATGTTCGCTCCAGTTTACATTGTTTATGTAGTCTTCTTTGTTACGTTTTTCAACATAGCAGTCAGAGATAGATAGATAGATAGATAGATAGATAGATAGATAGATAGATAGATAGATAGATAGATAGATAGATAGATAGATAGATAGATAGATAGATAGATAGATAGATAGATAGATAGATAGATAGATAGATAGATACTTTATTGATCCCCGAGGGGAAATGTCTTTGTCAAGCAGCTACAACAAAAACACAGGGCAGATACAAAAAATGTTGAGTGCAGGTTTGAGGGTGATATATATTCAAATCGTTGGACATCCTCCCTCTGGCTTTATGCCTATAGGAATTACTAATCACTTCACAAGCCAGTGTATTGTGACTTGCGGGACTGATGCAGCCCATCAGCCAGGATTTAAAGACCACAATGTCAAGTATAACTAGGCCTAACACTTATTGAATGCAACAACCATGTCTCTGTAACTAACAAACACAGTCATGGGTGAGTATCTCTCACATTCGCTCGAAAGGCATGCTGGGAAATACGGCTTTACACACTACAGTGTTAAAACAACACCACCAGTGTTTAGTGTTTAAAAATTAATCACCTTGTGCTGAATAAATATATTACTGTGTTTAAAAGTGTTACAGCAATCTAAAAAAACTGATGTGTTTTTCATTTCAATTCTAAATGTATTGACGTGTTCAAAAAGTGTTACAGACAAGTGTTTAGTTATGTTTTCAGATCCTAAACACTTGGTTTTACAGTGTAGTCTGAATCTGTATCAAAAACCTGATTTAAAAACAATTAGGCATAATGTTGCACCCCAAGAAGAATAGTTGCTGCCTCTGAAAAACTAATGGGATCCAAATAAATTTGAGTAAAAAAATAAAATCTATAATTTTAATAATTTATCGACAAACTGCTGATCAGTTGTCTGGTCTTGTTCAAGTGCTTTTACCTCCGGGATAATGGTGATTTGTGGTTGGCTGATTGATTGACAGGCATATATTTATATGTGTTTAAGCACCACCAGGCTAGAGCAGACATGAATAAACCAAAGAAGCATGCGCCATAGAAACGGTAGCACTTTTATTAAGTGAGTAAGAACCGTGCGTAATGCATGTCCCGCGGCCACGACCGTATAAAGCCGCACTGATAGGCTAACACATTTAGGTCTGTTACGATTCTATATTAAATCGCCAGTAATTACACTTCATAGGCTAATCCAATTGGTTAATTAAATCTATTTAACGTTTAACTACAAAAGGATGCGATAGCCTTTGCATAACTTTGCGCCTGAGAGGCACATCGTTTCTTTTTGACAAATGCGCCAGCATTCCGGCAATTGTCTCATTAATTAGACCAGTAAATCAACGTTTCAGTGGCATGGGTACTTGAGGACCCGTTCCTCCACTTCCTGCAGCCTCTCCGCCGCCGCATCCGCGCTCACAACGGACGGCAACGACATCACCTGACAACCTTCCAAGTCCTCACTCACCTTTCCACTTGTAGCATAATAATCCACCCGTCTCCCTGTTCTTCCCCCACGTATGCTGCGAGTTAATCAATTAATAGGCAAAGTATATGTATATTCACTCTGTCACTCCAGTCCGTTGTCAGATAGCTTCCTCTGCTTCATAAAGTTTACGAAGCGTCCCGTGGCGCATCCCGGGTCCCGCGAAAGGAGAGTCAGTGTCGTGTTTAATTTAGCTGTGACACAGGCAGATTGGATGGCTCAAATTGGGCAGAAACTGCAGTACTGGCAGTGCAGACGTGTTCGGATGCCTGAAATCGAGTATTGAGCAATTCCCTCGTTGTTTTTTCTCACTTTCTCTCACTCCCTCCCAGACCGGGAGCTGGGGGTTCGTACGCTCTACCCGCCCTCATGAGCAGCAGCCAATGGCGCGAAGGACTTCGTGCGTCAATTAAACATTTGCCGCTTTACCGCTGTAGCTTTTTACCCTGGAGTAAGAGGTATATAGCCCATAGGCTGACCCAAACTCAGAGATTGTTTTCCTATTGTCATTTCAGAGCCTATGTTACCAAGCTATACCACAAAACAGAGGTCTTGTTCAATGGTGGTCCCCTACCCACTGTACACAATAGGCTACAGAAATAGCCTATTACTGTATAATATATGACCTTCACCTAATGGTTTCACGAAAGACCATTGTCTGTTTCCTCTCCAACATTAAATAAAGGGCTTGTCTGTCCCATAAATGACAGATCCATTTGCTCATAAAAGTTGTGACATCTCCAGATTTTTAGATGATCAAGCTGACAAAATGCACATCCAATTAGGCATTTTTCTCATAGCAAAACAATTTCATTTATTTTTATTTTTGCCTACATGACGTGATTAATCTTTCAGACTTCTTCTAAAGCTGCAGCCCTGTGCAAGTGCACAGCAAATTCTCCAGTCTTAAATCAACACTGAGAGTGTTACATTTAACACTGGTCCAGTGTCTATATGGGTCCACACTTTTCAGTGTTAAATTAACACACGGTCAGTACTTCTGCTGGTCTGCGCTGGGTGGTTGGTGGTCAGTTGGTCCTGGTCTGGTCACTACTTCTGCTGGTCTGCGCTGGGTGGTTGGTGGTCAGTTGGTCCTGGTCTGGTCACTACTTCTGCTGGTCTGCGCTGGGTGGTTGGTGGTCAGTTGGTCCTGGTCTGGTCACTACTTCTGCTGGTCTGCGCTGGGTGGTTGGTGGTCAGTTGGTCCTGGTCTGGTCACTACTTCTGCTGGTCTGCGCTGGGTGGTTGGTGGTCAGTTGGTCCTGGTCTGGTCACTATTTCTGCTGGCCTGCGCTGGGTGGTTGGTGGTCAGTTGGTCCTGGCCTGGTCATTACTTCTGCTGGTCTGCGCTGGGTGGTTGGTGGTCAGTTGGTCCTGGTCTGGTCACTATTTCTGCTGGTCTGCGCTGGGTGGTTGGTGGTCAGTTGGTCCTGGTCTGTGGAGGGTAAATAGAAAAAAAGAAAGGCAGAGGAGGAGAGCTGCAGGCCAAGTACAGAGGGAGGAAGGCTTACCTCCGCAGCACTTTACTCACCTCAAGGCCTGCAGTCTGTCGTCTCTTCCTCAGGGTTCTGCTTCTGGATGGTCCGTGGACTGGGGAGTCAGCCGCGGTCAAGCCACTGTTAACCTTCCGTCTTCCCCAGTCCTTTTGGCCTTGTCCGATGGACCAGAGAGACAGCGCCAGCCGTGGTCAAGCTACTGTTACCGTTGCTGCCATCTGGTCTGTCCATAGAAAAGGTTAGTAAGAGAGAAGGTAGAGAGAGGGACACAACCCCAGAAAATCTCCACCACACAGGGTTGTGTTTAATGAAGAGAAACCAGAGTCGAAAAGGGATTCAGAATGATTGCCGGGTTGGGAGGACTGAGATATGAGACTAACTAAACAATTTAAACATTTCAGTAACGAGTGAAGTCAAATTAACAGATTGGATTAGTTTAGAAAAATGTATCTTATTTATGTTTCAGTAGCATAAGATTAATTAATTGATGTAAAAACATAGATATTAAAACAAACAATTTAAAAAATCTACCTGCAATAGCGCATGCTCGGAAATATGAAAATGATGGGTGTGGTTTTGGTTTAACACTGGTTATTAACACCAACACTGGGGTTATTTTACACCAATGAGTTAATAAAAACACCTGAATCAACACTTGGTAACATAGGCCAATTTGCTGTGTATAAGCAGCCCAAAAATACAGCCCACCGTAGCTTGTTCGGAAGAGAAAAAAAATGTTAAGTGGGTGGATGGGAGGAAAATAGATCATTGCCTGTCTATCTGTTTTGTTTTCATGCCCATGTAGTAAGGACTTGGTAGGTGTACTCTTACTAGTGTTTAGTATGTTTGGGGTGGGTTGACATGGGTCAAAGTAGCGTGAGTTCTCAGTTGACAGACGTGCATGTTTAAGCATATCAGTCAGGGGCTACAAAATGCCATTACTGTCTTGACATGCTGTACAGATTAGGGAGTTTTCTATTTTAAAAATCTATACAAGGTATACTGTGTGTGTGTATGCGTGTGTCTGTAAAGAAGGGGAAACTGTGCTAGGCAGATGTGCAGCTCTGACTCTCTTTAAGCAGTCAACAAAACTACAACCATAACCAAAACACATTCCATTCCAGGACTCTGCATGTTCTACTGATGCTTCTGCTTTAAGATGTGGTTGGAAGAGGAGACAGAAACAAGGGTATACTGACTGGGTATACTGTGGTTAGCCTTCTGCCTCCCTAAACCCAGCAGTCATACAGTCACTGACCCAAGTCATGCTTTTTTTATACATATTTATACAACGGGTGGGCCTAATCCTGAATGCTGATTGGTTAAAAACACATTCTAGCCGGTGTCTATTCCACAAGTTAACACCGGCTAAATCTATGCCCAATCCACTGTCTCATCAGCCCAGCCAGGCAAGTTATAAACTTGATCCACACTATAAAAAGCATCTAGACATTATTGCACATTTCTTTTAGACTAACATTTAGTTTTCAACAGCGGAGGTTTGAATAAACCTTGCTGTCTGTCTCTCCGACATTTGCAACGTTGTTTCAATATTCAAATTTGATTTCCAGCTGTCCCATAGCAATGAACGGGACAAGACAGACAGACAGAAAGCGTTTCTGAGCCAGTCAAAATCATGAATCAGCTGGCATCATTTTAATGGATATATACAAAGACATGTCAATTGAAAAAAGGTAAAACGAAACAAAGTGTTTCCAGCTTCAGTTTGAAGTGATTGTGTTAGCTGTGTTGTTGGCTAGCTCCTCTGAACAACAGTGTCCTGACCAGATAACACATTTTCTATGCCAGGTGAAATCGCTCCTCATTGGCTTATTGTTTTGGATGTGTCCAAATAAACGTCACTAGAAAACAGCTTAAACAAATGCAATTGCAGCTACTGTTGTTATTCTGGCTGCACTGTTTGATGTGACTGTAAGTTAGCCGTAGTTGGCTAGCTAGCAAGCCTGGGATAATAACGTTGCCAGCCAGTATGGCAATGGAACATTTAGAACGAACGACTGGGTCGCGTTCATAGATACAGAACAAAAAGACTGAACGACTGGGTCGCGTCTCTGGCAACCGAACCGATAGAACAAACGACCAGCTGGCTTGGGTAGCAACCCTAGGTTTGTGTCGGGACTATATCTTGTGGAAGGATGAAACAGTATGAATAAATTCATGAAGATAGGTCAATCATTATTTGAATATGTTTGTAAACTGTTGTATAAAGGTGATCATGCTTTCGAAGCCGATGTTTGGAGGATATATTGGCACGGCTTGCCGGCCATCGACTTCTCCTTGGGCCTAACAACACCCGTCCCAATATATCCTCCAAACACTGACTTTGAGGGCATTATCACTTACAGCGGGTGAAATAAGTATTGAACACGTCACCATTTTTCTCAGTAAATATATTTCCAAAGGTGCTATTGACATGAAAATTTCACCAGATGTTGGTAACAACCCACTAATCCATACATACAAAGAAACCAAAACAAATAAGTTCAGAAATTAAGTTATGTGTAATAATGTGAAATGACACAGGGAAAAAGTATTGAACACATGAAGAAAGGGAGGTTCAAAAAGGCATGGAAAGCCAAGACAACAGCTGAAAACTATCAGTAATTAAAAAGCAATCCAGCCCCCTGTCAGTGCAAATTAATATCAGCTGGTTCAGTCACAACTGATGGCCTACAAAAAGGTCTCATTGCCAAGGTGTCACACAATACACATCTTATGATGGGTAAAAGCAAAGAGCTGTCTCAAGACATTCGCAACATAATTGTTGCAAAACATAATGATGGCATTGGTTATAGGCTCATTTCTAAGCTTCTGAATGTTCCAGTGAGCACTGTTGGGGCCATAATACGGAAGTGGAAAGACAATCATTTCACCATAAATTAGCCTCGACCAGGTGCTCCTCGCAAGATTGAAAAGAATAATCAGAAGAGTTCCTCCACTTCCTGCAGCCAAGGACCACTTGTGGAGAGATTCAAAAAGACCTGCAATTAGCAGGTACTGTTGTCTCAAAGAAAACATTAAGTAATGCACTCCACCGCCATGGCCTGTATGCACACTCACCACAAAAGACTCCATTGCTGAAAAAAAAGCATGTTGAAGCTCGTTTAAAGTTTGCTGCACAACATTTGGAAAAGCCAGTGAAATACTGGGAGAATATAGTGTGGTCAGATGAGAGCAAAATTGAACTCTTTGGATGTCATAATACACACCATGTTTAGAGGAGAAATGGCACTGCACATCACCCTAAAAACACCATACCAACAGTGAAGTTTGGAGGTGGGAACATCATGGTGTGGGGCTGCTTTTCAGCAAATGGTACTGGCAAACTTCACATAATTGAAGGAAGGATGAATGGGCAAATTTACGAGGAGCACCTGGTCGAGGCAAATTTATGGTGAAATGATTGTCTTTCCACTTCCGTATTATGGCCCCAACAGTACTCACTGGAACATTCAGAAGCTTAGAAATGTGCATATAACCAATGCCATCATTATGTTTTGCAACAATTAGGTTGCGAATGTCTTGAGACAGCTCTTTGCTTTTACCCATCATGAGATGTGTATTGTGTGACACCTTGGCAATGAGACCTTTTTTTTGTAGGCCATAAGTTGTGACTGAACCAGCTGATATTAATTTGCACTGACAGTGGGCTGGATTGCTTTTTAATTACTGATAGTTTTCAGCTGTTGTCTTGGCTTTCCATGCCTTTTTGAACCTTCCTTTCTTCATGTGTTCAATACTTTTTCCCTGTGTCATTTCACATTATTACACATAACTTAATTTCTGAACGTATTTGTTTTGGTTTCTTTGTATGTATGGATTACTTGGGTTGTTACCAACATCTGGTGAAAATGTCATGTCAATAGCACCTTTGGAAATATATTTACTGAGAAAAATGGTGACGTGTTCAATACTTATTTCACCCGCTGTATATAAGGACATCATGCTACTTGCATAGCGAGTAACACTTTCTCCTGATTCAGCTTACACGAGGCTCAAACCCAGGACCTCTGCCATAGTGATGTGTCATGCGCAAAAGATGCGGCTCTGAGAGCCGATGCTTTGTAGTGAATCAGAAGAGCCGGCTCGCATCGAGTGAGAGCCGGCTCCCAGTTTTTTTCCTTTCGCTGCGTGCTTACAGGCAGAACTTTGTTTTGATTGGTCAGCAATCGCATCGCGGCCAATCAGATGTGAGGATATGGGATCATACCATTATGTAAAAACAGAGAGGGGGGTGAAGTGAAGCGGCACTCCACTGCAAGTTAATGAGTCGTAACAACGTTAATAACGACACTGTCTGTCAGATAGCGGTGAGGAGAGTGTGTGAGTCGTAACTATGAGTGACACCCGAAAGAGAAGCAGCATCTGGCTCCAGTTTAAAGACAATGGAAACAACAAAGCAGAGTGCGTTCACTGCAAGATGAAAATTACTTTAAGAGCAGGTTCCACCACAAACCTGCATAGACATATGAGAACTGTCCATCCTACAGTGCAGTTAGAGGAGAGAGGGCAAGCTAGCACCCCATCTACAGATCCTGGTGTGTCTCATCCCCAAAAAACAGCAACTGCAGCAGCATCTACTGGCTTCCCCACACATGCAGGTATAACCTCTCCTACTGCAGCTCAAAGCAAAATAAGCCAGTTTATACCCAAAGTGATGACCCCATCCAAACAGCACAGCATTGATGTAGAGCTAGCTAAAATGATAGCTACTGATTTCCAACCCTTTTCAATTGTGGAGGACAGAGGTTTTAAAAGTTTTGTCAAAACTTTAAATCCCACATACACTCTTCCCAGTAGAAAAACATTGTCCCAAACAACAATACCTAAACTATATGACACAGAACGGGCATTATGGCAAGTAAGGGTGAAACAAGCTCCATCAGTTTGCCTGACAACTGACTGCTGGACCTCCAGAACAACCTGCTCTTTCATGGCTGTCACTTGCCATTTCATTGAAAATTACAAGATGACATCTTGCCTTTTGGACTGCTTTGAGTTCACAGAGAGACACACTGCAGAAAACCTAGCAGATGAGCTAGTAAGAGTGGCAAAAGAGTGGCAAGTAGAGGACAAAGTAGTGTGCTGTGACAATGCAGCAAACATCACCAAAGCCATAAAAATTCTTAAGTGGACCCATCACCCATGTCTGGCACATACACTAAACCTCATGATTAGAGATGCCCTAAAGGTGGTCAAACCAACCGTGGATAAGGTGAAGGCTGTTGTGGAGTTTTTCCACAAAAGCACAGTTGCAACACAGAGGCTAAAGTCCTCACAGTGCCAGATGGGGATGCCTGAACTGAGGCCCAAACAAGAGTGTGCCACCAGGTGGAACTCAACATTTTATATGTTGAAACGAATTCTTGAAACAAAAGATGCCATCATCTCCACCCTGGCCCTCATCAACGCACCAGTTGATGCTCTATGTCAAGAGGAATGGGAGCTGGTGAAAGAGGTCTGCACCGTCCTGCAACCATTTGAGGAGGTGACTGTGGAAATAAGTGCAGACAGGTACCTTGGACCATTTTTTTTCACTACTACCATTCAGTCACTATTATACATTGCAGAAACAATACAGTATAATGTGCCACATATAATATGCCACAGACTTTAAAAAAAGCTTCATTTTAAAAGTTGCTGTTTCTCTCCCTCAGCTATGTTTCTGCCTCAAAAATGCTCCTGCTATGCAAAGGTTTGCAGCGTGTGACAGCCCAACAGACTGTAACCATGCAGAAAGGGAAAGAATTGGTTGCAGCTCTTTGTTCAGCCATGGACCGGAAATTTCTGCGTATGGAGTACAACACTGTCCACTCAGAAACCACATTATTGGATCCTAGGTTTAAAAAACTTGCATTCAATGACAACAGAGCTGTTGATGAGGCACTTCAGAGAATTAGTGCAGCAGCAAGATGCACCCCTAGCAGCCAGCCAGCTCCGCCATTAGAAGGCCAAGTGTATGAGGAACCACAAACCTCTGTTGTTTGGAGGCTTTTTGATGAAAGAGCTACAGGAGATGCTACAAGAAGAAATCCTACAGCTGATGCTATACTGGAGGTGAGGTCTTATCTTGAGGAGCCCATCATCCAACGAGCAGAAGACCCACTGAGCTGGTGGCAGGCCAAGGCCTCAGTCTTTCCACGCCTGGCGAAGGTGATGGAAGGGAGACTGTGTATTGTGGCAACATCGGTTCCTTCAGAGAGAATCTTCTCAAAAACAGGGCAGATAATCTCAGAAAGAAGAAATAGGATCAGTCCATCAAAGCTGAGGCATCTGATTTTTTTGAATGCCAATCTTCACTGAGGACATTAATACTGTTTGCTTGAGTTTGGTTCTAGTTCTGTTCTAGTTCAATTCTGTTTATTTGCTGTTTTTTTGTTGTTAATTTGTGCAAAAAAATGTTTGATTAAAATTATTAAAAACAAAAGAATGCTTTTGTAACAAAATAAATTCATAAAAACACTGCACATGAAAGGGTTTTCAACACACAAACCATTTTTTTTTTTTAAAGTTAGGGTAAAATAAAGGCCTACAAAAAAATCCTAAATTAAGAGCCGTTCAGGAGTCGAAAGAGCCGGCTCTTCTTTGGGAGCTGAGCCAAAAGAGCCGGCTCTCGGAAAAGAGCCGAACTTCCCATCACTACTCTGCCATGCTAAAACACGTGACCACCCTCCTGAAATGTCTTACCAGTTGGTGCCACCAAAAAGTTGACAATTTGGCTGCGCAAGGGACGACATTTCAGTCGTAGGAGTACGTTTCACACACCCCCATGAATACATAGTAGAAAGCTAGGACTACAACAAATGACCAACACACACACACACACACACAGCCAAGACCCCAGAGCCATTTCAACCATGCTGCCTTTACACAACCAGGACAACATGGAATACATAAACATTGTCTTTTACTTTGACCTGACTTTGACCTGCCAACTACAACCGGATCTGTTTCACCTGACTTGTGATTGTCTCCAACCCCCACCAGGTGTCTCCCATTACCTTGTGTATTTACAGTATACCCGCATTTTGTTTGTCTGTTGCCAGTACGTCTTGACATGTCAAGTCCTACCAGCATGTTCCCATTTTTCCAGTGCTCTAGTTTTTGCTTTATCTAGTCTTCCCAGTTCTGACCTTTCTGCCTGTCCTGATCCTGATCCTGATCCTGACCCTGATCCTGCCTGCCGTCCTGTACCTACCTGACTCTGATTTTTTATTACGACTCTTTGCCTGCCTTGACCTACCGTTTGCCTGCCCCTTGTAATGTAATAAACTCTGAGTCTAGTACTATCTGCATCTGGGTCTTAGTTGTGATCGTGTGTTCCTCTTTCTTCTCAAATGCCACAGGAAAAGGACCAGACTGAGGAGCATTGAAATGAGAACAGAGTGTAAGGAAAATGTGTCACAGAACCTGTGTACCATATATGGCCCAGCTTAGTGGTTTAGCATTCCTGACCATTTAGTCAATTCATTGTGATGGGCAACTTGATGTGTCAGTACATTGTGTACTTCTAGGACAAGAATAGAGCAATAAAAAGGGTCTTATTTTCAGGGTTTTTCATCTATTTACCAACGTCCTCTGACCTAAGATGTATGAAGACAGACCAGGCATGAGGGATGAAAAACACATTGTTAGAAGGAATGAAAGAGGCAACAGAAAACAGAAAATCCAGTGCATGTGTAACATGAATGCAGGGAGTCAGGAAGCAGGTGCAGTTTGGCGGAGCTCCCCTCGATGTCCAAGGGAAGTGGAGGAGTGTCGTGGGGGACGGCATCAACCAGGGGACCAGAAACCACCGGCCTGAAGAGGGAAACATGAAAAGATGGTGAGATTTGGTAGTTAGTGGGGAGTTGTAATATGTAAGTTACGTCGTTGACCTTCCGGAGGACATTGAACGGCCCCACAAACCAGGGACTCAGCTTCTTACAGGGCAGGTGGAGCGGGAGGTTCCTGGTGGAGAGCCAGACGCGATCACCAGGATGGAACATGGGAGCCTCACAGCAGTGGCAATCCGCCTGCTCTTTCTGACGCTGGACGGCACGCTGGAGTCTCATGTGGGCATTGTTCCATACCTCTTCTGCATGCCTGAACCACTCGTACACTGCAGGAGCTTGAGCCTGCCTTGGCTGATAACCTAGAACACACTGGAAGGGAGTCAGCCCCGAGGAGGAGTATTGCAAGATCATGGACAGATGAGATCAGGGATGCTGAGACACGGGAAGGAGTTTCCCTGCTGGTGCGTTCCGGTGGGATTTGGATTGGGCACATACTGAACAGGAGTTGACATAACGAATTAAGTCCTAGGTAAGCCACCAGTACTTTCCAGAGATGGATGGAATGGTGCGGGTGATACCTGGATGTCCAGCGACGACAGCTGTCTGCACCCAGGTAAATAGCCAATTCCTTATCCCCGTGGGAACGTAGGTGCGCTCAGGAGGATAGGTGGCAGGTGCGGGTTCCCTCTCCAGGGCCTGGCGAATGTCCACATCTACATCCCAGAGCACGGGTCTACAGCTCGAGAGGGCAGGATTATGGGTTCACTCAAGACAGGAACCTCTCGAATTGTAGAGAAGGGGCGGCTTTGATGTTTTTTTTAACCTGGGCAATATGACAGCGTGAAATTGAATCTGGTGGAGAAAAGGGCCCACCTGGCTTGGCGCAGGTTCAGTCGCCTCACTGTCCATATGTACTCCAGGTTCCGATGGTCAGGGAAGATGAGATATGGGCCCTCCAGCCAGTGTCTCCACTCCTCTAATGCTAACTTCACCGCCAGGAGCTCCCGATCGCCAACATCATACTTCCTCTCTGCAGGAGACAGCTTTTTGAGTAATGTGCTCATGGATACAATTTCTGTGGATTACCTTGACGTTGAGACAGGACAGCCCCCACACCTACTTCTGAAGTGTCCACCTCCACCACGAAGGGCAGCATAGGATCTGGATATTTAAGCATCGGGGCAGAGGTGAAACAACCCTTCAGTCAGATGCAGAATTTCATCCCAACTTCTGGGGACCACTCTTGAGGAGAGAGGTGAGAGGAGAGGAGATCGAGCAAAAAGTTGGCAAATCCCAAAAAACAGCATCCACCTTTCTCTCATCCATCATGACTCCTTGCTGGTAACCCAAAAAGGAGACCTGCTGATGGAATTGGCACTTCTCTGCCTTGACGTACAGGTGGTTGGCCAGGAGGCTTTCCAGGACTACTCAGGCGTGAGCGATGTGCTCCTCCAAGGTAGACCAGAATGTCGTCGATATACAAAACCAGGCCCCGCGGAGTTATTTAGCGGCCGGCAACAACGGGAGAGGGTAGCGGTACTTCGTGGTGATGGAATTCAGATTTCTGTAATCGCTATACGGGCGCAATCCTACGACCGTCTTGGCCCTGAAGTAGAAGTCTGCCGATGCAGGGGAGGTGGACATGGGAAAGAAACCCTGCTGGAGAGCCTCCTGGATGTACTCCTCCATAGCCTTGCGTTTTGGCCACCGACAGAGTGTAGAAGCGGCAGCGCAGAGGCACAGAGCCTGCAAGCAGGTCGATGGCACAGTCCCAGGGGCGATGAGGAGGGAGACAGGCGGCGCGGGTCTTGGAAAAAAACACCAGGAAAGGGTAAGCAGGTCTTCCGGCATTCGGGTGCCCAGTCTGTGATTTTCGACCTCAAGGATGATCTTGTGTACGGGTGCACTGATGATGAGGAAGGGAAGGCTTTCTTGATGTATGGATTCCACGGTGAGGGTGAGTGGTGCTGGGATGTGTGTGGTTGTCCCAGATCCTAGTGGTTTGACTATCCAGCGCTTGAACCGGACAAGGAGAGGAGAGCGGGTATGAGGTGATGCTAAGGGAGGAGGCGAGTGGTGTGTGTGTTTGTGTGTGTATGTGCGCGTGTGTGTGCGTTCAATACTGCATTGCCAGCTGTTGACCAAATAACAGGCAGAAAAGTATGGTTGGTTACCTTTGACTAAGGGTGGCCATTTTGAATAATTTTACGCCATGTTCCTTTGGCATGACCATACAAAAAAGGATTCACAGGGAGGAGGACACTGGGCCAAGCTTCCTGGCATCCAAGATCTCTATACCAGGCGGTGTCAGAGGAAGGCCCTAAAATTAGTCAAAGACTCCAGTCACCCTAGACATAGACTGTTCTCTCTGCTACCGCACGGTAAGCGGTACCGGAGCACCAAGTCTAGGACCAAAAGGCTTCTTAACAGCTTCTACCCCCAAGCCATCAGACTCCTGAACAGCTAAATCAAAGGGCCACCAGACCCCTCTTTTACGCTGCTGCTACTCTCTGTTTACTATCTAATGCATAGTCACTTTAGCTCTACCTACATATTACAACAATTACCTCGACTAACCGGTGCTGTTTAATTATTTGTTACTTTTATTAAAGTAAAGTATTGTTGGTTAAGGGCTTGTAGGTCAGCATATCACTGTAAGGTCTACACCTGTTGTATTGTTGGTTAAGGGCTTGTAGGTCAGCATATCACTGTAAGGTCTACACCTGTTGCATTGTTGGTTAAGGGCTTGTAGGTCAGCATTTCACTGTAAGGTCTACACCTGTTGTATTGTTGGTTAAGGGCTTGTAGGTCAGCATATCACTGTAAGGTCTACACCTGTTGCATTGTTGGTTAAGGGCTTGTAGGTCAGCATTTCACTGTAAGGTCTACACCTGTTGCATTGTTGGTTAAGGGCTTGTAGGTCAGCATATCACTGTAAGGTCTACACCTGTTGTATTGTTGGTTAAGGGCTTGTAGGTCAGCATATCACTGTAAGGTCTACACCTGTTGTATTGTTGGTTAAGGGCTTGTAGGTCAGCATTTCACTGTAAGGTCTACACCTGTTGTATTGTTGGTTAAGGGCTTGTAGGTCAGCATATCACTGTAAGGTCTACACCTGTTGCATTGTTGGTTAAGGGCTTGTAGGTCAGCATATCACTGTAAGGTCTACACCTGTTGTATTGTTGGTTAAGGGCTTGTAGGTCAGCATATCACTGTAAGGTCTACACCTGTTGTATTTTTGGTTAAGGGCTTGTAGGTCAGCATATCACTGTAAGGTCTACACCTGTTGTATTGTTGGTTAAGGGCTTGTAGGTCAGCATATCACTGTAAGGTCTACACCTGTTGCATTGTTGGTTAAGGGCTTGTAGGTCAGCATATCACTGTAAGGTCTACACCTGTTGCATTGTTGGTTAAGGGCTTGTAGGTCAGCATATCACTGTAAGGTCTACACCTGTTGCATTGTTGGTTAAGGGCTTGTAGGTCAGCATATCACTGTAAGGTCTACACCTGTTGCATTGTTGGTTAAGGGCTTGTAGGTCAGCATATCACTGTAAGGTCTACACCTGTTGCATTGTTGGTTAAGGGCTTGTAGGTCAGCATATCACTGTAAGGTTTACACCTGTTGTATTGTTGGTTAAGGGCTTGTAGGTCAGCATATCACTGTAAGGTCTACACCTGTTGTATTGTTGGTTAAGGGCTTGTAGGTCAGCATTTCACTGTAAGGTCTACACCTGTTGCATTGTTGGTTAAGGGCTTGTAGGTCAGCATATCACTGTAAGGTCTACACCTGTTGCATTGTTGGTTAAGGGCTTGTAGGTCAGCATATCACTGTAAGGTCTACACCTGTTGCATTGTTGGTTAAGGGCTTGTAGGTCAGCATTTCACTGTAAGGTCTACACCTGTTGCATTGTTGGTTAAGGGCTTGTAGGTCAGCATATCACTGTAAGGTCTCCACCTGTTGCATTGTTGGTTAAGGGCTTGTAGGTCAGCATATCACTGTAAGGTCTACACCTGTTGCATTGTTGGTTAAGGGCTTGTAGGTCAGCAAATCACTGTAAGGTCTACACCTGTTGCATTGTTGGTTTAGGGCTTGTAGGTCAGCATATCACTGTAAGGTCTACACCTGTTGCATTGTTGGTTAAGGGCTTGTAGGTCAGCATATCACTGTAAGGTCTACACCTGTTGCATTGTTGGTTAAGGGCTTGTAGGTCAGCATATCACTGTAAGGTCTACACCTGTTGCATTGTTGGTTAAGGGCTTGTAGGTCAGCATATCACTGTAAGGTCTACACCTGTTGCATTGTTGTTTAAGGGCTTGTAGGTCAGCATATCACTGTAAGGTCTACACCTGTTGCATTGTTGGTTAAGGGCTTGTAGGTCAGCATATCACTGTAAGGTCTACACCTGTTGCATTGTTGGTTA
Organism: Thymallus thymallus; assembly: GCA_023634145.1. Lineage (NCBI taxonomy): Eukaryota > Metazoa > Chordata > Actinopteri > Salmoniformes > Salmonidae > Thymallus > Thymallus thymallus. The sequence goes on along the minus strand of CM042409.1, from coordinate 38,272,413 downwards.
AGGGCTTGTAGGTCAGCATATCACTGTAAGGTCTACACCTGTTGTATTCGGAAAACAGTCATCAATCGCCTATAGTCCTTGATCAAAGGCATCAAAAAGGAAGAAAGGATGTGATGTGGAGTTTGAAGAAGAGTTCTTCATCTTCACAGAACATTTTCTCTGGTGATTCTGTTCATTCTGTGTACTGTGGAGGCAGTCTTAGGTACCTACAAAAAACATAAACAGGTGAAATGTTACATATTACTGGTTAATAAAAGAGCCACTTCCCTCTCTCTTTTTGTCTCAACCAAGTAGACCAATGATATTCTGGCAGATCTCTCTGTGCTCTTCCAGATGAAGAGAGGAATGCAGTGAGACAGAGGGTTGACGAGCGGTCTCTTTCATTTGTGATCTCTTTGTACTTTCACTTCTTCCTGTCCTCCCTCTCATTGACAGATGTCTCTCTTCTCCCTCTTTTTCTATTGCAGGTTACACATGGGTTACACTATACCTGTCTCAGGTGGATATCAAGGTGTACATGTATGAGTGCATACTGGTTACAGGGAGCAAATCCTACTGACACAGTGTTTGAAATATCTCCTGATCCCCATAATCAGTTTAGTCCTGATCTTGGCTGTCTGACACTGGGAGGTATTCTGTTCTTAAAAGGCTTGTGTTCTTTCTCACTGACCTTCTCTCCTGAGGTAGAAGGGGAAGACCACAAAATAAGAGCGTCCCCCACACCCCATCTTGATCCTGAAACCATCGCCTGCAGCTCTCTCTCTCCAAATACCACCTGTCCAGGTGACTAACGATGCAGTGACCCCTCCAGTCTTTCCTCCAGCTCTGAGTACCTGAGAGAGAGAGAGAGAGAGAGAGAGAGAGAGAGAGAGACAGACAGAGACACAGACAGACAGACAGAGAGAGAGAGAGAGAGAGAGAGAGAGAGAGAGAGAGAGAGAGACAGACAGACAGACAGACAGACAGAGACACAGACAGACAGACAGAGAGAGAGAGAGAGAGAGAGAGAGAGAGAGAGAGAGAGAGAGAGAGAGAGAGAGAGAGAGAGAGAGAGAGAGAGAGATAGAGAGAGAGAGAGAGAGAGAGAGAGAGAGAGAGAGAGAGAGAGAGAGAGAGAGAGAGAGAGAGAGGATGGGAAAAGAGAGAGTATGAAAGGGAATGCGTGGGTACATGCTATTGAGCCCTGCACCCAGATGCCTCTCTCTTCTTTACAACATGTATGGGAGAGTACACATGGAACACCATCCCACTGGGCACAGACATCAGTTCAATGTCTAGTTTTGATTTAGATTTGGTGGAGTTGTCAACTAACGTGATTTCAACGTGAAATCAACAACAAATACCACGATTTCAGATGTAGGTTAGAAGTTGGCTGAGAAAAGTATGAAAAGCCCTTACGTTGATGAAGTTTTGCAAATCCAATCCGTTTTCCACGTTGATTCATTGTCATCAAGCATTTTGCTACACCCGCAATAGCATCTGCTAAAAAATGTGTATGTGACCAATAAGATGTGATTTGATCTGATAGATTTCTTGGGTTCAAATGACGTGAAAACAACCGTTTCAACCGTTCTTTTACCAGTGGGATACTACCAACACATACTGTATGTGATGTCCACCTGGCTACTCTCTTGAATAAATTCCTCTGAAGATGTAGGAGGCAGCAAATACAGCAAATACAGTAGGTACAGTATGATGATTTGTATGATGATTTGTCAAGATTACTCATATTAGCGCATACATTGGCAATCAACCAGTATAGCTTTTAGGTTTCTCTAAGGCACTGCATTCTCTTTGCAGTCGTTCTCCCTACCATTGAAGGGCATACGGTGATGGTGTTGATGTGGTGTTCAGATGCTAGCATGGATTGTATAATTGAAGCAATTACCAAAGCTTTTATCTTGCTTCCTATTACTCTATCCTTTACCTCGCATATTGTACATATAAGATCCAAATTGTACAACCTTACAGATGGTACACAGTGAGCAAAATGACATATAATTTAGACGTCCATCAGCTTCGGATGGTGCTCACTGGATAGGCCTACAGCAGGTACGTGTCATGGAGCTGATTGAGCCTTAATTCTAACAAAAGAAAACAAACCACTGATTAAACATCTTGATTGAAAATGTGTTTAATAAATAGCAGTAGGCCTAATGGTTCTCCGCCTTAAAATAATTGTTAATCATCTGTGAAAATAACAGAGTTTGTGGATTGCCATGCAGAGCCATTTGTGGGCCAAAAATGTTGTTTGTGTCTCCACACTAGGCAGATGGTGCTTTCAAGACATAAGGAGCTGAAGAGTTGTTAATTTGCTCCTGTTTGTTATTTTGTAAATGTTGTAAAGACGTTTAACACCTATTTATTCTTCACTTGCAAATAAAAGTCCTCACGTTGGGAAGAAAAGCTGATATTTCTTGACTCCCGTTGTTACATCCACCTCAACGGCCTACCTCACAACATGGTAGACTACAACCTTTTAAAACTTTATCTACACAGACTAAAAGGATGAAGTGAAAATATGTCGCTGGTCTTTGTGAAAAAGCTTCATTATGTGCTTCCTTCCCCAGCTGGTTGTGTTTACCTAAACAGATGCTCTGGTCCGGCCCAGCCACATCCATTCCAAACCGCTGATCTGGAAACGGTAACTATCAAATTCGGTACCAGTTTATCTGGAAACAGTGAGTGTCTGCAAACAGCTAATCTGGAAACAGTGAGTCAGCCTATCTGCTACGAGCTGATATGGAGAGGCAGTGAGTATCCAGTACCAGAGGATCTGAAATCAATAAGAAGCTGGTACCTGGGTTTGGTAATATGTCTGCCAATTCTGATCCAGACAATGGGTAGGCTTTTTTCTTTTGATGATTCACCAGCTTGGCTTTCCTGCTTTTAATTTCCTCAGTAAATATATATTTGAGCTTAGATTGTGTAGTTGGAAACAACAGAACATGAGTCTCTTTGAAGAAATTGATGTATAGCTGCGCCCAGAACCATGCTGCCCCATTTAGGGACATATCGCAATTTACTTGGGGGGTGGGTGGTCCAAAACGGGAGGGTTGTCAAACTTATTTTTTTCCTTTGGGGAGGGTTGTGTGTTTTTTTCATTGGGAGAGTAATTCGTTTTTTCCCTGGTTTACATTTGCTGTTTTGCAGGTTTTATTATATACAGTGCATTCAGAAAGTATTTAGACACTTTGACTTTTTCCACATTTTGTTACGTTACAGCCTTATTCTAAAATGGAATATAAATATCATCAAAAAAAAAAATATCATCAATCTACACACACTAACCAATAATGACAAAGCAAAAACAGTTTTTTATTAAATGTATCTAATTTATATATATCTACAATTTATTTTCTGAGGTCATGGCTGCTTTCTTTTGATTTTCCCATGATGTCGAGCAAAGAGGCACTGAGTTTGAAGGTAGGCCTTGAAATACATCCACAGGTACACCTCCAATTGACTCAAATGATGTCAATTCGCCTATCAGAAGCTTCTAAAGCTTGAATTCATTTTCTGGAATTTTCCAAGCTGTTTAAAGGCACAGTCAACTTAGTGTATGTAAACTTCTGACCAACTGGAATTGTGATATAGTGAATTATAAGTGAAAGTCTGTAAAACAATTGTTGGAAGAAATACTTGTGTCATGCACAAAATAGATGGCCTATAATGTCTAGAAAGTCCCAGTAGCAGGCCAGTCTGGCTGTATTTTTCCTAAAATAATGTAGTCACAGCTCCCGGCAGGCCCAGTTATTCAGGAAAGCTTAACACACGCTCCCCCTCCTTTCCAATCCGAGTGGCTATGCCTCGCACACCTAGAACCTAGCTCTTCAAAGCTTTCTCCTTGAGGGACTGGAACAGATGAATCTTTCATAATGTCCTGTAACAAAAATGACCTGCCCTATCCAGGAGCTAACCTTGGCAGCCGATTGTGCAGATCTAGCGACCATGCACTATTGGCTGCCTAGGCTATCCTGTAGCCTACATTCTCCCTTTACTGACAGCTGGAGCTTCGATTTAACGCTCTTCCATGCCTGTTATGTATGCATTTTGAGACTGTGTTTTTAATTTACAATGATTACATCAAGATAGCTAGCTAATAGGAAGTCAGCTATTTAGCGGATTACATTTAATTAACTTTGCTAAACATTGCGTAACGTTAGCTAGCTAGCAGCTCACTTGAGTTTTGCCTACAAAGTGGCTTACTGTAGCCAGCTAGCTAACTAATAATGCATTGTTTTTTAGGTGCATCCTGCAATCGGGTGAGAAGGCCCTTGGTCAGTGAGGTGACCAAAAACCCGATGGTCACTCTGACAGAGCTCCAGAGTTCCTCTGTGGAGATGGGAGAATCTTCCATAAGGACAACCATCTCTGCAGCACTCCACCAATCAGGCCTATATGGTCGATTAGCCAGGCAGAAGCCACTCCTCAGTAAAAGGCACATGACAGCCCGCTTGGAGTTTGCCAAAAGTCACTCTGACCATGAGAAACAAGATTGAACTCTTTAGCCTGAATGTCAAGCGTCACGTCTGGATGAAACCTGGCACCATCCCTATGGTGAAGCACGGTGGTGGCAGCATCATGCTGTGGGGATGTTTTTCAGTGGCAGAGACTGTGAGACCAGTCAGGATCGAGGTTAAGATAAACAAAGCAAAGTACAGAGAGATCCTTGATGAAAACCTGCTCCAGAGCCCTCAGGACCTCAGATGGGGGCGAAGGTTCACCTCCAACAGGACAACGACCCTAAGCACACAGCCAAGACAGCAGGAGTTGCTTTGGGACAAGTCTCTGCATGTCCTTGAGTGGCCCAGCCAGAGCCCAGACTATAACCCGATCGAACATCTCTGGAGAGACCTGAAAATAACTGTGCAGCGACGCTCCCCATCCAACCAAACAGAGCTTGAGAGCATCTACAGAGTAGAATGGGAGAAACTTCCCAAATACAGGTTTGCCAAACTTGTAGCATCATACCCAAGAAGACTTGAGGCTGTAATCGCTGCCAAAAGTGCTTAAACAAAGTACTGAGTAAAGGGTCTGAATAGTTATGTAAATATTTTATTTCAGTTTTTTATTTTTTATAAATGTGCTAAAATGTCTATGAACCTGTTTTTGCCTTTGTCATTATGGGGTATTGTGGGTAGACTGATGAGGGGAAAGAAAAACAATTACCTTTGTTTTAGAATAAGTTTGTAACATAAAAAATGTGTAAAATGTAAAGGGGTCTGAATACTTTCAGAATGCACTGTATGTTAAAGTAGGATCATCACTTTAGGAGCATATTGAGGAACTTTTCATCCGCCATGGAAACCCAGCATAGCCAAGAGTCAGCAACACCCAGGCAATGACTTCCTGTTTTGTATCCCCTAGTCTTCCACTCCAATCTTTTCCAGTCATCTTTATCAAGGAGGTACACACAATACAAAGTTACCTTTGTGTCACTTTTGCTAGAATCTCATCCTCACCTGTGTCTGCCGCGAATTAGTGTGCCAAGTTGGAGCTGCAACTTGGGGTGTGATAGAAAATATCAAGAGGTGGGAGAAATATGAGCTTATATTGATTTTCCTCTCTATTTTGGCCAAATACAGTATTTCATCAGGGACAGTCGACAAGAAATCAGCTACAGAAACTGGGCCCCATCTCACAACAATATCTGTGTCCCCTACAACCTAAAAAAACCACCTCATATCATCATTATAGAGTTCCATCTGTGTTCCCTCTCACCGTACAGCCCTCTCAGAGGCATCCCCTGACACCTTTTCTCCTTGACATGATCCCTCTGGGGCCCAGGTTTGATTTTCCATTTCATTGGCCGAATCGCTCATCAGGAGATTAGATACAGGCTCTCTGACATGCAGACACACCATCCTATTGGGTAAAAGTTGCACACGGGCTCATTCCCTCTCTCCCCTAGTCCCAGAGTCTAGTCATCACAACATATTTCCCTGATGCAACTGGACCATTACTGCGGAAACCACTGGACCCTCCATAACATCAATTACACATTTTTCGTCTCTCCTATATCCTTCCCTTGTAGGGATTGTATTACAACACGTTTTATTACAAACAGCCCCTGACTTGCTGCCTGAAATGTGAAGTACAGCCTCCAGATGGCAGTATAGATGTACACAGATAAAATACTTGATTGAAAACTTCAACTACAGTCATGTACGTTTGTGTCTCTTCTTTCCAACTTTACAATTGGTAAAGAAATATTGTGGTAAAATGTCCAAGTGCAGTTGGTCTAGATACAGTGCATTCTGAAAGTATTCAGACCCCTTGACTTTTTCCACATTTTGTCACGTTACAGCCCTATTCTATCATTTATTAAATTGTTTTTTCCCTCATCAATCTACACACAATACCCCATAATGACAAAGCAAAAGCTGTTTTTTAGAAATGTTTGCAAATTTATTACAATAAAAATATTAAATATTAAATTTACATAAGTATTCAGACCCTTTACTCAGTACTTTGTTAAAAACACCTTTGGCAGCGATTACAGCCTTGAGTCTTCTTGGTTTTGACCCTACAAGCTTTGCACATCTGTATTTGGGGAGTTTCTCCCATTTCTCTCTGCAGATCCTCTCAAGCTCTGTCAGGTTTGATGGGGAGCGTCGCTGCACAGCTATTTTCAGGTCTCTCCAGAGATGTTTGACCGGGTTCAAGTCTGGGCTCTGCCTGGGCCACTCAAGAACATTCAGACTCAATTTGAAGTCTCATAGCAAATTGTCTGAATACTTACGTAAATAAGGTATTTCTGTTTTTTATCTTCAATAAATTTTCAAACATTTCTAAAAACCTGTTTTCACTTTGTCAGTATGGGTTACTGTGTGTAGATTGATAAGGCAGATGTTTTATTTAATAAATTTTAGAATAAGGCTGTAACGTAACAAAATGTGGGAAAAGGGAAGGGGTCTGAATACTTTCTGAATGCATTGTATATTCTTGTAGATACACTCAAAACAATCTTGCCTTGTAGTTGTTTCAGCAAATTTTTCTAAGCTAACTCTCTCACACAAAAACCCACAAACACAGATGAAACAACTGAACTTAAATAGAATCCCCAATTAGATACAACTCAAGACAGCTGCCTCTAATTGGGGATAAGACCAACAGAAAAGAAACACCCAGAACTATTGTCAGGTCCTGACTGTGGCCATCCAACTCCCACTAGGGGGAGCCAGAGACCTGGCCTCAGTCAGGGCCTAACATTATCCTGCTGCCTTGAAATGTTAAGTCCAGTCCCAATTCCATGTTGCGTTGTCATCTAAAGTTACTTCAACCTAGTAAAGTAAGTGGAACTGACAAATGTGGATTTAATGACTTGTTGCGTGAACTTGTTACTTTTAGTAAAATCAATGTGCTTCAACTGATATTTTGTGATGTGTTAACAAAGAATATTTTATGATACTGACAATATAATAATTTTATGGTAAATAAGTACTGTATTACTGTATTATTTTGCAAATAAAGTTTTCTTATAGGATACTTCAGATGCGCTTATGGCATACACAGTTACAAATTACCTGTCATTTTAAAGTACATTACCAGCGACTTAGTTGTCGTAAAAATACAGTAAATATACTACTTATAATGTATTTTTACAGCTGAACTGTTGTTGTTTTTTACAACAACATCTCCATCCAACAAGCTGCTAATAGGGAAAGTATTTATTTATTTGCAATTTAACTATTTCGTTTTAGAAACATGATACCATTACTGCAAGCTGTAAAATGACTCCCATTTAGAATGCAGCAACCTTGGTAATGTAGATAGCTTGCTAGTTACAACAAGTAGATATGTTGCTAGCTAGCAGGAGCACATAGCTTTATCACTTGCTTGCATGTCATTCCCGGATAAGGAGCATTTTAGCTATCAGTTTATTCCAAATAATAATTTAAGACAGGACAAGTAGTGTAACGCTCATACAGTCATCAAGACCCACTAATTTCATTCATACGGACAAATAAGATGCCACGTTATTCCTGTTGTTGTCACAAATTGCATTCCTTTAGTGTGGTGATTTATTGTATTATTTATTTTATCTCACTTTTGTCTCACATGATCTATTCACCTCTCCTGTGTCCTGCTACCAGAGATCAACCAGTTATTCACCAAGCATGGGCTGATTCACTCACTTGTGAGGAGAACCATCCTACTGCAGTTTGAACTAGCCCTGCCGTCACTATTTAGACATTGGGACCACACATGCATTTTCCTGTTGTCTTTTCTTTGTGGATTTTGTCTTACACATTTTAGAGTTGAAGAATACCAACTACAGATACACGGGCAAAGACTACATTGAATCAGTTTTGACAGGTGACAGATTATTTTACTATCGTAACATGCAATAGTGAGAATTCTATTGTACCCGTCAGGAGCCCAGTCTTTTGCCATATTTATTAATTAATTATTTATTAAATTACAATGACGGCCTACCCTGGCCAAACCCTTCCCTAACTCAGACGCCACTGGGCCAATTGTGCACCGCCAATAAATGGTAGAGTTGTCGTCTCTGGACCACACAAGCTTTACTTTACTATTTAATTCTGCCACTCTATGTATCATGTTTCGTGTATCTGTCTTTTGTGTATTTTCGTTTCTGGCATTTTGCACCTGCCCTGTGTTTTTTTTCGTAGCTGCTTGACAAAGAAATGTCCCCTTGGGGATCAATAAAGTACCTATCTATCTACTACCATACCCTATTCAAAGGTACATCAATCTTTTGTCTTGCCCTCTGAATGGCACACATACACAATCCATGTATGAATTGTCTTAAGGCTTAAACATCCTTCTTTAACCAGTCTCCTCCCCTTCATCTACACTGGTTGAAGTGGATTTAACAAGTGACAACAATAAGGGGTCATAGCTTTCACCCGGATTCACCTGGTCAGTCTATGTAATGGAAAGAGAAATATTGTGTACACTCAGTGGTAGTTTACACAATGTTTACACAACATCTCTTACACTTAGTCATAGTAAGTATTTCTCATCTTCATTAGAAGGTGTATACCATGTGTATCCCATACACACGACTAATACAACTTGAAACTTGAACTTGAAACAAAAGCATGTAGATAGAAAGATGTTTGTGTGTGTCTGTCATATTAGCCAATACATATGACATAGCCTACACATATAGCATACTTTGTAATACAATCTCCTCCAAAAGCAGTTGTACAATGCGCTCTGCAATAAGATAAGTCGTTTGATTTCTAAACCAGATTAATTCTCAAATAGCAGTATCCCAATATCATGATGGGCATGCATAATGTTGGATGCATTGGAATGTAAGGTATGGAGAATGATAAAGAGCATGTAGGATGATGGAAAAATCAGTAGGGAAATGAATGTTTGAGTTTCAAATCCTAAATGTTCAGTGAACGGGAGTATATTTAGGTGGTTAAATATGAAATTTCCTTCTAAGCTTCTCAAAGTTGACGGTGCCAAAACCTTGCCAAACCATTCATTGTTCTATTGTTTTTCAGCGGCAGGGACTGAGAGACTAGTCTGGATCGATGGAAAGACGAACGGTGCAGAGTACCGAGAGATCCTTGATGAAAACCTGCTCTAGAGCACTCAGAACCTCAGACCCCATCGAACATCTTTGGAGAGACATGAAAATAGCTGTGCAGCGACGGTCCCTATCCAACCTGACAGAGCTTGAGAGGATCTGCAGAGAAGAATGGGAGAAACTCCCCAAATACAGGTGTGCCAAGCCTGTAGTGTCCTACCCAAGAAGACTCAAGACTGTAATCACTGCCAAAGGTGCTTCAACAAAGTACTGAGTAAAGGGTCTGAATACTTATGTAAATGTAATATTTCAGTATTACATTTTGTATACATTTGCCAACATTTTTAAAAACCAGTTTTTGCTTCGTCATTATGGGGTATTGTGTGTAGATTGATGTGGAAAAATAACAATTTAATCAATTTTAGAATAAGGCTGTTAGGTAACAAAATGTGGAAAAAGTCAAGGAGTCTGAATACTTTCCGAATGCACTGTATGTGTAACTTTGAAGGTACTTTATGTGAACCTTTAACCTTTTTGTGAACCAGGGAACTACACTCTGTACCCTAATTTTTGAGCGTGTGGATATTTGTTCTCAGTGATAAATGTGGCACTGCAGAAACATTGATGCACTTCCAACCAAGAGGTTTCAAGTTCAAATTCCCAGAATTTGTAGGTTTTCGCTCCAACCCCAGACTAATGTTGGAGCGAAAACCTACAGGATGGTAGCTCTACAGGCACAGGGTTGGAGAGCCCTGCCCTATATCACATACACACACTTTACGTGTCCCTGAGCACTCCTATATTTAAATTGGTGTTGTCAGATAATCTGACAATTATTGACTTGATTCTGGGCAACTTTTGGCAAAGTCCAGAAATGTATTCTTGCCAATAAATCTGTGGCCAATCTCAAGTGAATATAGCTGTAAAAATGCAGTAACTTGTTGTGTATTTTCACTGAAACTGGTAACAGTGAAGTTCCACTTTACTAGGTTGAAGTAACATGAGATGAATTTAACTTTACACAAACGCCAGATTGGACTTGAATAAACATTTTAGGCCAACAAGGTAACAACGTTGACTCAACAAATGGTCACTTCCTGTATCTATCTTTACTTTTTCCAATAATAAATCTAATGAGGTATAACAAATATAAACAGAAAGTTTCTACAAAACGGTGAGCCTCGCATTACAGTATTTTACTGATACTCAGTTCAAAGCAGATCCCCCCCCAAAAAATTATATATGTTGTTTAAAAGGTCAAAGTTGTTGTTTGTGAGGCTTGGGGTCATGATGATGGCCAATATTATGAGCCGTCATAGACTACCACGTCACTGGTGTACTGAAACAGTTTAGTATGAGAAGGTTATCCTCTTAAGAGAGAGTCCATTGCAGTATGAGCCCATTGCAGTATGAGGCCATTGCAGTATGAGCCCATTGCAGTATGAGGCCATTGCAGTATGAGCAGTTCGTCAGCTCCACCCTGCTGCTGTCTTGTCGTTGTTGTCCTCTCCGTGTCAGGACCTGTCGGCTCCGTGACGCCACAGAATGTGGAGAAATAAAAGGGTAAGGCCTGGATTAGTGGAATCCACGTGACTGGTCTCCACACAAGGTTCATTATTTGTACCATGCACCTGCCTAGGGTTGTTATCTTATTTTTCAATGTATCATCTGGATACTGTGAATCTGCACGGGGCGTCCACTAAGCTGTGAGCTAAGCCATTACTGAACACCTATAGGAAGATGGGGGATTCAGAGAATGAGGGCATTGTGTTCTTCTTTCTATGAGACTAATACACTCTGGCCAGGATAGAGGTGCTTAGTTTTCCTCCTTTTATATAAGGATTCTGCAGTGAATAGAGTACAACAACACAATAAGAGACTGCACTAGAATAATAAGACGAGGACGTCTCTTAAAAGCATGAGGGCTTATCTTTTCTCAACAGTCCACTTCCCACAGCAATCCCCTCACCTCTTTGTCACTCTGAACACACACACACACACACACACACACACACAAACACACACACACGGTGCTATTGATGTGGTGTTCCCCCACCGTCTCCTTTTGGTGAAGCTGAGAAATGGAGGGAGGAGAGGAGAGGATCTTCTCCACAAGGTCTACCATGAGGACTGTGGAGCCCTAGCTACCTGCTTGCCTGCTATCTGAGTGATGGATAGGGGTTTGGAGAGAGGGAGAGGGGCCATGTTACCTGTGTGTCAGGCACAGTGAAGCAACCCTGGGGTAGTGTGGGGGCAGTTGTCACCGCAAATTACTTTTGCTTAGAGGATGAATCCTTCGAAAGTATGAATTTGTAACCATATATTTTTGGACCTTTCCATAGGACTTAGTTGTGGAGTCTTCTCCAACATATTTGAGAAGGAGGAAAGGTAGGAGATGAATTTACCTCTGGGTTTCCAGTGCTGAATATAACAGTATAATCCTGCCTCACTCTGTGTTTATTCACATACTAATCTACTGGAATTTAATGACAGAGGACTGGTGCTCTTTCCTCCTCTGTCTACCAAACCTGTCTGCCTGCCTGCCTGCCTGCCTGTCTGTCTGCCTGCCTGCCTGCCTGCCTGCCTGCCTGCCTGCCTGCCTGCCTGCCTGCCTGCCTGCCTGCCTGCCTGCCTGCCTGCCTGCCTGCCTGCCTGCCTGCCTGCCTGCCTGCCTGCCTGCCTGCCTGCCTGCCTGTCTGTCTGTCTGCCTATCTGTGTCTGACCTACTGACAGACTGAGCCTGGGCTCTTACTTCTGGCTGCCTGCCTCGTGAGTGTGTGTGTGCGTGTCTTATTGTTCATTATTGAATACAGTACAGTACTTGCATACAGTATACTGTATGTGTGTCTAAGTGTGTGAGAGAGAGAGAGCACAAATTAACCAATCATTTTCATAGTACTGACTGCGTGTGCATGCGTGTGCCGTGTGCCTCTGACACATACCTCCTTGAGAGTCCTTCAATGCGTCACAGTTTCAGTCAGTGTGTCTGAGCTTGTCTGAGGCTCACCATCACCTGCATCCACCTCACGTTTCTCTCGCTCTCTCTCCCTCCCACTCCCTCTTATTAACAGTTGAACTATATAGTTCAGCATTATGGAGTGCTACTGTTTTACAAAGGTTTTAGCGGTCCTTTTTATCACTGAGGCACTTGTTCTTACGTCCTCAATTATTTACAACAGAGCCCAGCTATTGGATTTAGCCCACTCAGCGCTGCTGCACCACAGAGAAAAGCTAGTTATTCCGGACAAGTTGAAAAGGCAACAGCGTGGATGCAGGGCGGGATTGAAATGTAAAGCAAAGCTTAGGAAATGCAAGCCGGCTATACCGTCTAGTGTGTTTGACCGAGACATGGCTGAATGATAACATCCCCACAGGGAACGTCCCTATCTGCGGTTTCCAGACCATCAGAGCAGACAGGGATAGTGCTTCTTCTGGTAAGAGTAAGGGGGGGGGGGGGGGGGCTGGCTTTATTAGTTAACAACAGACGGTGTAATCCGAGACATATTACTGTTAAGGAACAGTTTTGTAGCCCGGACATTGAGCTGTTAGCCATTAGCCTGAGACCCTACTATTTGCAGAGGGAATTCACGGTGGCCATTGCTGTTATTGTTTACATCCCGCCCTCCGCTGGCGCAAACACAGCGTGTGACGTCATTCACTCTGTTATCGCGAAGTGACAGACAGCGCATCCCAGTGACTTTTTTGCCATTTCTGGGGATTTTAACAATACATCTCTCTCTTCAACGCTGCCCACGTCCAAACAGTTCGTGAAGTGCCCAAATAGGAATAATAAAACTCTTGTTATATGAACTTGTTATATGCTAATGTGAAGGATGCATACACCTCCCATACACACCCTCCCCTCGGTAGATCGGATCACAACCTTGTCCACCTCACCCCACTCTACAGGCCTATGGTCCAACAGCATCCAGCGACCATTAGGAGATGTTCCCCGAAGGCGAATGAGGCCCTACAGGACTGCTTTGAGACAACACAGTGGGATGTGCTCTGTGAGGCTCGTGTGGAGGACATTGATGGACTTAAAGACTGCATAACAGACTATATCAATTTTTGTGTAGTCAACACTGTAACCACCAGGAAGGTACGCTGTTTTCCAAATAATAAACCATGGGTCACCAGCGACCTGAAGGCCCTGCTGAATGAGAAGGAGAGGGCCTTCAAGGAGGGAGACAAGGACAAATTGAAATGCGCCCAGAGTGAGCTGAAGTTGCGGATTGCTGAGGGGAAGAGAGGGTATAAGGAGAAGATGGAGGACAAGCTGAGGCAGAGCCAGGTGAGAGAGGTGTGGAAGGGTATGAGAAATATCACTGGCTTCAAAAAGTCAAACTGCGGGCAGACGGAGGGGACCCAGGACAGAGCCAATGAGATGAACCAATTTTTTAACAGGTTCAATACTGGCCCTGTCCACCTCTCCTCCAGTTCCCCAGGCAACACACCCTCACGGCTGTCCCACCCCCACTCTGGTCACAGCACCTCTGTTGAGACAATCAGCGACGCCACCTCCGCCCCTGCTCCCTCTGGACTGATCCTCAACCTGAGCCTGGAAAGGGTCCCTGTGCTGTGGAAAACATCCTGCCTGGTCCCCTTGCCCAAGAAGGCGCACCCCACTGTCCTGAATGACTTCAGACCTGTAGCGCTAACATCCCACATCATCAAGACCCTGGAAAAGATAGTCCTCGCTCACCTCAGACCCCTGGTGTGTACATCACTGGACCCCCTGCAGTTCGCGTACAAGCGCAACATCGGGGGGGAAGATGCAATCATCTACCTTCTGCAGAGGGCCATCTCTCACCTGCACAACATAGGTTGCACTGTGAGGGTTATGTTTTTTGACTTCTCCAGTGCCTTCAACACCATTCAGCCCCTGCTACTGGGTGAGAGGATAAGGAGGATGAAAGTGGAAGCACCCTTAGTCTCCTGGGTCACAAACTATCTGAACGGTAGGCCACAATTTGTGTGTCAGAACGGGCAGTGAGCAACACAGGGGCACCCCAGGGAACGGTCCCCTTCCTGTTCACCCTCTACACCTCGGACCTCTGATATAACTCTGAAACATGCCACCTACAGAAGTTCTCGGATGACTCCGCCATTGTAGGGTGCATCAGGGGTGGGCAGGAGGAGGAGTACAGGAGCACAATCAATGACTTTGTGGTGTGGTGAGAGCAGAACCACCTTCAGCTCAACATCAGCAAAACAAAGGAGATGGAGGTGGACTTCAGGAGAACCAAGGCCCAACTGACTGCAGTCCCTATACAGGGAATGGATGTGGAAATGGTTGGGTCATACAAGTTACTGGGAGTCCGTATGGACAACAGGCTGGAATGGGCTTGTAACACCTGGGCTCTGTACCAAAAGGGCCAGAGCCGACTCTACATTCTGAGGAGGCACAGGTCCTTCAATGTGTGCAGTAAACTACTGCATACTTTCTACCAGTCTGTGGTTACCAGTGCCATCTTTTTTGCAGTGGTGTGCTGGGGTGCCAACATAAAGTCTGGTGATGCTTCTCGGGTAAATAAGCTGATCAGTAAGGCTAGCTCTGTTCTGGGGATTAACCTTGACACTCTTTTGTGTATTTCGTTGTGGCATTTTTCACCTACCCTGTGTTTTTCGTAGCTTCTTGATAAAGTAATTTCCCCACGGGGATCAATAAAGTACCTATCTATCTATCTATCTATCTATCTATCTATCTATCTATCTATCTATCTATCTATCTATCTATCTATCTATCTATCTATCTATCTATCTATCTATCTATCTATCTATCTATCTATCTATCTATCTATCTATCTATCTATCTATCTATCTATCTATCTATCTATCTAGCTAGCTAGCTATCTAGCTAGCTATCTATCTTTCTTTCTAAGACTCCTACTCCTTGTGTTTAAACATCCTCTGTTTGCTTGAGTATGGTCTTTTCACCAGAACCCCAGACATGCCCCTGAAACACACAGTCCAACACTCCCACCCACACACCCAAAACACGCAGTCCAACACTACCACCCACACACCCAAAACGCACAGTCCAACACATCCTACCCACACACCCAAAACGCACAGTCCAACACATCCTACCCACACACCCAAAACGCACAGTCCAACACTCCCACCCACACACCCAAAACACACAGTCCAACACCCCCACCCACACACCCGAAACACACACACAGTCCAACATATTCTTTGTCCTGACGGCATGTTGACAGAGTCCTGCACAGGAGGCTCCAACACAGTCTCTGAACCACTGAGCCAGTCACTGTTGTAAGCAATGCTCATTTTTTCACCTCAAATCCGAACAATAAGTCTTCTGAATGCAAAAAAATGCCCTATCCCTGAAATAATATTTTGTATAATAGCAGCATATACTGTACATTTTGCTCAGTGTCTTTATGTAATATCTGGCTACACACCTGGAAGTGAGCCCTGCAGCCAGATGTTTGAAGGTTGCGTAAGTCTTGGATCTCTGCCCAGTGTTAGCAGTGGTGTCAGGGTAGTGGTGCTGGTGAGGGACAAATAGAGAGAGACAGATCATAACTTCCCTCTCACCTGACTCTGCGCTCTTGGCTCTCCAGTGCTGTAAACTTTTAAACCCATAAAGTATGTGTGTGAGTGTATGCGTGCACAGACACTTGGCTGGTGCTGGCTGCGTCTGTATGGCGGTGGGCCCCAGTGCTGGGAGCTGTCTGTTGGTCTGACCCCTGGGCCTGGCACCCATCACACACAGGAAACAGGAAACAGGCTCTGGGCCATAGAGCTGATCTGCACATTAAATAAAACACACAGGAAACACACACAGAAAACCACGGCTTAACCGGCTGCCCGATCGGCTCACTCCCCCATCCTCCACTCCTCTTCTCCTCCAGACAGCCAGAGAGTCAAAGCCAGGGCCAGCGCATCTAACCTTTCTGCAAAACAGCACACTCGCTTCAGCAAGATCCCACCCATCCCCCCCAGGGACACCCAGACACTCTCTGGAGGCTGGGAGCCCACTCTGGCTTTGGCAAGGCAGGGGTCAGGCCTGTGCACCCACCCTTTAGACACCAAGTCTGGAGCAGGAACCTCCCCCCAGCACCCACCATTCATACTTTAGTTTGCCACATACAAATATGGTGGAAACACTCATTGAGACGTGTACCCTATATAAGGCCCACTCGCCCAACACTCTCTCTCGCTCTCTTTCTCGCTCTCTCTCAGCTCATCCCAGAGCCCTGATTACGCTCACGGAGACTAGACAATGGAGTCTCTTCCTGTTTACGTTGGATTAATCACTGTATTTACTTAGCAGTGCTGTTTTTAGCTGACTCTGATGCCAGGGGATCTCTACTTCACCCTGGTGCTGAAAATGACCTTTTTTAGTCCCATGTATTCACTCTCCATGAAACAGGATCCATGTTGTGAGAACGTTAACTATATTAATAGTGGGTTCATATCAGTGTGATGTAGCACTCTGGGCTGACGATGAGCATTGCCCCCAGTGACTACATACCTGTGAGTATTTAACTACTGTTATACAGTATCTTCTTGATTATAGTATTAAGCTCAAACTCCCATAAAAAACCTACCAGGACAGGAAGCAGTGAAACATTGTGACAGTGAGGATACACAGAGCTCTGTTTGGTGTCAGTGATTTATATACTACTGTACAATCATCTGATGTATTCTACATTTACACAAGTGGATCCCAAGTTGACTGAGAGTGCATGCCAGAGAAATTGAGTGAAAGACTGGATGAGCCCTGCTTGTGAGGAAAACACTGTTGACAGACATTTACAGTCATTTAGCAGACACTCTTATCCAGAGCAACTTACAGTTAGTGCATACATGTTCATACTGGTCCCCCGTGGGAATCAAACCCACAACCCTGGCGTTGCAAGCGCCATGCTCTAACATCTGAGCTACACGGGACAGACAAAAGTTGACACCATGACCAGCATCGTGATGAAGGGGAACACTTTGGCACCATGTCCACATGTCATCGTCATTGTCATCCTCTTCAGGGGACAAGAAGCCCCCGTTCAGCATCTGGTTCCCATTTGTTACCTGGCCCAGGGCTCATCCATTAGTCTAGAGGGCGTCCTAGTCAGCACCGTCACACACACACACACACACACACACACACTGAGCAGAAAGCTTGAGGGGGTTAACTCAGTTTAGTGGAGCAGTGTATCTAAAAGACAATCAGTCTTTATTACTTAAGTCTTAAAGATCCATTGAGCTTTCATGAGCCATATGAGAGAAGGTGTGAGATCGCATAGATCGGACTGGTGGAAAACTGAGTGCTGCAATGAAAGAAAGATGGAACACGTGTCTAGGAGAGAGAGTGTGATAGATGGGGGAGATAGAGAGGGTCTGATGCCGTAAAGCTCCAAACTGAAAGACTGATTGGACTTCTGGTCAGATGACACATCAGTGTGTTCTGTGACACGTAGAGCTGTGATCCAATTGAAACATGACCCCCAGTGTTTCAGACCCACTCTGTCCTCTATTATCTCCCTGGGGGAGACTGACCCCTCTCTGTGACTGACCCCTCTCTCTGACTGACCCCTCTCTGTGACTGACCCCTCTCTGTGACTGACCCCTCTAGCTGACACTCACCTAGTACTCATTACATATAAATAAAAAAACAGAGAGTCAGAGGCTCCCACACTCATTTATACACACAGGTGAGAGAGGGGAGGTTTAAAAGGTGTGTGTTGTTAGTTAGTACAAGTTAGCAACTGTCTCTAAGTGTCACAGAGGTTTAAAATAATACATTGTCACTACTTTCACGTAGTCATAATTATCTGTAAACAAACTAGGGTCTCTATTCAATCCATATCGTGGAAGTTCAGCTTAATAGCACAATTAACAATTCTCCTGCGGTCGCAGAGACTGCATTCACTGTAAATGCTGCTCAATACGAAATTAGCTTTTAGTGTTTAGGGGTATTTCTATCTCTGTTGCACAAGTCACTGTATAACTAAGCACAGCAATCACAACTGTAGCCTTGAGACATACGTACTGTGCATTAGGGGGATTATTTACATTTACAGGGTTGCTACAATACATCTACTGCTGTGTCAGGAGCTGCCAGGAAGGATAGATAGATAGATAGATAGATAGATAGATAGATAGATAGATAGATAGATAGATAGATAGATAGATAGATAGATAGATAGATAGATAGATAGATAGATAGATAGATAGATAGATAGATAGATAGATAGATAGATAGATAGATAGATAGATAGATAGATACTCTGGTGTTCAGTTTTTTCTCTAACACTGAGAGGCTCATTGACACTGTCTACATGCCTGAGAGAAGTGACCAACACAAACACTGTCACCAGCCAGTCTGCGTGGAGACTGTGGACACGGCACTTGAAGTGTTTTCGAGAGGCTGACCCAGGCCTTTGTTAGCCCACAGTGGCTTGACCCCAGGGTTAACCGCTGAGTAGAGTGCAAGAAGCCATAAAGTTGAATGTGAGAGAAAATGGTAATTATCGGACCAGGGCTGTTAGTAATGAAAGACAGGGGTTAGTTGTATTGATCAGTGTCACCCAACACCACACTCTAAATTAGAATAGGCCTTCCTTCTCCGCTGCATTGTCTTATGTTATGAACAGGATCGGGCCCTATATAGCCACAGCCAGCCAGCTGTCATACAACAGGTTAACTGTGTGCCCACTGCCCACTGTCCAGGTGTGCTTTCATTATGTGTGGCATGGTCTGTTTCCCTTTGAACGGCTTTATGAAAACATTGGTTTTACAAGCCTAATTAACGAATTCAATACATTTTGATAATGCTTTTGGTTGCGTTCTATCATTCAGTACAGACGTAGCCTATTGCAAGAAAACATTCAGAATGTTTTCACATCTACAAATAAGGATTAAGTTGAGCATAGCTATTGTGTGGTCTGCATGTGCAGACGTGTCGAGCACCACTGAAAACATCTCCACTGACCTCCACAGTGAATGATTTTGCTCTTTTTCATTCATGACTTGAGCTATAGCTTCTGTGTTGACTCTGCAGCCAGCATGATGAAGTCATTCACTCTAACTGTGAAAAACATTGAGGTCACTATTATGTGTTGATTCCAAAAGCTAACATGCAGGTTGACACAGTGTGTTTGAATAGTCTTCTTTTATTCCTCTCTGGAGAAAAGTTGGGCGCCTTATGACTCATTGTAAACGTACACGTATATTGGAGCTGAGTGATGTTAGTCGCAGAACAGTCCTGTCACATCCACTCAGCTCCTCTCAGACCAGAGCCTTGAAGTCTGTGTTGGTAAGACGGCCAGATATTATGTTGCGCAAGTGGTTTTTAAATCAGGAATATGATTATGGATGCTCTTCTGCAGGGGCCTGCATGGGGCGAGGAGGAGGATTGAGGGATTGAGTAGACTCGGGGGTTGCCGTTTCCTCATATGACATTTGAATCCTTCTTTGTGCTCAAATACACAAATACAATGCCTTTCTTCCTTCCTCAGAGTGTTTGGAGGCAATATTACACTGTAAAAAATATAGATATAATGTATTTCTCAAAATATCTTATTTAATAATGCAGACTAGTGAATATGACTGGTGGTAACATAAAGTAGCTTGGTAGTTTCAGTGTACTTCAGCAAAGCGTCATCTATTTTAGACCTACAGTAGATGTCCCTAGTGTTCTGGGGTGATAGCTGGAGTTGGGATGCTCACACAGCAGCCTCCAACATTCCTAGGGCCAAGCTGAATCTGAAACCCTCTCAGGGTTGCAGACTAACATTTTCCCCTGGTGGCACGGGTGCCACTACGTTTTTCAGTTGGTGGCACCAGCCCTTTCTTAAAAAGTGTAATAGACTGCTGATATGGTATTCAATAAATAAGTTGTTTATTGTTTTCATGTTGTGATTCAAAATATGTTCTTGTTCAACCTAATCCAGTGATTGTCATTGTCATTTTGGGTTGAAGTTGTCAGATTAGAAGTTTTTGTACAATAGATATACAGGCTAATTTATTTGGGTCTAATTCCTTACCCGAATAAGTGGAAACTCAAAACACATTAGATAGATCACTAACTTTAAATATAATACCCACTGCTAATAGCCATGTATTAATATAATAGTATGTTTTTAATGTCCCAAAAAACATTGCAGTTGTAGCCTACAGACAATTTGCATTTCGCACGCTCCGTATCTCAAAGCCATATCAAATATCTTGGTTGTAAAATTGTCGCTATTGAGCTCACAATTGAGAGCTGAGAAATGAAAAAATATACCTACAGAAAGCTGTTAACCTCCTTTCTTCAACTGTAGCTGTGTTGTCGCCGCAAAAATGTATACAATCAGAACCCTTTTTTCTCCCAGAGCATTTCTTTTCTCCCCGGGAAAGGAGGGAGTGACTGGCTCGACACAGCAGCAGGCCTCAGCGAAACAGATACAGGGACAGGCAGACACTTTCATCGCAGGAATCATGAGGATAATGTACTTTACTATTTGACCAAATCATGGTTTTAGCCTCCTAAAAAATAGGACGTTTTGAGTGAGGTGACCATGTAGAATGTGCAGCTCACACTGATGCGACTAATACCATGTTTTACTCGCACAGCCAAGTCAAAGGGTCGCGAAATTACACTGAATGGTCGCAGCCTTGAGCCCTGCTTCTTCGTGGCCTAATAGAATGTCCTGTGGTGCGGCGGGCTCCGGTGCCGAGGGGAGCAGAGGGAAACAGTAGTTTCAAGGTCGCCCCTTATAGGCCTGCTTTGTTGCTTCCCCGCAGCAAGGAGGGCCATTTCCTGCTCTCACAGGAAGCACTCCTATTGGAAACAGATTTGCGCTGACAGTTGACTGTGATCCCAGGCTCAGCTGAAACCACTCTCAGCCTCTCCTGCTTTGAAACTCATCTGCCTCATCTGATAGGAGGGGTGGGGGGGGTTCTTTCCTTCATTACTTCACTTTTTATGACTGTGTTTTTTCTCTCTTTCTCTTCTCGCACATCTATAGCCATTGCTTTCCTGTGTTCTGCTCTCATTTTACTACGCAGTTTGGGTTTTCAAATGTCAACAGCCAGGGGCCGGCAGGGGTAGATGGAGCCAGGGAGGAGACACCCACATCTCAGCAGTGCGGCGGGGGTCCAGGCAGAGCCCTGTGCAGATGGACCAGCCGCAGCCCTAACATAAATAGTGGAGACGACACACCATCACAGAGCGCTTTTAAACCTTCAGCCCCTTCAGCCGGAGGGAGTTAACATCGGAGCCCCGGAGTGCAAATACCTAGTCATCTATTGGGTATATAAAACTGTCAGGAAAAACTTAACTGACCCTGGCATCAACCCAAACATAGCTGCAGCGCCCAGCGCACACACACACACACACACACACACACACGCAAAGGGCTCTGGAGAACTGGCACCACATGCAGTGTTGACAGGTCAGTCTAATAAATAGTGTATGTGATGGACCATGGGACCATGCTGCTGTGGTGTCTGGTGGAGGCTGAATGGAGCGTTTTATAAGGCATAGAGCATCACATGGGGAACAGGGAATTGCCAGTTACATAATAATTGGCAATGGAGCACTCCCTCACATGTCAGAGGGATGCAGTAGTTCCCCGAAATGTTTATAAGTGAATTTACGTCTGGTGGAGAAAGAACCCATTTTGGAACACTACATGGAGGGGGTTTATAGCATTGTTTGTTTGGGATTTTTGCTCTCTTTGATTTTATTGTTTTATTGAAGTGACATTGTTTGTGTGTGAAGCACATGGATTTTATGTAGATAGGCATTTTATTGAGTGCTTGTATTAAAATCGAAAATGTATATTTCATTGGATCATTATGGAATTTTACAAGGGCTGGCAGTTACCACACCAAAAACTCATTACTACACCCAATCCCAGCAGCTCACCACCAACCACAGCCCAGCAGAAGGGTCATTTCAGCCAGGCCCAGGCCAGGTATATTACCCAGTAGCCACTGGGCCATTCCTCACAGAGGCCATAGTCAAAATTACCATGATGATAACCCTGAGGTCAAGGGAAGTGTGCCAGGAAGAGAATCCCCCATACTGAGGCAGCAGCATGCTCCCAGAAGACCAGACTGTTAATGTGTTTACCTCACGTCATTTTTTCCACTAATAAATGAACAAAGCAAACAGAGCATAGTGCATCTTCTTGATCCTAAGGGAGGAACAAGCATTCCAAGCCACACACAACTCTGATGCATTGTGAAAGGCACACTGACACATTGTTATTAACCAAAACATACAGTTGAAGTCAGAAGTTTACATACACCTTAGCCAAATACATTTAAACTCAGTTTATCACAATCCCTGACCTTTAATCCTAGTAAAGATTCCCTGTCTTAGGTCAGTTAGGATCACCACTTTATTTTAAGAATGTGACATGTCAGAATAATAGTAGAGAGAATTATTTATTTCAGCTTTTTTCTTTCATCACATTCACAGTGGGTGAGAAGTTTACATACACTCAATTAGTATTTGGTAGCATTGCCTTTAAATTGTTTAACTTGGGTCAAATGTTTCGGGTAGCCTTCCACAAGCTTCCCGACAATAAGTTGGGTGAATTTTGGCCCACAACTTTGGAAATATGCTTTGGGTCATTGTCCATTTGGAAGACCCATTTGCGACCAAGCTTTAACTTCCTGACTGATGTCTTGAGATGTTCCTTCAATATATCCACATAATTTCCCTTCCTCATGATGCCATCTATTTTGTGAAGTGCACCAGTCCCTCCTGCAGCAAATGATGCATGATGCTGCCACCCCCGTGCTTCACAGTCGGGATGGTGTTCTTCGGCTTGCAAGCCTCCCCCTTTTTCCTCCAAACATAACGATGGTCATTATGACCAAACAGTTCTATTTTTGTTTCATTAGACCAGAGGACATTTCTCCAAAAAGTACGATCTTTGTCCCCATGTGCAGTTGCAAACCGTAGTCTGGCTTTTTTATGGCGGTTTTGGAGCAGTGGCTTCTTCCTTGCTGAGCGGCCTTTCAGGTTATGTCGATATAGGACTTGATTTACTGTGGATATAGATACTTTTGTACCTGTTTCCTCCAGCATCTTCACAATGTCCATTGCTATTGTTCTGGGATTGATTTGCACTTTTCGCACCAAAGTACGTTCATCTCTAGGAGACAGAACGTGTCTCCTTCCTCAGCGGTATGACGGCTGCGTTGTCCCATGGGTTTTATACTTGCTTACTATTGTTTGTACAGATTAACCTTCAGCCGTTTGGAAATTGCTCCCAAGGATGAACCAGACTTGTGGAGGTCTACAATTTCTTTTCTGAGGTCTTGGCTGATTTCTTTTGATTTTCCCATGATGTCGAGCAAAGAGGCACTGAGTTTGAAGGTAGTCCTTGAAATACATCCACAGGTACACCTCCAATTGACACAAATTATGTAAATTAGCCTATCAGAAGCTTCTAAAACCAAGCTATTTCCAAGCTATTTGTAAATTTCTGACCCACTGGATTTTTGATATAGTGAATTATAAGTGAAATAATCTGTCTATAAACAATTGTTGGAAGAATTCCTTGTGTCATGCACAAAGTAGATGTCCTAACCGACTTGCCAAAACTATAGTTTGTTAACATGAAATCTGTGGAGTGGTTGAAAAATGAGTTTTAATGATTCCAACTGTAGGTCGAGTTTGTTTTGCATGGCCTGGTGCCCGTGTAGGTGGGGTTTGCTCATTTGAGACCATTTCATTGGTCCTTAAGTGAAATCTCCACCCAGGCCATGCAAAACTAATTCCAACATATACTGTAGAGTCAGGAGACAATTTTGAAAAATATATTTGATGTTTTTACAGTTATTGGTTGAATTTGACACTTTTTTCATTGAGAATGCTAAACGTATGCAGGCTATGCAGCTGGAAGCTCATTGAGATTCAGCCCAAAAAACTAAAGCAAACCACTCCAGCATGAGAGCTCATAAACACAAACACAAACACAACTCTCTAATGTATGTGTTTTAGTGCAACGTTCTGGATTGTTTTGTGTTAGTATGAGAAGCATGCAGCATCCAAAACCCTTCTCTAATAAAAAAGGATACTTTTTTGTGGGCTGCCTGTGTAACTTGTCCCAGCTTTTCTGGGTTCATTGTGTTTGTGCTGCCGTTGATGCAGGATGATTTCACCTTTACCTTGGTGTTCTATTTCTCTATGACTATTTCCCTTTTCTCTCCTTGTCTCTCCTTTTCTATCCTTTTATCTCCTTTCAGGCAATTCTTCTGCGCCACTGCATGTTACTTTTAGCCCTCTTCAAAGCCTTTGTCCCATCTGGCCCAGGCCTCAACTTACCTGAGCAGGTGTTCTTAACGAGCCGTGGGTGTCCTAGCAACCAGGCAGGTGAAAGGGGTCTTGGAAAACAGAGGCAGATGTGGGTGTATTATAATCCACAGTCTCGAACCAGGAGGCTGCAATAGGGAAAACTAAATCTCTCAAAACATCCCACAAGTTAAATGTAATCAGAGATCAACTAAACCACAGTTCTCTCCACCCTACAGCACACCTCCATATTCCAAGTTTGTGGCGTGTTTGTGTGTGTGTGTATGTGAGGACATAAGAGACCACAGGAGAGAGCTATATCTTTAGGGAGGTTGAGGTGACTTTTCCCAGCTCTCTCTCTCTCTCTCTCTCTGGCTGTGAGCGATAAAGGTGTTCACAGGCCTCTTAACATGCAGCATGTGACCTCTAAACTGGGGTTAGTGGGAGAGAGTTTCCCCTCCCACCATATTCTCTCCACAGCGGTTGCTGCCAGAATGACACACTGCAATTTGGCTGGGGCTGCCAGGGTGTATACTGTAACTTGCTGCTGGGAAAGAATGTGGCTCTGTATCATTTTGTCCCTCTTGCTCCTGCCTATATTTGAACACGAAGACGTCCACTGAGGCGGAACAGATGTTTGTTGAGAGTTCAAAGAGGAGGCTGTTCTTGGCTGAGCCCAGTGATAAAGCACTGGAGAGCGGAGATGGACTGTGTTGCTCGGTTCTCTCACCACCACAGCCCGATCTCTTCACTGCCTGACCATGATCTCCAATTGGTAGAGCTGCAGAGCTGTGGTCTGTGTGTGAGCTAGAGACAGAGCTTTTACTGATCTGATGCAACAAGGGACAACATGGCACATTTAACAGCTGGAAAGCAAGTCATTGAGATATACATTTTCAAGCTGTATTTATGTCTCTTTATTTCCCCGTCCATAATAGTGAGTACAGAGAGCAGACAGAGAGAGAGAGAGGGCATGTGGCAGTGATTAGGTGGGCCTGGATCGAGGGAGAATGTATTAACTGCAAGCCCCAGTCCCCTCCTCCCTCCTCTGCTCTTCACACCCTTGTGTCAGAGGAGGAGAGGGGTGAAGTGGCTGCTCCAGCTATAATGAACTAGTCTCTGCTTGTGGATAAGCATCCTCTGGAGCACCCTCGATATGAACTAGCGTCAAGAACATCAAGCTGCTTGCTTAGCAAGTACCGCTTCGCCCTGATCAGCTCATATCTAGACTTGAACCATAAACGTGACCACCCTCATGAAGCATTCCAACCCATTGCGCCATTGAAAAGGCCTTTTTGTTTATGCTACACCAGCATAAACAAGCCATGGTTTACACACACACACACACACACACACACACACACACACACACACACACACACACACACACACACACACACACACACACACACACACACACACACACACACACACAAACACACACACACACACACACATTGAATCAGCCAGTTGAAAATGTTTAATAGAGCATTACAATGATATTATATCAAATATTATAAGTGTAACATTATAAACATTCCAGTTGGATCAAATATGCACAGATAGCATTGATTAAATTTATTCAGGTATTACAATAATATTTAGTCGTTATTCTTTCTGTACCTTCTGGAGGATTTACTGTAGCTCTAGGTGCACTGTTTAGACGTGTGTGTACAGTCGTGGCCAAAAGTTTTGAGAATGACACAAGTATTGGTCTCCACAAAGTTTGCTGCCTCAGTGTTGATGATGGCAATTTGCATATACTCTAGAATGTCATGAAGAGTGATCAGATGAATTGCAATTTATTGCAAAGTCCCTCTTTGCCATGAAAATGAACGTAATCCCCAAAAAACATTTCCACTGCATTTCAGCCCTGCCACAAAAGGACCAGCTGCCATCATGTCAGTGATTGTCTCGTTAACACAGGTGAGAGTGTTGACGAGGAAGAGGCTGGAGATCACTCTGTCATGCTGATTGAGTCAGAATAACAGACTGGAAGCTTTAAAAGGAGGGTGGTGCTTGAAATCATTGTTCTTCCTCTGTCAACCATGGTTACCTGCAAGGAAACACATGCCGTCATCATTGATTGCACAAAAAGGGCTTCACAAGCAAGGATATTGCTGCTGGTAAGATTGCACCTAAATCAACCATTTATCGGATCATCAAGAACTTCAAGGAGAGAGGTTTAATTGTTGTGAAGAAGGCGTCAGGGCGCCCAAGAAAGTTAATTCAGCTGCGGGATCGGAGCACCACCAGTGCAGAGCTCGCTCAGGAATGGCAGCAGGCAGGTGTGAGTGCATCTGCAAGCACAGTGAGGCGAAGACTTTTGGAGGATGGCCTGGTGTCAAGAAGGGCAGCAAAGAAGCCACTTCTCTCCGGGAAAAACATCAGGGACAGACTGATATTCTGCAAAAGGTACAGGGATTGGACTGCTGAGGACTGGGGTAGAGTCATTTTCTCTGATGAATCCCTTTTCCGATTGTTTGGGCCATCCGGAAAAAACCTTGTCCGGAGAAGACAAGGTGAGTGCTATCATCAGTCCTGTGTCATGCCAACAGTAAAGCATCCTCAGACCATTCATGTGTGGGGTTGCTTCTCAGCCAAGGGAGTGGGCTCACTCACAATTTTGCCTAAGAACACAGCCATGAATGGTACCAACACATCCTCCGAGAGCAACTTCTCCCAACCATCCAAGAACAGTTTGGTGACGACCAATGCCTTTTCCAGCATGATGGAGCACCTTGCTAAGTGGCTCAGGGAACAAAACATCAACATTTTGGGTCCATGGCCAGGAAACTCCCCAGACCTTAATCCCATTGAGAACTTGCGGTCGATCCTCAAGAGGCGGGTGGACAAAAAAAACCCCACAACTTCTGACAAACTCCAAGCATTGATTATGCAAGAATGGCCTGCCATCAGTCAGGATGTGGCCCAGCATGACAGCATGCCAGGGCGGATTGCAGAGGTTTTGAAAAAGAAGGGTCAACACTGAAAATGTTGACTCTTTGCATGAACTGAATGTCATTGTCAATGAAAGCCTTTGACACTTATGGAATACTTGTAATTATACTTCAACAGTCAGTAGGTGATCAGCTTGTTCCTAGCCCATCATTGACAGAGAGGACAGAAAGGACTCACAAGCCCCTGGTGTGCGTCACAGGGCACCCATCTCCCTCTCTATGCCCCCCCCCAGCACAACCCTCTGGCATTTGCCCTCTGCAGGTGGGCTACAGGAGGGTCCAGACCCCCTTGCCAACATAAACACAGTAGTGGAGCTCACTCAGAGAGAGAGGCTGGGTCAGAGTTAACACTGGACTGATATTTCTGCTCTGCTGTACTGTTGTACCACAGAATGTCTGTGTTTATACTTGGTGAAAGGTAACAGCAGTCTTCAGCTTGACAGTGGAGAGAGCATGTACAGCATGCTATTGATTTATTCAATACAAATGTATGCCGTTTGTCTTCTGTTTTACTAATGGGTTATGTCAGGGTGTATGTCAGGGGATCCACTCTGGGTGTTGGTAGTGGTAGATGAGAGAGGTGAGGAGAGGTAGACCACTGCTCTGACTTGCCCCTCTAGCTAGCTTTGAATCTGGTGCCAATTATGCTTAAACAACTTTGAAACAAAAGTATACACCTCAGACACATGGTTATGGACTTGCAACCCAATATTACACATTGTATTCCCCTACTATGTTTAAATACAACAAAACAGTAAAAAAATTAATAATGTTTATTAATTTTGAAATAATGAAAACTATTAATAACATTCCACCTATGAGGCCACTAGAGGTTGATTTGGTCATTTGACTGCAGGAAAGGGCTAAGGCTAATTCTAGAAGGTGAACGGCTCATTGTGTATGAATTGATGGGAGAGAGACGGAAAAGAACAGCAGGTCCAGTTGTGCAACATAAGTAGAGACCAGGAAGTGAACAGAATACGCCATTAGGAAATACTGTAGTTTGAATAGAATGTAGAACATTTTCACCGTAGCCAAGTGCTATGTCTCTAAGCAGTGGTGAAGCATTTTAGCATTGTTTATTTATTTTTTTATCACATATTTGGAACACTTCCAGAAGGTAGTCCCTACATTCTTACTGCATTAAACCACTGGTTTGGTTGATATTTTACACATTTCGAAGGATTATTATCTGATGTTAAGATGCATATCATCACATGTATGGCAAGGTGTGGTTACAAGAAGTAGCTGTCATATGTAACCAACATGGAACATATCTTCCTCTCTGTGTCCTCCTCCCATGCTATTGTTTTGGCAGGCCGTTGTAAACGTTTCCATCTCTAGGGAGGACTAGTAGTAAATTGGGTTGTTTATATCACTGCTCAAGACAAGGCTGCTCAAGACAAGTGCCATCTCCTTATATAGACCTGGAGCATCAGTTTGTCTGAATGCAATAAACGTCCTCCTCAGCCCCAGACATTTAGCCTCATACCTTCTGCTTGAAATCAGCCTGCTCTCTTCAACCTCATACCTTCTGCTTGAAATCAGCCTGCTCTCTTCAACCTCATACCTTCTGATTGAAATCAGCCTGCTCTCTTCAACCTCATACCTTCTGATTGAAATCAGCCTGCTCTCTTCAACCTCATACCTTCTGATTGAAATCAGCCTGCTCTCTTCAACCTCATACCTTCTCATTGATATCAGCCTTCTCCCTTCAACCTCATACCTTCTGATTGATATCAGCCTGCTATTCTCTCCAGAACATCCCAGAGGACTACTCTCTCTCAGCACCAGAGGTCACCCCATCATAGCCTTGCATAGTTGAGCCCTTTGTGTCATAATGGGTCCAATTATCTTTGGGAGTGTGATTGAGTCCCTCTACAGTGGTCCCTTCTGGCCATCTATTACTGTCACATCTACACCCTCGTCCAGTTAGCGGCAAACGCCAATAGGCTAATAGGCTGTCCCTTTGACCAGAGGCCGGACCACTGGGGTAAAACGCCAGGTCACATTGATGCTCAGTCTGTGACTTTATTGACGTCCTCAATCACTGGGACATCTGCTGTGAGCTAATTGAGAGAGGTCTCATCTACAGACAGACAGAGAGGCCAGTCAGACTGCTGCCAGACAAATTCTCCCTGGCAGACTAACTGGCAGACCTTGTGTTCTGACTGGCCTAACACAGGAGAGGAAGAACGCCTGCTAACAGACACATTTTGAGATCGTATTCTCTACATATATTGTACCACTGCACACCATTGATATCACTGTGATTGAATTGTGAATTAGGGCATCATTTGCTGCAATGAAAGTATACTCCCTCATTCAATACAATTGTCATAGAAAATGTATGACAATTATATAATGCTCTGTTGATAGTAGCTCCTGTGTGGGAGATCATAGGTGATGATGTTAGCTGTTCTGTGACTGACCCATGTTAGTGAGAGTGGTCTGGCTCTGTGTTGAGCTCCTGAGGGTGTGACACAGTAGTATGCGGGGTGGTGAGGACTATCGGAGTGTACATGGAAAAACAGAGGGAGCAGATCACTGGGACTGAAAGGACTTATCCCTGGTATAAATGTCCAGTTGAGCAGAGTGTGCAGGGTTAAGGGTATGTTGAGGGTGTGTGGGTGCGGCCAGCACTCTGTGCCACAAAGGGGCAAGCCGGCACCCGCCCTCCCAGAGAGCAGACAGAGGGGCACACATAACCTCAAGGGTTAGGAGTCAAGAGGAGCCACACTTCCTGTGGTCCGGGTCGACCGGTCGTCAGATTCCTTTACTGGCTCCCTCATTGTTCTGATTTATCATCAGGCCCATTGATGTGGCCCCTTCCAGAGCCTGGTAAACACCGAAGAGATTCACCCCAAACCAGATGTTGCACCAAACGACCTCTCTACAGGTCATCACTGAGACTGTTAGTACATATCCAAGGAGGACTGATGGCTCATTTGCCTTCACTTAGTCTATAAGTACTAGGAGCTATTTCATCAACGACAGAGAGTAAAAGCTCTAACTGTCCAAGCTGGGGTCAAATATAGCACTGGTCGGCATTCACCCACAGAGTTTCAACACCATTTAAACTGTCAGAGCAAACTATGCGCGGCTCATTTCTGGAGTTATTTTGGTGGATAAATACCAGCCTGTAGGGTAGTTTAATGTCTGTGGTGGGGAGGAGGCGTCTGTCCCCAGAGAGAGAGAGAGAGACCAGTGGGGTGACGTGGCCCTGATCAGCGACTGGAGAAGGAGAAGTGGCCACGACGGTCCTTTGTCTATGTCTATATGCCTCTGATGATGGTAGATGAAAGCCCTTCTCCTCTCTGAGCCCTGTGTCATTTCAGAGAGGCAGGAAGTGGAGGCGGGGCCAGGCCAGGGACTAATGTGATCACATCAACCCCATTAGGAGAGTCCCACGTGGGGCAGGTCCGAGGGGGGCAGGGCAGTGAACACAAAAGGGTGCACTGTCCCCCCCCTCGGCTGGGTGAAATAGCTGCCACATGCCAATGTAAAAATGAATTTAGGGCCTAATCAGAGACAGCAGCCCCATGCACTTTCCCACTGAAGTACAGAGGATGATGCATATTTAAACTATGTGGCCTGTGACTGTGGTTTCCATTGGCGTAATGCGATGAGAGAGTGACTGAGGCACAGCTGCAGCCAGGGGAGAGAGGAGAGGTCTGGAGCTGAAGCTGTGGTGGGAGACCAGAGGGAAAGCCTCAATGGGATTGTGTGCAGACACATTGTAACTCTGCTAACTGAATTCAGGGACATAGTGTTCCACAAACACAAGGCATAGAAACACACAGTTGGGAGAAAAACTATTCTTAGGATTTGTAGGATTTCAGAGTAGACCTGCTCTGTTATTTCCCTATGCTTCTTATGATTGAACAAGAATGATGAGGATTATTTTGAGGTTACTGATTCTGGCTAAACATGAAACCATTTCCTCAAGGAAAAAGGCACTGTTGAGTAATGGTTATGGTTAAATACAGAAATCAACACCTACAACACTGCAATTACATGGTTTATATTGTGGCGAGCTCGGCCAGAAGAAGATGGCAAGAGACAGAGATTGACTTTACCGGAGAGTTCCTGTGCCCCATACACCGCACGACTCCAGGAACGTCAGACTTTTATTTACCCTCCTTCAACTATTAACAATGAACACATCCTCCGGCCATGCAAGGCTCGGTCACGGTAGGCATTTTAACATTCCCCCCTACCCCCATAACCTGAACCAAGACAACTTAAAGAAACATAAACACATAACATTAGCTTAACTACTAAAACGTAAAGACATAACACAACCGTTTTAACCATAGAACAACAACTACCCACAATCTCCTTGCTCCCTTCAGTTACCACGCAACGTGTGGCTAGCGTATGCCGGCCAGATCGCTACAATATTGAGATAGTCAGTGCATACTGAAATAAACCTAACCAACAACCTCTTACATCATAGCAGCTTGTGAGGATCAGTAAAATATGTGGTTTTATTCATGCCTTCCTCTCACAAAACATGTAAATAGATTATCTGCAAGTCAAGACTGTTGGTAATGTGAAAGACCAGAGGTTAAGAGAATGAATGACTTCTGTATACTCTGTTTTCGGAGGTGGATTTATCAAACCCGAGGCTAAACCAATCCGTCGGGACGAAACACAGAGAAGATTGCCAAATTGCTGCAATAACAAAGCATTCCACTGAAAACCAACGCGTGTTATTTTAAAGGTGTCATTTAAGAGAGTTTGAAAAACAAAGCTTCTCTGGAACCCTGGATTGTTGGTTATGCTTGGGTTGCAGTTCTACAAATCAAACAGAGCGTGTTGTTAGACTCAGGTTGAACACTCAGCAGGAATGTGAGGAACTTAATTGCAATCAGGCGTGTGTGTGTATTTGATCTGCACAGAGTGACACGCATTAGTCAGAGCAACACATTCCCTGAAAACCAGCCAAGACACCAGCCTGACTTCCACTCTGTAAACACCAGTATTATCAGGGTTTATTTGACCTGTTGGCCTGATGTATGTGTGTGTAAACATATACGGGGTAGAGACAGCCTAGATAGAAAATACAGAGTGACGATTGACTCGAGATTAGATGGCAGTGTTTAATGAATGGCTATAAGATCAAGTCAATATGTGTGAACTAGTACTGTCTGAACTCAGTAGGAAGCATAGTGACCATCCGTCTGAAGACCGTTGAATTTTGAGGCAACGGCTTATTGCTGAGAACCAGGAGTTGTTTTGCTGTACTGTTTAAATTGCAGCTCAGGCCAGAGTCAGACTCTCAGCTCAGCTATGACAGTCTCTCCTCCACAGCCACAGACTCATTCCAGACTAATTTACATGCAAATGTAGTGGGAAGGTGAGATGGTGACTAAATTAGAGGTGTGAAGGTTACTACATTAAAGGTGTGAAGGTGACTAAATTAGAGGTGTGAAGGTGACTAAATTAAAGGTGTGAAGGTGACTAAATTAGAGGTGTGAAGGTGACTAAATTAGAGGTCTGAAGGTGACTAAATTAGAGGTGTGAAGGTGACTAAATTAAAGGTGTGAAGGTGACTAAATTAGAGGTGTGAAGGTGACTAAATTAGAGGTGTGAAGGTGACTAAATTAAAGGTGTGAAGGTGACTAAATTAGAGGTCTGAAGGTGACTAAATTAGAGGTGTGAAGGTTACTAAATTAAAGGTGTGAAGGTGACTAAATTAAAGGTGTGAAGGTGACTACATTAGAGATGTGAAGGTGACTAAATTAAAGGTGTGAAGGTGACTAAATTAAAGGTGTGAAGGTGACAAAATTAAAGGTGTAAAGGTGACTAAATTAAAGGTGTGAAGGTGACTAAATTAAAGGTGTGAAGGTGACTACATTAGAGATGTGAAGGTGACTAAATTAAAGGTGTGAAGGTGACTACATTAAAGGTGTGAAGGTGACTACATTAAAGGTGTGAAGGTGACTACATTAAAGGTGTGAAGGTGACTAAATTAAAGGTGTGAAGGTGACTACATTAGAGATGTGAAGGTGACTACATTAGAGATGTGAAGGTGACTACATTAGAGATGTGAAGGTGACTAAATTAAAGGTGTGAAGGTGACTAAATTAAAGGTGTGAAGGTGACAAAATTAAAGGTGTAAAGGTGACTAAATTAAAGGTGTGAAGGTGACTAAATTAAAGGTGTGAAGGTGACTACATTAGAGATGTGAAGGTGACTAAATTAAAGGTGTGAAGGTGACTACATTAAAGGTGTGAAGGTGACTACATTAAAGGTGTGAAGGTGACTACATTAAAGGTGTGAAGGTGACTACATTAAAGGTGTGAAGGTGACTACATTAAAGGTGTGAAGGTGACTAAATTAAAGGTGTGAAGGTGACTACATTAGAGGTGTGAAGGTGACTAAATTAAAGGTGTGAAGGTGACTACATTAAAGGCGTGAAGGTGACTACATTAGAGGTGTGAAGGTGACTACATTAGAGATGTGAAGGTGACTAAATCCAGGAAAGCTCCCATTGTTTGTGCGTAAATTGTTGTTTTAGTATGTTTTTCGTCAGTTTTTCATGAGCTTTTTTGCAACAGTTGAACAATAATAGTTCAGGATTATGGAGTGCTACTGTTTTACGAAGGTTTTAACACTTATCACTGAGGCACTTTTTATTTTTCTCAGCGCCGAACCTACACGCGAGTCATCAATTATTTACAACCGAGCCCAGCTCCTGGATTTAGCACACTCAGCGCTGCTGCACCCCAGGGAAAAGTTTGATATTCTGCATAACAGACTATATCAATTTTTGTGTAGACAACACTGTAACCACCAAGAAGGTACGCTGTTTTCCAAATAATAAACCCTGGGTCACCAGCGACCTGAAGGCCCTGCTGAATGAGAAGAAGAGGGACTTCAAGGAGGGAGACAGGGACAAATTGAAATGCGTCCAGAGGGAGCTGAAGTTGTGGATTGCTGAGGGGAAGAGAGGGTATAAGGAGAAGATGGAGGACAAGCTGAGGCAGAGCCAGGTGAGAGAGGTGTGGAAGGGTATGAGAAATATCACTGGCTTCAAAAAGTCAAACAGTGGGCAGATGGAGGGGACCCAGGACAGAGCCAATTTGAACCAATTTTTTAACAGGTTCGATACTGGCCCTGTCCACCTCTCCTCCAGCTCCCTAGGCCACACACCCTCACAGCTGTCCCACCTCCACTCTGCTCACAGCACCTCTGTTGAGACAATCAGCGACCCCACCTCCGCCCCTGCTCCCTCTGGACTGATCCTCAACACCCCCTTTCCCCCCACCTCCCCACCTGGGCTGGCACCCACCAAGTGAAGAGAGAGCTGGAGAGACTACATCAATGGAAAGCGGCGGGCCCTGATGGTATTAGCCCAAGGGTGATTAGGGTCTTTGCTGACCAACTGTGTGGAATACTCCAGCGACGCTTCAACCTTAGCCTGAGCCTAGAAAGGGTCCATGTGCTGTGGAAAACATCCTGCCTCGTCCCAGTGCCCAAGAAGGCGCACCATACTGTCCTGAATGACTTCAGACCTGTAGCGCTAACATCCCACATCATGTAGACCCTGGAAAGGCTAGTCCTCGCTCACCTCAGACCCCTGGTGTGTACATCACTGGACCCCCTGCAGTTCGCATATCAGCGCAACATCGGGGTGGATGATGCAATCATCTACCTTCTGCAGAGGGCCTACTCTCACCTGGACAACGCAGGTTGCACTGTGAATGTTATGTTTTTTGACTTCTCCAGTGCCTTCAACACCATTCAGCCCCTGCTACTGGGTGAGAAGATGAAGAGGATGAAAGTGGAAGTACCCTTGGTCTCCTGTGTCAGACCACTCTACCTGACCGGTAGGCCACAATTTGTGTGACTACAGAACTATGTGTCAGAACGGGCAGTTAGCAACACAGGGGCCCCCCATGGAATGGTCCTGTCCCCGTTCCTGTTCACCCTCTACACCTCGGACTTCAGATATAACTCTGAAACATGACACCTACAGAAGTTCTCCGCAATTGTAGGGTGCATCAGG
This sequence comes from Thymallus thymallus, assembly GCA_023634145.1. Classification (NCBI taxonomy): domain Eukaryota; kingdom Metazoa; phylum Chordata; class Actinopteri; order Salmoniformes; family Salmonidae; genus Thymallus; species Thymallus thymallus. The sequence goes on along the minus strand of CM042409.1, from coordinate 38,236,654 downwards.
GGTGGGCAGGAGGAGGAGTACAGGAGCACAATCAATGACTTTGTGGTGTGGTGTGAGCAGAACCACCTTCAGCTCAACATCAGCAAAACAAAGGAGATGGTGGTGGACTTCAGGAGAACCAAGGCCCAACTGACTGCAGTCCCTATACAGGGGATGGATGTGGAAATGGTTGGGTCATACAAGTTCCTGGGAGTCCATATGGACAACAGGCTGGAATGGGCTGGTAACACCTGGGCTCTGTACAAAACGGTCCAGAGCCAACTCTACTTTCTGAAGAGGCTCAGGTCCTTCAACGTGTGCAGTAAACTACTGCATACCTTCTACCAGTCTGTGGTGGCCAGTGCCATCTTTTTTTGCAGTGGTGTGCTGGGGCGGGTAAATAAGCTGATCAGGAAGGCTAGCTCTGTTCTGGGGATTAGCCTTGACACTCTAGAGGAGGTGGCAGAGAGACGGATCCTGGCCAAACTGCTGGCCATCATGGACAACGTCACCCACTCTCTGCATGCTATGGTTATGGCGCAGAGGAGCACCTTCAGTCACAGACTGATCCCACCACGGTGTGCAGAGGGCGCTACAGGAGGTCCTTCCTGCCGGCAGCTATTAGACTATTTAATGCCTCACCCGGGTGCCGTGCCGCCGTCAACATAGACCTGGAACTGTTGGGGTGTTAGGACCTAGTTTATCAATTATGCATCCATCCTAACTCTGGTCTGTAATCACTCATTAACTCAGGACTTATTTATTCATTCAGGTCTGTATATACATATTCATGTACAGTTATTATATCATATCACGTGCAATATTGTAAGTAATTATTGGACTTAACTTACGTAGTCATTCACTAAGGAATGCATATTAGTATCCTGTCAGTTGTATCTTTTCTCATTGCTTTTAGTATATCGAATGTGCAATAAGTGCATTTATCTGTAATTAAACCCTGCGCACTAAGGACTGTATTTGAAGGGAATTACTATTATTACCCTAAATTCTATCATACACACATTTAGCTATTTAAGTATCTCTTCCTGTCATTTACCTGTACAGTTAATGTAACCATGCAAATATTCACTTACCTGTAAATTGAACTGTATATTTACCTGTACAGTTATTTTAACCATGCAAAATATTCACTTACCGGTTCATTTAACCAGACTGTATATTAAGCAAACTATTTTTACCCTCACTTATATCATACGCATTTTTAGCTACTGAAGTATTTCTCTGCCATCGACCTGTATAGTATAGTTAACCATGCACCATCCACCAATGTATAGTGTACATATTCAGCCAACCACCCATACTCTGCAATGTTCTAGCTTTTTTGCACTCCAGACTTCTTGTATTTTGATACTTTTTCATACTGCCGCTCTATGTATCATATCATGTATCGTGTAACTGTCTTTTGTGTATTTTCGTTCTGGCATTTTGCACCTGCCCTGTGTTTTTTTTTGTAGCTGCTTGACAAAGAAATCTCCCAATAAAGTACCTATCTATCTACTACCATACACTGTTCAAAGGTACATCAATATTTGGTCTATCTATCTATCTATCTATCTATCTATCTATCTATCTATCTATCTATCTATCTATCTATCTATCTATCTATCTGCCTGCCTGCCTGCCTGCCTGCCTGCCTGCCTGCCTGCCTGCCTGCCTGCCTGCCTGCCTGCCTGCCTGCCTGCCTGCCTGCCTGCCTGCCTGCCTGCCTGCCTGCCTGCCTGCCTGCCTGCCTGCCTGCCTGCCTGCCTGCCTGCCTGCCTGCCTGTCTACCTACCTACCTACCTACCTACCTACCTACCTACCTACCTACCTACCTACCTACCTACCTACCTATCTATCTATCTATCTATCTATCTATCTATCTATCTATCTATCTATCTATCTATCTATCTATCTATCTATCTATCTATCTATCTATCTATCTATCTATCTATCTATCTATCTATCTATCTATCTATCTAAATTAAAGGTTGGATGTTTATGCATTTGATATAGGACCTCGGCTTTTTGAGTACAGTGGGGGAGGGGTTTGATGATGACCATCACAAGGGGGTCAGGGGGTCAGTGCCCTGTGGTCAGGGTGATTAGTCAGATAGTGGTTAGTCTGCGTGGTCGGATGTGAAGACTGTTGTCCAGTCCTGCCCTGGTGCTGTGAGCTGAGGGACTTGGCATCATAGGTCAAACATGTCCGGAATGGTCATCAAAGACAAAACAGCCATTCAACACCACCATTATCTGATTCTGTGTGTGTGTGTGTGTGTGTGTGTGTGTGTGTGTGTGTGTGTGTACCTGTGTGCATGTGCATGCATTAATTGCATGTGCAGTAACAAACATGCAAGTCTTTCAACCAACATTCAAAAGCAAAAGATTCCTTGTTGAGGTGACAGTAATGATCGTTTTTGAGGTGACAGTAATGTTCCTTGTTGAGGTGACAGTAATGTTCCTTGTTGAGGTGACAGTAATGTTCCTTGTTGAGGTGACAGTAATGTTCCTTGTTGAGGTGACAGTAATGTTCCTTGTCAAGGTGACAGTAATGTTCCTTTTTGCGGTGACAGTAATGTTCCTTGTCGAGGTGACAGTAATGTTCCTTGTTGCGGTGACAGTAATGTTCCTTGTTGAGGTGACAGTAATGTTCCTTTTTGAGGTGACAGTAATGTTCCTTGTTGCGGTGACAGTAATGTTCCTTTTTGAGGTGACAGTAATGTTCCTTGTTGCGGTGACAGTAATGTTCCTTGTTGCGGTGACAGTAATGTTCCTTGTTGCGGTGACAGTAATGTTCCTTGTTGCGGTGACAGTAATGTTCCTTGTTGCGGTGACAGTAATGTTCCTTGTTGCGGTGACAGCAATGTTCCTTGTTGCGGTGACAGTAATGTTCCTTTTTGAGGTGACAGTAATGTTCCTTGTTGAGGTGACAGTAATGTACCTTGTTGAGGTGACAGTAATGTTCCTTGTTGAGGTGACAGTAATGTTCCTTTTTGAGGTGACAGTAATGTTCCTTGTTGCGGTGACAGTAATGTTCCTTGTTGAGGTGACAGTAATGTTCCTTGTCGTGGTGACAGTAATGTTCCTTTTTGAGGTGACAGTAATGTTCCTTTTTGAGGTGACAGTAATGTTCCTTTTTGAGGTGACAGTAATGTTCCTTGTCGAGGTGACAGTAATGTTCCTTTTTGAGGTGACAGTAATGTACCTTGTTGCGGTGACAGTAATGTTCCTTGTTGCGGTGACAGTAATGTTCCTTGTTGCGGTGACAGTAATGTTCCTTGTTGCGGTGACAGCAATGTTCCTTGTTGCGGTGACAGTAATGTTCCTTGTCGCGGTGACAGTAATGTTCCTTGTTGCGGTGACAGTAATATTCCTTTTTGAGGTGACAGTAATGTTCCTTGTTGCGGTGACAGTAATGTTCCTTTTTGAGGTGACAGTAATGTTCCTTGTCGCGGTGACAGTAATGTTCCTTGTTGCGGTGACAGTAATGTTCCTTTTTGAGGTGACAGTAATGTTCCTTGTCGAGGTGACAGTAATGTTCCTTGTCGCGGTGACAGTAATGTTCCTTGTCGAGGTGACAGTAATGTTCCTTGTCGAGGTGACAGTAATGTTCCTTGTCGAGGCGACAGTAATGGTTATGACACTGTTACAGTTTCCCTCGCTGCATAACATTTGTCACTTTTCTCCGTTATGCTAAACAGCTGAACTGGTTCTGCCAGTCGTCTGTCTGATGAGAGTCCCCACATAGAGAGCTATGGCTCTCTGCTGTGCCTTGTGGCGTAGAGAGCTAACTTACTGTGGCTTGTGTCCTTGCCCGGGATGGCTAATGGCTCACACCGAGCATTCTGGTCTGTTCCCTGACTCAGTCTAACTCACCCAGTTAGCCTACGTTCACATGACCATGTGACCCACTGACAGTTCATGCACTTGGGGGAAATCCAATATATTCCCTCAACAGGTTGGTTTTCCTAGGGCCAGGGGTGGTTTCTGAGACAACTAGGCATAGGAGTGTTTGGCAGGCTGGTGTGATTATATCTGAAAGCAGGCCTGTGGCTATTGTGTGCCCTGTGTACTGTGTACCGTATTGGACTGTGCTGTGCTGTGTGGCAGGGCAGGGTTGACCTCTCCATTAGATTAGCCCACAGCAGTCATTAAAGCTCATCTGTTTTCAAATAATGTCATCAGATGAACTCAATCAGAGCGCATCATTAGATCTGAGTAGGACAACATTAACCACCCCATGACTGACTGGTCATGGATAGCCTGCGTCCCATTATATAAAGGTGTGATCTCCAATTGTATTGATTGGTTTAAGGCCTTGTAAATGCCCATTGGGCATTGGGCATTTACCATCGAGAGGACTCATAGATAGGCCAGTGGGCAGTGAATGCGGTGGGATTTGTTTATCAGTACACTTAGGTGAGGTGTTTCCTGACATCTGGCGTCTCTCTTATTGTTTCATGTCACCAAACCTGTTTCACTTTTCGCCTGTTGACTTCACATTAAACTGAGAATAACGTTAGGACCTGAAATTCAGGTCATGAGTGCTCCTTTATTTGTTGTTTTTACACAGAGGCTAGTGGCATTTTGCTTGTTGAAACTACTCAAGTAGGCCTTATATTGTAGCAACTTATTAAACTTTTTTTAAAGTAGCATAGGTGAGTCACTTGTATATAGCACTATAGCATTGAGGTCTGGGAGAGTGTGTTTGAACTGTGTGTGTTTGAGTTTAATATTTGACTCTGTCAGTAGCGCTAGGCTAGTCACTTAGTCATGCGGCCTCCATTACAAGCTGACATCTCTGTTTAAAATCAACAGTGGTCCAGGTGCAGGAGAGTGGGCATGGGGGTCTCGCCATCTGTCTCTGAGTTGGCTGCCTCTGCTACGCTCTATGAACACACAGGCCGGCAGCAAACTACTCTCTGATTAGGGAAAGGAGGACACTAGTCAGTTGTACAACTGAATGCATTCAACTGAAATGTATCTTCCGTATTCAACCCAACCCCTCTGAATCAGAGAGGTGCAGGGGGCTGCCTTAATCAACATCCACAGCACCAGGGGAACAGTGGGTTAACTGCCTTGTTCAGGGGCTGAACGACAGATTATTGCCTTGTCAGCTCGGCGATTTGATCCAGCAACCTTCCAGTTACTGACCCAACGCTCCTACCCTCCAGGCCACCTGCCGCCCCATTAGCAGCCTTTTCTATGATTTCACCCTAATGATGCTCTGTGGTGTACAAAACATTAGTAACACCTGCTCTTTCCACCAGGTGAATTGAGGTAAAAGCTAGGGTCCCTTATTGATGTCAGCTGTTCAATTCACTTCAATCAGTGTAGATGAAGGGGACGGACAGGTTAAAGAAGGATTTTTAAGCAGTGAGACAATTGAAGCATGGATTGGTTATGTGTGCCATTCAGAGGGTGAATGGGCAAGACAAAATATTGAAGTGCCTTTGAACAGGGTGTGGTAGTAGGTGCCAGGCACACTGGTTTGAATGTGTCAAGAACTGCAACGCTACTGGGTTTTTCACGCTCAACAGTTTCCCATGTGTATCAAGAATGGTCCACCACCCAAAGGACATCCAGCCAACTTGACACAACTGTGGGAAGAATTGGAGTCAACATGGGCCAGCATCCCTGTGGAACACTTTCAACACCTTGTAGAGTCCATTCCCAGACGAATTGAGGCTGTTCTGTGGGCAAAGGGGGAGCAACTCAATATTACAATGTTTTGTACACTCAGTATATATTTTTCTTAATGTTAGCTATAGTGTAGCTTAACTTCTTTCAGTGAGAAGTAATTGGTAGCTTGAAAAACTATATTTTCAGAGTAGCTTCCCTAACACTGCTCATGATTGGAGAGTGTTGGGCCAGTAACCGAAATGTTGCTGGTTTGAATACCCAAGCCAACAAGGTGAAAAACCTTTCAATGTGTCCTTGAGCGAGGCACTTACCCCTCATTTGCTCCAGGGGCTGACCCTGTAGGTAGGCTGTCATTGTAAATAAGAATTTGTTCTTAACTGACTTGCCTAGTTAAATAAAATAAAAATGAACAGTGATCACAAAGTTAGCCTGATAGGATTCTACTTTAACTTGAATCATCTGGTCCAGTATATGATAATTTGACCTTTATTTTTTACGTAAGGCTTGCCATGTTATAACACAATAACATTTGGACAGGCTGCCCTAGCTAACCCTGCACAAACCATGATCAAATTCACGAGCACAAGGGCTGCGTGAAACCAAATGTTACATCAATGCAAAGGGCAATGTGATAGCCTTGTGATGAGTTCTGTAAACCTTCTGTTCAATAGGAGATCTTTGTCATTCCATCCATCTGGAAAGAGGAACCAATCACCTCTTTTTACTGTTTTAAAGACAGTACAACCAGTAGGCCTACCAAAGACGGTGGATAAATTAAGATGAACGACATTTACCATTTGCATTTTTTTTCAAGGTTCCTGTCTTTGTAAGTGGGCGTTCCCTCTCTCACATGTGTGCTCACGGTTCCTCCATAATCTCTGGCATGCAAAATATTCTGGAGCTCAGTTCTACAGGCCCTGCTGTGTATAAAGACATGAGAACTAGGGAGAGGAGGCTGGTTTATTGATTGTACCCTGTGTGTTTTGGAGCGAGAAAGTATGTGAGGATTCTGATGACTGTTTGTGTGTCTGGGAGAGTGTGACTATTTGTCTCTCTCTAAACAGAATTTCCTACAGTTTGGTTCTTCCCTGTTTGAGAACACACACAGAGCTGTAGGCTTCTGAATGGGTTCTGTATGAAATGAATACTTAGTGACACACGGAGAGTAGCTTCTTTTTGCAGCAGGGGCATGGAGGAATGCATGGATCTTCTCTCCATATGTGTCCATTCCACAACTTCCCATGCTTGGGTAGAGGAGGTCTCTATGTGACTCTCTATGTGACTCTCACTATGTTACCTCAGTTGGGCGCTGTACAAAATGCATGTGGGAAATGTCTTTTGGCCTTGATCTCACATAGCCTTCCCTTTACAAACAAAAATACACAATGATGCCATATGTTCTGCATGTGTCATTGTTTCTAACAAAAATAGACTACACAATGATGCAATGTTCTTAGACAAACAGGGAAACCGGGGTCGTGTTTATGGGAGTTTACAAACAGGGAAACCGGGGTCGTGTTTATGGGAGTTTACAAACAGGGAAACCGGGGTCGTGTTTATGGGAGTTTACAAACAGGGAAACCGGGGTCGTGTTTATGGGAGTTTACAAACAGGGAAACCGGGGTCGTGTTTATGGGAGTTTACAAACAGGGAAACCGGGGTCGTGTTTATGGGAGTTTACAAACAGGGAAACCGGGGTCGTGTTTATGGGAGTTTACAAACAGGGAAACCGGGGTCGTGTTTATGGGAGTTTACAAACAGGGAAACCGGGTCGTGTTTATGGGAGTTTACAAACAGGGAAACCGGGTCGTGTTTATGGGAGTTTACAAACAGGGAAACCGGGTCGGGTTTATGGGAGTTTATAAACCAAGTAGGAAACAAAAAGGGCATTAATTGTCTCCAGAGCTGTAAATGTTTTTTCCATTCTCCTTTAATGTGGTGTTTTATCTCTTTTTCCAGCGCTTGGAGGGGAGACATCATGGTTGTGGCTGGCAGCGGCCGTGCTCTGGTTTCAGAACGTGACTGCTGGGGTTTCTGGAGAGGAGAGGCCCACATCTCTGCCACTGAGCCAGGGGCAAATGGGTTAGCTGGAGCGCAACACACAGGCTCGGACAGGCCCTGTAACACACACACACACACACACATACCAGACCTGGGTTCAAATTATTTTCAAATACACCCCAAAACAATTTATTTTATTTGAGTATTTGAATGGTTATTTGTAAAAAAAAAAAAATAGTTGACTAAATTGTATTTGAGAGTATTTTCAAATCATTTCTAAGTGTATTTCCAAATACTGCACATTAAAGTATTCAACTTTTTGTATTTTCAAATAAAATATCAGAATATTACTATGAAGTAATTGAGATATTTGAACCAAGGTCTGATACACACACACACACCAGTGGAGGTCGGTGTGTTTAAGATTAGGGAGGATGATCATTTCTTTCATGAGCGTGGCCTTATTTCTATTACAGCATTCATATTCCATTCACACAGCTTAATGTAACATTGATACGTTTAGGCTACTACATGATACTTGAATTTGCCCTATACCCATTTTTTTTAACATAACCTTTATTTAACTAGGCAAGTCAGGTAAGAACAAATTCTTATTTACAATGAAAGCCTACACCGGATGACAATAGGCCAATTGTACGGCACCCTATGGGACTCCCAATCACAGCCAGTTGTGATACAGCCTGGATTTGAACCAGGGTGTCTGTAGTGACGCCTCTAACACTGAGATACAGTACTTTAGACCGCTGTGCCACTTGGGAGCCCCTAGCCTACAAATGAACGTTTATAACGTAAGTGCACAAGTCAAGAGACAAATTTGAGTAATCAAAGTGACAGACAGTTAAACATTCAATACCACCTTGCACACTCTTGCCTGCATCTAGCTGATCTGGGGTGAATCATTAGGTGAAACAAATGATTGAACAAATTCAGGTAGGTCCTTCCCCGTTTCGTTCTGTTTGCTTCTGTTTAAGAAATGTTTTGCTACAGAATCGGTGGAATGAATACACCTCTGATCAGTGATGTGGTGGTAAAAAAAAAAAAAAGATCAGGGTAAACTCGGTTGCGGTGAAAAAAGTAACGCTTTCTACACTGTGCATTTTTCTGCAAAAACGTGTGTAAACTGCACACACAGTTCACGTTCATAGCAGTCACATACAGCATCATCACTTTGCTTGTTGTATAATTCCTTCTCGCATCCACAGAACGCGCTCTCCTCCTTTCACCTTTTCCCTTCGCTTGTGGACTTCAGGGCACAACAAAACAACTGCCTTCATACCATAACCACTAACCGCTGCACAGCCTACATCGTTGTCACCATATTAACGTTATAGTCAACAAACTAAACTCTTAACGCGTTAGTAAACCCACAATCCAATCCATGTGTACAATCACGCAGTACAGTGTACAGCAAGCAGTTTAGCAGTTACACAGGCGGGCCCCGATGGCAATACATTTATAGAACCACCTTAACTTGGAAGACTTGCTGTGTTGGATAGCCTTAGCCAGCTAGCTAACATGAATAGCATTCCTCTCTGTTGGAGTCATATTGTTGAGAAGGCTAAATTAGCAGCATTAACTACATAAGTGAAAGGTAAACTAAGAATAAAAAAATACAAAGAAATATAGCTTGCTCTATTTCTCTCTCTCTCTCTCTCTCTCTCTCTCTCTCTCTCTCTCTCTCTCTCTCTCTCTCTATGCTGCTTCTCCTTAATTTAAAGAAATTAAGGAGTTTTTTCTACTGTTTTTCTCTCCAGTGGTGTGTATTAATTGGAGCCAGGCTTCTCCCAAAAATGTATCAAGAAAACAAATACAAAATAATGTATCTTTCGTCTCTCTGTGGTTCATAAATGTGACTGACCGGCTTGATTCAGTGTTATGTAGCAACATTTTAAATAGTGTTTTTCACATTGGATAAAAGTAGAGACTCATTGTATATCATACACTACAGTTGAGGAACAATGGGAAAGTAATTGTATTTTGAAAGTTGATAAACGTGTAATGTTTTGGTACACCTACTGGAGAGCTCTTTGTCTACACCCACTCAGGATCGTTCACACCCTCCTGAGCCTTAGCCCCGCCCATCTCTTTAAGGATTCACATGTGAGATCATGTGCAATACAGAGTGAGTATGGTAGTGTACTAAACAACCAAAGATTTCAAGACTAAAGGCTGGTTTATACTACGTCTATCGACATGTCTGTAGACAGTTGTCACAGTAACATCATGAACGTTCTATTGTCGTCCAACATCAAACTTGTTGATGTCATTATGAAAAAGTATAAACACAAAAACTACAAGCTGCATGAGATCAGCAGCTGGTGGTCCAAAATAGTGTAACTGGTGTATTTTAACACCAATAAAACCATTCGTTTGAAAATGAATTTAGTATATGTCAATCTAGCAAACCAGGCAACTAAAAGCAACTTTCTAATCAATGTTTTGGTTCATTTCTATCTTGTTAGCTAGCTAACGTTAAGTTAGCTGGCTAGCCAGTTCAAATAATGACCATATCATGTAGCTGGCAACGTCTTAACTTTAGCTAATTTGTATTTGTTATTACAGTAAAATAAACTCACAACAAGATCATTATTTACAAGTTAATGTTGAACTAATTACAGAAAAAAAAAAAAAGCAGAGCATTCTACAGGGTCGTTTTTTTACTTGGACACTGTCTTGTTGGCCTAACATTATATCCTAATTTGACTTTGGTGCGGGTTGTTCTTCACATTATTGTCTCTAGTAAAGACACACTCTATCAAATAAAAAAAGTTTATTTGTCACATGCAGAGGATACAGAAGGTGTAAATGGTACAGTGAAATGGTTACTTTCATAGTGGAGTCTTTTTGTTTAGAAATGTAGCAAGCTAGCTAAACAATTAACCATTATCCCAACATTATCCCACCCCCCTATCCACATCAACGGGACCGCAGTGGAGGAGGTGGAAAGCTTCAAGTTCCTTGGCGTACACATCACTGACAAACTGAAATGGACCACCCACACAGACAGTGTGGCGAAGAAGGCACAACAGAGCCTCTTCAACCTCAGGAGGCTAAAGAAATTTGGCTTGGCATCTAAAACCCTCACAAACTTTTACAGATGCACAATTGAAAGCATTCTGTCGGGCTGTATCACCGCCTGGTACGGCAACTGCATCGCCCGCAACCGCAAGGCTCTCCAGAGGGTGGTGCGGTCTTCCCAACGCATTACCGGGGGCAAACTACTCACCCTCCAGGACACCTACAGCACCGATGTCACAGGAAGGCCAAAAAGATCATCAAGGACATCAACCACCCGAGGCACTGTCTGTTCACCCCGCTATCATCCAGAAGGCGAGGTCAGTACAGGTGCATCAAAGCTTGAACCGAGAGACTGAAAAACAGCTTCCATCTCAAGGCATTCAGACTGCTAAACAGCCATCACTAGCACATTAGAGGCTGCTGCCTATAGGCATAGAATAGAAATCACTGGCCACTTTAAGGGATGGAACACTAGTCACTTTAATAATGTTTACATATCTTGCATTACTCATCTCATATGTATATACTGTATTCAATACTATTCTACTGTATCTTAGTCCATGACGCTCTGACATAGCTCGTCCATATATGTATATAGTCTTAATTAATTCCTTACTTAGATTTGTGTGTATTGGGTATATGTTGTGTAATTGTTAGCTATTGCTTGTTAGATATTAGTGCACTGTTGTAATCTGAAGATAGGTGTTTTACACAACACGTGTGGATGCCATGGTTGCCCTTAGTTTTAATATATCATCTGAAGCACAGGTGTTCTTTTGAATGTTCTACATGATATCATATGAAATAGTCACGTTAGAAAGGATTACCTACACATACTGAGCAGTCATAGACAGAAGTGTGCTACATGGCAGACCAATCCAAACTCATCTCTCTGCATGTCCAGCCCATCCATTATCTCAGCCAATAATGGCTAGCGGGAAGGTTCCTGTCTTTTTCCGTGGCTAAACCAACTAGGCTCGTAATTGAACAATTTTATTCATATTTATAAATGGCACACAAGTTTGTTATTAAGTCACATCAAAGTTCACAAGTTAACTAACTAGCTAAAATTGACCCTTTCCTAAATTATCCATGGATGGAGATAGGGATTTGGACTTCTGGTTTTACTTAATCCTCCATATTGGCCAATGATTATAATGGCGATTCGGTTCCAACTATAAATTCATACATTGTGCCTGAGAGGATGGAGGTTCAACAAGTAGCTAGATGTAGTATGCTAATGTTAACTAGCTGCATCGTTACCCATGAGGTAAATACAATACTTTTCATAGTCAGGCATTTAGATGAGGTAGAGAGCGCAGGTACGGTGCGATAGAGCGCAGTTGCGGTAGAGAGAGCGAGAGAGAAAGAGAGAGATGAAAACAGCAGGTCTGGGACAAGGTGGCACGTCCGATGAACAGGTCAGGGTTCCATAACCGCAGGCAGAAGAGTTGAAACCGGTGCAGCAGCATGACCAGGTAGACTGGGGACAGCTAGGAGTCATCAAGGCTTAAAGGTCAAGACCGAGTCTGCATCTCTCACATGGATAGGCAGACCATTCCATAAAAATTGAGCTCTATAGGAAAAAGCCCTGCCACCAGCTGTTTGCTTAGAAATTCTAGGGACAATAAGGAGGCCTGCGTTTTGTGACCAGAGCGTACGTGTAGGTATGAACGGCAGGACCAAATCTGAGAGATAAGTAGGAGAAAGCCCATGTAATGCTTTGTAGGTTAGCAGTAAAACCTTGAAATCAGCCCTAGCCTTTACAGGAAGCCAGTGTAGAGAGGCTAGCACGGGAGTAACATGATCAAGATTCTAGCAGCCGTGTTTAGCACTAATTGAAGTTTATTTAGTGTCTGATTTTTTCAATGTTACAAGAGGTAAAAAAGCTGTCCTTGAAATATTCTTGATATGTTCTTTAAAAGATAGATTAGGGTCCAGAGTAACGCCGAGGTCCTTCACAGTTTTTGTGGGACGACTGTACAACCATCAAGATTAATTGTCAGATCCAAAAGCAGATATCTTTTTTTCTTGGGACCTAGAATTAGCATCTCTGTTTTGTCAGAGTTTAAAAGTAAAAAATGTTCCGCCATCCACTTCCTTATGTCTGAAACACAGACTTCCAGGGAAGGCAATTTTGGGGCATCACCATGTTTCATCGAAATGTACAGCTGTGTGTGGAAGTTAACATTATGTTTCCGAATGTCATCACCAAGAGGTAAAATATATAGTGAAAACAATAGTGGCCCTAAAACGGAACCTTGAGGAACACCGAAACTTACAATTGATTTGTCAGAGGACAAACCATCCACGGAGACAAACTGATATCTCTCCGACAGATAAGATCTAAACCAGGCAATAACTTGTCCGTGTAGACCAATTAAGGTTTCCAATCTCTCCAAAAGCATATGGTGGTCGATGGTGTCAAAAGCAGCACTAAGGTCTAAGAGCACGAGGACAGATGCAGAGCCTTGGTCTGACGCCATTAAAATGTAATATACAACTTTCACAAGTGCAGTCTCTGTGCTATGATAGGGTCTAAAACCAGACTGAAGTGTTTCGTATACATTATTATTTGTCTTCAGGAAGGCAGTGAGTTGCTGCGCAACAGCTTTTTCTAAGATTTTTGAGAGAAATGGGAGATTCGATATAGGCCGGTAGTTTTTTACATTTTCTGGGTCAGGACTTGGCTTTTTCAAGAGAGGCTTTTTTACTGCCACTTTTAGAGAGTTTGGTACACATCCGGTGGATAGGGAGATTAGATGATGTTCAAAAGTTGAAATGCTGCTGGAATATTGGAAGCAGCACCTGTTTTCTTTGTGAATTGCGGTAACGCTCCATGCTTAGTTGTTTAACTTGCTTGACCATGCTGCAGGTCATGTAGCTGTTTGTTACATGCAATAGGTTTTGTGAACTTCATCGGACGTTGCTCTCCGATTTTGTGATGAAACAAAGGTGTGGTCGAATGTGTTAAAGTCTTGGCCTTTAGTCCTATATATCATCCCCCACCCCCAGATTCAGCATTGTGGACAAGCAAACAATAAAATGACAAACTAGACGCAAAAGAGATAAAGGAATAAGAACATCTAAGCAGAAAGTCAAAGAGATGCCTCTTAACATTTTTTTTAAACAACAATAGCTTGGCAAAATCAGGCGGGAATGAGTTCCAGAACATAGGTCCTCTATAGGTAATTCAGAATTGATAATGAGTTATTCTTGAACATGGGTGATATAGCTGTTGTTTGATTCTTGTTGAGCAGTTATGGAATTCATATGTGGCTGTAAAATAGTTTTTGAAAAACAAGGGGTAATAAGTTATTTAATGTGTTGTAAACCAATTTAGCAACTTTTAAATAATGAATTTGATAACATCTTTGAAAAGTGGTGCTGAATGGTGTTTAAAACCGGCAGATTATATTATTCTTACAGAGCGTTTCTGCAGGTGATAGATTGATAGTAGTTTGGTATGGTGTGTGCTTGCCCATATAATGTTACAGTAACTGATGAATGGGAAGATCATTGAGTATTAGAGACTGAGAGAAATCCTTCTGTTTAGGAGATATCTAATTATGCCAAGTATGCCAGTATTTTTGGTGATCTTCGAGGTTATTGTCTTTATGTGTGGTTTCCATGACAATTCATCATCAATCAGAACACCAAGAAAGAGGGTTGTACAGGCATAATCAACAGGTATATTATCAATACGGACCCCTATATAATCTTGTTGTATATTATTTTATTTGGACCACATAATAAAACATTTGTTTTTTTTAGATTCAGTGATAATTTGTTCATTTTAATCAAATGTGCAATATTACATACAGTAGTTCATCATTAACAACAAAGGTAATTGAAATCTTTGTGACACTTGTATCATCAGCAAATAATATCTGGGAGAGCTCTTAGGATGCATTGGGCAAATCATTTATATAAATCAAAAATAATAGTGGTCCAATAATTGATCCCTGTGGCACACCACACAATCTCCAGAGGGGGGAATCTATTCCTTTGAATGTCACATCTTGCTTTCTATCCTTTAGATAGCTGGAGAACCAAAGATTGTTCAGTCACTGTCTATTACATGTGCATGTGGGCACACAAGGAGAAAAGTGTAGAAATATCATAGTTTACATTCTGCTCTAAGGGAGTAGTGGCTAAATTCGACACAAAAAAGTCTGACAGCCTGACTACACCAGTCTACACCATTACTATCGTGGGGGAAACCATTTTGATCCTGAAAAGGGAAAATCCTACTATTCTCACACTGCTAATGAAGCATGTACTGTACATGTTGCAATCATTTCAATGATGCATTATCATTTCCATCATGCAAAGTGTTGCTACATGAATCTACTTCTTATGATCCCCCCGCAAAAAAACCCTGCTTGCATAAAAACACACTTACATAACATTCACATGATTTATTACATTCTACAACAACTGTGATTCAACCTCTAGCATGGCCGTAAATGCCACTGAGTCGTGTCTTATTTGCTTGTGAAAGAGCCTGTTTGGCCCAGAAGAGGAAGTGGGGTTTGAACCCAGTGGTCATGTTTGGCCTTCTTCGTGTCATGGCCATGAGAACCCAGGCAGGCTGGCCGGGCTCAGAGCAAGCCAAGGCCCCGTGGGATGTTCCCTCTCTCTGTGTGGGTCAGCAGCCCCTCTATTATGCTTCCATGAACCTCATGGTAAAAGTTTAAGCCATAACATGACCTGTGTGAGTGTGTTGTCACTAGGTCATAAAAGCAGAAACTATTACAAAAAGTGTAACCTTTCATTCTCATGAATAAGAAAACGATTTTTCTTATTTGATGGCAAGAACAATAACCATCTACATGATATTTGACTACAGTATACACTAAGTGTACAAAACATTAGGAACACCTTCCTAATGTTGAGCCCTTAGAACAGACTCAATTCGCAGTGGCATGTACTACTAGATGTCGAAAAAACGTTCCACAGGGTTTCTGTCCCATTTTGACTCCAGTGCTTCCCATAGTTGTGTCAAGTTGGCTGGATGTCCCTTTGAGTGGTGGACCATTCTTGATACACACGGGAAACTGTTGAACGTGAAAAAGCAGCGTTGCAGTTCTTGACACTCCTGTTCAAAGACACTTAAATCTTTTGGTTTTGCCTATTCACCCTCTGAATGGCACACATACACAATCCATGTCTCAATTGTCTCTAGTCTTAAAAATCCTTCTTTAACCTGACTCCTCCCCTTCATCTAGACGGATTAAAGTGACATCAATAAAGGATCATGGCTTTCACCTGGATTCACCTGGTCAGTCTATGTCATAGAAAGAGCATGGTCCTAATGTTTTGTACACTCAGTGTATATTAAAACTAATGGCAAAACTAAACATTTTTAAATTAGATATAAAATCCTCTTCTAGTCCTCCTGGAAATGGTGTGAAAGGCTGTGTCTGTAAATATGTAGAGTGATTACTGTGTGAGGAGGACTCACCTTGTGATTGATTTTATTTACCCAGTCCTCTCAGAGAGATGGGTATTAATCACATTCCTCTCTCTCAGAATCCAGCCTTGACTGACTCCATGCACACCCACCCACTCCACTTTCTGTCTACCACGCTGTCTCTGGATATACTTGTACTTTCTATCAGAGACAGAAGTGGTCTATCCCAGTGGCAGATACATCCTTAATCCTGTCTGGGTCTGATAGTGGGAAGCTCGCCACTGGGCAGGGCTCCAACACATGTTTCATCCATTTATCGCTATAGATTCTGCAGAGTCTGCAGCCCCACAGTGGTCATAATAATTTTCTAGCATTCTAAAGCTAACTTTACAACTACCTTGCCCACAGTTACTCGTTCCTTAATATAACAGACATCCTGTGAGATAAATACTGTACATATGGTGTTGTTGCTGTCCACATGTTTGGCCTTAGGATGTTTTTTGACCTTCCTCAGTTCACTGAACTAATGCTTACTGATACACTTGGCTGATTCACCTCCATTCCAGGGAGGTGAGTGTAAACTCTCCCAACATGGGACGTTTGTGAACGGCTTAGAGGTAGATAATGAATTCAGTAGAAGCCAGCAATGGCAGCAGGGATCATACTTTCAAAAGATAAGTATTCTGGAGAATGAGCACAGCAAACATCCACTCTCATGCTGAAACAACTGCTTAACCTAGTTCTAGCCAAGTAGCCAGCACTGTGGGATGAGTTCAGACATTGGTCCTTTATCCTGCTGATCCTGATGCTAAACTACATTCCTTGGAAGTGGCACTGAAAACTAGAGCTTCCGCCATAGTGTGTTAGACCAGTCAGACTTCCAGGTGACATCTTTTGAGGTGCGTGAAATCAGTCGTCTTCTGCGTAATCAGTGTTGGCAGTTTCCAATGTATTGTGAAATGTCAAAACACCATGACAGGACTGTTTTGTAACTACTTTTTTTTTATCACCTCTCATTTGGAAATTGAGAAATATTTTTTTTTCCCTGTCATTAAAACATCCACTTCTGTTTTGTAACTCTTCCTGGGATGGTAAAGCCACTGATAATTTTCAATGTAAAAAGTATGTGAACACCTGCTTGTCGAACATCTCAATCCAAAATCATGGGCATTAATATGGAGTTGGTCTCCCCTTTGCTGCTAAAACAGCCTCCACTCTTCTGGGAAGACTTTCCACTAGATGTTGGAAAATTGCTGCGTGCACTTGCTTCCATTCAGCCACGAGAGGTTGGGCACTGATGTTGGGTGATTAAGCCTGGCTCTCATTCGGTGTTCCAATTCATCACAAAAGTGTTCGATGGAGTTGAGGTCAGGGCTCTGTGCAGGCCAGTCAGGTTCTTCCACAAAGGGCCTTCCCCAAACTGTTGCCAAAGTTGGAAGCACAGAATCGTCTAGAATGTCATTAAACGCTGTAGCGCTAAGATTTCCCTTCACTGCAACTAAGGGGCCCGAACCATGAAAAACAGCTCCAGACCATTATTCCTCCTCCACCAAACCTTACAGCTGGCACAATGCATTCAGCAGGTAGCATTCTCCTGGCATTTGCCAAACCAAGATTTGTCCGTTGGACTGCCAGATAGTGTAGCATGATTCATCACGCCAGAGAACGCTTTTCCACTAATCCAGAGTCCAATGGTGGAGAGCTTAACACCTCTCCAGCCAATGCTTGGCATTACGTGGTGATCTTAGGCTTGTGTGCGGCTGCTTGGCCATGGGAACCCATATCATTTCATTTCGACAAACAGTTCTTGTGCGGGCGTTGCTTCCAGAGGCAGTTTGGAACTCAGCACTCGGCGGTCCCGTTCTATGAGCTTGTGGGCCTACCACTTCACAATAACAGCACTTACAGTTGACCGGGGCAGCTCTAATTAACTGACTTGTTGGAAAGGTGGCATCCTATGACGGTGCACGTTGAAAGTCACTGAGCTCTTCAGTAAGGCCATTCTACTACCAATGTTTACTTTACTGGAGGGGAGGGGTAAAAAAATAATGTTTACAACCGAAAAATAACAACAACTGTAGTGACCCTGTGTTTATAAACGTGGATATCGACTTTGCCACTTCAGCATGCTTTTGTGGCACAGTCGATGCAATGTAGGGCTATGGGCCAGAATGTTGAGGGTTCGCTGACAACCACAGACAAGCTCACTCTCCCTGCCTGTTTCATTACACTATGATCAAAGCCGGTTGCAGACAATGAAATCAGATTTTCAAAATGTCTACGCCATATTTATCATTAGATAAAATATATGCAACAAATGTTCCACCAACAGGTTTCTGTGCCAACACACCACACAACCAATAAACAACTGACTTCGGGCACTTCAATAGCATGGTTTGCGTTTTCAACACCACAATAAACTTTGTAGCCTATTTTGGGGGGGGGGGGGTTTAGGCTACTTTCCTAAAACAATAATTGTCCATCTCACAGTTCAGCTTTCAAAGATTTGAGCACTAAATGTATCAGGGCATTCCATGCATCGCTCTATGTATCATGTACCGTGTATCTGTCTTTTGTGTACTTTCGTTGTGGCATTTTGCACCTGCCCTGTGTTTTGTTGTAGCTGCTTGACAATGAAATTTCAATAAAGTATCTATCTATCTATCTATCTATCTATCTATCTATCTATCTATCTATCTATCTATCTATCTATCTATCTATCTATCTATCTATCTATCTATCTATCTATCTATCTATCTATCTATCTATCTATCTATCTATCTATCTATCTTCTATCTTCAAATCGGAGGGCCTATTGTCCGATCCTCTGGCAGTCTCTATGGGGGTGCCACAGGGTTCAATTCTTGGGCCAACCCTTTTCTCTATATACATCAACGATGTCGCTCTCGCTGCTGGTGACTCTCTGATCCATCTCTACGCAGATGACACCATTCTGTATACATCTGGCCCCTCTTTGGACACTGTGTTTACTAACCTTCAATCAAGCTTCAATGCCATACAACACTCCTTCCGTGGCCTCCAACTGCTCTTAAACGCTAGTAAAACTAAGTGCATGCTTTTCTATCGAACGCTGCCAGCACCCGCCCACCGGACTATCATCACTACTCTCGACGGATCCGAATTAGAATACGTGGACACCTACAAATACCTAGGCATCTGGTTAGACTATAAACTCAACTTCCAGACTCACATCAACCATCTCCAATCCAAAATTAAATCCAGAAGTGGCTTCCTATTTCGCAACAAAGCCTCCTTCACTCATGCTGCCAAACATGCCCTTGTAAAACTGACTATCCTACCGATCCTTGATTTCGGCGATGTCATTTACAAACTAGCCTCCAATACTCTACTTAGCAAATTGGATGTAGTCTATCACAGTGCCATCCGTTTTGTCACCAAAGCCCCATACACTACCCACCACTGCGACCTGTATGCTCTCGTTGGCTGGCCTTCATTATATATTCGCCGCCAAACCCACTGGCTCCAGGTCATCTATAAGTCTTTATTAGGTAAATCCCCGCCCTATCTCAGCTCACTGGTCACTATAGCAACACCCACCCGTAGCATGCGCTCCAGCAGGTATATCTCACTGGTCACCCCCAAAGCCAACACCTCCTTTGGTCGCCATTCCTTCCAGTTTGCTGCTGCCAATGACTGGAACGAATTGCAAAAATCATTCAAGCTAGAGGTTCCTATCTCCCTCAATAACTTTAAGCATCAGCTGTCAAAGCTGCTTATCGATCACTGCACCTGTATATAGCCCTTCTGTAAATAGCCCACACTACTACCTCATCCCCATATTTATTTTTTGTTTATTTTCACTAATCTTGCACTCCAGTATCTCTATTTGCACATCATAATTTGCACACTTTTCATTCCTGTGTTAATAATGATAATTCTGTAATTTATGTCACCACTATAGTTTATTTATTTATCTATCTATCTATCTATCTATCTATCTATCTATCTATCTATCTATCTATCTATCTATCTATCTATCTATCTATCTATCTATCTATCTATCTATCTATCTATCTATCTATCTATCTATCTATCTATCTATCTATCTATGCCTATAGGCTTAGGTGTTCATATGATATTCATATTTTAATAAATATGGTGCCTTTGGAAAGTATTCAGACCCCTTGACTTTCTCCACATTTTGTTATGTTACAGTCTTATTCTAAAATTGCTTAAAATGTTGTTTTTTTCATCATCAATACCCCATATTGACGAAGCAATAACAGGTTTTTAGAAGTTTTTGCAAATTAAAAAAAAACTGAAATATCACATTTACATAGTATTCAGACCCGTTACTCAGTACTTTGTTGAAGCACCTTTGGCAGCAATTACAGCCTTCTTGGGTATGACGCTACAAGCTTAGCACACCTGTATTTGGGGAGTTTCTCCCATTCTTCTCTGCAGATCCTCTCAAGCTCTGTCAAGTTCGATGGGGAGAGTTGCTGCACAGCTATTTTCAGGTCTCTCCAGAGATGTTCGATCGGGTTCAACTCTGGACTCTGCCTGGGCCACTCAAGGACATTCAAGACTTGTCCCGAAGCCACTCCTGTGTGGTCTTGGCTGTGTGCTTAGGGTCGTTGTCCTGTTGGAAGATGAAACTTCGCCCCAGTCTGGAGCAGGTTTCATCAAGGATCTCTCTTTACTTTGCTCCATTAATCTTCCCCTTGATCCTGACTGGTCTCCCAGTCCCTGCCGCTGTAAAACATTCCCTCAGCATGATGCTGCCACCACCATGCTTCACCGTAGGGATGGTGCCAGGTTTCCTCCAGACATGACGCTTGGCATTCAGGCCAAAGAGTTCAATCTTGGTTTCATCAGACCAGAGAATCTTGTTTCTCATGGTCTGAGAGTCCTTTAGGTGCCTTTTGGCAAACTACAAGTAGGCTGTCATGTGCCTATTACTGAGGAGTGGCTTCCATCTGGCCACTCTACCATAAAGGCCTGATTGGTGGAGTGCTGCAGAGATGGTTGTCCTTCTGGAAGATTCTCCCATCTCCACAGACGAACTCTGAAGCTCTGTCAGAGTGACCATTGGGTTCTTTGTCACCTCCCTGACCAAGGCCCTTCTCCACCGATTGCTCAGTTTGGCCGGTCGGCCAGCTCTTGGTGATTTCAAACTTCTTCCATTTAAGAATGATGGAGGCTACTGTGTTCTTAGGGACCTTCAATGCTGCAGATCTGTTCCTCGACATAACCTTGTCTCTGAGTTCTACGGACAATTCCTTCATCCTCATGTCTTGGTTTTTGCTCTGAAATGCACTGTCATCATGTCCAATCAATTGGTGTTTGCCTTTTCAAATCATGCCCTTTGGAACATCTACTCTCAGAGCATGAGAAACATGGATTTATTAGACTTTTTAAAATGTAGATGTTCCAAAGGTCTGCATCAGTGTCTTGTAGGCCAGGAGATGCTAAATGTTAATTAACGGTAAATTACCGTGAGACCGACAGTTATTTGCTCGACTATCACCCGCTGACAAAATGTGGTGACCGCCACAGCCCTAGCCACACCAAACCAAACCAAACCAAACACTAATGTTTCTAGACTTTATTAGGGTACTATCAAAGTACAGTAAGTCAAGCCATTGTTTATAGGAAAAATACGACCAGGAAACAAATGTACTACCCTCTCCTGTGCCCAATAAAAAAACACACAATCCTCCCCAAAGCAAATAAAACGTTTGACAATCCTACCCTATTTTGGACCACCCCTCTCCCCCAATAAATGTTGATCTGTCCCTAACTAGACAAAGGTATGCTAAATGCTAACTGTCCGCTTCGTAACATATGATACATATTGCAAATTCGTAACATATTGTACAGATTTGAATTCGTAACTGCTCCCGAGTGGCACAGCGGTCTAAGGCACTGCATCTCAGTGCTAGAGGCGTCCCTACAGACACCCTGGCTTGAATCCAGGCTGTATCACAACCGGCCGTGATTGGGAGTCCTATAGGGAGGCTCACAATTGGCCCAGCGTCGTCCGGGTTTGGCCGGTGTAGGCCGTCATTGTAAATAGGAATTTGTTTTTAACTGACTTGCCTAGTTAAATATAAGTTAAATAAAATAAAAATAAAACGTTTCATACTAAATTGAGAAGAGAGACAGATTTAGCCTTTACTATGTTACGTCTATCCCTGAGTCAAGGTTGTCTGCCCAGACAGCCCCTATCGAAGTCATTTGAATACTGAGCATGTTTAAGATCTGGTTCATACTGGTCCCAGAGTGTCTCTGCATTTCAGATTAGGGGATTTACTGATTACACCTGGCTGTCAACCTTTTCTCACAACAACTAGAGTGCTCTGTGGCCCTGAAAGAGGAGTAGTGTCAGGTTCACTGACTTTTCCTACCATACAAACTGATCAACTGTAGTTTTGAAGAGCTCTGACTGAAATTGGTCTCCTCTGACACTACAAAGTCACGAGAAGGGAGAACAAACTTGCCAAACTTGAACACATGGTTGATCTTCTTGTTTACTCTAGGGATGATTGGAATCAGAGAGATTACAGATTCTGATTGGTGTGTGCTTTTATCAGGGAAAACCCATGGTTCATTTCACTCCCACTGTCTGCCTGCCTGTTGCCTTTAAACTGTTTACAAACAGATCCTTGGCTGATTTAGATAATCTGCTCGCTTCCCTGATCCTCTCACCCGCATGCCATTACATGATCTCTAAACCATCCAACATCTGCCATCCACACGCCTGCCTGTCTGTCTGTCTGGCTGGCTGTCTCACTGCAGACAGTCCTCAGACACTCAATAGAGATACAGCCAGTGTTGACCACTCTCATTTGTCAAGATCTACTGAGGATTACTATGGTATTACTATGGTATTACTATGGTATTACTAGGGTAATCACAACACTGTAGGTCATGCCTCACATCAGCACCATCATCCCAGACACCCTGGACCCACTCCAATTCTCATACTGCCCCAACAGATCCACAGATCGTCCTACAGCCACCACATACTCCTACAGCCACCA
The DNA here is from genome assembly GCA_023634145.1 of Thymallus thymallus. Classification (NCBI taxonomy): domain Eukaryota; kingdom Metazoa; phylum Chordata; class Actinopteri; order Salmoniformes; family Salmonidae; genus Thymallus; species Thymallus thymallus. Next base: position 38,213,545 of record CM042409.1, on the reverse strand, counting down.
CATAGTCCTACAGCCACCACATACTCCTACAGCCACCACATATTCCTATATTCCTACAGCCACCACATACTCCAACAGCCACCACATCCTCCTACAGCCACCACATAGTCCTATATTCCTACAGCCACCACATATTCCAACAGCCACCACATCCTCCTACAGCCACCACATAGTCCTATATTCCTACAGCCACCACATACTCCTACAGCCACCACATATTCCTATATTCCTACAGCCACCACATACTCCAACAGCCACCACATCCTCCTACAGCCACCACATACTCCAACAGCCACCACATACTACTACAGCCACCACATAGAAAACCCTTTGTTCTAAATCCACAACAACATAAAACCTCTACCTACCTACTCAAACGATGATCTATAGAACAAGTCAAGAGGTGGAACAAAGAAACACTTTTTGGGGACTGTATGTTGGTGTAAAGTAGGCTGAGTAAAAGTTGCTTGCTCCAAAACTCTACAGCTTCAGCTCTCTCTATTTCTTATCCATCCATGAAATATATATAAAAAAAGAAGCAATACGCACTCAGAATACTCTTAAGTGCAAACTCTCGTTTCTTAAAACAGTAGACAAACCACTCTCATCCAGTCTGTTCTTTGTTGAGAGTGTATCTATAAAAATATATACATTTTCGAAGCCATCATACGTTTCTCCTTACTTTTTTTCAATGTGTAAACTTAAGACATCAGAGGATAAGGGGTCACTTCATCACAGCTGCCTCAGTTAGAATGGGCCTCGCTGGCCTTCCGCTAGAAGACCTAGATAAACAGACAAAGCTAATGGCGTCCTCCCAGGGTACTCCATATCACACATGATTGGTGATGCTGGATGCCCCTGTGGAACTCTGGGAGAATGTGTGATATTCTACACGGGAAACTCTTTCCCTCATTACTTCTTAACGCTATCAGTGTACTTTTATCATGAAACTGGACATAATAATGAGAGAAAACCATAAATTAACCTCTATCTCTGTCTGTAACCTGTCTGAGTGAGTAAGCATTCTGTACTGAACGAGTGCAAACAAATGGTGCCCTCCGTTAGCCAATGAGTGCGGATGAGTGGGCACCACCTGTGAGTCCAGCAGCCCAGTGAGTATTAGAGTTGATTAAATGAGGCGGTGGGCTGTTAGTTGGTTAGTGAGAGCCCTAAAGCGAGTGATAAGGACAAGAGTAAACTTCTGCTCCATCTGCACACAGCTGCTCTGCTTAACTTCTCCTCACGTTGCTCTGTTGGGGCACATGGGACATTAGCTAATTAGACCTGTAGCTGGGGCTGGGGCAGGCAGGCAGAGATTTTTGTGTTGATACAGCCTTTCTCTTTCCGTTTTCTGTAAATAACTTGGTCACTCTGGGTTATTTTCAGAATTTCTGAAATATCCAGTCCTTGTATGGTAATATAGAGGAGGGAAATAGGGACTTTTGAGAACAATGTGTTTCAACCTACTGAGTTAGATACAGCGCCTTCAGAAAGTATTCACGCCCCTTGACTTTTTCCACATTTTGTTGTGTTAAAAGATGGGATTAAAATGGATTTAATTGTAATTTTATCTATACAAAATACTCTAATGTCAAAGAGTATGAAAAAATATAGTTATATTTACATAAGTATTCAACCCCCTGAGTCAAGACATGTTAGAATCACCTTTTGGTGTCTTTCTGGTAAGTCTCTAAGAGCTTTGCACACTTGAACTTTACAATATTTGCAAATTATTCTTCAAGCTATGTCAAGTTGTTTTTTGATCATCGCTAGACAGCCATTTTCAAGTCTTGCCATATATTTGCAAGCCGATTTCAGTAAAAAAACGGTAACTACGCCACTCAGGGACATTCAATGTTGTCTTGGTAAGCAACTCCAGTGTATATTTGGACTTGTGTTTTAGTTTATTGTCCTGCAAGCATACCCATAACATGATGCAGCCACTACCAAGCTTCAAAATATGAAGAGTGGTACTCAGTGATGTGTTGTGTTGGATTTGCCCCAAACATAACGCTTTGTATTCAAGATATAAAGTTAATTTCTTTGCCACATTTTTAGCAGTTTAATATTAGTGCCTTGTTGCAAACAGGACGCATGTTTTGGAATATTTTGATTCTGTACAGGCTTCCTTCTTTTCACTCTGTCATTTAGGTTAGTATTTTGGAGTTACTGCAGTAGAGCAACAGTTCCAACCTAGACTTGTTTTCAACAATAATTTATACAGTAAGATGTACAGTACACCTGATAATTGTTCATCTTCATCTGTACTGTTACTTAGGGTTGCACTATAAGTAGCTAGCTAGCTTGCTTTGGCTAACGTTAGCTATTAGCTATGTAACGTTACAAGGCCAGGGGATTGTTTGAAAGAGAATCTCACATCTACTACTATGAGAGATAGTACTCCCTTATTTCTGCTCATCATCACCTGTTATAAAATGACAACAGTGCCTTGCTAGTTGTCTTACTTTTCCACTGTCGAAGCACTGTTTCCTGAAACATTGTGCCCTGTTCTGAAATAACTCCCTGGGTTTACCGTCATGCTGTGGATGTTTGGTCAGGACGTGTTCGTTTTGAGAAGTTCATTACTAAGCATTTAGTTCCTCCTCGTTACTTCTCAAAGTTTCTCTTCTCAAGAAAGAGACATTTATCACTGTATTTGCCCTGTATGAGCTCAGTCAGAACTTGGCTAGCTTGAGTCCATTTGATGACAGTTGTGAGTGATGGCTGGTGAGAATCCCAAGTGGCGCAGCGGTCTAAGGCACTGCATCTCAGAGCTAGAGGTGTCTCTACAGACACCCTGGTTCGATTCCAGGCTGTATCACAACTGGCCGTGATTGGGAGTCCCATAGGGCGGCGCACAATTGGCCCAGCGTCATCCCAGTTTGGCCGGTGTAGGCTGTCATTGTAAATAAGAATTTGTTCTTAACTGACTTGCCTAGTTAAATAAAAAGAATGACAAGTCAGTGGCTGACAGCGCATCATCTGCTGCTGAACTACAGCACTGGCAGCGTGTGGGTCACGGAGTGATCTTCAATAAAACTGCAGAAAAAAGATCTGGTGAACTGAGAAGCACACGGGAACCTCCCACCTCCTTCCCGCTCATGGTGATGCCAAACTGAGCAGAGAGAGCGCAGTTGCATTTGGCCAAATCAGTTCCAGTAATGAATTCAATAATTATACATTCCTCTGATATGTCATAACCATGTTATATATGTTATAGCCTTTTTTGTGAGATTTTGTGTCACTGGCCTACACACAATACCCGATAATGTCAAAGTGGAATTTTGTTTTTAGAATTTAATAAAAAATGAAAAGCTGAAATATCTTCAGTCAATAAGTATTCAACTCCTTTATTACGGCAAGCCTAAATAAATTCAGGAGTAAAAATGTGCTTAACAAGTCACATAAATTGCATAAATTGCACATAGTGTTAAACATGATTTTCTAAATGACTACCTCATCTCTGTACCCCACACATATAATTACAATTACTTTCGGAAAGTATTCAGACCCCTTGACTTTTTCCACATTTTGTTACGTTACAGCCTTATTCTAAAACGGATTAAATAAATAAAAATCCTCAGTAATCTACACACAATACCCAACAATGACAAAGCGAAAACAGGTTTTAAAAATTTGACTGTATTTAGACCCTTTGCTATGAGACTCAATATTGAGCTCAGGTGCATCCTGTTTCCATTGATCATCCTTGAGATGTTTCTACAACTTGATTGGAGTCCACCTGTGGTAAATTCAATTGATTGGACATGATTTGGAAAGGCACACACCTGTCTATAAAAGGTCCCACAGTTGACAGTGCATGTCAGAGCAAAACCCAAGCCTTGAGGTCGAAAGGATACCTTAATAGGAAATTACTTGAGTGAAAGTCTAAAAGTATTTGGTTTGATACTTTAGTATCAAAAGTAAAAGTATATATCATTTAAAATTCCTTATATTAAGCAAACCAGACGGCACCATTTTCTTGTTTTTTTTAATTTACGGATAGCCAGGGAAACACTCCAACACTCAGACATAATTTACAAACGAAGTATTTGTGTTTAGTGAGTCCACCAGCTCAGAGGCAGTAGGGATGACCAGGGATGTTCTCTTGATAAGTGTGTAAATTGGACCATTTTCCATTCAAAATGTAAGTAAAATGAAAGTATTTTTACTTAAGTGCTTTACACCACTGGTGAGTAGTGAAGCGCCCCTCACTCTGATGGTCATTCATTCATCTCCGGTGACGACACCCGGGTAAATACTCTGGCCTCACTTTTACTAACTGTTACTAATAGCTCTCCATTCATTCTGATACCTCCTTCTGACTGGCATTCAGCAACTATAAAGCCTGTATCTTATTGTTGAATATGTCAATGACACAACAAATATTTCCAATCTCAAATAATATGTTTTATTTTTAGCAGTTTATAGTCAGAACATAGTGATAACATTTATCATGTAAAAAATGTGACTTTGGGGATTGTCCATTCTTTAGAATGAGAGTCTGTTAGTGGCTGACCTGGAGTCAGATGTAGCTGATGATGTCATTACAGATAATAGGCTGTCTGCTGCCAGTCTTCATGAGGGCAGTGAACTGATAGAAGTCTGTCTCTAATTCATGCAGGCCAGAGTGGGACTGGTGGAAGAAGGGGGACTGGCGTGGGGCAGGGGCCTGCACCCCTAGGGGGCAGGAGAGTCGTTTGGGGGCCATGGCTGACCGACTCAAATGTGAAGAAGAGTCTGAGGACCTCATCCTCACCCTCCCCTCTACACTCTTTGACATCCCAGCTATTTTCCGCCTCATGTTGACCAAGAAGCCAGAGATGGGCTTCAGTTCAGCTGGTTCAGGGCTTTCCGGTAGGTCCATCCAGTTATTTATGAGGTCAGCAAAGCTGTTGTCCCCCAATACCAGAGGTTGTCTGTTCCGTCCCCTTGTCAGCAGTGACGTGGTCCAGTCCTCCGGGTCGCTGGCCTCGAATGAGGTCCACCTCTCCAGGCAGGCGTCTGACGTGGATTTGGGCCGGACCAGGCCACTGGGGGACCGGTTGGTGCGGAGGCAGGCGGAAGAGGACACCCGTACGTTCCTGGTCCTCCTGAGCACCACAGCCTCGTCCTGCCAGGAGGCCTCAGAGTAACCAGAGTCAAATTCCAGACTCTTCTCACTGCTGGGGGAGTTCAGACCCAGGCCAAGGCCCAGACCCAGCCGGCTGCTTGCATCCTCCTCCTCCAAAGGACTGGCCAGAGAGAAGGCTGAGTCGTAGGTGCTGGCCGTACTGGCGTCAGAGATGCGCTGGCGGGTACGGCGCTCCCGCTGCAGTGCCCTCTGATAGCAGGCTCGTGCCACTGCAGAGCGTTGGACCAGGGCGGGGGCGGCAGGGCAAGTCCTCCTCAGGTGCTTCAGGTCCTGCAGGGACCTCATCATGTAGTGCACCTGGTCCTGCAGGCAGTCCCCAGAGTCACGCAGACACAGCTAGGAGGGACAGAGAGTACACATAGTCAGACACAGCTAGGAGGGACAGAGAGTACACAGAGTCAGACACAGCTAGGAGGGACAGAGAGTACACAGAGTCAGACACAGCTAGGAGGGACAGAGAGTACAGAGTCAGACACAGCTAGGAGGGACAGAGAGTACACAGAGTCAGACACAGCTAGGAGGAACAGAGAGTACACAGAGTCAGACACAGCTAGGAGGAACAGTGAGTACACAGCGTCAGACACAGCTAGGAGGGACAGAGAGTACACAGAGTCAGACACAGCTAGGAGGAACAGGGGACACAGAGTCAGACACAGCTAGGAGGAACAGAGAGTACACAGAGTCAGACACAGCTAGGAGGGACAGAGAGTACACAGAGTCAGACACAGCTAAGAGGGACAGAGAGTACACAGAGTCAGACACAGCTAGGAGGGACAGAGAGTACACAGAGTCAGACACAGCTAGGACGGAGAGAGAGTACACAGAGTCAGACACAGCTAGGAGGAACAGGGGACACAAAGTCAGACACAGCTAGGAGGAACAGGGGACACAGAGTCAGACACAGCTAGGAGGAACAGGGGACACAGAGTCAGACACAGCTAGGAGGAACAGAGGACACAGAGTCAGACTCAGCTAGGAGGGACAGAGAGTACACAGAGTCAGACACAGCTAGGAGGGACAGAGAGTACACAGAGTCAGACACAGCTAGGAGGGACAGAGAGTACACAGAGTCAGACACAGCTAGGAGGAACAGAGAGTACACAGAGTCATACACAGCTAGGAGGAACAGGGGACACAGAGTCAGACACAGCTAGGAGGGACAGAGAGTACACAGAGTCAGACACAGCTAGGAGGGACAGAGAGTACACAGAGTCAGACACAGCTAGGAGGGACAGAGAGTACACAGAGTCAGACACAGCTAGGAGGAACAGGGGACACAGAGTCAGACACAGCTAGGAGGAACAGAGAGTACACAGAGTCAGACACAGCTAGGAGGGACAGAGAGTACACAGAGTCAGACACAGCTGGGAGGAACAGGGGACACAGAGTCAGACACAGCTGGGAGGAACAGGGGACACAGAGTCAGACACAGCTAGGAGGGACAGAGGGTACACAGAGTCAGACACAGCTAGGAGGAACAGGGGACACAGAGTCAGACACAGCTAGGAGGGACAGAGAGTACGCAGAGTCAGACACAGCTAGGAGGAACAGGGGACACAGAGTCAGACACAGCTAGGAGGAACAGAGGACACAGAGTCAGACTCAGCTAGGAGGGACAGAGAGTACACAGAGTCAGACACAGCTAGGAGGGACAGAGAGTACACAGAGTCAGACACAGCTAGGAGGGACAGAGAGTACACAGAGTCAGACACAGCTAGGAGGGACAGAGAGTACACAGAGTCAGACACAGTTAAGAGGGACAGAGAGTACACAGAGTCAGACACAGCTAGGAGGGACAGAGAGTACACAGAGTCAGACACAGCTAGGAGGGACAGAGAGTACACAGAGTCAGACACAGCTAGGAGGGACAGAGAGTACACAGAGTCAGACACAGCTAGGAGGGACAGAGAGTACATAGAGTCAGACACAGCTAGGAGGAACAGTGAGTACACAGAGTCAGACACAGCTAGGAGGGACAGAGAGTACACAGAGTCAGACACAGCTAGGAGGGACAGAGAGTACACAGAGTCAGACACAGCTAGGAGGGACAGAGAGTACATAGAGTCAGACACAGCTAGGAGGAACAGTGAGTACACAGAGTCAGACACAGCTAGGAGGGACAGAGAGTACACAGAGTCAGACACAGCTAGGAGGGACAGAGAGTACACAGAGTCAGACACAGCTAGGAGGGACAGAGAGTACACAGAGTCAGACACAGCTAGGAGGGACAGAGAGTACACAGAGTCAGACATGGCTGGTACACACACACTATGATAAAGAACTAAATCAGTGGTTGAGTGCTTTTCTTTTGTCGTAGCAAAGATTTTCTATCAGGGCAGTGAATACAAAATCACACAAATGCAGTTCTTATTAGAAAGAGTTTGCCTCAGACTTCATAAATACATACGAGTCTAAATAATGTCCAGCCTGCTGCAGAAGACCGAACATTTATGAAGTCTAAGGTGAACTTTTTCTAATAAGCACACTGCATTTGTTGGTGACTATAGTAGAGACCGGCTCTGTAGGGCAGGCTCAGACTTGAAGAGTGGGTGACTGTCTGGAATAGCTGCGCCTCTTTTGTAAACTTGAACTCACAAAACCAAACGGCCATAAATACTCCCCTCAATCATCCATCTGGGCGGTAAACAACACCTATGCTCTACCTGTCCGGCTCTACCTGTCCGGCTCTACCTGTACTGCTCTTCCTGTATTTCTCTACCTGTCCGGCTCTACCTGTACTGTTCTACCTGTACTGTTCTACCTGTACTGTTCTACCTGTACTGTTCTACCTGTACAGCTCTACCTGTCCGGCTCTACCTGTACTGTTCTACCTGTACTGCTCTACCTGTACTGCTCTACCTGTATTGTTTTACCTGAACTGTTCTACCTGTACTGTTCTACCTGTACTGTTCTACCTGTACTGTTCTACCTGTACTGCTCTACCTGTATTGTTTTACCTGTACTGCTCTACCTGTATTGTTTTACCTGTACTGCTCTACCTGTACTGTTCTACCTGTACTGCTCTACCTGTACTGTTCTACCTGTACTGTTCTACCTGTACTGTTTTACCTGTACTGCTCTACCTGTATTGTTTTACCTGTACTGCTCTACCTGTACTGTTCTACCTGTACTGTTCTACCTGTACTGTTTTACCTGTACTGCTCTACCTGTACTGTTCTACCTGTACTGCTCTACCTGTACAGTTCTACCTGTATTGTTCTACCTGTACTGTTCTACCTGTACTGTTCTACCTGTATTGTTCTACCTGTACTGTTTTACCTGTACTGTTTTACCTGTACTACTCTACCTGTACTGTTCTACCTGTACTGTTCTACCTGTATTGTTCTACCTGTACTGTTTTACCTGTACTGTTTTACCTGTACTGTTTTACCTGTACTGCTCTACCTGTACAGTTCTACCTGTATTGTTCTACCTGTATTGCTCTACCTGTATTGCTCTACCTGTACTGTTTTACCTGTACTGTTTTACCTGTATTGTTCTACCTGTACTGTTCTACCTGTACTGTTCTACCTGTTCTGCTCTACCTGTACTACTCTACCTGTATTGTTCTACCTGTACTGTTCTACCTGTATTGTTCTACCTGTACTGTATTACCTGTACTGCTCTACCTGTATTGTTCTACCTGTACTGTTCTACCTGTTCTGCTCTACCTGTACTACTCTACCTGTATTGTTATACCTGTACTGTTCTACCTGTATTGCTCTACCTGTACTGTATTACCTGTACTGCTCTACCTGTATTGTTCTACCTGTACTGTATTACCTGTACTGCTCTACCTGTATTGTTCTACCTGTATTGCTCTACCTGTACTGTTCTACCTGTATTGTTCTACCTGTACTGTTTTACCTGTACTGTTCTACCTGTACTGTTTTACCTGTACTGTTCTACCTGTCCGGCTCTACCTGTATTGTTCTACCTGTATTGCGCTACCTGTACTGTTCTACCTGTACTGTTCTACCTGTCCGGCTCTACCTGTACTGTTCTACCTGTCCGGCTCTACCTGTATTGCTCTAACTGTATTGTTACACCTGTATTGTTCTACCTGTACTGCTCCTCACACCCTTCTCAGATACAAAACAATCACACCACACTTGACCAGTTTTCATATGTATCCACCCACTCTAAGCTGTTTTAGCAACAACAAAAAGTTGTATTTTATTTTATAATTAGACATAAAAGACTGTAAAAACACCAGCGAATCAGCTCCAAGTGATTTTAATTTTGGAAATTCGTTCCAAAGTATTCCCACGCATGATAGAGAGATATATTTGATCATATACAAATATAAGCATGGTTTGAAATTACAATATTTGAGTCAAATATTATGTCTGTTTGGGCTTCTTGCGGTCAGTTTGCAGTCTACAAATTATTTGTAATTATATTCCGGCCCCCTGACCATCTGCTCAATAAAATGTATTGCATCATAGGCTTTGAAAACAATCTTTTTTTTTACCCAAAGTGGATTTCTTGTTCTCTTGGCCTTCATCAGAGCTTTAAAACTAAATAGTAAACCATCTTTTGATTTCTGAATGTGTCGGCACCAGGGACTCGGGATGTAGCTGTGTTATTGATGTCATATTAATCAGAACAATAGCCTTTTGAATTTGGGAATGTCCACCCGCACTCGGCCCCACCCCACCAATCAGGAGCCGTTACTACGTTGCAGCCGTGGAATAATGCATACTAAACTGTATCTACTAAATAGTATGCGACGATGAGTAAATAGTATGCAGTTTAAGTATGTAGTACGCTAGTATGGGTATTCGGACATGGCCACTGTACCTTTCCAAACACACCAAGACAGTCGTAAAGAGGGCACGACAACAGAGACTGAAAAGATTTGGCATGGGTCCCTAGATCCTCAAAGTTCTACAGCTGCACCATCGAGAGCATCCTGACCGGTTGCAACACCGCCTGGTATGGCAACTGCTCAGCATCTGACTGTAAGGTGCTGCAGAGGGTAGTGCGTACGGCCCAGTACGTCACTGGGGCCAAGCTTCCTGCCATCCAGGACCTCTATACCAGGCGATGTCAGAGGAATGCCCACAAAATTGTCAAAGACTCCAGCCACCCAAGTCATACTATAGATTGTTCTCTCTGCTACTGCACGGCAAGAGGTACTGGAGTGCCATGTCTAGGACCAAAAGCCTCCTTAACAGCTTCTACCCCCAAGTCATAAGACTGCTGAACAATTAATCAAATGGTCACCCGGACTATTTACTTTGTTTTTACACTATCTGCTACTCGCTGTTTATTATCTATGCATAGCCACTTTACCCCTACCTACATGTACAAATAACATTGACTAACCTGTACCCCCCGTATATAGCCTCGTTATTGTTATTTTCTTGTTTTACTTTTTATTAAAATGATTTTTTTTTACTATAGTTTATTTAGTAAATATTTTCTTAACTCTTTCTTGAACTGCATTGTTGGTTAAGGCCTTGTAAGTAAACATTTCAGGGTAAGGTTGTTGTATTCAGCGCAAGAGACAAATAAAATGTTATTTGATTTATCTTCCATACCTCTATGGGGGACTGATCTGACAGTGAGGTGGGAAATGTTTAGGAGACCAGAGTAGGAGAAACACGGAGCCCTCTGAGACGGAGGTTCACGTCTGACCATAGAGGTCACATCCAGTGAATGAACAGTCCTGTTCACCCCATAGTCCTCTCTTCCTGCCCTGTCAGTGTGTGTGACCCTATGCCCTGTCATGCAGTGGGTAAGTGCCCCAACTCCTCTATTGTCCACTGAAGCATTTGACCCTGTGCCAAGACCTTCTGCCTCTGTTTGCTCTCATCACAACAATGTTAGATACAGCGGGAACTTGCAAATGCAGCCACAACATAGGTTGTGTGGTCCACTCATAGACACAACAGACAACTTTCCTATAAAAGTCTGCCAACAAAACATGATCATTTAGCTATAATAACCTTCCTCCAGGGATGATTTTTTTGTTGCCAAAATTGACAAAGTGGTAAAACCACATGTATAGTTTCACGAGATAGTCCTCCACAAAATACCCTTTACAATTACAGGAAAGTATGATGCCCTTTTCATACAGTGAAAATGAAAAGTATATCTAACAGATTAGACACCCATATGCCTCATGGATTTAGAACACATTAACAAACTCCATGTGTTTGTTTACCCAACTCATAGCCTACATCACTCTGCAGAGGCATTTGGGTATCTAGTCAGACATTATGCGTGATAACGCAGTCTGTGCACAGAGCGCTGTTGCCCTGAAGATGTTGTTCCTATATGCTGGTGTAAATCCCCATAATTTCAGAGACTGACAGTTCATTTAGTATATTGAAATACAATTGGCCTATTTAATTTTCTATAGATGATCTAATTCATTGCAATTTTACACACAGAAAAATGTTAATGTTAGGAGACTGCATTAACCAATTTCAATGCCATTTCCCACTACTGTACTGTATTTCATGGTAATCTATGCTTAGGTTACAGAATGGAAAAAATACTTACCATTTTATTTATTTCAGAGTGACCTTTACAGTTAACTCCTAAAAGAGAAAATATGAGGAGATCAATTCCAACAAGTTTTTGTCTAAAATACATTAAGAGCAAAATCCATCCTAATTGTAGTCTATAATCCACTTTAACTAGTCTGTCAATACTCACATTTGATATGGCACGTTGCATCCAGTTTGACATGAATCCATAAAAGGTTGATATGTTCCCGTAAGTAAGTCAATTTTACGCACAGCTGTTGGTATGAATCATCGGGACTGAAGGCGCCCTGTGAAGTGTAGAGATTTTGTCCGATTCGTTTATGTTCCAGCGTGCGCTCTCCAACCAGTTAGAGAGTTGCATCTCTGAAACAGCCAATCCGTGTTTGACATCTGAGCAAGGGAATTAGCATATCATCACTCTTTACTATGCACATCTTTACATACGAAATCATGTGCTGGACTGAATAGAAATAGTTTCAGATAGTGGCATGAATGACATATTAAAATAGGCTTACTTGGTCATACAAATGTAGCCTATCAATGAGCTATGTATTTAATAATAAAAAAAGTTAAAATGCATGACAAATGTGCGCAAATAATTTGGTGTTCTTTTTTTTTATACTAAACATTTCTTTTTATTTTATCCCTAGGGTATAGGCTACTATAATTATCCTCCTGAAACCACCCCATAACATAAGTGTTCAGGTTGAAAAAATATATATATCTTGGCATATTGATATTTATCTTTTATTGTAAGTAAACATTGCCCTCTGTAGTGGTCATTAGGACGTTAATATGAACAATTTTACATTACAGTCAATGGTTACAATAGGTGAAAAACATAGTTGCGGCATCCGGGTGTCCACAACAGAAGACATTTCTTGACATTTCACTTAAATATTCCTGAGATGTTCACTTACTAGAAACAATTTGAATATCAAACTCACAAACATTTTAATGTATAATTGCACACACTTCTTTTCAAATTTACATTAAATCTGCTAATTATGAAGGCAACCATTTGTTTAAGAACAAGGAAGATTAAGTTGTCACCCACTGCACATGTGATATAACAGGACTTAATACAGAGGCTTGTATTTGTACTATACGAAACATATCATACTAATTGGAGTGTCCCGGATACGTCTATCCCAGATTGGTCTCTGAGGTCACAAGTTCAATTAGTCACAAGGATTAGTATTTGGGAGAACCCTGTGGAACCACCAGCAATCCAAATAGGATACAGTAACATTTTGTAAGTATGTGAGGCTGCATTGTGCTTTTGCTGATGATTATAACTTGAAGGATTGCTAAGATTTGCAAACGGAACTTAATTGACTGTTCAAAATTAAATCTCCCCGCCCCTGTTTCGGTAAAAAGCTAAGGGATGGGGCTGGAGAAATGTAACCACTCTGAAATTCATAGACAGAGCTATGCAAGGACTGGCCATCCATTATATCAAAATTACAGTTTTAATCATGTTTTCAGGCTATATAGTGTTTGATTAAATTTCCTTTGTTTACCAACATCGGAGTTAAACAAGCTTATATTTTGGGTTCTGATGGGGTACGACGTTTGCAAGCTCATGAATTTATATCCTTCAAGAATCAATGGGTACATATCATTAGTAACGGATGTAGCAACTGTAGATTTCCCCTTTAAGTATATTGTGCACAAACATTACTGAAATTATATATGAATTAATTGAACATCATAGCAAATGAAGGTTTCCACAGGTATAGAAATGTATAGGTCCACATATGTCGCCATCTAGTGAGATAGATGCTGTACTGTATGGAATACCACTGAGCAGGTTATAGTCACCTACTGTAAATGGATCATGAGCAGCCCTTTGCAACATTCTTGTAATGTATTGTTATTCATGTCAGTGTTAAGGTGAGCATGTACAACTGTTCACAGTGTAAATTGGACAAATCCAAATGTGAGAGTCTACTACTCATGTGCAGATGTACACATCTCATTAACCATGATGCACTGAGACTGTGTAGAGTGCATCATATGTGACATGCCTCAACCTGCTTATACAACTTGTCCTTTTTGCGGGAAAGTGAGTAGTTTATTTAGTTCACACATATTTTCCTGTACAGTGCAAAATCAAATATATAACCTAGCTCTCCAGATGCCTAACAATGGTGTTTTACTAAGTAGGCTTACTTCTAATGTACCCTACTAAAACCAGCCCCAGCTACCTCATTGACATCTTATAGAGCCCATGGGGCTGATTTTATAATGAAGGGCCATGTGGGAATTAACTAATTCACAAGATGTTGCCATCTTTGCTTTTAGGGTCTTTGTGTGTTTTTGTGAAAGGGCCCCTGCTTTCTATAAAAAGGTCCCTCTTCATAATTGAATAATGTCTCTGGAAAATTGTCCATTTAACAACTGCACACCTCAATGGATGAACCTTTCTATGTCTGCAGTAGCAGCTCTAAATGCTTCTGCCCATACATTTTGGATCAATTCTGTTTTTATCTACATGCATTAGAGGCCTAAGTAATTACACTGTTGCCACTTTGAGTGGGTTTGTTACCATTACTGCATTATGACGGATTGAAATGTGAAATAATTTTAGGAACATCCAGAACATTCCTTCTCCTGCCTTGGTTTACAGAGCATATCTAATGTGTCAGTAAGTATACACATATTGCTATGGAGTTTTCATGTGTTGCCCAGTGTCTTTCCTCTTCCTGTTAATACGACGTTAGATAATACAACATCTTATCAGTTCATCTTGACTCTAGGATCATAAATGTGTCAAGACCAGGCAGAGTTGATGTGGTCATGTACTTTACATCTGAGGAGGGTTATGTTTGTTTGGTAACCAGGGCTGAGGAACACAGGACACACAGCCATGCTAGCTCTATCCAGCTATACACAGTCCAGATAATCAGATTTCTCAGTCAACGACACCAGCCTCCAACGACACCAGCCTCCAACGACACCAGCCTTAACCTCCAACCATGGGTGTCTACATTATCCTCTGTCTACTGCTCCTACCATCTTTTTTAGAGCATCACGTTTTGACCGGTGAGTTCATTAAGAACTATCTATAACATATGTCTTTCAGGTGAAAGTATCAAGGAATGGGTACGTTTCTTTATTATCAATTGAAAATAGGACTTCTGAACAAGTTAAGACTATTACATTGTGTGTACGTAGTGGAGATGTACTGTGGAACCTGATTTTATACTGCCACAGCTTTACAATGTTGTGAAGTCAAAAGTCTGATGAGATACTCTTGAAATACCTGCAACCAAATCGATGAAATGCTCTTATTAATTAATCTTATTCTGTGCTGTTCACGGTCCAAAGGAGCGGCAGTTTCCATAGTGACTCGTAAGTTACCAGTGTTTGTTGTCAGTTAAGGAGTTTGTGTCTAACTGTCTGCAGTGCTAGAGCAATTCATCTTGTATTTCCAATACCGTTGATAATTATAATTGAATGTATTAATCCCCGGCTCTTGCTCTTCCTCCATGTACAGTAGCCCCGGCAACACCATCCCCTAGTGATTTGTTCAGTGATTTGAGATAAGCTCCAAATGGATTCATTAAACAAATGAAAAACAGACTGAATTATACTCAGCCCCCACCAAAAGCACTGCTGATTTGCTATGCCATTCATGCAAAACACTGTATGTGCACACTGAAATGAATTTAAATGTTACAGATTTGCCTGCAACGTGTTTTAATTGAATTAATCAGATATCTCTCCTTTTATAACATTTTATTTTTGATTATCTTTTAAACTCTGCATCGTTGGGAAAGGTTCGTAGGCAAGTATTTCACTGTAGTCTAGACCAGTTCTATTCAGCGCAGGTGATAAATAACGTAGTATTTTATTTGGACAGGAGCTCTGAATGTTCTGTTGAGTATTTAGAGCAGCGTGGACTGTGCTGTGGCTCCCTCTAGGGTTCATAGGCCTCCCTGCCTCTGTGTCTGTATCGGAGAGCACCCGTCCCAGGAGTGTGGTGGTGGAGTTTCAGGTGCAGAGCTCCAGGTTTCTCCCCACAGTCAACATCCTCTCTGTCAACCCAAAGTTAGCAGTGTTTGAGACACCCATCATCAACCCTACTAAAGTCTCTGGTATCTTCAATGTCCAGGTCGGAACAGCCAATATTGTCAAATATCAGTTCTCATGTATCTTTATTGTCATCTCCTTTTTATACTGATGAAGACATTAAGAAATATAACATTCTAACCTAACCCCAGCTTCATGTCCACACCCCGGCTCAACCCTAACCCTAACCCCTAACCTTAACCCTCAACCATAACCAAAATCTGTAGTCCTGTGTAGCTCAGATGGTAGAGCATGGTGCTTGCAATGGCAGGGTTGTGGGTTTGATTCCCATAGGGGACCAGTAAGAAAAAAAAAAAGTATGAACATGTATTAACTAACTGACTGTAAGTTGTTCTGGATACGAGTGTCTGCTAACTCTAGCCACTTCAAATTAGACATTAGTAAAGATAAATGTTTTGCAACTAATATTGTGTGCATGTGTAGATAGTGCTGAATGGTTCTCTGGACTATGAGAAAGCCAGCATGGTGAGTGTTCGTCTGGGTCTGGACAGTGTGGAGCAGACCTTCCATATCAGAGTGGTGGATGAGAACAACACACCACGATGTGAACCTCTGTTCCAGCTGTCCGGTAACACAACCTCACCTCAATCACATTATACACCGTTTACATGGCTAATACATGTTCATTACATTGTTATTACTATGGTATAAGGTCCGTGTATTGTTAAGAGGGACGGTGTAATGAGTAGATGGTTTGATGAGTGTTTGTGTGCAGGAGCTGAGGTTCATGTCCCTGAGCACCTTCCGGTTCCTGTGACTCTCTACACGGTCCTGACCTCTGACCCAGACCGCAACGACACTCTCTCTGTAATAAACATACTACCGCCTCATTACTATATGATCTCAACTGTATTACTGTACCAATACATTGTCTAATCATATGTAGTATAGGTTTAGACCAAGTGTTGATACCTGTTCTGGTTTGTGCGTCAGTTCTCTATCAGTACGGTCCTGCCCAACTCCTCCAAAGAACAGTTCCACATCAGTGGAGGTGGGAGCATCATCTCCAGCCAACCATTTGATTACCACACAGGGCCAAGGGTGAGGGAGTGATATGGTTGACCTTCAGGTATAAAAAAATATTTCAGAAGTTTGTTTTATCTGAATGATTTCCTCCTTGTGTGATGCTGTTGAACAGGTGTTGATGCTGTCTGTGGTTGTGAGAGACAAACAGGGGGCTAACTGCACTGGGACAGTCAGGATCAAGGTGCTGAAAGTCTACAACCCTCCCCTGGATCTGCTGTGAGTTCAACAGAGATGGAATGATGCCTTATCTTCTGAATGTTTATCTATCACCCCAAGTCCTAAGAGGTTTAATTTCTAGGGTTTATGATAGGATATTGTGTTAATCAGATTTTAATGTTAAAAGTGTGATTAACCCAGATCTCTTGTCAGTCTTTTCTCCCAGAATGTGACCATCTTTGAGAACCAAGGACCCGAGGATATCGTAGCTATTATCAGAGCTAACCTCACCATCCCTGATGTACTCTACACTTTTGTGAAAGATTATACCCATTTTAAGATCGGTAGAGGTTCGGATTTTTTAACTCTTATCTCACCAATATCATGTGATGAAAATAAAAATGCATAAAGATGCATAAATAGCTGAATCCTAATAAGTAACAAAAATATTGAATCTAAAAGTTATTTTACATTTATTATATAATGCAGCTACTGTAATCCATTTTACAGTAATATATTTTACGATAAATTTTATATTATATATCATATTATATATCATATTAATGAATACTAGGTGTTTTATATCATATTAATGAATACTAGGTGTTTTATATCATATTAATGAATACTAGGTGTTTTATATCATATTAATGAATACTAGGTGTTTTATATCATATTAATGAATACTATGTGTTTTATATCATATTAATGAATACTAGGTGTTTTATATCACTTAATATATCACTTAAATCAAATCAAATCAAGAGAGCTAAACAGATCAAATGGACATTGGTGAATATTCAACCATTAAAAGGTTTAAGACCCACTACCACTCTGATCTGTTCACTAAATACATTTAATTGTTAGGGAATTACTACCAAATATCACTTAAATTGGTACAGGACTCTCACTAACGGGTGCAACAAATATAGCCACTTACAATGCACACGTTAAAATCTGTTAATGAGTGAGTAACAATAACACCAGTGGTGTTGTTCAAAAGGTTTTTGGGGCTCCAAAAACTCAGTATGACATTGTATTCTGAATTACAGTAAATTACTGGCAGCAATTGGTTACTGTAGAGTTTCAGGACAAGGTTTGTAGAATTCCTAAAATACAGTATTTTACCTTATTCTGTTGTGGTACAGCAGAACAAGGCACGCCTTAATATGTTAATGAGTCAGAGACTCTTTGGCCGCCCACATCTTCCCACAATGCACCATAATGTAAAACACATTTACGGCATTTTGTTGTGCACTCTATGGTATACAGTTTATACATTGTCATTTGGTCAATTAATACAGCAAGTTACTGATAAAATTACAAAAAAAACAACTAACAGTGAAGGATATGCCCCTGAAGTGTTGAACTGTCTCTCTTCCTGTCTCTTGTCCTATCAGAGGACGGTATCATCAGAACAACCTATAACCTGGACCTCGAGGCGGAGCGGGCCCTGGCCCACAGTGTTCTATTGGTCAGAGCCTACAGCGTGGCAGTGGAGCGCTCCGCTACGGCCACTGTCACGGTCAACGTTTTGGATGTCAATGAGTTTCCACCCATCTGCTCCCCCTCAGTGTTTGTGTAAGTAACAGGACTCCACTGGATCACTGGGCACCTGACTAAAAATCAGCCTTATATTCCTTATGTATATTTTTGATAGATTACATTAGGTTATGTCTATGGCCAGGAGTTTCCATGACCACTTTACGTGACCATGACTATAGCTCCTATAACTGGGGTCCATAGTTTTTTGGTCAGGAGAAACTCTTACTCGTGTGCAGACTGCAGAGGGCGGTAGTGTAGAGAGGATGTAGGGCTGTACAGTGTTGGTGGTCATCAGGACAAGACACGCATCATTATACAGTCTCCTTCACTACAGATGAATGATGACCAACACCCACCATCATTATCCCCATCTACGACTACAGCCTAATTATGAATGATACTGTATGATTTATTGGACAGAGGTTGGAGATAATTGGGTCTTAGCTGAATTACTTATCCAAGACCCCATTTGGGTCTAGGATAAAGCGCTTATGCAGTGTGTGAGGTTAATTATTCTTATACATATTAGCTCAAATAAAACAAATGTAGTCTAAGAAGCTAACTGAACTAGAACCTTTCTGTTAAATGGTTTTGGAAACAGAAATAGAACAGCAGTTTGAAAGATTGAACACAGACTGTGTGTCTTGTTGTGTTGTAGGCTGGAGGTGTCAGAGACCACTGAGGTGGGCAGCAGTCTGGGCTCACTGATCTGTGTTGACATTGACGTCAGTAACCAGAGTGTGTCTCTCACACTCGTCGAGAACAGATTATCACTGTTCAAATCCCGCCTCAAAGATGGACAGCTCCAGGTAACCATTATAATGACACAATACTGCATAACATTTGATGTACCATTACTATTCGAGTGTGAATCTTGATGAAGTGAGGGCTCGATTCAGTCCGTAGCTCTCTGCGTTGTAGGGCAATTTAAAGGCAATTTCCGATTCAGCCGACATGTGCAGTGGTTACAGTAAATGCAGGTCTCTGCTACCGCCTTTAAATTGTCAATCTCGCTATAAAGCCGATCTTCAGCGCTACGGATTGAATTGAGCCCTGTATCTTCCTGCCAGGTAAACAACACTCTGGACTACGACTCGGGAGAGGTAGCCACCAATAACTTCCAGTATGAGGCCACCATCTTGGCTACAGACACAGGCACCCCTCCTCTCACATGTCAGTTTGCTTTGTGTTGTTCCCTGTGTGTGTCATGTACACAGTACACCATCCATTTATGTGGCAGTTTACTTTGAAGTTACGGGATGCCAGTTGTAACACTGTTTCTCTCTGTATCCAGCCCAGGTGCGTGTACTGGTAAGTGTGACCCCAGTCAACGAACATGATCCAGCTTTTCAGACTTTGTTCTTCAGTGTCCCAGAGGGCACCAGGCCTGGTACCGCAGTGGGGACGGTGGTGGCCAGAGACATAGACAGGCCCTTTGACAACATCCGCTACTCCATCACTTCAGGAGATGCCATGTTCACTATTGACCCTGAGGGAGGTGAGGCTAAAGCCTAAGATTCTTAGCTAACATCCATCTATATGTTGCATGTACCAACATGTTGAGTGACCCTTTCTCTCTTACCAGGGGAGCTGTATCTGGGCGGAGATCTGGACTTTGAGGAGCAGCAGGTGTATGTAGTGGGGGTTCAGGCAGAGGATTATGACCAGGATGTGGACCATACCTACCGCAAGAGAAAAACAGTGGACATCACCGTCCAAGTGGAGGTGAGGAATGGACAGAGAGCTAAAGCACCATTGTACATTTATCTGGTACAGTATAACAGAGTACATACTTTCAGACATTTGTCCATATAATACCATAGATTATATAGTTTGGGATGTAAACTGTGAAAACTAATATGACTACTGTTTATCCATTCCATCTTCTCTCTTCTCTGTTAGAATGTGAATGATAATGCTCCAGTGTGTGACCCAATCTCTTACGAGTCCACCATCTTCTCTACCTTGTCTAATGAACTCCACATCCTCTCACTCAGCTGCACTGATGCGGACGACAACAAACTGACAGCTACCATCACTAACGGTACACAGTGTGTATGTAACTGAGTGCATGTTTCAGTTTACACCAACATTCCCCAGCACACTCTCAGGCTAGGTCAGCTGATTTCTTGTTAATCAAAAGTATGTTTGCATATATGAGCATGTGATTTCATTCATGACAGGTGCTGCAGTGGACCGGTTTCTGATGACCGGGTTGAGTCTGTTCTCCAAAAATGTGTTCTCCTACGTGGTGGATGGGGTTTATGACCGCACCATGTTTGAAGTCACCATCTCTGTGTCAGATGGCAGGCATCACACTGAGGCTGTGGCCTACATCTATGTAGTTCCCTGGACCACCACTGTTCCTACTACTACCACTACCACTACAGTAAGATCATCCCTGTAGAGACATGGCACACACCACTGTAACACGGCTACTGCATATGAAGGAAAACCTTTTACAATATGAGACCCATAAGAGACTATCATCCCTCTGCTGTCCCTCTAGGCCAAGCCTCCACAGGTGGTCACTGTGATGTCAGACTATTGGGATCCAGAGCCTTGGTTTGTTGCCGTGGTGACGGTTACCGGCGTCCTGCTCCTGCTGGTCACAAGTCTGCTCATCCGGGCAATTCTGAGCCGGTGATCACCCCCCCCTCCCCCCGCACACACTGACCACCTGTGCCCAACTGTCTTGCTCTACTCTCTCTATAAAAGAGATGAAAATAAGTCTGAAGTGATGATGTCGAGCAAGATTGCATAACTCTGGTCCTTGACGACCTCTGTTCATTTAACAAGACCTGCTCTCCCATTGAAGCAGCAATGGTTTTTGGCAGGGGTTTCAGGGTATTCTAACAGTCCATAACAAGCATTTTATGTTTATGCCTGCAGCGTCTATGATTGGGGACCAAAAGATGTGCCTAAGCCTCCATCAAATAAGACGTGAGTGTCATTAGAGAACCAAGTCGTGAATTATAAGCCATTATTGTTATAAACGTTGTACCACTAACTAACAACGTACTGTGTAATGTGTTTTCTGAGCAGGGAAGAGTTTGGCAAAATGAGCACAGAAGTGAGTGAAAATGGAGCCAACGAAAATGACCAGGTAAGTTTGGATCAATGGTTTCCAATTGCATCCTGCTGAGAATAAATATGATGTGGAACAGCATGGGTTTACCTTTGAATGTGTTTCTCCGAGGCCTCACTAGATGGCACCCTCAGTCTGTCTAAAGTCATCATACAAGACGACCTGATAGTAGGTGTTCATCTCCTTGGGAAAACTCTATTATGGGTTACAGTCAGCATGAGGTCCAGGCTTAATAGAGATTTAACCTGTCATTTCTGTTCTCTCAGAGGTTTGATGGGAAGGCACAAGATCCAGGTTAGAGCTGTGCTTACAATACTCATATTAAGCAAATCATCTGGAATTTATCATCAAAACATGAATTAATCCAATGTTTCATGTCTAAAATGTGAGAAGTAATTAAAAAACAACATGTTTTGTTAGTTTCAGGGCGCAGTTACCTGTTCAACTCAACCACTGGTGAACGGCGTTGGTTGTAGGGGACGTCCAGTCTTACAATCAACAACCTGCAGGGATCTCTGTGCCGTTTATCCCATTTGGTTTCTGCCTGAAGAGGATTCATATGATGATGTGTGAAATCAGGAATTTTAGCATAATTGTAATTTCAATTACAGATCGATTTGAAGTTTGTGTGAGTAATATTTTTAAATATACTGTATTTAATACATAATCATGCTGACATGCTACTCCTGTGTGTGTACTCATGTAGTTCAGCATCAACAACATACACTATATATACAAAGGTATGTGGATACCCTTTAAAATGTGTGGATTCAGCTATTTCAGCCACACCCGTTGCTGATTGGTGTATATTTATAGCTTTTTTGCACTACAGACTTCTTGTATTTTTATACCTTTTCATACTGCCGCACGATCGATAGATAGATAGATAGATAGATAGATAGATAGGTAGGTAGGTAGGTACTTTATTGATCCCCCGGGGGGGAAATTTCATTGTCAAGCAGCTACAACAAAACACAGGGCAGGTGCAAAATGCCACAACGAAAGTACACAAAAGACAGATACACGGTACATGATACATAGAGCGGCAGTATGAAAAAGTATAGAAATACAAGATATCTGGAGTGCAAAAAAAAGCTATAAAAGAACATTGCATAGTATGAGTGGTTGGCTGAATATGTACACTATACATTGGCGGATGTTGGATGGTTAACTATACTATACAGGTCGATGGCAGAGAAATACTTCAGTAGCTAAAAATGCGTATGATATGAGCGAGGGTAATAATAGTTTACTTAATAGACAGACTGGGTAAATGAACAGGTAAGTGAAAATTTTGCATGGTTAAATTAAATTGTCTGTACAGTTAGGTATACAGTTATATTTATAGATAAGTGAATACTTGCATGTTTACACAAACTGTACAGGTAAATGACAGGAAGAGATACTTTAATAGCTAAATGTGTGTATGATATCATTTGGGGTAATAATAGTAATTCCCTTAAAATACAGTCCTTAGTGCGCAGGGTTTAATTACAGACAACTGCACGTATTGCACATTCGATATACTAAAAGCAATGAGAAAAGGTGCAACTGGCAGGATACTAATATGCATTCCTGAGTGAATGCCTACGTCCAATAATTACTTACAATATTGCATGTGATATAATATAACAACTGTACATGAGTATGTATATACAGACCTGTATGAATAAATAGGTCCTGAGTGGATGAGTGCTGACGGACCAGAGTTACTCACGGATGGATGCATAAATGTTAAACTAGGTCCTAGCACCCCAACAGTTCCAGATCTATGTTGCCGACGGCACGGCACCCCGGTGAGGCATTATATAGTCTCATAGCCGCCGGCAGGAAGGACCTCCTGTAGCGCTCTCTGGCACACCGTGGTGGGATCAGTCTGTGACTGAAAGTGCTCCTCTGCGTCATAACCATAGCGTGCAGAGGGTGGGTTTGGCCAGGATCCGTCTCTCCGCCACCTCCTCTAGAGTGTCAAGGCTCATCCCCAGGACAGAGCTAGCCTTCCTGATCAGCTTATTTACTCGAGATGCATCACCGGCTTTGATGTTTGCTCCCCAGCACACCACTGCTAAAAAGATGGCACTGGCCACCACAGACTGGTAGAAGGTATGCAGTAGTTTACTGCACACGTTGAAGGACCTGAGCCTCCTCAGAAAGTAGAGTCGGCTCTGGCCCTTTTTGTACAGGGCCCCGGTGTTACCAGCCCATTCCAGCCTGTTGTCCATATGGACACCCAGGAACTATGGACAACAGGCTGGAATGGGCTGGTAACGTGTATCTGTCTTTTGTGAATTTTTGTTCTGGCATTTTGCACCTGCCCTGTGTTTTTTCGTAGCTGCTTGACGAAGAAATTTCCCCTCTGGGATCAATAAAGTATCTATCTATCTATCTATCTATCTATCTATCTATCTATCTATCTATCTATCTATCTATCTATCTATCTATCTATCTATCTATCTATCTATCTATCTATCTATCTATCTATCTATCTATCTATCTATCTATCTATCTATCTATCTATCAAATAGAGCACACAACCATGCAATGTCTATAGACAAACATTGGCAGTAGAATGGCCTACATGAAAAGCTCAGTGACTTTCAACGTGTTATGTCATAGGATGCCACGTTCCCAACAAGTCAGTTAATTAGAGCTGCTCTGGTCAAATGTAAGCCGCAAAGTGGTACACACAGGCTCTCAGAACAGGACCGCTGAGTACTGAGTGCCTCTGGAAGCAACGTCAGCACACGGGAGCTTCATGAAATGGGTTTCCATGGCCGAGCAGCCGCACACAAGCCTAAGATCAGCATGCGCAATGCCAAGCGTCGTCTGGAGTGGTGTAAAGTTCACCACATTTGGACTATGGAGCAGTGGGTTTGGCGGAAAGCTACCTGCTCCAATGCATAGTGCCAACTGTAATGTTTGGTGGTGGAGGAATAATGGTCTGGGGCTGTTTTTCATGGTTCAGGCCCCTTAGTTCCAGTGAAGGGAAATCTTAACACTACAGCATACACTGACATTCTAGACAATTCTGTGCTTCCAACTTTGTGGCAACAGTTTGTTTAAGGCCCTTTCCTGTACCAGCATGACAATGCCTCCGTGCACAAAGCAAGGTCCATACAGAAATGGTTTGTCAAGATCAGTGTGTGTGTCGTTTTGTCATTTGTGGAATAACAATTTGTTTTGGTTTTATATAACATGTTTTAAACGATGTGGTTTGGTGGAATAAAACTATCTGTTGTGTTCCATGAACAACTTGACCTTTAGTATGTAAAAATGTTGTGTTCCATGAACAACTTGACCTTTAGTATGTACAAATGACCTAAACAATGTGTAGAAAAACAAGAGCAAGTAAATCAGGTGATCTCTCTTTTTATTTAAATTAAATCATTATATTGGACTTTCAAAGCATTTTAATAATTCCCAAAAAATTCCAATAAAATTTTGTCTTTCCTTTTAATCACTTAAGATGTTTTGACGAAAATGGAAGTAAAATTTAAGCATACAGTCAAACAGAATCGGATGTAAACTTAAGTGAAGGCACAAACATACTGCAAAGCACATGGAATTGGTACTATAAAACAAATAACAAATGTTAGGTACATACATACTTTAAACCAGTTAAAATTGTTGAAGCTTTTTTTGTTTTAGTTTTTAAAATTTTTATTTAGGTTTTGTAAATGGAATGTTAAGATATTATGTGCAATCTTGAGTCATGCAGGAACAATATGCGGTTTGGCTATGAATGAGGAACGTATGTAAACATGATAAAAAAAAAAAGCACTTCCTTTTTCCATTCATAATCTTTATCCATGCCTGTACTACTTTAAAAAATAAGCTTTATGCGATTAAAAGTTTAATAGAATTTGCACTGCACATAAGACTTGAACGCATTTATATAAAAACCTTTTCCATATCGTCGTCTAATAATTGAAAATAAACTAAGAAAAAAATAAAATACAATAAGAAATGTTTGATTTGTGGTCTTCGCCCCAAACAGTTAACAATACGAGCATCTCGATCAGCAATCAGTGAAATTCTGCAAGTTCTCAGTCTTTTAGGTGTCTTTTAAAAAAAGCAGATCAAAGCAAAAAATCGGTGTTGGCCAGTGCATTCCTTCAAGATATCTAGTCTTCGGAGCTGTTCAAGTAATCTGAGGGAACACACAGAGACAGAGAGACAGACAGAGACAGAGAGAGAGAGAGAGAGAGAGAGAGACAGAGAGACAGAGAGACAGAGATAGGGAGAGCGAGGGGTTAATCCATCCAATGTCTACCTTTAACTTGCATACAAAGCACATTAAGTAACTGGGTTCTGTACATGTATGAACAGATATCTCTCAGTGTGAACAGTATCTCTCAGTATGAACAGATATCTCTCAGTGTGAACAGTATCACAGTATCTCTCAGTATGAACAGATATCTCTCAGTGTGAACAGTATCATAGTATCTCTCAGTATGAACAGATATCTCTCAGTGTGAACAGTATCTCTCAGTATGAACAGATATCTCTCAGTGTGAACAGTATCACAGTATCTCTCAGTGTGAACAGATATCTCTCAGTGTGAACAGTATCACAGTATCTCTCAGTGTGAACAGTATCACAGTATCTCTCAGTGTGAACAGATATATCTCAGTGTGTGCTCTATTGTACATGTGTAGAAGCTCACCTTGAATCTTCCTCAGGCTTCGCTCTAGAAGAGTCCACAGTCCTTCAGGTTGTTCTTGATGATGACGTCGGTGACGGCGTCGAAGACAAACTGAACGTTCTTGGTGTCGGTGGCTTGGGTGAAGTGGCTGTAGATCTCCTTGGTGTCCTTTTTCTTGTTCAGGTCCTCAAACTTGGTCTGGATGTAGGCCTGCGCCTCCTCAAATTTGTTGGGACCTGGGCATAGGAGAAGAGTTGTGCTACAGAGTCTGTACGCGTCAGGAGAAAACTAGTATCAGGTGAAGAAGTTGATCTGCTCTACTGATGGGACTCATTGGGTTGTTGAGTTCCACATCTTGCCACTAGATTCCTTCTACTGGTAAAAACAATACCTCCTAGCCTGACATGAGAATTTCAACAAAAGCACTGCCAACTACAAGAGAAAATGGAACATTCAGGGGATTCCATGTTGTGTTGTGGTCTTACCAGAGTACTCTGGGAAGCAGATGGTCAGGGGGCTGTGAGTGATCTTCTCCTCAAACAGATCCTTTTTGTTGAGGAACAGGATGATGGAGGTCTCTGTGAACCACTTGTTGTTGCAGATGGAGTCAAACAGCTTCATGCTCTCGTGCATACGGTTCTATGGGGCGAGGGAGAAGGAGAAGAAAGAGACGGGGGAAATTAAAACAGAGAATAGTATTTAATTCCAGTTGATCCAGACAACTCAAAATTAATGTGAAGTAATTTCCTTTAGAAATAAAAGTGCATTAAAAACGGTTGTCTGCCTCCTCACCATCTCCTCATCCTCAGCCAGCACCAGATCGTAGGCACTCATGGCCACGCAGAAGATGATGGCTGTGACCCCCTCAAAGCAGTGGATCCACTTCTTCCTCTCGGAACGCTGACCGCCCACGTCAAACATCCTGCAGGGACACAAGCAGCCAGTGAGGGTCACCCTTTTACTGCTGTTCACCAGTGGTACTGTACTGTATACCCAGAACAACCTCTAGTCTAACCCTGTATCTCTCTAGTCTAACCCTGTATCTCTCTAGTCGAACCCTGTATCTCTCTAGTCTAACCCTGTATCTCTGTATCTCTCTGGTCTAAACCTGTTTCTCTCTAGTCTAACCCTGTATCTCTCTAGTCTAACCCTGTATCTCTCTAGTCTAACCCTGTATCTCTGTATCTCTCTAGTCTAAACCTGTTTCTCTCTAGTCTAAACCTGTTTCTCTCTAGTCTAACCCTGTATCTCTCTAGTCTAACCCTGTTTCTCTGTAACTCTCTAGTCTAACCCTGTATCTCTCTAGTCTAACCCTGTATATCTCTAGTCTAACCCTGTATCTCACTAGTCTAACCCTGTATCTCTCTAGTCTAACCCTGTATCTCACTAGTCTAACCCTGTAAACAATATGGTGCTGGCTCCACAGATTTCCATGGGTTTATGGCATTTCCTTAATGTTGCTTATACCTACCCAGTCTATTTGGATCTGGAAACAAAGGAGGGGAGGTTTTCTGCAGAGCCATTCGTGTCCTCTGTACTGGGATCCATAGTTACACCAATGAGAGGGAAGCACCATTATGTGACATTCCTGGAGGAGCCCCCACACTCCATTAAACCAGGCTGGACCCAGAGGAGAAGGGAAGCCTGAGTACTCATAGAAGCTAGCCTTCCTCTGCGGACATCTCTCTATGTGCACTGCAGTAAGTCTGCCTCGCTCGCTCTCTTCATCTCAACTGGGCAAGAATCTTCGCTGCAAAGACGTTTCATTTTCCCTGGCATTTTTGTACAGTGCAGTTGCCGTGGTTACGGGGCAGGCAGGTTGCAGACGGGACTGAGCAGATCTTTTTTTTTTTTTTTTTTACACAACGGCCAACCGACCGGGCACATGGGCAAAATGAGAAGATGCCCGCCTGTGGAAGTGCCAGTCTGGGCTGTGGTGCCCGTCTAATCATCACCACAAAGGAGGTCGCGTTTGAAAACATAGAGAATAGGAAGAAATGTAGATACCAGAAATACTGTCAGGTTACGTTTGTACTGTCAGCCCTGCTAGAGATTCTGCTGATATTTGGGTGAATTTCATATGTAATGGAATGCTACTTTGCTATGTGTTGGGCGACTGTGTAAGCCTGCCAACACGTAGGGCTGAAATGTTCAGTGCTCACCTCAACAGGGCTCTCATCAGCTCTAATATCACTCAATGTAGCCTGATTCCATCAGCCCAGCTAAACACTAGCTAACACTGCTGCAGGCCATGTTGTTTGTGTGGGGTTGTTCGTGTACAAAAACAAGCGTGTCTCTGTATATAAAGTACACACACACACACACAGAGACAGAGAGAGAGAGACAGCGAGAGAGACAGCGAGAGAGACAGCGAGAGAGACAGAGAGAGAGACAGCGAGAGAGACAGCGAGAGAAACAGAGAACCAGACCAGGTCAGTCAGCTGGAAATAGCCTTTTCAACCAGACAAGATGGTGCATTGGAGTGAAGAAGAAAGACAAGAGAGAAAAGAAACCGAGAGGTTCCTTTGCATTAGGGCAATGGTGCAGGAAGTAGGTTCAACATGAACCACATCCTGAGGCTAACTTATGAGACCGGATCAGGCTACCAACCTCACATTCACCATCAACAACAGACAGTGAAACTTAAACATTGCTTTTTGCTGGAACAATACATATCAGAATATGAAGGAGGAACCTTTGATTCACAATGGGGAACAGGTGCACTGACAAAACACACACTAGGAAGTCAGTGGTCCATTTACTTAAAGTGTAGGTCTTTGAAGGTGAAGTGTGTCTCCACGATGCCGGTGGTCTTCACTCTGGTCCGCAGCACGTCCTGCTGTGTGGGGATGTAGTCTGCTTTGGCTATCCTCTCCAGGTCATTCAGATAGCTGACAAGTACAACACACACACGGGTAAGAATCCAGACACAGCTGTCAGATTAAAAAGCAGGTTGACTTTCACTAAGCCTAGGGTCACAGAGTTTCAGGCATTTAACTCCACTGGTTTTCCCCACATTGTTAATTGTATTGGTGCAATCTGTTTATTTAACCCCATCAAAATAAAGTAATCTCTTAACGTACACACACTAAGCAGATCAAGACCCATCATAAGTCTAAAGTGCCCTCTCTATGGTGGATGCGATACGCATCAGCACTCAATCTGCGAGGAGATTCCGACAGACTGACTCTTAACCCATTTACACACACACAGATGACAGTGGTATTAGATCATTGGGAAATAATCTGATTCCGCCTGTTGAGAGGGAAAACTATTGTGTCAGAACACTGCAAATCATTACTGTCCCGCCTGGTCTCATAGACTAGACTAGGCATAGTAATCTAAAATCCGGTACACTCAAATTAGTATATGTTAGGTTTGGTTACATAAGACAGAAGGTTACTTAAGGCAAAAAAAACTAAAAGGAGTGTGGTTGGTCAGGGTGGATAGGTGGGCATATAACCTGTTTGAGTGTGGTTGGTCAGGGTGGATAGGTGGGCATATAACCTGTTTTGAGTGTGGTTGGTCAGGGTGGATAGGTGGGCATATAACCTGTTTTGAGTGTGGTTGGTCAGGGTGGATAGGTGGGCATATAACCTGTTTGAGTGTGGTTGGTCAGGGTGGATAGGTGGGCATATAACCTGTTTTGAGTGTGGTTGGTCAGGGTGGATAGGTGGGCATATAACCTGTTTGAGTGTGGTTGGTCAGGGTGGATAGGTGGGCATATAACCTGTTTGAGTCTCACAGAAAACTTTAGCATTTTAGCTAATTAGCCACTTTGCAACTACTTAGCTAACCCTTCCCCTAACTCAATTCTTAACTTTAACCTAACCTGAACCCCTAGCTAACATTAGCCACCAAGCCAGTGTTAGCCACCTAGGACATGACAGTTCTTGTCTCTCTGAGGATGATTGGTCACTCTCTCACTCTCTCACGATAACCTTCAGGCCAACTGGGGGCCCAAGGCTGGTTAGGAGACACCACTAGAGACACTCTCACACCTCTCTCCCCACCTCTTTCTTCCTCAACACTTTCCTTCCATTGAAAATGAAAGGGAAGCGGTATTTCACTGCGTGGTGCCGCCAGTAATGTACACGGGCTGTAAAAATGTTACAAAAATGTCTTGTTATTAGCTCGGATTTGACCTTTGGAGAGCAAGTAAGTTACAGTAGTGGAGCTGTAGGAGTGATTCTAGCCTGTTGAGAGGTGTAGCTGAGAGCTGATAGGACCTCTTCCTGTGCTCTGAGATAGATAACAGTCTGGAGGCTGATATTGTTGAAGCACACAGGAGGGTTCTCTAACTACAGCAGTCACAGTGCTCTGGAGAGCCCTGATGAAATGACGTTAAATCCTCGTCACCGTCACCTTCTCCCCAACCTCTCGGCGACCATCGCAACAACACTTACCAGAAAGCCAGAGCTTTAATAAGAGCAGGGCGGCGAGAGAGTGAGGATAAAACAATAATAGGATTAGACTTCGCAATGGAAAAGTGGGTGAGATCAATATCGCTCCAGCTGCTCGTTCAATATTTAGTCGGTTGCCAGGCAATCATTTTGTAAAACACCATCCTGGCATGCCTTTTAGAGGCCATTTCCTTGGTGCTACGCAATCTCACCAAGAGGCCTTGTGTCTAATGGACTGCCTTGAGAACAAATACAGCACTCTCTGCTGCAGGTGGGAATACATGTACAAGTGGTATTCCAGGCACAGAGACGGTGAGTGTAACAGGAATAGGGGATGTGTTGTGTTCTCTACATTTCCATATAGAGTGAATGAGGGCCCTGTGTGCCCTGGTGATAAGGGCCTCACCTACACCAAATTGCAGCAGCACGGAGGAGAGAACGCCTTGCAGCATTACTGTACGTTCTTTCATCATTAGACTATCACCGTAGCACTACATTACACAGACGGAGCATGACCTTGACTCAAGGTCGTTCCACCTCAAAAAGCACAAGAAAGAGGATTTCGACACCCACCATCGCAGATGATTCTGAAATCGTTCCTGTAGTTAGTAACAGATAGGATTATCATCCTGAAACATTATTTTGTTACTACAGACCCGGGTTTGATCCCAGGCTGTCACACAACCGGCCGTGACCGGGAGTCTTATAGGGTGGCGCACAAATTGGCCCAGCATGTCTGGGTTAGGGGAGGGTTTGGACAGGGGGCTTTACTTGGCTCATCGCGCTCAGTGACTCCTTGTGGCGGGCCAGGTGCCTGCAGGCTGACTTCAGTCGTCAGTTGAAAGGTGTTTCCTCCGACACATTAGTGTAGCTGGCTTCCGGGTTAAGCGGGCGGGTGTGAAGAGCAGTTAGGCAGGTCATGTTTCGGAGGATGTATTACTCGACCTTCGCCTCTCCCGAGCGTGTTGGGGAGTTGCAGCGATGAGACAAGATCTAATTGGATATCACGAAATTGGGGAGAAAAAGGGGGTAAAATACACATCCCCCGCCAAAAATCTGTCTGTCTGTCTGTCTGTCTGTCTGTCTGTCTGTCTGTCTGTCTGTCTGTCTGTCTGTCTGTCTGTCTGTCTGTCTATGGGAATAAATCACACAAAGGGTCCATTTCCCGGACACAGATTAAGTGTAAAAGAACGACAAACTGATTTGCTTTCATGGAGGACTGGCTTGAATTGAGCACAATTTATTTTCATCATGAGCCCAAACCTATTGGCTTTCTACCCAAAGTTACATAGAAAATGTTGTGATCGATTCAATAAACACAGGAGACCAGCAAAACCTGGTACTGTCACACTACTTCATGGTAAATAATGCAAATTACTTAAATGACCTAATTTCTCTGAACAGGGGAAAAAAAGATTGACAGGGAATACGTTACATAGTATGGAGAAACAATACTCCCAAGCCGCAGCTTCATACTGATACAGTATACTGGTTGTTGGGGTGGGATTGGCATGGGGGGTCTGTTGGACAGCTTTGATATTTTTTGGGGGGTTCATGTCTTACTCATTGGTATGAAGAAGTTTGGTCGAAATCGGATGGGTGTAATCAATTAGCTTAATTTCCCAGAGATAAAATTATATTTAAACAAAATAATGTTTCAGGAATGACAAACTGTTTCGAACTACAGAAACAATTTCAGAACAATCTGATATGAAGGGTGTCATGGCTTGCTGAAATGCCATGGAACGACTTTTCAGTTAAAGGCCTCAGTTAATGAGTGGCTCTGTGGAGAGGCTCCAGTGAAAGCATATAGTCATAGCTATTGTAGGCCAGCTATGCTGTGCTGTGGTCACCCATTAGAAGCATGACTAAACCTATATGGGAAGTGACATGAGACATGTTGTTCTACATAGAGGAATAAGTACAATGGGATTAACTATGAAGGACTAACCAGGGACAATAGCATAGCCTTACACTGTGGCACCTGTTGACTGATCGCTGTGAGAACAAGAGCATAGAACCTTGAAAGAACAACAGACAACTTCTAAAGCATTGCCATGCAATTCTGGGCCCAGAGGTAAATCGCACTGCTGGTTTCAGGGACTGGTTCAGACCTGGAACACCAGGAGAGTGGTCTCTCTGGCCAATCAATGACATCAATTAAGAGTCTGGTACAGTAGAAAAGAAAAATAGTACTGCAGACCTGGAGCCAGGAATTTAAAAGCCCTTGTCTAAAGGCTGAAACCAGGCATAACACGGCCTGTAACATGGCCAGGCAAACTGCCAACAATCGATGGAAACCCCAGTAACTTCCTCATCAAGCTACATTTTCCTGATGCTTGCCTCATGACCAGCAGAGAGGGAGGAGGGAGGGAGGGAGAGGGGGAGTGACTGCATATGTGAGCAGTCACTGTGAAACCACACTGTCCTCCACCCTGACGTCAGAGCTCTTGCTGTTATTCAGGGCTATACGCCCCCACACACAGCGGGACAGGACATGACAATACAAGACAGTTCTACTAGAATGGGTGGCTGACAACAACATAAAAAAACACAGAGGGCAGGGTACTGTCCAGGAGACTATACAAGTGATACACATTTTTTTATCACATTACATTACAGTTAAGGTACATGCTGTTCTCTGTAAACTGCTCTCTAAACAACCATGAGTCATCAGTTTGTAAACATGTTGATTCTTTCTTTACTTCCATCATCAAAGTGGATTGATCCAATCAATTATCTCAGGAACTGTTCCTCAATCAATTAATTATCTCAGAAACTGTTCCTCAATCAATTAATTATCTCAGAAACTGTTCCTCTCAATCAATTAATTATCTCAGAAACTGGTCCTCTCAATCAATTAATTAATTATCTCAGGAACTGGTCCTCTCAATCAATTAATTAATTATCTCAGAAACTGGTCCTCTCAATCAATTAATTATCTCAGAAACTGGTCCTCTCAATCAATGAATTATCTCAGAAACTGGTCCTCTCAATCAATGAATTATCTCAGAAACTGGTCCTCTCAATCAATTAATTATCTCAGGAACTGGTCCTCTCAATCAATTATCTCAGGAACTGGTCCTCTCAATCAATTATCTCAGGAACTGGTCCTCTCAATCAATTATCTCAGGAACTGGTCCTCTCTTTAGAAATTGATTTGAGGGAAATTCAGAGCTGTGCTAACCCCTATTTGAAAAGCAATTGGTTTCTCAACGAAGTGATAACACGTAGCGAAGTGATAACACGTAGCGCACGCTGCTGATCTTTTAATACCCTTAATATATCGATGGGAAACCGAGGGAGGGATGGAAGGGGGGAGTTGAGGGGTCACTGTGCTGTGAAGCCATCAGTATCAGAATCTGCAGATTTACCGTGCTGCTGCTTCACCAAAACTCTTTGCCACGAGATTTAGAAGGTAAATCCAGTAAAATCACAGACCAGCCTATTTAAACCCGCCTCAAAAAGGTGTGTGATCAATGATAGATAGAGACTTAGCAGTGACAGGGAGATGTGGTGGTGGTCGTTACTCACTAGGCAGCAGAGTCGTTGAGCTGGTACTCGCGGGCGCGTGTGAAGCAACCCTGCACCCCTCCATCGACCCACAGCCGGTGCATGGCATTGGACAGGTCGTCTGGCAGGATGCCCTGCTCCTCAGCAGCCCCCGACAGGGCGAACAGCTGGCGGGCATCGTCCTGGAGGGAGACAGACACAGACAGACACAGACAGGGACAGAGAGACAGACAGAGACAGACAGACAGGTTAGAAATGAGTCAGGCCAAGCGGAACAGACAAAATGCCTCTGACTTCTTAACTAATCAACGTTAATAAATGTGGCAGTGGTAAATCAGAAAGTCTGAACTACAAATGGAAGAACCATTAAACACAGTAATCGTCACATTTCATTGGAGAGACTGTCCTCCCTCTGACACACGCGCCTGTTCTAGCCGGCCATACAGGGGACTAGCAGAGTATTACAGTAGACACAGGGGAGCATCCCAGGGCACAGCACCCCAATCGAAGGGTCCAATAGAACAGGATGTCGTAGGTAATTATACCAGTAGATACAGCCGGGTCTCAGCCCTGATTAACAAACAGAATGTGGTGGAGGGCTTTCCCCTAGTACCGGCCCACGCTGACGCACGCACACACAAAGAAAGAAAAAAGCACACACAGACAGATAAACACACAAAGCAAGAAAAGGGCTGAATACGCTCCCATATCAGCTAAACTCACCGCCCACACACACCCCTCTTGACCCTCCCTCGTGCCTCAATGCTTTCCAGGGAAAACTCGGGCCTCCTGAAGCGGTTTGACTGGGAATATGCGTGTGCGCCTAAGCTCCATACAACTGGTTAACCTGTCTTGCCAGTCTAGTCCAACCCAGTCCAGCCCTCTCCCAGCCCATGGACAGGTTAATAAGTGAAGGGGGTGACCTCAAGGCCTCTCTAAAGTGGGTCACAGGAAATGGAGTGTGACCTTGAGTGTGCGTATTGTGTTGTAATTAAAGTCTGATAAACAGACTCGTTTTATGGGGACTGAAGGAGGATGTACTGTAGTGTGTCAAGACTATGACACTTGAGCCCACTTCTTTCCTTCAAGGGCCTTAAGATGTGCACAATGAGAGCGAAAATAATGGAGTGTGTATATGGTTGCATATGGAAATTCCGGTAACTTTCCTTAAAATCTCAGTTTTTCCAGAAATCCTCGTTGGAGGATTGTTTTTTCTGCTTATTCCCTCCGGAATTATTCCCTCCTATGTGATTCAGCCAACCCGGATTTCCGGAAAACCTGGACATTTTGAGAAAGTTACCGGAATTTCGCAACCCTATGTGTGTAAAATAAAAAAACTGGGTTGTTACGTTAACTCAACGGCTTTTAAAAGGCAATCTAAAGAACATGTAGCAAACCAAACCATCAGGCCAAGAGAGTAAGACACCATAACATTTTAAATAGCACTCTCTTCAGTTTCATCAGCTGTCCGGGGGCCTCTTACAAATTCCTCTGAGGAGCTGCTTTGTAGAGGAAGTTAGCATGGCAGAGTTAGCCGCTGCAGCAGTGAATTCAGCTAATAGATACTGTATACGGCAGTTGGGGACTAGCGAGAGAGCCCTGTCCCCTCCAGCACTACACACTCACAGGGAGCGGGATTAGATAAGCAAGCTGGTGTGTGTGTGTGTGTGTGTGTGTGTGTGTGTGTGTGACAGGAATAAGCCTGCAGCCCATTCCATTTTAGTGTGGGTGCTGAACATTGGTAGTGAATGAGATGCGATATCCCATACAATGTAAATCGCTTTATCAACCACTATCTTTGAAGACACAGCAACTATCCACCTAAATGAAATAAAAAAAGGTACGGCAACAGAGTCTAACACTTACTATGATAAATCAAAACCTACTGCTTCAAAAAGCAATCTTACGCAATGTTCTCTCAGTCCAGATATTGGAACAGGTCTAGGTGAGTATTTCTTCTGCAAGCTTCCTTGAATCCAGAGTCATACATTTAAATACATGGTTCTGCTTGCAGCTAGTAGATTAGCATATAATCAACAAAGCTCATTGTGGAAGAATGTAGCCTTTCTTCCTGTTTACGACATCATTCTGAATTCATTATGTTGATCAGGTTCGGTAGTATGGCGAGAGAGGTGTGTGTGTGTGTGTGTTATGCAAACGAGGGCCTGAGGGGATAGTCTTCCATCAGTGGATGTGACAGTGTACTGGCTCTGCTTTCTCTCACTCATTACCATTTACTGTCACTAAGGACATATTTAGGACTCAACAAACATTGGCAACTCATTATATGAAAGACTACGTAAACCAGGTTACATATAACGTACCACCTATCTCTCCCTCATTCACTCACACCACGTTGAGTAAAGACTGATGTGGGGACTTGTGAAACATCTTTCTCTGTTGATTGCATTCCCTCAGGCTGTGTGAAAAATCAGTCTATTTGACTTAAATCTGTGAAACATGCTATTTGAGACTCTCTGGGCAGCTGTGGTTATGAGGGTGGAGGAGAGAAACGTATTTAAGATTGTAAATGAATTCAAGACACTGCCAGACCTACAGATATTTGTAGCAGTAATATGTCTTGCAGTGCTAGCTACCTCCAATAAACCAACTCTGACACATACCAGTGGGGGATGTGTCACCCTGCCCTCTCCATACCTCGTCTCCACTGAAAAAGTAGTACTGGCAAGTAGAACACAATAAGTTCTTTATCTCAACAATTGATTAAATCAAATACTGGACATTTTAGAGAGAGTGGACAAATTGCTCTGCTATTAATACTTCTGATAGTGTGGTAATAAAAAGGACAGGCAAATCTTTCGTAAGATTCCTATCTGGGGGTGGGGACGGGGGGGCATGACTAAATTGTCTCTTACTAAGAACACATGGATTGTTTTGTATTGCTGTGTCATCTCTCTCAGTAGTGCCTAGTGGCCAGACAGGCAGCTCAGCATAGCAGTGGTCCCTCTAACCTAATGACACACACATGAGCAGCAGGACCAAGTACACGGGGCACATCACTTTATGGCACTCACTCCACTTCATACAAAGGTCTGGGAGACTATACCACTCAAAACTCAAAATGTTTGGGGGCTATTGGCACTTAGCACTCCAGGAAGATGAGATATTTGATCCTGATAATTTCCCCGGTCTCACTTCAGACGGACTAGAGACTAGTACAGGTGCATCTTAGCAGGGACCGAGAGACTGATAAACAGTTTCTATCTCCAGGCCATCAGACTGTTAAACAGTCACACCCATTATCCGGAGCGCATGGCACCGGTGATCATACCACGCTTAAAGTCGCTTATGTCACAAATGTTTCCAATTCTAAAATGTTCAATCGAACAGTAACAGCATGCCTTGATGCCGGTCTGCCTGCTTTATATAGCAAGCCACAGAAACGTGACTCACTGTCTGCAGGAGCGATCCATTTTGTGAACGGGTTGTACCCTGTGATTTTGTGACACACACACACACCTTTCTTTCTTTTTGGATTATTATTGTGAAAAAGAACTGCTAGGTACAGTATTTTACTGCACAGTTGGATCTAGAAAAACAGGCATTTTGCTGCACCTGCGATAACATCTGCAAATATCTGTAGCGACCAACAAACTTGAATTTGATAAGAGGGACAGAGTGGAGAAGTTTGTGTTGTGAGAAGAGGGGGAGCAGTTCAAGGTCTGGTTAGCCTTTGGAGCAGCAGTGGGGTGTATGAAGAGAGAACAGTGTGTGTGTGTGTGTGTGTGTGTGTGTGTTACCGCTCTGGCTGCGTCTTCGTAGTCAATCTTGAGGTTGGCCATGGCCTTGATGATGGCCATGATGGACTGGATGGTGTTGCTGTAGACCACAGCTCTATACTGCTTACACTCCTCTTCTGAGTAGCCATCCTCATGGATGATCCTAACAGGCACAGGAAAGAGAGAGGGAGTTGGGTCACTCAAAGACACTTGCACACGCAGCTCTTAAATATAACAACCCAGGTCTCACAAAATTCGATATCTTGCTCAATAACACTCAATGTCAGTGTTTACATCTCCATGTTTGTCCATTCATTTCTTTCTGTTTATAAATTAATAATTGGTTATACTATACAGATTAAGGTACTATGCATGCTTAAGTCCAGACAGACGTTACTGGTTTGAGGCTTTGGGGGCATCCCAGGTCTCTGCTGAGAGCCAGGCAGCTGCAACTCAAACAAATAGACTATAGTATGAAGGTTGACCGAAAAAAAAGATGTTGACAGTGAAAACGTGGCCAGACCAAGACGGGAGCCCCTAGGCTATGCACGAGACAAATATTTTTCTCTGTCTATTCACAACAATGCCTTGCGAGAGGCCCTGCGAACGCTGATTGGCTGTGAGGCGTTCTCAAAATCGAACCTCATTGTAATGCAAGGGAGCCCACTAGGAAGAACGCCAAAACAGACAAAGAATGAGCCCAAGGAAGTGTTTTTTTTTCACAATTTCAATTGAAACAGATACAATAAATCTTATCTAAGATCCACGGTGGCTGGGGAGGTTGGATGTGGGCAAGGGAGATTTAGTCGTATAAAGTTCTATTTAATAAAAAACATAATTCCCAAAAATATCTAATTAGACTTCATGCAGGGACAGACATTTCCCAAGACCCGGATGAGACTGCAAATGAATAATGGTAATAGGCAAGAAGAATCATGGCAGATATATATCCTGAAATGTTGAGCCCTGGATTTATTTAAACAGAACGCAATTACAATCATTATCAAGTCAAAACAAGGTACCTTTTAAAGGGCAATATAGAAAGAGATTATCAGAATTGTTTTGCAAAAATGTTTGCACATGTATTGCAACATTTGGTGTGTGTGTGTGAAATGGTTGAATAGCGTCAGTTGAAGTGGTCCGTTTGAGTGGAAGAAAGACGGATTGAAAGCACGGCACATCCAGAAAAACGGAGGTAAAATTAAACCATTGAGTGAAGAGTGTATAGTACCAGTCAAAAGTTGCCACCTACTTATTCAAGGTTTACATTTTAACCATTTTCTACATTGTAAATGAATAGTGAAGACATCACACCTATGAAATAACACATATGGAATCATGTAGTAACTAAATCAAGTGTTAAACAAATCAAAATAGATTTTAGATTCTTCAAAGTAGCCACCCTTTGCCTTGAGGAAAATTTGGCAAACTCTAATGAACTTATTCTCTGCAGCAGAGGTAACTCTGGGTCTTCCTTTCCTGTGGAGGTTCTCACGAGAGCCCGTTTCCTCATGAGTTCTTGAAATCTTCCGGATTGACTGACCTTCATGTCTTAAAGTAATGATGGACTGTCGTTTCTCTTTGCTTATTTGAGCTGTTCTTACCATAATATGGACTTGGTATTTTACCAAATAGGGCTATCTTCTATATATAACCTACCTTGTCACAATAAAATTGATTGGATCAAACGCATTAAGAAAATAAATTCTACAAATTAACTTTTAAAAGGCACACATTCATTTAAATGCATTCCAGGTGACTACTTCATGAAAATGGTTGAGAGAATGCCAAGAGAGTGCAAAGCTGTCATCAAGGAAAAGGGTGGCTACTTTGAAGAATCGCAAATGTAAAATATAATTGGATTTGTTTAAAAAAGATTTGG
The DNA here is from genome assembly GCA_023634145.1 of Thymallus thymallus. Lineage (NCBI taxonomy): Eukaryota > Metazoa > Chordata > Actinopteri > Salmoniformes > Salmonidae > Thymallus > Thymallus thymallus. Next base: position 38,173,815 of record CM042409.1, on the reverse strand, counting down.
TTACTACATGATTCCATATGTGTTATTTCATAGTTTTTAAGTCTTCACTATTATTCTACAATGTAGAGAATAGTACAAATAAAGAAAAAAAAACCTTGAATGAGTAGGTGTCCAAACCTTTGACTGGTACTGTATAAAGGATCATTGTGTGTACTTGCATGGATCTGTATGCATGTGTGTGGGGAGAGTAGGTGTGTATGCTTCGGTATTCCAGGCAGTAACGTCTGTGTATGTGTTCATGAATGTCCGCGCTTGTGTCCGTGAGAGGGATCGAGTGTTTAAATGCGTGTTCATCTAGAGCAGCCGGGCTATACAGAGACAACAGCGCCTCCAGAGCAACTCCTGTAAAAACACAGCTGAGAAAGAAACAGTTTTCAGACTGAAGGCATAGGAAGTAGTAATGTTCTGTATAGATTATAGCATTAGGGCATGGACTCTGGGAGAAAGGATATGTAGATGATTCCGGGAACCTAGCTTAGGAATGTACTGTCCCTGTCTGCTTGTTTTGACAATGACAAAGTCTGGTTGCGATATTGGGTTAATTGCTCATGCTTGACGGGAACAGCAGTGAAACAACAAGGAGCCAGGCAGGCAGCTCTACTTACTTCATCTGTTTCACAATAGTGCTCTTCCCCGACTCTCCAGCACCTGCACAGAGAACAAAAAAAAGTCAGCGGTTAAAAATATGCTCCAGTTAGCGGAGAAATGTAAACAGGCAGCCAGCAAGATATGCTCTCTCGTCTCTCTGTAGCAGACGTATAGTGATCATTATGTTTGAACATCAAACCACAATAAAATCACAGTATCGAATCACAATACATATAGAATTGTGAGAATCACAAAACATCAATGCGGTACCTAAGTATAGTGATAATATTGTATCTTGAGGCCCCCTCTACACTCAGTGAGTCAATCGTTCATAGGGTTTCAAAACTCCTGTGCCATCAGCACGTCCTGTGTCTAAACTTCAGAGGGACGCTGTCGTGTTGTAACCCTCCCTCCCAACTGCTGCTGAGACAAGGCACCATCATCATTAGCCTTTAGTGAAAACTTCTGAGTGCTTTTACAAACAGGATATTTCTGTTCTTATAAGCTCTCATATTTATTTTTGCAGTCCAGCTGGTGGTGAGGCGAGCTCCACTGCCACAGATCTCTTGCTGTCTCAAGAGCACTGGCGAAAGCTACACTACATGACCAAAAGTTTGTGGACACCAGCTCGTCAAACATCTCATTCAAAAACCATGGCCATTAATATGGATTTGGTACCACCTTTGCTGATATAACAGCCTCCACTCTTCTGGAAAGGCTTTACACAATGTTGGAACACTGAATGGAAGCAAGTCCCCGCAGTAGCCACAACAGCATTAGTGAGGTCGGGCAATTAGGCCTGGCTCGCAGTCGGCGTTCCAATTAATCCCCAAGGTATTCAGTGGGGCTGAGGTCAGGGCTCTGCGCAGGCCAGTCAGGTTCTTCCACACTGATCTCTACAAACTTGTTCTTTATGTATCTTGCTTTGCGCACAGGGGCATTGTCATGCTGAAATATGAAAGGGCCTTCCCCAAACTGTTGCCCCAGTTGAAAGCACAGAATTGTCTAAATTGTCATTGTATGCTGTAGTGTTAAGATTTCCCTACACTAGAACTAAGGGGCCAGTAACTGAAAGGCCACTGGTTTGAATACCCGAGCCGACAAGGTGAAAAAAAACCTGTCAATGTGTCCTTGAGCAAGGCACTTAACCCTCATTTGCTCTAGGAGCTGACCCTCTAGGTAGGCCATCATTGTAAATAAGAATTTGTTCTTAAGTGAGGCAGCAGCAGAGAGAGGCTGGTTACGTGTCGTCATTTCCGTTTTGAGCGTTTCGTTTGTCTCTGAGCTGCTGTTTGTTACTTCTTGGCTACCTGCCAAGTTTTACGTTTTTATAACTGTTTAAATCTATTTTGATTTAACACATTTTTCCAACGTCTTAATTATTTTTTTCTACGTTTTTGTATTATAATTTATTTAATTTTTTCATTCAACTTTTTTATCCCGGACGCTTTATCTGGACATGGTTCTACAGGACTTCCACCAGCCGAAGCTAAGTAGTAACATTATTAACACTATGTCATCTGACGTTAACTGCAGTCACTGTATTCATCACATACAGGAAAACTATTGCCTTGTGGCGAGGATAGCCTCGCTGCAAGCCCAGCTTCAGACGCAATCGTTAAGCAAGGGCAATATAAGTGTAGGAAAGGATGAAATTGCGTCTGTGTCACCAGTAAGTACAGTTACTAGTAAAAATCCCCTCGCACAGTCCACGCAGCCGGACATTTTTCTCAGGGCTTCTGGAAAGAAATGCAGTCGGCATGTTCAACCGGTGTCGCTCATTCAGCCGACAGAAACTTTCAACCCGTTCTCCCCATTAAGCAACGAGTCGGAGCCAGAGACTTCTCAGGTCTCTCCTCCACCCGTTACGGGGTCTGAACCACCGAAGCCTCCTACCATTAGCTCTGACAAATTGAAAACCCTAGTCATTGGCGACTCCATTACCCGCAATATTAGATTTAAGAATCATCCAGCGATTATACACTGTTTACCAGGGGGCAGGGCTACCGACGTAAAGGCTCATCTGAAGATGGTGCTGGCTAAAAATAAATGTGGCGAGTGTAGAGAATATAGAGATATTGTTATCCACGTCGGCACCAACGATGTTAGGATGAAACAGTTAGAGGTCACCAAGCACAACATAGCTTCAGCGTGTAAATTAGCTAGAAAGATGTGTTGGCATCGAGTAATTGTCTCTGGCCCCCTCCCAGTTAGGGGGAGTGATGAGCTCTACAGCAGAGTCTCACAACTCAACCGCTGGTTGAAAACTGTTTTTTGCCCCTCCCAAAGGATAGAATTTGTAGACAATTGGCCCTCTTTCTGGGACTCACCCACGAACAGGACCAAGCCTGGCCTGCAGAGGAGTGACGGACTCCATCCTAGCTGGAGGGGTGCTCTTATTTTATCTATGAACATAGACGAGGCTCTAACTCCTCTAGCTCCACTATGAGATAGGGTGCAGGCCAGGCAGCAGGCTGTTAGCCAGCCTGCCAGCTTAGTGGAGTCTGCCACTAGCATAGTCAGTGTAGTCAGCTCAGTTAGCCCCATTGAGACCGTGTCTGTGCCGCGATCTAGGTTGCGCTAACCTAAACATGGTGGTGTTCGCCTTAGTAATCTCACTGGAATAAAGACCTCCTCCATTCCTGTCATTATTGAAAGAGGTTGTGACATCTCACTTCTTAAAATAGGGTTACTTAATGTTAGATCCCTCACTTCCAAGGCAGTTATAGTCAATGAACTAATCACTGACCATAATCTTGATGTGATTGGCCTGACTGAAACATGGCTTAAGCCTGATGAATTTACTGTGTTAAACGAGGCCTCTCCTCCTGGTTACACTAGTGACCATGTCCCCCGCGCATCCCGCAAAGGCGGAGGTGTTGCTAACATTTACGATAGCAAATTTCAATTTACCCCCCAAAAAAGGACAGCGTTTTCATCTTTTGAGCTTCTAGTCATGGAATCTAAGCAGCCCACTCAATCACTTTTTATAGCTACTGTTTACAGGCCTCCTGGGCCTTATACAGAGTTCCTTACTGAGTTCTCTGAATTCCTATCAGACCTTGTAGTCATGGCAGATAATATTCTAATTTTTGGTGACTTTAACATTCACATGGAAAAGTTTACAGATCCACTACAAAAGGCTTTCGGCGCCATCATCGACTCAGTGGGTTTTGACCAACATGTCTCCGGACCTACTCATTGCCACAATCATACACTGGATCTAGTTCTGTCCCGTGGAATAAATATTGTGGATCTAAATGTTTTTCCTCATAATCCTGGACTATCGGACCACCATTTTATTTTGTTTGCAATCGCAACAAATAATCTGCTTAGACCCCAACCAAGGATCATCAAAAGCCGTGCTATAAATTCTCGGACAACCCAAAGATTCCTAGACGCCCTTCCAGACTCCTTCCACCTATCCAAGGACGTCGGAGTACAAAAATCAGTTAACAATCAAACTGAGGATCTAAATTTAACATTGCGTAATACCCTAGATGTAGTCGCACCCCTAAAAACAAAAATGATGTGCCAAAAGAAACTAGCTCCCTGGTACACAGGAAATACCCGAGCTCTGAAGCAAGCTTGCAGAAAACTGGAACGGAAATGGCACTCCACCAAACTGGAAGTCTTCCTACTAGCTTGGAAAGAAAGTACAGTGCAATATCTTAGAGTCCTCACTGCTGCTCCATCATCCTATTTTTCCAACCTAATTGAGGAGAATAAGAACAATCCTACATTTCTATTTGATACTGTTGCAAAGCTAACTAAAAAGCAGCATTCCCCAAGAGAGGATGCCTTTCACTTCAGCAGCGATGAATTCATGGACTTCTTCAACGAAAAGATCTTTATCATTAGAAAGCAAATTACAGACTCCTCTTTGAATCTGCGTATTTCCCCAAAGCTCTGCCAAACTAGATTTGTCTGTTGGACTGCCAGATGGTGAAGAGTGATTCATCACTCTAGAGAATGTGTTTTCAAATCTTATTGGTCACATACGTGTTTAGTGGGTATAGCGAAATGCTTGTGCTTCTAGCTCCGACAGTGCAGTGATATCTAACAATTACACAACATATACCCAACACACAAATATCTAGTAAGGAATGAATTAGGCCACTCCAGCCGACGCTTGCTATTGCACATGGTGATCTTAGGCTTGTGTGCAGCTGCTCGGCCATGGAAACCCTTTTCATGAAGCTCCAGACGAAGAGTTCTTGTGCTGACGTTGCTTCAAGAGGCAGTTTGGAACTCGGTAGGGAGTGTTGCCACCAAGGACAGATGATTTTTACACTCTTCAGCACTCGGCGGTCCCATGTGAACTTGTGTGGCCTACCACTTCGCGGCTGAGCCGTTGTTTCTCCTAGACGTTTCCACGTCACAATAAGAGCACTTACAGTTGACCAGTGCAGCTCTAGCAGGGTAGAAATCTGACTGAAAAGTGTCGTCCTATGACGGTGCCACTTTGAAAGTCACTGAGTTCGTCAGTAAGGCCATTCTACAGCCAATGTTTGTCTATGGAGATTGCATGTCTCTGTGCTCGATTTTATACGCCTGTCAGAAACGGGTGTGGCTAAAATAATCGGAATCCACTAATTTGAAGGGGTTTCCACATACTTTTGTATATATAGTGTAGCTCCACACTTGCTTGCTCGCTTGGGAACACACAGGAATTGGCGCAGGCTAGGGGCCTCATTTATAACCGTTGCATACATTTCTGGATGCGCTATTTGTGAAAAGTCTTCGGATGTACAAAAACATTCAGATTTAGAAACTTGGCTCAAGCCATACATATGCAGGTTTCCCGTTATATATCAGACCTGTCGTGAAACAGTTAACGTGTAGAGAAACGTGTAAACGAGCATTAAGACTCAATTAAAAAAGATGAATTATTGTTCAATATTTAGTTCATCAATAGAGTTAGTTTATATGTTCTGCGTTGGTATAAACTCTGAGATTAAATAGGCAATGATGTCACGCTACTATCGCAGCTCACTGCAATAAACGTAGCCTACCCATAATGTTGAATATTTTACAAAACCGGTCTATTTACTGTGTTGGCATAATGTTTTAATATTTAGCAGTTTTTTGTGCCGTTTCTGGAAAATGAAACATTTATTTATTTGTATTTAACCTCTATTTAACTAAGCAAGTCAGTTAAGAACATTCTTATTTACAATGACGGCCTACCCCGGCCCGGACGACGCTCACATCTAACTGGCACATGTACATTTTGGGGTATATTTTGTATGTCCACACGGTTTATAAAATGAGGGCCCAGGGGAAGAGCGGGAGAGGAGATACATTTCTGGAAGCTGTCAACCCACTGCCTTCATGCTATGACTTGTGACTGGAGAAGAGGAGAGGTCTGGCTGTCCAGGAGTGGCAGTGTAGCCAGCCCTGCCTCAAACATACATCACATAGCCTTTAGCAAGACTTGGCATTAGCCTTTCTGTACCAAATTTTCTGGGAATTCTCAGATTCTTGTTTCATGTTCAGGTTCCACAGGAAACACATTAGGGTATTTTCCACAGTAATATAATGTAGTTGGCTCTCTGGACAAGCTGGCAGGAAGAGAACAGTAGCACTGAGTTAACTGTCACACAGTGCATGCAAATGATTCACAGTCCACCGCTAGGGCCACGGTCATTCTGACCAGACACCACTCCCTGTTAATATGCAATATGAGCCACTGACATTCTACTAATCTATCACAACAGTGATGTGAATACAGAACAAAGAACAGCACGTTCCAGCATCTGAAACTCTCCATTTAAAACCTCCTTATAGTCCCCATGCTAACTGGCCAATCTAGGAGACATGCTCTACTCCATGTGCCATTCTTCAGAGGCCACGCTCAGCATACAGCAGTGAGCAAATCAGCCTGCAATAAAACATTCCCTCATCTGCTCCAGTCTGTGGGCTGAATTGATGAGCTCAATCAAAGAAAGGGAGGAGAAAACAGAGGAGAGGAGAGATGCAGCTCATGCTCCAAGTCTTGAGGAGAGATGCAGCTCATGCTCCAAGTCTTGAGGAGAGATGCAGCTGTGGGTGTACACTATATGGATTCAAGTGCATGGTGGGGTTAAAACAGTAATACATTATGAAGTTGTGGTATAAAATTATATTAAATGAGATAAGTGAGCCTTTGGTCGGTTTGCCTGACGACTCAAACTTGAATTATTCCCCTGCTCTATGTTCGCTACAAAGGATACTTCAGGTCAGACTGCCATCGTTGAAGTCGTTTGTAGTGACGTCTAAATGTAAATCAGCGATTGGATAATCTCTAACCAATCAGAGTATCAAAGCAATTTTTGGAGGGACATAAAGTATAAAGTGAATAACATTTTGGAATTAGTATTCCCACGCATAATAGAGAAATATATGTGATCATATACAAATGTAAGCATGGTTTGAAATGAACGTTTCAGTCAAATATTATATCTGTTTGGACTTCTTGCAGTCAATTTGCAGTTACAAATAATTATAATTATAATTATGTTCTGGCCCCCCGACCATCCACTCAAAAAACTAAATCAGACTGCAGCTGAATATAGTTGATGATCCCTGTTCTACAGGATATTCTTACTAACAGAGAGAGAATGCCACCAGTCCCTACAGAGAGTGCTACAGATACAGCTATATACTGTACGTTCAGTGGCTACATAGAGCTAAGCTGCAAACACACTCACAGAGAGTTCATAGACCTGTTAGCACAGTGGCGTGATGCAAGTGAACTCCGCTAGGCCTCTCTCTCACCACATACACGCGTTTCCTCCTCCGCTAGACTTCTTTCCTTCTCTCACGCTGTCCCTCTCTGTCCCACCATGTAGCAGATTGTAAATAGACTTTTGGCGTTTGTCCAGTGAAGCTGAGGACATTATGAGATGTAATGGAAGAGTACAACACTGAGGTTTATGGCAACAAGAGAGAAGATCTATTGACTGTACAAACACTTATCTCCTGTAGACGGATACCTGTGTGTGTGTGTGTGTGTGTGTGTGTGTGTGTGTGTGTGTGTGTGTGTGTGTGTGTGTGTGTGTGTGTGTGTGTGTGTGTGTTTGTATTCTAAAAAGGTGTGTGCCTTCTAGCTATTATTTTTACCGCTGAGATATGTGAAGGTTACTTTGAGACTCAATACAATGCCAAAAAAGCTCTACTCTCAAACACTGTGCAGCAACAAAGTTTATGCTACCTTACTTGTTCAAATGGAAAAACAGACAAATTGCCTATGGGCAATGACCAGTTCACCACAATGTAAACTGACTCACTAGTGAAGCTTGAGGTACTTCCTGCACACAGACACACTCCCAAACATGGTGCACTGCACTGCTGCTGAGCCATTCTCCTGAATTAATAATGTACCCTCAGTCAGAGCGCACACTACAAACCAGCAATCCACTGGAGAGCTTTAATATTTCATGTACCTGCCAACCTGCAAAAGACCACTATCATGTTCATGCACACTTGCAGTAAAGTCATACAAGCATTTTAAATGTTTTATGTAACCTTTATTTAACTAGGCAAGTCAGTTAAGAACTCATTCTTATTTACAATGACGGCCTACACCGGCCAAACTGGGATGACGCTGGGCCAATTGTGCGCCGCCCTATGGGACTCCCAATCACAGCCGGTTGTGATACAGCCTGGAATCGAACCAGGGTGTCTGTAGTGACACCTCTAACACTGAGTGCCTTAGACCACTGCGCCACTTGGGGCATAAAATAGAAGCACAAACACAAGCATACAGACTAGTGCAAACACACACACACACACACACACACACACAGGACCAAAGCCATTCTAACCCAAGTCGAGCCCCGTCAACGTATGTAAACCTGGTGCCGTTTGCTTTTTCAACTAGAATCCAATTGCATCAAATGCAACCAATTCAAATACTTCCCCAGGCTTCTATCAGCACAGACTCTGAGCTTCTCTCTCCCCCTCTCCCTTCCTCCAGCTGGAGGAAGGCCAGGGACATGCCCAATTGGGGACTACTCTCTGTAACGAAACAAACAGCCTTAATCACTTTTACTTATACACTTTCACTCTACAAGGAGAAAACAATCTGAGCCTAGGTCCTGACGGTCTCTTGCAACACAGCAGCCTTTGAATAAAAGCAGTAATATGATGGCTGGCTGGTTGATGAGCAGATGGAAGCTGTGCAGGGGAAGCTATTACGATGAGACTGATTTCATCTTCCTGCCTTACAGCGTGACTCAGATTGTAGAATGAGTGTATGAGCGGATATAGGGCCATTGAGAGCGTCCCTCCACTGTAATAAAAGCATGACGACAGCGTCATGAGGAGACAGTGGTTATTCTCTGCAGGTTTCTGTAGCAACACTGATCCTGTGGTTATAACTGCTACGCACACACACTCTCCCTCCCCCTCATATATATCTGTAGCTAATGCTGACTCACTACAGCATTTCCCTATGGACTAGCAGAGCCCTACAGTGACAGCATGGACACACACACACACACACACGCATACGCACACCAGGGTTTCAGTGAGCTGATAATTGCCGGCTTTTGGCCAAAAAAAAGCAGACAAATTGTAGCCGGCCAAATTGTCTGGGGCTGCCCTGGTGCTGAGGAGAGAGAGAGAAAGAGAGGAGCTTTGCCCTTGGCTACTGATGATTGCGAAGATGGAGGCCTTTTTTATTCAAGTAAAACTAAAGTTCTAGTATGTCTATAGTGAAAACCCTACAATGCAGGGTTCCAGACAGTGACAATTTAGTTGCCTTAGTGACCCTGAAACTTGGATGTGCGGGTAAAACAATGTAGACGGTCGCGTCGGTGCTGGCTGCACATTCATTCACCTCACTAAATAAACTCCTATTGGTCTCCCGAGTGTCGCAGTGCTAGAGGCGTCACTACAGAGACAGGTTTGATCCAGGACTGTCGCATCCGGCCGCAACCGGGAGACCCATGAGGCGGAACACAATTGGCCCAGCGTCGTCCGGGTTAGGGGAGGGTTTTTCCTTGTTCCATCGAGCTCTAGCGACTCCTTGTGGCGGCCAGGCACATGCACATGCACTCTGACTTCAGTCGCCAGTTTTACTGAGTTTCCTCCGACACATTGGTGCGGCTGGCTTCCGGGTTAAGCAAGCAGGGGTCGTGTTTCAGAGGACGCATGGCTCTCAACCGTCGCCTCTTCCGAGTCCGTACGGGAGTTGCAGTGAGTATTGAAAACGGAGTGGCAATTTTTACCCCCATCTTTGATACATTTTTTGGATTACTTATGAAACAAAATCTGAGCAATTGAATTAGTATAAATAATATACTTTTTCCTTCCATAGAATACAGCTCAGTATTTATTGATTTTATACTGTCTTTTTTACTCTTTATCCAGGCAGTGGATAAACGCTCCCCTTAGAGACCAGGACATTCCAGGAATATGAGCTAAATAAATACTGCCTGTAGCCAAGCAACCAGCCAATGGAGGAGATAGTTGTGGTCGCATCCATTGACTCAAGCTGAGTTAGGAGGGCATTTTCCAAAAAGCGTGAAAAAGCGTTAAAATAAAAAAAGAGGGGGCAATGGAAAAGGGCCAGCTCAGCTCCACAGCCTATTTGAATGAGATTAGTAAGGATCTGTATGTCCGTCACGCTTACCTCACCTCCCCCTCATTGATTAAACAAAAAGGATTGAGGGAAGGATGGAGGGAGTATTGTGTGTGTGTGTGTGAGAGAGAGAGAAAGGGGGGTCATTTTACTCCAGTGGGCGCCCTGGCACAGCACATCCTCTATCTTGGTTGTGCTCCCTGCCTCTGCTCCAGTGCGCCCTCTCCTCCCCTCTGCCAAGGCCCAGAAAATTGCCTCATTATCAATCAAGCCCAGTGTGGACTGGCAAGGGAGGAGATGGAGGGCTGGAGGCAGGAAGCACAACCAAGTTAGAAGAGGCTGTACCAGGGGAGGATGTGCTGGGCCAAGTGTGGCTGTACCAGGGGAGGATGTGCTGGGCCAAGTGTGGCTATACCAGGGGAGGATGTGCTGGGCCAAGTGTGGCTGTACCAGTGGAGGATGTGCTGGGCCAAGTGTGGCTGAACACAGTTTGAAGGAGAGCACTGACATTACCACAGCAGCCAGGGAGAGCACAGTTTAAAGGAGAGCACTGACATTACCACAGCAGCCAGGGAGAGCACAGTTTGAAGGAGAGCACTGACATTACCACAGCAGCCAGGGAGAGCACAGTTTGAAGGAGAGCACTGACATTACCACAGCAGCCAGGGAGAGCACAGTTTGAAGGAGCTGAGAACTGTTCTAGAGAACATGGGTTCAATACAGACACAATAGCACACCCACCATACAGAAACAGACAAAGAAACAAACAGACACAAGCTGATGCTCACACGCACACTTAAATCACCTGTCCTGGTGGGCAAATCAATTTTGTATCTTTTGCAAAACACATGGGACTCCATGTCTCAGGAGAGGAACCAGAGCTGGCTGTATATAGGAAGTGTTTATATCGTGAGGTGCCTGATGGCACACAGGTCCCCTCTGAGCACCTAGCTCACAGAGCTACATCACTAATAGCATAAGGGAAGACACATTGATCCCTGAAGTAGAGGGGAAAAACAATCTCTATATTTGACCCAAGGGAGGGAGGGAGGGAGGGAGCAGGCTATCATTAATTAAAGTGTATACGCTGGGTGGTTAGGGAGAGGCTGCGGCCCTTATTATAGGCCTACATGGGACTTATTGATTAGTGCTCTGTGCTTTATTAGGGCTCTGAGGAGCCTGCATATCGGTAATTGGCCGTGGACGGAGATAACAGCAGGGCTCATGAGGGCTCAGGTCTTGGTAAATGAGGATTATATTATAAGAGCAACTGTAGCTAGAGTACAGTATAAGACGAGCAAAACATGGCCACTCGTGTTGACATCCTGTGGTTTGCTACTGCTAACAGGTATAGCTAATAGGTCGTCTGCTGCTATTGCTTACAGGTTGCAGGATTAGTTTCAGAACGTCCATATCCACAAGGTTTCTAACAATAGGTATGTCCTAAGAGTTTTAATAAGAGAGATCTACTCAACAGCACTTCAATTGAAAAATGGTTGAGAGGGATGAGGCAAAAGGTATGGCATATAAGTCAGGCACAACAGATTGGCAAACGTACTACAAATTGAGAAATCATGTGACAACTTGGATGGAAAATTACTGAAGATAACAACGGACGATATTGCCGCTCCTATTTTCCATATCTTCAATTTAAGACTACTAGAAAGTGTGTGCCCTCAAGCACGGAAGGAAGAAAAGGTCATTCCGCTACCTAAGAATAGTAAAGCCCTCTTTACTGGCTCAAATAGCCAAACAACCGTTAGTAAACTTTGGGGAAAAAATTGTGTTTGACCAGATACAATGCTATTTTCCAGTAAACCAATTGACAACAGACTTTCAGCATGCTTATAGGGAAGGACATTCAACACGCACAGCTCTTATATAAATGACAGATTATTGGCTGAGAGAAATTTATGATAAAAAATATTGTGGGGCTGTTTTGTTATTATCGATCATAGTCTGCTACATGTGTTATTTCTTTACACCCGCTTCTATATTGTGGATAAAGAGTTACCCGTCTAACAGAACACAGAGGGTGTTCTTTAATGGAAGCTTCTCCAACAGGAATTCCCCAGGGCAGCAGTCTAGGCACCTTGCATTTTTCAATCTTATGTATGCGGATGAATCAACACTATACATGTCAGCTACTACGGCAACTGAAAGGACTGCAACACTTAAAGAGCTGCAGTTAGTTTCAGAATGGTTGGCAAGGAATAAGTTAGTCCTAAATATTTCAAAAACTAAACTCATTGTAATTGGGTCAAATCATTCACTAAACCCTTAACCTCAACTAAATCCTGTAATGAATCATGTGGAAATTGAGGTGACTAAACTGCTTGGGATAACCCTGGATTGTAAACTGTCATGGTCAAAACATATTGATAAAAAACAGTAGCTAAAATGGAGAGAAGTCTGTCCACAACAAAAGGGCTACTCTGCCTTCTTAACAACATTATCAACCAGGCAGGTCCTACAGGCCCTATTTATGTCACGCCTGGGCTACTGTTCAGTCCTGTGCCATAAAGTGGGACTGAAGAAAATGACAATTGGCTCTGAACAGGGCAGCATGGGTGACCCTTAAAAGTATGGGAGCTAACATTAATGATATGCATGTCAATCTCTCATGGCTCAAAGTGGAGGAGAGATTGACTCCATCATTACTTGTTTTTGTAAGAGGTGTTGACAAGCTGGAGGTACCCATGCATACCCACAAGACATGCAACAAGAGGTCTTTTCACAATCCAAGTCCATAACAAACTATGGGAGGCGCACAGTACTACATAGGGCAATGACTACATGGAACTCTATTCCACATCAGGTAACTAATGCAAGCAGCAGAACCAGATTTATAATAAAAACAGGTAAAAACACACTTTATGGAACAATGGGGACTGTGAAGAGACACGCACAAAAAGGTACAGACACATGCATACAAGAGCTAGCACATTTTGGGGAATACGCAGGTGGAAACTTTCCATATATGCAAATTAATATTAAGATGTTTTTTGCACTGGATATATTTACAACAGAAACATAAACCTTGTACCTTATCATAAGTAGACAATTGAAAATTATTAAATCCTTCCAATAGAAAAAAAACAAAAACAATTTAACTAATTGAACTAATTAAAGGAGTTGACTCTTGCCATGAGTGCGCAAAGCTGTCATCAAGGCAAAGGGTGGCTACTTTGCAGAATCTTTGTTTAACACTTTTTTTGGTTACTACATGGTTCCATAAGTGTTATGTCATAGTTCTGATGTCTTCACTTTTATTCTACAATGTAAAAAATTGTGCAAAAAAAAAAAAAAAAAAACCTTGAATGAGTAATATTCCAAACATTTAGCCCCCAGTGTACCTAAACATTTCCTTGGCTCTCTTGTAGAGTGTATACATTGTTTTCAGTGCCATGATGTCCTTGAAGAGCAGATTCAATGCATGAGCAGCACAGCCAATGGGTGTGATGTGAGGGTAGGACTCCTCTACTTTAGACCAAGCAGCCATCATGTTCGCAGCATTGTCTCTCACCAGAGCAAATACCTTATGTGGTCCAAGGTCACTGATGACTGCCTTCAGCTTATCTGCAATGTAGAGGCACGTGTGTCTGTTGTCCCTTGTGTCTGTGCTCTTGTAGAATACTGGTTGAGGGGTGGAGATGATGTAGTTAATTATTTCTTGCCCACGAACATTTGACCACCCATCAAAAATGATTGCAACACAGTCTGCTTTCTCTATGATTTGCTTGACCTTCACTTGAACTCTGCTTCCAGCAAATGAGTAGATAATTCAGAAATCTCTTCCAATACACATTGCCTGTGAGCATCAGAGGTGAACCAGTTCAATACACAGCTCGAGCAAAATGTTTATCAGCATTTCTCTGACTACGTTCCTCCATTGAGTCAAAAAAACCATGAGCTGTTGCTATCGATAAAGGTGTCTGATTCATCATTTTCACCTCGAAAAGAAGTAGAGGGACTTTTGTCAGAGGATGCTTGTTGTGAGCGCTGAGGGAACTTTATGCACTTGGCCAGATGATTCTGCATCTTTGTTGCATTCTTCAAATATGATTTGGCACAGTATTTGCAAATGTACACAGCTTTTCCTTCTACATTAGCTGCAGTGTAATGTCTCCACACATCAGATAGTGCCCGTGGCATTTTCCTGTAAAGATTAGTAAAAAAAACAAAAAATACAATTTCATGTCCAGATAAAAGGTTAAGCAGTTAGAATAAACAACTACTTTGTAAAATCAATGTTTTAAAATTAAACATGTATGGAAAAAGGTGAATTAACACTCCTCCGTTAGCAGGCTCAAGCAAGCTAAAACCCACATGGTAGCATGGTAACTAACTAGTAGAAATTGTTAAGTTAGAAATGATTTAAACACACTTTACTGTAGGCTACTATTTACTAGTTATCAATGAACATCATGTCATATAAAATATATTCACCCCACCCAGTATTGTAATCAAAACTTACCAGAAAGCATGTAGTCCTTGGCTCAGACAGTGTAGAAGTGTGGAAGATGTTGAGGGTTGCAATTCCATTGAATTGAGGATAGTTTAACCAAAATACGCCACAAGACCTAGAATTGCCTTGTGTATCCCACAAAAAAGATTCACTGTTATAAAGCTAAAACAACATTTATGAACTTAAGCAAAATTCCCCAAATTCCAGGGCTTTACTTCCCATTGGAAAATTTCCAGAAAAATTCCAGAAATTTACAGGAAAGTTTCTGACCCCTTTACAACCCTAGCTAGCACAAGCGTATATTGTAATTCTGTTGTATGGTGGTATTATACATTTTGCATTGTAGATATGTAGTGGTGTAATAACGTTATACGATGTACCGTTTTATCTCAATGTGTTTGACAGAGTAGGTGCGGCTAAAGGGGATCCCTAATAAAGACAAATACAAATCAATTCACAGGTTTGTTGAAACAAGGAATAATGGCAGCATTGGCAGTTTCAATGCCAGTCGTTCCAAGGAGACACAGTTTGTCCAGCTTGTCTGTTCAGCCTAGTGAACTCATCAGGCGTTTACACAGACAAATGGTTCTGAGGAAAAGTATTGTAATCGACGCTGACCTTCCTCAAGCTCTAAGCAAGACTTTAGATACCGCACCTGCATACACTACAACAGCTGTTTATCGCATCCAAGAATGTATCTCTACCTGCCACCTTGTATGTAACCGGGAGCGGTATGGTTGGTGCGGCCAGGCGTTAAGTGAACTACTTCCTCTTTGCCAGAGCCTCAGGTTATTTACAGAGGGATGATGTAACATACGGCCCGGGAACAACGGAAACAAAAAAATCTCTTTGTCCCACCATACCAAGAGGATTTAGACTATTGCTTTACATCACCATCATGCAGTCCCATTTGCCATTGCGTCACCATCCTATATCCTCCAACATTCAAATGATGCCATGGTTGAGTGTCTGCGCTTTCCATGGCATGATGTGTGTGTGTGTGTTTGTCCTGGTGGAACTGAGAGGGGGACACAAAGGCAGTGTTGGAGCTCATGCTGGCACGGAGCACAGGGGCACTACCGTTGATTGTCATTTAGGAAACTGCCACCTCATATCCCCTCAGTCACATCCCCTGGCTGTCCTCATCTGTGATTATCAAAGCAACCTCGCCAAGTCACTCTGCATCACTTAGCGGGCGACACGGAAGTGGACAGCACATATAGAAGATGACAAGACAAGGTCTAAGTGCCGTAGCAGTTAGTCATTTACAAGGTCTAAGTACCGGAGCAGTTAATCATTTACAAGTCTTCAACAGGGAGCTCAATGACATGAAGTTTGGCCATTTTCCCCAGACACAGACTAAGCCTAGTTAGTCCTGGACTAAAAATATATATTTTTGGTCCTGCACTAGACTTACATTTTAGTCATTTATCAGATGCTCTTATCCAGAGCGACTTACAAATTGGTGCATAGTTAGATTTCAGCATTCCACAACAGTCTTTCTACATGCCCAAACAGCTTGAGCCTAACACTGTTACAACTTGCAACCGCAATACCCGAGTCATGTTTACTAGGCTGCCTTCCTGCAAACAGGAGTTAACCTTCTCAAACTGACAGTGTATTGAACAAAATAACTGCTAGTCCCGGAAACAGCGCATATTGTGCTAAATGTGTAAATGATTGTGATGTGGGTTTTTCTCCTTATTACACAGTCCTTTAAAAAGACACTGCAATGGTTCTTCCAGTTACAGTATTTACAAGATCGTTCTACTGTCTGACAGGACAACCTAGCTGAGCTCTGTGTGTTGTCTAGCAGAATGGAAGGTTAATGAAGGCTCTAGTTTGTCAAATAATTATCACCACAAGCGAGGAAGGCTGGATGGAGGGTGTTATTCAATCTTCATGTTTAGAGTAAGGACAAAGCTGAAAACAGACTGGCATATTCAAGAGAAGCTTGGTCGGTCTTTCCTTTGAATCCACTATGGGAAGAAAGTTATTTTTCAGTCCTATGATCTCCGTCTCAGAACTGGGGGTGAATGCCAAGTTCAGGATGTAAAGAAGCCCAGGACTTCCGAGGCGATTGTACATCCTTTGGTTTTCACATCAGAGTAATGAGATTAGATCTGGTGAATAACGCAATACGTGACCTGCAGCGTATACCTGACCCACAGAATAACTTCTATATTATTAGATACAGTAGCTACTGTAGTGTCGGTCTACCCTCGGTCTACTACTTTTACCATGTTCAGCACTAATGCATGCATGTCTTGATGCCTCCAGTAGTTCATAATCCTTCAGAGTCTGACACTCGCATCAAAAGGTGTGTGTGCATGCTGTTTGTGTGTAAATTGTGAGACCTCCAGTGAGGATGCCGAGGGTGAATATTCAGATAACACAGCGCTTGGTGGTAAAATATGACATCCTCAAACTCAGCGTTTAGTCCTCTCGCTCCCCTACGTGGGTATTGATTTAACACATCATAACCCTAGGGCTTTCTCTCCCCCTTTCCTTCCTCCTGCCTCTGATTGTCCTTTAAAAAGCGCTGAGTTTGCAGGAGAGCCTCCAGCTGTCGCTAGTGAGAGGAGAGCTTCTTCCTCCTTCAGGGAACAGTAGTTATAGTCATAGTATGTTGTACCTGGTTCCTCTCCTTCAGGGAACAGTAGTTATAGTCATAGTATGTTGTACCTGGTTCCCCTCCTTCAGGGAACAGTAGTTCTAGTCATAGTATGTTGTACCTGGTTCCCCTCCTTCAGGGAACAGTAGTTATAGTCATAGTATGTTGTACCTGGTTCCCCTCCTTCAGGGAACAGTAGTTATAGTCATAGTATGTTGTACCTGGTTCCCCTCCTTCAGGGAACAGTAGTTCTAGTCATAGTATGTTGTACCTGGTTCCCCTCCTTCAGGGAACAGTAGTTCTAGTCATAGTATGTTGTACCTGGTTCCCCTCCTTCAGGGAACAGTAGTTCTAGTCATAGTATGTTGTACCTGGTTCCCCTCCTTCAGGGAACAGTAGTTATAGTCATAGTATGTTGTACCTGGTTCCCCTCCTTCAGGGAACAGTAGTTATAGTCATAACGTTAAATGTCAAATGAGGAACTTAAATACTTGATCTTGCTGTCGCACAGTTTTTTGGGTTTAGTTCTCTGAAATGCACTCTACCTATGTAACATTTAGTGTTTCCTTATATTACACTGAGCTTCCAGTCAGCACTGCCACACGCACACACGGCTATAATGCAACAAAGTGGCTTCTCTTACTTCTGTTTCCTCTTTCTGTTCCTCCTATCTCTGTTTCTCCTCTAACTCATCCCTTTCTTCTTCCCTACTTGCCCTTCTATCCATCCTCTTTTCCACTTCCCTTCTCACACACACACACCGTTCCTCTCTCTAGCCCAGGCTGTGTTCCTTCCTGCCCAGAGCAGCAGCAGGTCTGTGAGGGAGACATTTTACCT
This sequence comes from Thymallus thymallus, assembly GCA_023634145.1. NCBI lineage: Eukaryota > Metazoa > Chordata > Actinopteri > Salmoniformes > Salmonidae > Thymallus > Thymallus thymallus. The sequence continues at coordinate 38,155,740 of CM042409.1, read as the reverse complement.
CCCTGCTTGCCTCCCCTGGTTCAGTTCTACTTTCAGTTCCTTCCTAAGGCAGCAGGGAGGGAGGACATTTTTGATCTGTGCTATAGTGCAAAACCATACACACACACACACACCAGGGTTTCCATTAGCCGTTAAATTAAAATTGGTGCCAGCCAATTGTCCAGGAGAAGAAAAAAAATCCTATTGATAAATAAGGTTTTTAGCCGATTCATTGATGGTTACAACACCCAACCCCCGGGAAGAGAGCAAGTCTGGACAGCACACGGGCAACTGTTGATGGCTAAGATGACAGGAGAGGGTGTAAATGAGAGAACGCAAGAGAGAGAGAACGCAAGAGAGAGAGAGAGAGAGAGAGAGAACGCAAGAAAGAGAGAGAGAGAGAACACGAGAGAGAGAGAGAACACGAGAGAGAGAGAGAACGCAAGAGAGAGAACGCGACAGACAGAGGAAGTACAGTTGAAGTCGGAAGTTTACATACACTTAGGTTGAAGTCATTAAAACTCATTTTTCAACCACTCCACAGATTTCATGTTAACAAACTATAGTTTCAGCAAGTCGTAAGGATATCTACTTTGTGCATGACAAGTAATTATTCCAACAATTGTTTACAGACAGATTATTTCACTTATAATTCACTATATCACAATTCCAGTGGGTCAGAAGTTTACATACACTAAGTTGACTGTGCCTTTAAACAGTTTGTAAAATTCCAGAAAATTATGTCATGGCTTTAAAAGCTTCTGATAGGCTAACTGACATCATTTGAGTCAATTGGAGGTGTACCTGTGGATGTATTTCAAGGCCTACCTTCAAACTCAGTGCCTGAGCGGTATGACCACGCAGCTGTCATACCGCTCAGGAAGGAGACGCGTTCTGTCTCCTAGAGATGAACGTACTTTGGTGCGAAAAGTGCAAATCAATCCCAGAACAGCAAAGGACCTTGTGAAGACGCTGGAGGAAACAGGTACAAAGGTATCTATATCCACAGTAAAACAAGTTCTATATCGACATAACCTGAAAGGCCGCTCAGCAAGGAAGAAGCCACTGCTCCAAAACCACCATAAAAAAGCCAGACTACGGTTTGCAACTGCACATGGGGACAAAGACTTACTTTTTGGAGAAATGCCCTCTGGTCTGATGAAACAAAAATAGAACTGTTTGGCCATAATTACCATCGTTATGTTTGGAGGAAAAACGTTTGTAAGCCGAAGAACACCATCCCAACCGTGAAGCACGGGGGTGGCAGCATCATGTTGTGGGGGTGCTTTGCTGCAGGAGGGACTGGTGCACTTCACAAAATAGATGGCATCATGAGGGAAAAACTGAGTTTAAATGTATTTGGCAAAGGTGTATGTAAACTTCCGACTTCAACTGTGTATGTAACTATACATGCAATACACCTGAGTCCTGACGGTAATGGTCATTAATAGGAAGTGGATGAATAGGCCTCCCTGGCCCTGAATTGGACTGGTATTAGTCCATGGAGAGGCCTAAGGCGGAGAGGGTCGTGTACATTTCTGACCCACCATAAAAACCTGCTTCCTCTCCTAAAAACAGAGAAGCCCCGTAGCGGCCTCGTCACTCACGGCGCTTGAGCAGTCAAAACATGACACCCTTCTCATGAAGTCCACAAGATGGACAGTGGTGGGAGGGTTTTGAAAGGAGAAGGACAAACACAGGGAGAGTAGATGAGCGGATGAAAAAGACAAAAAAAAGGGAGAGGCAGAAAGACAAGCAGGCCTTGTGAACTGTTCAGCCTACAGTACAACACAGCAGACCCTAGAGGCTTCCTGCACCGTCATGACTTCACATCTCATCAAAACGGAAGTAGAGTAGGACACAGTCCCATCTGAAGTGTCTGGGTGGTAATGTGTTCTGACAGACTGGTGGGACCAGGGGCACAGTACTCCTCCGCTGCCTCCCTGCCTTAACGCCCGCCACTGACAGCGCTCCACCATTTCACTGCACTTTCCAGACAGTATTTTTAAAGCTGCAGGTGCCCGTTTATCATCTCTGTCCATTAATTACAGAAGATCAACATATCAAACTGGAATAGAGCTTAGCAATCGGTTTGGATGGTATCCAGATTTTCAAACCATCATACCGTTTCTGTACCATACTGGGTTATACGTTATTACCGAATGTGCACACAAGGGGCGCTAATTTAATGCACAAAGCAATTTAGACAACGGGGATCTTGATCCAGGAGGGGATTGAATGTCTCTGCTGTAACATTGCCATCTAACCACTTAGCGAGCAAGTCAGCAAACCAAATGCATAGCTGGAGCCCTGTGCTGGATAGAATTTATTTCACACATTAGATCTCTCTCTCTCTCTCTACCTGCCTTCCTTCCTGTCCACTGGGCAAAGGGAAGTCGGGGGGGGGGGGGGGGAGCAGGAGCCCATTAATCCTGGCATACAGAAGAGAGGGAGGAAAAACTACAAGAACTGGGGAGAGGAGGAAGAGGGACTTGGAGACAATAGAAACCACTGTGGGCTTTCTCAGCTCATGTCCAATCTACTATCCTGCTTATGTGCCTTCGGGTGTAACGGTGAGTACTATAACGTCTGCAGTGATCAATGTGCTGTAACCACTAGAATACTGATCAGGGAAAATATATATATCTATAATGGACACTGACTAGCTAAGTGTTTGTTAGTGAAATGGCCATGTCAGTGTGTTAGCTGCTGATGATAACATGAAACATCTGGAGCAGGCATTTAAGGCCAACGCAGGCCCTGGAGACTTGCTAGAGAACATAAACAACCATCTCACTGTACCATCTCAGTGGGGACAAGATGTCCCCTGTACAACTTGACAGAGAAGAACCCAGCGCGTCACAATGACAACAAATAAGTTATTTGTCGATGCATGCATGTGTTTGTAGAAGACCACCGCGCTCCCTGACCTTGTCCCTTATATCCTTTTATCATGGTTAAACCTGCATCTCCTAGGGTTAGACTCAGGGTTGAGTTACATGACCCTCGGCCCCTGACCTTTACAGCAGCAGTAGTGAGATTGGGCTTAGGGGTCGAGAGAGCAAGAGAGAGAGCCACAACATCCTTCATTTGGATAGACACACACACACACACACACACACACATACACACACACACAGGGCCAGATGCTGCTGCTGTCCTAATGTCTTTATTTCTCAAGAGACTTGGGCAACACATGTTCAAGGCGCGCCACTGAAAAACAATGACATTTCTTGTCTGGGATCTCCATATTGTTCTGTGTCAGGAAACCCCTGGATAGTTAAAAATAGCACGCCTTTGCATACTTACTCCCACAAAAGCCTCTCAGCTCCACACACACACACACAACCGTTATCGGACCTCACACCACATAGCTGGGAGCACACTATCAGTCTTGGTTATTCATTTATTTTACAATTCTTAAAAGTAACTGTCCAGTGTTTCCAGATTTCTATGAAATATGACCTATAATTAATTACAATGAAATTGTTTACCTTCCAGAAAATGGTAATGAAGTATGTTAAAAAATGAGCTTATCTTTGTTGGAATGATACCCAAACAGCAGAATAGTGTGGGTGTATACCGGTCATGTGAGTAGACAGCTGATTGGCTAGCTCAACTTCAGGAAATAGCAAGCATTTTTTAAACTGTCTGTTTGAGAGACAGGAGGGAGTTTGTGTTTTTTTTCTCCAATTCATGCTTTGGCTACAAATATGAGTATAGGGTAAGTCAACAACAGTATTTGGGTATGAAACTTTAAAAATTGAAATTGACACTGGCCAGTTTTTTTAAAAGCATCATGAGATCATGGGAGTGCTGGAGGTTTTCTAAAAATGTTCATACTGTGAGGTTGTTCCCTGGCTTATAACAGCCTTTTAACAAAAGTTAATTAAATTAAATAAAGAGCTGAACATGTCCTCTCTCCACCTATAGCCGTTACATACACACGGTCGCTCTTTGATTTAAATTATGGAGCAGCAGGGCAGGGGGGAGAGACACACCCACACACACCCACACCCACACCCACACACACACACACACACACACAGACCAGTACAGAAAGACACACAATTACTAGAAGAGCCTGAAGACACCACCATGGGTAGATCGTTCTAAAAGCCAATGATCTATGGTGATTACACTTGGCTCTGTACCATTACACATCAAAACACGAATAACCTGTCCTACAGTACAGTGTAACCAGGCAGTTCAAATGACTAAAACCCAGATAAGTTGTCTGATAATCAGCTAATCAACTGTGTTATACGTCATGGTAAACACGGAACTGAACTTTAAGACTGGGAAGTTGTGTAACTACCACATGAATAAAGCAGAAAAAAAACGCTTTGCGCCATGCCAGGCAGAGGATTGAAGGAATAGTATTAGACCTTCTTCTCAGTTGGAAGCACAGATATGCAGAATATGTTTCTGGACTATAAAATCACACTTCTCTCTCTTCCTGTCAGAATACGAAACCTGCAAAGTGTCGAACACCCCCCACCCCCACCCCCCCCCGCCCGCCCGCCCGCCGCCCGCCCGCCCACGGTACCTTTCCCACCGCTGCTGAAAAAGGGTAAACACTGAAGCCACAGTGTTATTCAAACTACTCAAACATTCATAGCCTCATGTTGTGTACTGAGACCAATGGCAAGCTGAGAGTGTAAATATGGATGAGTTGAGTTTGTTTTCAGCTTGATTGAATTCAATAACCTCAGGTGTAACCTCCCGCTGTCAACTCGTCCACGTACATCTGCTAGGGCGCACTCGCACACACACACAATAATTACTTCAAACTGAAAGGCCATCGATCAAAGGACAGATGAGGCAACTGAGGCTGCCAGTGGCAACCATCAAGGAGTTCACAGCCCACCAATCAGAACCTCTCATGGCACCACTGGGGAAAATGGTCACCTTGAAGCCTGCCAAATATAAGAGGCGCCAGCTGATGCGCCCAAGGTGGTCCGAGAAAAAAAGACAGTCCCTCACCATCTCAACTGAACTTATTCAAATGTGACATTAAAACCCAGTCACTTTTATGAGACCTTCAGGTCCCCAATGCTGTAAACTCTCTGAAGGTAGTTTGCTTGTTTGTGCCGGACCGGAGGCCAAACTCCTGAATAGTCCAAAGACATGTAATATAAAGTGTGTATTAAACATTCTGGCTCACTGAAGTGATTAGTGAAACCAAAGGTTATACATATCAAAAATCGGTGCTACTGTAATGCAAGATAGTTTGAGAAAATGTGACTTGACAGAGTGGTTCCCGGTAAGTTAGTTGTCTTATAATAGAGGTTAAATCTGATGTATAAAAATTTTTAAAAAAAATAAAACTAACATGCCTTTGAGACGGGGTGAATCCTGTCACAAATAAGAGCTCATATGGCTTTGCTCCATTAGGTAGACAGGTGGCTAACAGGAGTAACAGTAGATATCGTGTTAGGTCATAAATTGTGTAAACAATAGGTTTGTTTTTGGTATGCTGACCCTGTGTTGGGTATATTATGACAGTCAGAGAAGGCTTAGTGTGAGGAGATATCATCTCTTTGCCAGACAGACACCATGTTTGTTACCGTCAGGAGTCAGGACAGAGGTCAGAGAGGTTAAGGACACATCTGAATGTTTTCATAAAGACTGGAGTGCAAGCCATTAAGAAAGACCACACACACTTTTTACTTCTCACCTTCTCCATATAAGCCCTTTATAACCACTCAATACTCTGCAAAAACTTTTTCGTGGCCATTGTGGAAGGAAAGTACAATTCAACGTTTTTTATTAAAAAGGACTCTGCTTTTAGCCGTATGCAACAGCTGTCAGGGCAGGTCATTGGCTAAAACACTCCCTGCAGATTCTGTCTTCCTTATTAATGACTGAAATGGCGCAGTCAAGTAAAAACACTCTTGAAAACAACATGGCCACCAACAGGAAGCTCCTGTTACTCAATTTCTAGAGCAGTAGCTGGGGCCCCGTCTACGCTGGCCACTTTACCAGTACAGTCCCAAATGACTTACCGACAGATCTGTCACTTCGGGCACTCAATCGGACCTCTGTTCCTTAATCATCGTCATTCCTGTTACTTCTCAGATTAAATGGCTAGTTGGAGCAAGGTGTTTATTTTGTACCCCTGTCAAAGTACTGCGTGACATTGGGAACTGTTTAAAAGCAGCACGGCAGCCAGCATTCACCGCTGTATGACAGGAGGAGGGAATAAAATTATCTATTATTAGATGAGGCTCAGCACACCCACACAGTATGGCCCTCAAACAGGCTCAGCACGTCCACACAGTGTGGCCCTCAAACAGGCTCAGCACGTCCACACAGTGTGGCCCTCAAACAGGCTCAGCACACCCACACAGTATGGCCCTCAAACAGGCTCAGCACGTCCACACAGTGTGGCCCTCAAACAGGCTCAGCACGTCCACACAGTGTGGCCCTCAAACAGGCTCAGCACGTCCACACAGTGTGGCCCTCAAACAGGCTCAGCACGTCCACACAGTGTGGCCCTCAAACAGGCTCAGCACGTCCACACAGTGTGGCCCTCAAACAGGCTCAGCACGCCCACACAGTGTGGCCCTCAAACAGGCTCAGCACGTCCACACAGTGTGGCCCTCAAACAGGCTCAGCACGCCCACACAGTGTGGCCCTCTGAAACAGGCTCAGCACGTCCACACAGTGTGGCCTTCTGAAACAGGCTCAGCACGTCCACACAGTGTGGCCTTCTGAAACAGGCTCAGCACGTCCACACAGTGTGGCCCTCAGTTACAGGAAAGGTGTACTGGCAGTGCTCAACATCACGCTCTGTCAGCTCACAAACTCTTATACTGACTGGAGAAAGAACAGTGGGAAGTGGTCCTGTGAAAAAGCTCTATTCAATTTCCACAGTTGAGTGAAAGGACCAGTGACGTGTATAAATTTTTTTTAAAAAGTATTGCTTGTTTACAGAAATTCTACATCAGAAAAGCCTCCATTGCTGTAGCCCAAGACAACACTGAAATGGACTAAAATAGATTATTTCTCAATAACAGGCGTTTAACTGTAGGCTACCACCATGAAATTAAAATAGAGCTTTGCAAGCTGTCTTACGGGTACGGACCTCGAGGTCATGTACAAGTGATCATTCGATACACTTAAGAAGCAAACACAAAAGAGTCTTTAGAGCCTAACCAATGCGTGCTGAAAAGTGCATATTCATGGTGAATATATGTTGCATACTCACAAGCATACACTAGACAGAGGCTTGCAATTGTGATGAGCCATACAGTGTGAAATCAATTTGGTTGAAGAGTACAGGGACACTTTTGAGAAGGATCACAAGAGTAGCCAAGAGAGCAGTAAACAACAGGGAAGACAGTTAGTTGATTTTCTACTCCATGTTGCCATGGTAACCCCTTCCCCTAAAGTCTGCTAGAAAGAAAAAAAAAACAGACAGGAAATGAACAGAGGGAGTGGGAGGTGGCTCAAACATCTCCCTCAGAATACACAGGACTGTATTCTATTAACAATAGTTAATTGTTGAGACGTCATGAAAGCTGTGCTGCGCCAGCCACTGAATGAAGCAATAGCAGACTAGAGTCTGAGAACAAATTGAACTGGTTGAGGAGTCAGTGGTTGTCAGTTGTTTCTCTTCTCTCTGCAGTATAGTCCTACCGATCCTCTGGTGATGTTTCAGTGGGTTTGAAACTCTCTGTGCCGCCATCATGTGTCATGTTCAGGAGGATGCAATGTACATTCGGAGAGTATTCAGACCCCTAGACATTTTCCACATTTTGTTACATTACAGCCTTATTCTAAAATGTTTTTTTTTTTTTTTTATTCCCCTCAATCTACCTGCAACACGCCATAATGACAAAGCAAAAACAGTTTTTTAGAAATGTTGCAAATGTATTAAAAATAAACTGAAATATCACATTTACATAAGTATTCAGACCCTTTATTCAGTTCTTTGTTGAAGCACCTTTGGCAGCGATTACAGCCTCAAGTCTTGGGTATGATGCTACAAGCTTGGCACCTGTATTTGGAGAGTTTCTCCCATACTTCTCTGCAGATCCTCTCAAGCTCTATAAGGTTGGATGGGGAGTGTTGCTGCAGAGCCATTTTCAGGTCTCTCCAAAGATGTTTGATCGGGTTCAAGTCCGGGCTCTGGCTGGGCCACTCAAGGACATTCAGAGACTCCTGTGTTGTCTTGGCTGTGTGCTTAGGGTCGTAGTCCTGTTGGAAGGTGAACCTTTGCCACAGTCTGAGGTCCGGAGCGCTCTGGAGCAGGTTTTCATCAAGGATCTCTGTACTTTGCTCCGTTCATCTTTGCCTCAATCCTGACTGGTCTCCCAGTCCCTGCCGCTGAAAAACATCCCCACAGCATGATACTGCCACCCCCATGCTTCATGGTGGTGCCAGGTATCCTCCAGAAGTTACGCTTGGCATTCAGGCCAAATCTTGTTTCATCAGACCAGAGAATCTTGCTTCTCATGGTCTGAGTGTCTTTAGGTGCCTTTTGACAAATTCCAAGCGGGCTGTCATGTGCCTTTTACTGAAGAGTGGCTTCCGTCTGGCTACTCTACCATAAAAGGCCTGATTTGAGTGCTGTAGAGATGGGAGAACCTTCCAGAAGGACAACCATCTCCACATAGGACCTCTGGAGCTCTGTCAGAGTGACCATCAGGTTCTTGGTCACCTCCCTGACCAAGGCCCTTCTCCCCCGATTGCTGCTCAGTTGGGACCGTTTATAGACAGGTGTGTGCCTTTCCAAATCATGTCCAATCAATTGAATTTACCACAGGTGGACTCCAATCAAGTTGTAGAAACATCTCAAGGATGCTTAATGGAAACAGGATGCACCTGAGCTCAATTTCGAGTCTCATAGCAACGGGTCTGAATACTTAAGTAAATACGGTATTTCTGATTAGGTTTTATACATTTGCAAAAATTTCTAAAAACCTGTTTCACTTTTTCATTATGGTGTATTGTGTATAGATTGTGGAGGGGGGGGGGGGGAAGGCTGTAACGTAACAAAATGTGGGAAAAGTTCCTATCTGAACTTTCTAGGGCGCTGTGCCCTTCTGAAATCGATTGACTTAAGCACACATTATGACCGCTTTGTAACACAAAATAACTAGGGACCATATTGCTGTATAGGCATACAACATACTGATGTTATGGTGGCTAATATGACTAAAGTAATTAGCGAGAGAAAATAGCTTCCTCTCAGAGTTTACAATCTCAATGAGAACGGTTACATGCACACAATAAGATTGTGGATAATCAGACATAATAGTTTGTTTAAAACGTTTGAATGCTCTGCAAGAAAAACTATTTCCCTAATAAGCCTGTTTACATGGACACATCTGAAATCAGGCTACTGATGGGGCTTTTGATAAATGCAGAAAATCACCAATCAAAATAAACATTCTACCACAGTGACCATGATATTTTTGCAAAGACTATTTGATTCGGAGTTTGGACCAGGGAGAGTCTCCAATCCAGCTCAGTATCACTCTACCAGGCTCCCCAGCCTCTATCTACCCCACCCCCATGCCAGGCCAGGCCATGCCACACCACTCTGCCTGCCTGCCTCAACTACTCTCCCTCCCTGGGCACAAGCCAACACTTGGCTCCACAACCACAGCAGTAACACAGCCATCTGGTCCACTCCCACCCAGTTTCACTGGTTTAAGTGCCCAGTACTAAACCCCTGACAACCAAACTGTGATAACACATTCCAAAAGGCAACACACCCTCTCGCAGCAGACAGAAAGTCCATTTAATTTCACACAAAGGGTGTGGTTTAAGCTATTAAGCTGCAACTTCATTTCATCTTCTCAGTTTGGTTTGCGAACTTTGTGAGGTGGTGTCTGAGGCAGTCTCCTGGCTGGTGTTTTCCTGTTCATTAGTTGGTGTACAAGTGGCCTCTGGGCCCGCTGAGGCTCAGTGGATGGGGTAATAAAGCAGAGTGGAAAACATCAGTAGCAAGTTAGTGTTTACGGAGGAGCCGCCGTTACGGATCCCTCCAGACCACCATCAGGGATCCATTTATCAGAGAGCGAGATTCATTGCTAGTAGAAGAGGCCTGAGGGGGAGGGACAGAGATCCAGCTAGAGGAGATCCTCTCTCTGTCCAAAGCTGTGAAGGATGATACAGGACATTAGCATGTGTGAAAGCCTAGCCACCTGCATCAACAACACTAGGAGTTACTGGTCGATAGGGAGGGAGGGAGAGCCAGTCCAGGGCTGGTGAGGAGCTCAGCTCAGCAGAGCAGCGTATTACACTAGCAGTCAGAAGCCAGGGTGTAATTCAGCTAAGGGGTCTTTAATTACAGCTCTGATCAGAGTAACAAGCTGCCCAGAAATGGAGAGACAGCTTACCAGTGTTAACAGGCGAGTAATAACACTTAAAGCAGCCTGACAGTAAGTGTGTTGCTAATGGACAGTTAGTGTAAGAAGCTGTGCTGGTCATTCAGAAGGCACCACTCTAATCTCTAAATGTGCTGACAGTGTAAGATATCACCTGAACAAACCAACAACCGAAATACAAATATCCTTCACTTCTTTTCTTACTCAATGTTAAATTGTATTCTAAAGCCTGCAGCTTCCTCCTCATGTTGATTTGGGAAAAGCATCCACAACAGTTACTGAGAGAGAGAGGGGGGTCTGCTGGTCTTTTGAGAGGGTTATGTGTGCGCTGTCTGTGCCCACCGTGTGTGAGTGTGAGTATGTATAAGTACTCTGCAGGAATACGGAGCGGGTTACGCCACCACTCTGACAGAGAGCTCTTTGTGTTGAGCGCACTGCCCCTGGACCGCTAAAGCCTAGCTAGCTAGCTGCAGCTTGGTTTGGTTTGTTTTTGCTTATCCCACTTCCTTTCAGACCTCCCTCTGCAGCTGACCGGAGCGATGGCCCTGGCCTCCGAGAGAGAGGAGAGGAGGCCAAGGCAGTGCACACACAATCCATGGTGAATTCTAATGGACAAGTTTAGGTTCACTACAAAAGACACCAAGGCACATGGACTATGGTGGAATTAACGGAGTGGAAAAATATCCCAAAAGCTGGTCAGATTTCAGTGCAAGTATCCATGGCCTCCTTAAAGCTCCAGCACTGCAACATCTATAGAGAATTTTAAATTTAAATGTAACCTTTATTTAACTAGGCAAGTCAGTTAACAACAAATGACAAAGTGATAACATGTTTAGATACAGCGGGTGAAATAAGTATTGAACACGTCACCATTTTTCTCAGTAAATATATTTCCAAAGGTGCTATTGGCATGAAAGTTTCACCAGATGTTGGTAACAACCCAAGTAATCAATACATACAAAGAAACCAAAACAAATACATTCAGAAATTAAGTTGTGTAATAATGTGAAATGACACAGGGAAAAAGTATTTAACACACTGATATTTATTTAATACTTTGTACAAAAGCCTTTGTTGGCTTCATATATATATATATATATATATATATATATATATATATATATATATATATATATATATAAAAAATTTACAATTTATTTATTCACACCCCTGAGTTAATACTTTATAGGATCTCCTTTGGCAGCGATTACAGCTGTGAGTCTTTCTGGGTAAGTCTCGAAGAGCTTTCCACACCTGGAATGTGCAACATTTGTCTATTATTATTTTCAGAATTCTTCAATTCGTCAAATTGATTGTTGATCATTGCTAGACAACCTTTTTCAGGTCTTGCCATACAATTTCAAGTAGATTTAAGACAAAACTAACTCAACATTCACAGTCTTCTTGGTAAGCAATCAAGTATAGATTTGGCCTTGTGTTTCAGGTTAAAGGTCCTGCTGAAAGGTGAATTAATCTCCCTGTGTCTTAGGACTGGGCGATGTATCGAGTTTTGTAGATATATCGATATATTTTCCAAAGCGATAGAAGACAAGACAATATCGTTAACATCGAGATAGATAGATAGATAGATAGATAGATAGATAGATAGATAGATATATCTATGTTGTATTAACTTATTTAAGCTTATTCAGCTCGCTAGTTTTTGCGTCTCTCCGTTCTCACACTCCGCACGTAACCCTGCCCCCACTCACTCGCTCACGTTTTCTTGCGCAATAATGGAGGACGACTCAGACACAAGGCAAGATAGCAACGAGGAGCTGGTTTGTAAGAAGAGAAACAATGGCTCAATCATTTGGCGATGGTTTGGGTTTAAAAGGTCAGATGAGCAACAGAGCAATGTGATATGCAGAGAGTGCAATAAACATGTCGCAACAAGTGCTGGAAGCACTACAAACCTCTTTCACCATTTTACAACAGCGATATAAACTACAGTACGAAGAATGTATTCAACTTCGTGGAGGTCGTGCTGTTGCAAGCCAGACTGGAAAGCCTTCTGCCCCAAAACAAACCTCTTTACAAGCTTCATTTACTCGGGGTGTGCCCTATGAAAAGAAAAGTGCCAAGTGGCAAGATATAACGGAGGCGGTAGCCTACCACATTGCTAAAGATATGGTCCATGTTGCAACAGTTGAACAAGCTGGTTTTAAAAAGCTGCTGAAAACAATGGATCAAAGATACGATTTGCCCAGCAGTCACTACTTTACAAGAGAAGCACTACCAAAAATGTACAGTGAAGTCAGACAAAAACTATCCTACCGGCTCGCAAAAATGACGCACTACGCACTGACAACAGATATATGGTCGAGCAGAACATGCGAGCCATATATGAGCTTGACTGTACATTTTATTGAAGACTGGGAGATGAAAAGTGCGTGTCTCCAAACAAGCTTCTTTCCCCAAGACCACACTGGAGATAATATGGCTGATGCCCTGCAGGATGCCCTTACAAGCAGGAAACTTGACGAAAGGGGACTGGTTGCAATAACAACCGACAACGGGACCAACGTTGTCAAAGCGGTGCAACTGACTAAGTGGCGGAGGATGCAGTGCTTTGGTCACCGGCTTCATCTTGCAATTGGTGAGTATGCTGAAGGAGTTGACTGCATAACAGTTTTAAAATAATAAAAATATCAATATTATATAATAATATTAATATAAAATTTGAAGAGAGGGACTGGTTTAAGTGATGTCAGCACAAAGTTTTTGTTATCTGTTAAATAAATAGTTTAATAAAGTTAGATAAATACAATTCAATAAAAACATGTGATACAAAATTTAGAAACATCTTTTGAATCACAGGACATGGCATGGATGATGACCGCATCTCTTGGGCTATTTCCCTGTGCAAAAAAATAGTGAGCAGCTTTTCCTATAGTTGGAAGAAAAGGGGAGACCCAGCTCAGATTCAGCTGGGTCTGCCCACTGGGCCAAAATCCCTGCTGCAGTGTGTGCAAACCTGGTCAAGAACTACAGGAAACGTATGATCTCTGTAATTGCAAACAAAGGTTTTTCTGTACCAAATATTAAGTTCTGCTTTTCTGATGTATCAAATACTTATGTCATGAAATAAAATGCAAATTAATTACTTAAAAATCATACAATGTGATTTTCTGGATTTTTGTTGTAGATTCCGTCACTCACAGTTGAAGAGTACCTATGATAAAAATTACAGACTTCTACATGCTTTGTACGTGGGAAAACCTGCAAAATCGGCAGTGTATCAAATACTTGTTCTCCCCACTGTATGTGCAAAATACCCATAACATGATGCAGCCACCACCATGCTTGAACATATGGAGAGTAGTACTCATTAATGTGTTGTATTGGATTTGCCCCAAACATAACACTTTGTATTCAGTGAATTTCTTTGCCACATTTTTAGCAGTTTTACTTTAGTGCCTTGTTGCAAACAGGATGCATGTTTTGGGATATTTTAATTCTGTACAGGCTTCCTTTTCACTCTGTCAATTAGGTTAGTATTGTGGAGTAACTACAATGTTGTTGATCCATCCTTACTTCTACTATCACAGCCATTAAACTCTGTTTTAAAGTCACCATTGGCCTCCTGGTGAAATTCCTGAGCGGTTTCCTTCCACTCCGGCAACTGAGTTAGGAAGGACGCCTGTATCTTTGTAACGACTGGGTGTATTGATACACCATCCAAAGTGTGAGGGGCCTTATAGATAGGCTTGGGTGGTATAAAGTGTTATTTGGAAGCTACGAGATTGTTTTTCTAAACTATTTATTTGAAGTTGTTCAATGAATTTAAATATTTATAGCTTACCGTAGTTCCCCAGACCAGCTGAGCCAGTCACGTGTTTGTATATAGTACAAAGGCAGAAAGCGAGATGGTGAGTCTAAAGCATTCTATATCTAAATCGGCGAGTCTCTGTTGTGCGGAACACATGAGGTGATGAAGTTACACTTGTATGCAATTCACTACAAAAAAAAAATTGCCATTAGATATCTTATAATGGCTTACTGCCAGAAGTCAAAGAGCTCTGAATGAGTTCTGTAAAAGCTGCCATTCTTTCCCTTGTTCTTCATACCAGGGTTTTCTTTTTTTAACACTGTTCTTTTCCCATCTGCTCAGTGTACACATGCTGATCTTCTTTCAGAAAAGCATGCATCACAAATGTTATCATTTGCACAATTTCTCTTGTTCACTTTTGCTTGTAAATGTTCACCAACACAGAAAATGACATTCCGTAGCTACTAGCTATGCTAGTATGCCTGTCTAGGTTGTTCGTTTTTCTTCTTAAGCATTTTAGCTATTAGTTTGTTAGCATTCTGGTAATAGAGACCCAATGGACTTTTCTTGTGTGCTATGCCGGTAATACTGTAAATCCCAGGATGAGAGAAGGACTGTCTGATGATGGGAAAATATGTTTAAAGCCCAAGCCTACTTACAGATTATTATACTGTATGTGTGACGTACAGAGATGAGGTAGTCAGTAAAAAAATCATGTTAAAACACTTATTGCACACAGTCTGAGTCCGTGCAACTTATGTGACTTGTTAAGCAAACTTTACTCCTGAACTTATTTAGGCTTGCCATAACAAAGGGGTTGAATACTCAGCTTTTCATTAAATTTGTAAAAATGTCTCAAAACATAATTCCACTTTGGCATTATGGGGTATTGTGTGTAGACCAGTGACACAAAAATAATCTACATTTAAGCAATACAAACTCAGGCTGTAGCAACAAAACGTGGGAAAAGTCAAGGGGTGTGAATACTTTCTGAAGGCACCATATATAGCTGTTAGCTCTCCACACAACTAACTAATACTGCTGCCGGGCTGAGGAGCAGATGGGGGACTCAGCATTTTAACTACCAAGGCATAGGGCTGAGAGGAGAGAAGGCAAATTCTTACACACATACTGGAGC
The DNA here is from genome assembly GCA_023634145.1 of Thymallus thymallus. Lineage (NCBI taxonomy): Eukaryota > Metazoa > Chordata > Actinopteri > Salmoniformes > Salmonidae > Thymallus > Thymallus thymallus. Next base: position 38,140,508 of record CM042409.1, on the reverse strand, counting down.
TGACGTTCAGCAGCTGTGTGACTCAGTGTGATGGTGTGGAGGAGAATAATAAAGGGGACAACTTGAAATGTACCAAACATTACTTTGAAATGTCACATGTAAGACTGATTCATACAATACAGCTAGGACATTCTACTCAAACCTTTTCAATTCATCCTGTGTGTGTGTGTGTGTGTGTGTGTGTGTGTGTGTGTGTGTGTGTGTGTGTGTGTGTGTGTGTGTAAAGCCTACTAGCTGTGACAACAGTAAGAGGAAGTATTACTGTGGCGTGAAAACAGCTGCCAGCATTCTACACATCTCACGCACAGACAGACACCCTCACAAAGAACGGTCACTTTTGTACACCTCAGCTGGTTAGGGAATTAAAACTATAATGTAGACTGAGAACACAAAACATTAGGAACACCTGTATTCCACAGTGATGCCGGACATTTTGACTCCAATGGTTCCTACAGTTGTGTCAAGTCGGATGGATGTCGTTTGGCTGGTGGACCATTCTTGATACACACAGGAAACCCAGCAGCGTTGCAGTTCTTGACACAAATGGGTGCGCCTGGCACCTACTACCATACTTCGTTCAAAGGCACTTCAATATTTTGTTTTGCCCATTCAACCTCTGAATGGCACTCATACACAATCCAAGTATCAATTATCAAAAGGCTTAAAAACATCCTTCTTTAACCTGTCTCCTCCCCTTCATCTACACTGATTGAAGTGGATATAACAAGTGACATCAACAAGGGATCATAGCTTTCACCTGGATTCACCTGGTCAGTCTGTTCTGGAAAGAGCATGTTTTGTATACTCAGTGTTAGGGCTGACCCCATTTCGTCAACTGGCCGATAGGCTGTTGGTCGACCAAGACTTCTTTAGTCCAGCAGTCACAGTAAAAAAAAAAACAATTAAAATGATTTGCGCCTGTCTCAGTGGACTAATCCATTGCAGAGGGCCACGGGGGTGACACAGCCCATCACTCAAAGACTAAGACTAAAATTGTATATGGTTATATATTATGTAAAAATGTACGAAAACATAAATAAATCTAATATTATTTTAGAACAAACACAATTTCTCCCACGTTATATACGGTCGCTGTCCGCAGTTCTGAAACAATCTTTGCATATAGCAAAGTTAACCAGCATATTGTGATTGAGAACAGGCAGCAGCAGAGATGAGGAAACAGCCCTTGCCTTAGCCTAATTGTCTAAGAAAGGAGAGGAAACAAACTTAATTAGGTCTATAAATCAATAGCCTAACTGTTAAATGTGCCTGGCTTTAGACATCGTCCATATACACTGGGGGCCAAAAGTTTGAAATATGACTCATTCAAGGGTTTTTCTTCATTTGCAAAAAAAAATTACATTGTAGAACAAAAGACATCAAAACTATGACATAACACATATGGAATCATGTAGTAACCAAAAAAGTGTTAAGTGTTAAGTAGACACCCTTTGCCTTGATGACAGCTTTGCACACTCATGGCATTCTCTCAACCAGCTTCATGAGGACCGCCACAGGAATGGATACCTCCGCTGCAGAGGATCAGTTGTTCATTAGAGTTACCAGCCTCAGATTGCAGCCCAAATGCTTCACCAGTTCAAGTAACAGACAACATCTCAACATCAGCTGTTCAGAGGAGACTGCGTGAAATCAGGCCTTCATGGTAGAATTGCTGCAAAGAAACCACTACGAAAGGACACCAAAAATAAAGAGACTTAGTTGAGCTTTATTTTATTTTTGTTAGAACAGATTCTCTGGTAAACTTATTAAGCGTTGTTTACACTGTTCCAAATGGTCAGAAAAAAATATAATAGTCATCATACTCTTATAGCAACTGTTTGACACACATAATACTTAAGGAACACTTACTCCTAACCCCTCCTTTTTCTTGATATCAAGAAGTCAAACGTCTGATCTGACTTCCCCTTTCCCTCCTAAAGGACCAGTAAACGTTATGGGTTTCATTTTCACGTCCTCCGCATCCATTTTGCTGTCACATGTTACTGTGTTCGGAGTTTGTTCTAACCAATTTATTGATGTGATTATGATAGGCTATTAGGTCAGGCCCTATTGATCACATGCATGTGATGCGTACACGTTTCATGTAAAGACAGCTAGGGTTGAGGGAATGTTTTTCCTGAACAATTTGGGAATTTTGGTAAGAGAACTTTTCAGGTCAGAAACAAGTAAGAAGCTGAATGGCTGAAATGATGTTGCAGCTTCAGCACAGAGAGAGCTATAAACACTTGCTGTGCTGTGGTGCCTTTTCACTGCAGTAAGGAGGAGAGAGTGAGACAATGTGCGCACTGTGACCATCAGGCTTTTTTCCCATTGGTGTGTATTAGTTATTTAAATCAAACGGTGTGCTTAAAAAGGATGAGACCCTTTCTTTCCAATTTTCGCCTAAGACAAGCTAAGTGCATATGTAGTTGATTTTATTCAAAAACATAGGGTGTGAATGTCTATAAATGGAAAAAATGTGAAAATGGCAGTTTTCTATATTTTGAAGTAAAAAAGGATAGAGGAAGATAAGTGTTTCTAAGTGTCTTGCTTGATCTTTACTACAAAACATAGAAAACGCACAATTGTCCCATATGTTGATGTGATACTGGAGATCAGGAACAAGAAGTTGACTTTTGAGGGAATTTCCTTTTTAAAAAAAGGTAATAGAAAAAAACACAGTAAAAACAAAAAAATGTAGACATTAATTCAAAATATTTTGAAACCCCCCCATGCCAAGATGGAGGCACGGTGGCTTCAAAACGCGTCCGTCAGTCTTCTAGTGTATACATATAAATCACTGGCCAAAACATACCTGTTTGCTTTCAAAACACAATCATCCATGCCATGGCAACCACATGGAGGCATAACCCATCGCTGCCAAAGCCTTTCTAGACGGTCACAATAAGACCTTACTGACCAGAGACTGCACACAGGCAGCACTCAAATATTGAAGTACAGATGGACGGAGAAAGCAGATAAACTGTTCTAACAAACTGCTTCACTGAGAGCCACCAGCGAGAGTTGACATTCCACTCAGATAACCCACTTCCTTGACAACCTGTACAATTAGTCCTGACAAAGAGATTTCTAAACATGTGGAGAACATGTAAGGGAAAGGCTGTGATGCGAGATGTCTTTGTTGTCCCTAAAGGACAGCCTAATCACGACTGTTCATTAGTGTTCCAATGAGCTCCATGGCCCTAAGCTTCCATAAACCTGATACTGTACAAAGGAGCAGTGATGAATGAGCGAACTCTACTACAGTCTCAGAGAGGAGTTGGGGAGATGAAACAAAGATAGGTGAGATGTACTTCACCTGTCTCAAGCTTTACGTGGAGATACTGTTACAATCATTAGGTACAGCACTCAAGGATTCCATGAATAGAAAAGGATTCTATTAAACACGTTATGTCAGTTCTGCTACAGAACACTCACCTATGCCCACTTTCTTTTTAAATCACAACACCTCAGTGGTCCCAATCTAACTGATCCAAGAGGCTTAGTCATGTCAGTTGTAGTCTTGAATCAAAGAGAGTTTGTCATACAGGCTGTAGTTCTACATCCTCTAAATGTGGTATTGTGTCTCTTTAAGAGAAGGACAGACAGGTCTGTAGTGTGGCCTGGCACACTGTAGCTCACTGGGGCGGCAGGTAGCCTAGTGGTTAGAGTGTTGGGCCCGTAACTGAAAGCTTGCCAGATTGAATCCCCGAGCTGACAAGGTAAAAATTTGTCGTTCTGCTCCTGAACATAAGAATATGTTCTTAACTGACTTGCCTAGTAAAATAAAGGTTAAATAAAATAAAAATAAAAACTGCTGAAAGGAAATTGAGGCTGGGAGTGGAAAGTAAAATAAAAAAATGCAATGCATCAGAATCCTTGACTTGAAGCACCTGCCAACATGCATCCTAAGATCTGACTTGTGGAAATGTCAAATAAAACTTCACAACTTAGACAATATTTTTTATTTCTGAATTATATGAGGTTAATACACACTTTCAAACCGTCCCCTTCCCTTTCCGGCATAGTCAACAGGAAGCAGAGCACATTGCAGTTAGTTACTCTCAGGGACTCTACAGTGGGAAGGGCTTAAACACACACACACACACACACACACAGTGCAAGTCTGATGGAATGAGATTTCACATGCTATACAGTGCCTTCTGAAAGTATTCAGACCCCTTGACTTTGTCCATATTTTGTTACATTGCAGCCTTATTCTAAAATTGATTAAATAAATATTTTTTTTATTCTCAGAAATCTACACACAATACCCCATAATGACAAAGTAAAATCTGGTTGATATAAGTTTGGCAAATTTATAAAAATAAAAAACACTTTGCTATGAGACTCAAAATTGAGCTCAGGTGCATCCTGTTGTCATTGATCATCCTTGATATGTTTCTACAACTTGATTGGAGTCCACCTGTGGTAAATTAAATTGATTGGACATGATTTGGAAAGGCACATACCTTTCTGTATAAAGGTCCCACAGTTGACAGGTCATGTCAGAGCAAAAACCAAGCCATGAGGTCGAAGGAATTGTCTGTAGAGTGCCAAAAAGGATTGTGTTGAGGCACAGATCTGGGGAAAGGTACCAAAACATTGCAAAATTTAAGGTCCCCAAGAACACAGTGGCCTCCATCATTCTAAAACGGAAGAAGTTTGGAACCATCAAGACTCTTCCTAGAGCTGACCGCCCGGCCAAATTGAGCAGTCGGAGGAGAAGGGCCTTGGTCAGGGAGGGGACCAAGAACCTGATGGTCACTGACAGAGCTCTAGAGTTCCTCTGGGAGAACCTTCCAGAAGCACAACCATCTCTGCAGAACTCCACCAATCAGGCCTTTATGGTATAGTGGCCAGACGGAAGCCACTCTTTACTAAAAGGGGCTATCCAGTGAAGGTCTGTGTGTTCTTTAGTTATACAGAAAGAAGTATGGTGGAGAAAATAAATAGGAAGGAAAAATACTGTCTAAAACAGTTCTGGAGTTCATCTATACTCCAGAACTCTCAACAGAATCACGGGGGAAATATAGTCAAACTCACTTCTGAAATTGAAACATCCTAAAGCAAAGTTGAGATCCCAGTTTCATATTCCAAAAACATACTCCAGCACAATCTCTGTCAGACTCAGACACAAATACACACACACTTGTTGTGTGTGTGTGTATTTGTGTCTGAGTCTGACTTTTAATGTCAGTGTAAACAGAATAAACACGAGTTCCAAGCGTCTGCGTCATCTCTCTGCTTTCTTCCTCCTCCCCTCCTTTCATCCAGAAGGTCACAAACGGCTTGCTCCATCAACAAACTAATGTCAAGTTAGTCTCCCTACTGATAGGCTAATTTCAGTCAACTGGTGGTGAAATATTAAATGCAGAAACAGTGAGCACACTGGCAAATGAATCAGTGTGCCACTGCCATCCCTAGACCTGTGGTATCATCCAGGCTCAGCCTATTGATTAAGGTCAATCCTAATAGATGCTGGGTCTCAGTGGGGTGCCATTCTGTTGCATCATGGTGGCTCCCAATCAGGATCAAGTGATAGTCACAGTGAACTCAGCAGTAGGTACAATCAAAGGGAATGTGCAAAACCTTTAAATTGAACAAATCATTTGATGTCAAAAGAGAGTTTAATATGTGGTTTAATAAGAGTTCCTCTCCCTCTTTCCCTCCCTCTATCTCTGGGTTTCAGTCAGTCAGTGGTTGAGTGTGAGGGGTCAGCATTGGGTTTGTTTTGGGTCGGTGTAGAGCGATAATTTACTCCCCCTTTCTCGCTGTGTCTCAGCCCGCCTCACTTCCTTCCTGGCAGGAAACGTTGCTCAGCTCAGCCTGCCCTTCCTGCTCCACGGCTCAAAGGCAGACACTTACCACTGTCGTACGTCTGTGTCTATTTTTCCTTCTCCGTTCTCTCTCCCTCGTTTCCCTCGTCTCCCTGGCCATCTATTTCTCTGTAACCTACATTACTTCGTTCTACTGTCACTGCTGTATCATTAACAGTTGTTACCACTACTATACGGTTTACTGAAATGTTACTGTGAGGTGATAGCCACACTGTCTGCCTCCTCTGGTAAATGTATTGAAGTCAAATCTAGCTCAAGGCTCTCCTACGCAGTTCCTAGATGCTCCATCTCTAATCTAGTGCACCTGAAGGTAATAATTAGCTGGTTGACAAGCTGAATCAACTGGGGTTGGAGTGAAAACCTAGAAGAGGGTAGCTCTCCAGGAACAGGGTTGGAGAGCCTTGATCTAGCCCAACACCTGAGCCCCCTGGCCTGGGCAGTAAAACTAGGGCTCCAGTCCCTTGCTTCCCACCTCTTCAGTAATCCAATCTCCACTGAGGCAGACAGACCCTTGAAAAACATCAGGATTACACATGGCCAGGTGGAACTGCATGCACAGGCTGTAATTGCATGATGACAATGTTAACGAAAACATGTCTGTCTTGAGTCGCAGGAAAAACAAGGATATCAGCACTTCAGAGCACTTTAATCTACTCTAACACATACACCACATCACTGGCTGTGAATTAGTGCACATGCTTGTGGGGGAATGTGTGTGTGTGGGTGAGTGTGGGTGTTGGTGTGGGTGTGGCATCAAGTCAAAGTTTGCAAGAACAGAGAAACGTCAATCACTGTGTGAAAACGTCAGGCAGTATAACCACAGATCTGAAGAAAAACAGGATATCAACCCTCTAAAGCAGACAGACTGCTGCCTCTATCTGGACTCAGCTTTTTTATTTTCGAATCCAGACATTAACAAGGAGGCATTGGTGCTGCTGGCTTCCGGGTTAAGAGAGCATTGTGTCAAGAAGCAGTGCGGCTTGGCTGGTCGTGTTTCGGAGGACTTACGGCTCTCGACCTTCGCTTCTCCTGAGTCCATACGGGAGGTGCAGTGATGGGACAAGACTAACTACCAATTGGATATCCCGAAATTGGGGAGAAAAAGGGGTAAAAAAAATGTATAGAAATACAAGGAGGCTGATCAATGTGGTGATATAAGTCAACCGGCACTGATACTTTCGCTAGCTGCACTAATGGCTTTGTTGTAGGGTACAACACTGCCTCACAGACTGACGATAAAACACTGCTAAACACATATTCTGCAGCTAAAGATATGGTGGAGATCAGGACTTCGGACTGCAGTCCCAGTCCAGACAAGTATAAATGGAGCAGCTATGCAGAACATGGAAGACATTTTGGATCTTAAGTTCAGCAGACCACAATTAGACTAGCATGGAGCCCGGGACGGTACTTTGGAAAAGTTCACGGAGGACAGCTGTCCACATGCCTCAACACAGCTAGCAGTACTGACAGATAGAAAGACGGACAGCACCACAACAAATCAGCATTGCACAACCCAATTTCAACTTGGGCCTCTACTCCTCCTCCCCTCCAGTCTCCCTCTGTCCATTTCCTGTTTATTTTCAGCTGGGGAACACTGATTTAGTCACTCTCTCTCTCTGAGAATGAAAGAGCTATTTCTCAGTCAGCACAGGACTGGGGAAACCAGAGCCATCCACCAGCACACTGCCATCACTCAAACAAACACACACATAGACAGACACAGCCCAAGACCTAACCCACTGCCCTTCAAAGATCACCGTCCTGCCGCACACATGCATGCACAAAATCTACACAGATACATACATGTAGATATGTAAATAAATAAACAGAAAACACTAGTGCAAGAACAGATACACACACAGTAAGCAATCTGGTCCAGTCACTCTGGATTGTGATTTGTGTTGATATTAGGTGTTGGCGCAACAGGCAGCAGATTTACCAAGCATAGCAGGAGCTCTATAGGACTCAGTGGGGCCATCCGGCTCTACACACACACTTAATAAAAAATACAAGTGTCTCGTGCTTACAGACTGGAGAACCAATTTAACTTAATGTCAACATAATGCATATTCTTCATATCTGGCTTTACCAGATTTAAACGTTGGGTCCAAGTCCCTTCACTCACACACTCAGATGCTGAATCCCAAATCAACTCCTAACCTTGCCCACTAACCCTAGGTACTTGATGTAAGAGATTGGAGGCGTAAGATTAGCAACATGCCAATTCTAGCTCCATCTTGCCCTGATACGCTAGGTGGGATACACAAATGTTACAAAACAGGCTAGCGGTCCCCCATTTGAAATTACAAAAAAGTCTCTGTAGTGTTCAGTTCTAGGGGTGTGAAATGTTTAAACAAAGTTGGAGATCCTTAACGTTAAGAATAATTCTTAAAGCCGGGTGTACGCTACACGACTTTAAAAAACATCGCTCTCACGTTAAATGACAGTCTTTCCTGTAGTAGTTGGGTCTTACACGATGTGGCACAGACGGGGTGTCACACACTACAAGACTCTTCACTTGGTTGTAAGGATTCTCATCTTCAAAACAATATGGCGAGTAGATTGTTAACGTAGCTAAAACAATGACGTCTGGGGCTGCTCAAAGACGGGATGGGTAGCCCTCAGATTGGTCTCTAACCCACTGACATTTAAAGTCCACCACTACGTCAGGCGATAACTTTGGGAAAACGGAAGAGAAAGGCGAGCGACAGCAGAAAAGTCCTGTACGGCAATACTTTGAGAAGGAAATGCAAACTTTGGGAAGTGGAATGGAGGTAGAGTAATTGTAGAGGTGGAATGCTTCACCATATGAAAGAGACCCAAACCGTTGCTGGCAGGTGCATTGTGATTTTTGTTGTTTTAACGGAATATCGTTAAGAAAAACTATTAAAATCTTTCCATTTGTCACATTCCTACTCTGTTCCCTCCAAGGGTGGAGCTGGCTGGGAGAGTTAAAGCCTCCCCCTTCCTCTCTCTTTTTCTTTCCCTCTGTTCCCCCTTTCTCTCGGTTTCCCAGTCTACTCCGGCTAAAAAGAGCCCCAGTGTGGGAGAGCAGCAAAACTGAGGCCCCACAGTAAAACCACATAATTACAAATCACAATAAAGCCCTCAGTGTTGTGTGCCTGCTTGACCTGCCAGAGGCTCAGCTGCACCATACCCCGCTCCAACTCCTGCCCCCTCGACTGACTCTCACTCTCTCACTCTCTCAACGCGAGCCAAGGCCGGTGCCGCTTCATACTATGTGTCCTCAGCTACACAGACATCTGGGCAGCTGGACTGGGCTATTGCTATGCTGCCTAGCTACAGCCACGAGCTCTTAATGTGCCGTGAAAGGGAACCATGGATTTTCTCTGGAAATTAAGAGCGAGAAAAGTTTTTGAAGAGTAGAGAACTGTAGTTCTTTTTAACTAGGCCTAGTCAAACTTTCTATTCAATGTCCTGTTCTGGATCGGTTCTCACCTTTAGGGCAGCACGGTACTGACATTAGTTGAAAAGGCTCATGTTAGGCTATGCTGAACTGATTGACAGATATCAGTGAAGAACACAGTGAACAAAAAAATGCATGTATATTGAGCCATGTAAGTTTGTAAAAGTCCATGACGGTACTGTGCACTACCCAAGAATGCACACTCTTACAGGTTTGACCTGTACACACACACACGCACGCACACGCACGTCATTGACGCCATATCATAACCTTTGGCACACCGCCAGAAACTGATATATGCCCTTAAAAAGAGCCTTTACAGACAAACACACTGTCTGTGATCTTTGCTAAAATCTAAATAAGTATAACTTCACCTCCCAGCGTGCGCTGCTATGTAATTAGTCTCAGCAAAAAATGCAAACACATGCTGTGGTAGATGAGAGGAGAGCAACAATTTCCCTGCGTGAATCTCAGAGGGAACTCTAACATGAATGTACTTCCACTAGTCATGATATGAGCTGGCACACAAATTAGGAACTAATACAAACATACCTGTGTGTGTTTGTGTGCACAGACTGACGGCTGCCATTAAGTCATGTTGAAGTGTAGCGGATAGATCTGCTCCAAGTTAAAAACGCCAATTACAGTTCTATTATTCAAATGGCAGGTTAGAGGCAGACAGTCCCTTGTCAGATCCAGAAAGGGATGGACAGAGATCAGGTCCAGAACAGACAATAGTTCTAAGTGATGACCCAGCGTTTGAGAGTAACACTTGAACTAGTCTGTGATTGGTCCCCAAAATGTTTTCCTGTTTAATCCCAACATGTGCTTAAACCATGCAAATATTTGCTATGCAGGGGGGGGGGGGGGGGGGGGGACTGCCCCAATGAAATCGCAGGATTTCATAGAAGAAATTATAACAGCAAAGTAAATGGACTGTCCTGGAGTGCTCAAACGTGAGACTAGATCTACTCGATCAGGTACAGATGGCGCTAAAGCAAAAAGCTAATTGTAATTAACTTGTAAATATAAATAATCATTACAGTCATGGGAGCCTGGGACCTCATAAAACGGACAACTACATCCAACTGGCTAGCGCATCAAGCTTTGTGACATTATGTTAGCTAGCTATCCCCAGTTAGATCATGCTTTGTGACATTATGTTAGCTAGCTATCCCCAGTTAGATCATGCTTTGTGACATTATGTTAGCTAGCTATCCCCAGTTAGATCATGCTTTGTGACATTATGTTAGCTAGCTATCCCCAGTTAGATCATGCTTTGTGACATTGTGTTAGCTAGCTATCCCCAGTTAGATCATGCTTTGTGACATTGTGCACAACTGAGCAACAAGACAAGTACATTAGTGTCTAGTTTGAGAAACAGACGCCTCAAGTCCTCAACTGGCAGCTTTATTAAATAGTACGTCAACAGTGAAGAGGCGACTCCGGGATGCTGGCAATCTTCCTCTGTCCAGTGTCTGTGTTCTTTTGCCAATCTTAATCTTTTATTTTTATTGGCCAGTCTGAGATATGGCTTTTTCTTTCCATTTCTACTTAGAAGGCCAGCATCTCTGAGTCGCCTCTTCACTGTTGACGTTGAGACTGGTGTTTTGCGGTACTATTTAATGAAGCTACCAGTTGAGGACTTGAGGCATCTGTTTCTCAAACTAGACACTAATGTCCTCTTGATCAGTTGTTCACCGGGGCCTCCCACTCCTCTTTCTATTCTGGTTAGAGCCAGTTTGCGCTGTTCTGTGAAGGAAGTAGTACACAGCGTTGTATGAGATTTTCAGTTTCTTGGCAATTTCTCACATGGAATAGCCTTAGTTTCTTAAAACAAGAATAGACTGATGAGTTTCAGAAAAAAGTTTTGTTTCTGGCCATTTTGAGCCTGTAATCAAACCCACAAATGCTGATGCTCCAGATACTCAACTAGTCTAAAGAAGGCCAGTTTTATTGCTTCTTTAATCAGCACAACAGTTTTCAGCTGTGCTAACATAATTGACAAAGGGTTTTCTAATGATCAATAAGCCTTTTAAAATGATCAACTTGGATTAGCTAACACAACGTGCCATTGGAACACAGGAGTGATGTTTGCTGGTAATGGGCTTCTGTACACCTATGTAGATAGTTCATAAAAATAAAAAGCAGTTTTCAGCTACAATAGTCATTTACAACATTAACAATGTCTACACTGTATTTCTGATCAATTTGATGTTATTTTAAAATTGACAAAAAAATTATATCATATTTACATAAGTATTCAGACCCTTTGTTGAAGCACCTTTGGCAGTGATTACAGCCTTGAGTCTTCTTGGGTATGACACTACAAGCTTGGCACACCTGTATTTGGGGAGTTTCTCCCATTCTTCTCTGCAGATTCTCTGAAGCTCTGTCAGGTTGGATGGGGAGCGTCGCTACACAGCTATTTTCAGTTCTCTCCAGAGATGTTTGATCGGGTTCTGGGCTCTGGCTGGGCCACTCAAGGACATTCAGAGACTTGTCCCGAAGCCACTCCTGCGTTGTCTTGGCTGTGTGCTAAGGGTCGTTGTCCTGTTGGAAGGTGAACCTTTGCCCCAGTCAGAGGTCCTGAGCACTCAGGATCTCTGTACTTTGCGCTGTTCATCTTTGCCTCGATTCGGACTAGTCTCCCAGTCCCTGGCTCTAAAAAACATCCCCACAGCATGATGCTGCCACCACCATGCTTCACCATAGGGATGGTGCCAGGTTTCCTCCAGACGTGACGCTTGGCCTTCAGGCCAAAAAGTTCAATCTTGGTTTTATCAGACCAGAGAATCTTGTTTCTCATGGTCAGTCCTGTCATGTCTTTTGGCATACTCCAAGCGGGCTGTCATGTGCCTTTTACTGAGGAGTGGCTTCCGTCTGGCCACTCTACCATAACTTCCTGATTGGTGGAGTGCTGCAGAGATAGTTGTGCTTGTGTCAGGTTCTCTCATCTCCACTGAGGAACTCTGGAGCTCTGTCAGAGTGACCATCAGGTTCTTAGTCACCTCCCTGACAAAGGCCCTTCTCCCTCGATTGTTCAGTTTGTCCGCGCAGCCAGCTCTAGGAAGAGTCTTGATGGTTCCAAACTTCTTCCATTTAAGAATGATGAGGCAACTGTGTTTTTGAGGACCTTCAATGCTGCAGAAATGCTATAGACAGGTGTGTGCCTTTCCAAATCATGTACAACAAATTGAATTTACCCCAATCAATTTTAGAATAAGACTAACGTAACAAAATATGGAAAAAGTAAAGGGGTCTGAATACTTTCCGAATGCACTGCACTGTATCTTCTCAAAGAAACTACTGGTATTTCTGTCATGCTGCTTTGTTGACAACTCCAACCACCCCACGCCCTGGCTATTCAGCCAAGCAGTGGCCACCACTGTAAATGACCTTAAGTTACACTGAGAGACAGAGCTCTATGTAGAGACAGAGATGGCATACTTTAAAGTCTGGTCAACTAGCCTGGAGAGGCCTGGGGAATGATGTGTATGCTGGCTGGGTGAGAATGAGTATGATGCTGCACACACACACGCCTACACAGATAGGTGGCCTATCTTTCCAAAGAGGATTTAATGGCCCTCCATTACACTACACTACACGCTCTCTTTCTCTGTATGAATGTGTCCCAACTCAGCACAACACGGCCTCAGCACACACACACACACACACACACACACACACACACACCTCTTACATAAGCTGTTCCCTTTAAAATGGGAAGAATAGACTTAGGATGGATGGTGTGTCAGGAATAACACTCCCCCTGTTTAAACTCACTGAGGTCTTCACCATACATCAGTATCAGGGTAACAACAGGGCCTGCCTGGCATGGCTCAATACAGGGTTGTTACACAATGCATGAGGGAAGGCCTCAGTGTTCCACTATTGAGTGGCTGAGCACAGTGATTATCTCTGTGAGTGCTGGAAGTGTTCGAACACATCACATCTTCCACTAATTATTTCTGCTTCAGTGAAATCATCATAATCATCATCATTGTACCGCCTGTCCACGCTGTCATCTCTCTCTAATTGGCGGAGGGCCTCAGGGTCAAGCCGCCAGGGTCAAAAGTTCAGCGAATGACAGGGCTGTGGGACCCCCGTATGGCACGGCAGTACAGTACACAGCTTTCCCTACCAGTCAGTCACCTAGCCTAACCAGCCAGCCAGCCTCGTGCAGAGGCAGACCAGGGAAACCGGCGGGGCCACGCTTCACTGTGCAATTATCCCAATTACTCCTGCTTTGCAGGCCATAATGGCTGTTTTAGAGCAGCTGTAGTACACCAACACTGTAAAACCAGAGGCCTGCCTGCCTCACTACGTCATATACAGTGGCACACTGCTCTCTTTTTGAATCTCTCTCTCTCTCTCTCTACCTTTCTGAAGTGGAGAGGCCTCATTCCTGGGTAATATAGGTAGGTATCCCAGTCATTCCTGGTTAATATAGGTAGGTATCCCAGTCATTCCTGGTTAATATAGGTAGGTATCCCAGTCATTCCTGGTTAATATAGGTAGGTATCCCAGTCATTCCTGGTTAATATAGGTAGGTATCCCAGTCATTCCTGGGTAATATAGGTAGGTATCCCAGTCATTCCTGGGTAATATATGTATCCCAGTCATTGAAGTATAATTATTATTAGGACAGGGCAAACCCACAGCAACGGAAGTACGTTGAGACTAAAACATATTTAAAATGTACGCCAAACAAAAACAATTCATTTAAAAGTTTAACAAACCATACAACTCTAGGTACAATGACTACTTTGAACTATTTAAACAGTAAAAAAAATATTATATTATATTATATTCTGTTACCAAACATTGTATCTGCACACCTCTTCCTTTCAATGTGTTTTTGTAAAACTTAGTGGAAATTGTTACCTTGAACTCTGCTGTCCTTGGGAAAAGAATGTCTTAACAATGAGGATGAGCCTGTTACATAATGAGTTTTCCTAACCTCGGAGCAGCGATAGACTCAAATGGTAATACTCTTAGTCAACTCAGAGTATAACAAGTGAGATGGAGAGAGAAATGTCATGGGTTGTAGTCCTGAAAAGTCAACATCTGGATAAAAAGAGGAAAAGCAAGTTCAGCGGTCAGAGTCCACATTCGAATAGCTACTTTTAAGAATGAGGCATAGTGGAAATAAAACTGCTTTTATGATATGTAGTGGATCACATTTCAGTAACTCTCAACTGTTTGAGGAAGCAAGCACTAGTAGTGATTTGTGCTCAGAGTCAATCTCCAGGGGATTTCCCGTCTCTGTTCTGACCTCTTCACCTCCCATCAATGGCTAATGAAAAGTGGGTTAGGTTTCACTTTAACCTGGGGCCTCACAATAGGACAGGGGCCCAGCCGGGTTTCGGTCAGAAGGTTTCAGGGTAGTGTCTGGGTGTGTCTAGGTGGGGCTGAAATCAAAGAGGAGACACTACCCATACACCCCTCTGCTATGTGCTTTGATGTCTTTTTATGAGCACACACACACACACACACACACACACACTTTAAAGGCCGCGATGACATTGAGTTTGGTGGGGCTGCTCCAGTCCAGTTTATGTGTGGCCCTTGGAAAACCTGGCACACACACACACACACACACATCTGTGGTGGCAGAGTGCCTGCAGCCTCCTGCTTGCCAGTTGGGCTGATGAAAGCCTTCCTGGGAGGAGACATAATCCACGTCAATAACGGTGCTATTCAGATCAGGAGCAGTGCCAGCCTTCTCTGACGCCCTCTTCACTTCACAAAAACTCAGGTAATAACGCAGAATTATCAGCAACACATCCAATTAAATGTCTTTCTACCCAACTCACTTCTTTTCTTCCAACAAAATGGTGTGTGTGTGTGTGGTACACTAGGGAGATATAGACATAACGCACTTCGGAGACTTACACTTTTCTGCAGCGTCCTGTTAGCTGTGTGTGAAGTGAAGTCTGGGGTGCAAGCAGAAAGTGTGGATTTTTGACTCTCTGGATCAGTCACTGTCAGACTGCCATCCACCCCCCTCAAATCTCCCACACACACACACACCTACCTGCTTTAGCAGTACACACTCACTGGGCTGGGCCAAATGGGGCAGCAGGCCCAGTATGGGGCCTCACACACAGCTCCCCGCTGTTTAAGAGCTGCTTTTATGGGGTGGAAAACAAAACAGCAAACCAAAAGTACAAAAACTCATTATGGTCCCCACATTCTTTCCAAAATCATTAAATAGCCCGGGGGGAGTTTTCATTCAACGAACTAAAGACTACGGTCTCAATTATGCGCAGCAGAGGAGTTGTTAGTAGGCTTCTCACTTGTCAAATAGGAGACTGAACAGTGGTCAACTTCATGTTAGGTCCCGTACTGTACAAAGGGGAACTTGTAACTCTTGTAATGTCAAATCCATGAAAATGATCTATAGCACCCGGTGCCATACAGTTCCCATCAGCAACTCTTGTTTTCCCGGGAAACTTACCATTCTGATTCACACAGCTTTCCCCGAAATTCTAGTAAACCAAACATACAAATGACTGGAGAATCCTATACTGTGTACAGACAGTACTTCCCACAGCCCTGGCTGTAAAGGAGGTAGTTCATGAATCATGAGCGAGCACATGGAGGCACTGAGAAACAATCAGTGTAAAAGGCCAGGGGCCAGCAGAGCTCGCTGTGACCCCAAAGCCAAAAGTTTAGCAAAGCACAAGTCAAAGAGTTTATCCAGCTGTGGTTTATTCAGTGACCTAGAGTAATACAGACTGTACATCAACGCTGGACACGAGGCAGACATTCACACAACACTGACAGAGTTGCAGAGAAGAGGAAGATGTTTCGGGTTGACGTGTCAACCCTGGGGTCTACTCCAAAGATGAGAATAAAAACAATTAGTTGACACTAAAAGGACGACAGCCAGCTGATTCAGACTGGATAGACTGAGTCACTGGGTGTTTTATGTGCGTGTTAAAAGGCTAAATAGCACTTAAAAGGAGAACGTTGTAGTTGTGTCTGTCAGTTGGAGTCAGCCTGTAGCGAAGCATGGCTCAGCCAACTGACAGGATGGGTGTGCTGGTTTCCTGAGCCAGCCTAACAAAGAGGATAAGCATCTACTTCTGTTTTACTTGTAACTGCAGCCAGCTGAAGGAGGAAGTCAGACATGGAGGGGTGGGGGGGGGGGGTTGGGACAGGAAATGATATCACTCCAACTGTTCGACAGCAGCAACAAATTCAAACAAAGTAAAAAATGACATGGCTATGGGCAATAGCCTTTAAATCTTGTGTGGAACAGAGAGTCATAACCCTTGAAGGTGGTATGTCAGGCTGAACATAATCCAAAAAGTAGAGGAAGCTTACTACTTGAGATTAAAATTTAGGTGACATAGAAGAGTGCTTTTAATTTTTTTTTATCAACATCTGCCCTAGGCAGTTATTTTAACAACCTTACTTAAGAAAGAAAAATTGCTTCTATGCGAGACAAACAGAAAAAGAGAATGTACTGAAAAGATGTGCTCATGCATAGTGATGGTTTGGGCTGGAAGGCTGAATTCCCGCAATCATGAAATCTTTCTGCGTTAGCCTACTTATTCTATTAAAAAGCACCTCCGTCACATTATCCTCACACACTCTCAGCATTCGCTCAAGTTCACCTTCAGTATATGTATGTGTGGTCTCTATGAAATAGAGTAGACTGTCTATGTACAGGCATAGAATTACGCTGCAGTCTTCTTTCCAAGGAATTCACTTAAATATTAGGCTATAGTTTACTACAGTGTCTGTAAATAAATATTTATAATGGAAAGAAGGGCAGGGCGCTCAACCAATCAATACTGTTATTTATTAAAAATGTTTTGCTCATTTGCACCCCAGTATCTCTGCCGGCACCAAAGGCATATTTGCACATTTATCACTCCAGTGTTAATGCTAAATTGTAATTATTTCACCACTACAGCCTATTTATTGTCTTACCTCCCTCATCTAACTACATTTGCACACACTGTATATAGATTTTCTATTGTGTTATTGACTGTATGTTTGTTTATCCCATGTGTAACTCTGTTGTTGTTGTTTTTGTCGCACTGCTTTGCTTTGTCTTGGCCAGGTCGCAGTTGTAAATGAGAACCAGTTCTCAACTGGCCTACCTGGTTAGATAAAGGTGAAATAAAACAATAATAAAACATTTTAGTCAAGGTGTAATAAAAAATATTTGATCATTGAAAAGGAAAAAGGTGCACTTTTATCTTTTCAATAAATATTGATTACCCATTTATTTTGTCTCTGCCTGCAAACCGTCCCGCTCCTAAAAAGGTAGGCTATATCCTTCAACTATGCCCTCTTCAAACTAGGTCTATCCTATTGGCTGATAGGCCTATAGCCCAGTAATAAAATAACATTGTGGGACTGCGGCCAGGTTCGGGACAAATTCTTGCTGGAGCGGGTGGGAGTCTGCCAGAAAGCCAGCGGGAGCGGATGAAGAAATCAGTCCCACGCAGACCTCGAGTTTGGGGCTTAATTTCCTCTACATATTTGCACAACTAATTCTACAACCATACAATTGTTAACTATCCAGGGAGGATCTTAATACAGTGTAAGGGGAGCTGTGATTAGTTTTGGAAGGTTAACACAATGTTTGGCTGTAGCAAGTAATTTCCACATAGAAAATCCCATATTAAATCTCAAACAAAGTATAATTTGGTGCCATCAAATCGATTTCTTGCAGCTAGGGGGAATATTTAAAATGATTAGGTCATTTGGCAGGGTTGCACAGAGTATGAGTTTAGCACAAGGCCAGAAACACTGGCCACAGCACACAGAGAGCTCCACATCTCCAGTGTCCTATACTATACGGCTTCCTAAACAGAAGAAAGTGAGAGATTACAGTTACAGTAAAGGATAGAATACAAGCCAGTAGAAATAAAATGATTATTCTGGATAATATGAGCTGGAAGGAAAGGTATGATGATGATGATGATGATGATGATGATGATGAGTGGCTAATCCCTGTCCCTTTCCCACTGGTCTAGATTGGTCCTGTTGCCAGACATTGGATAGCTGTAGGTCATGTCAGTGCAGTCTTGTTGCAGAGATCCTAGCAAAACAAATTGACCCATCAATTACTGCCTTGATGGGCCAGCTGTTACAACATTAACACCTAGGCCCCCTGGCCTGCTGCAGTCCAGGCTTACCTCCCAGGGATATCCCAGCTATTCCCACCAACTCTGCAAATAGCACTGCTGGGTGATTTGAAAAGTCAGACAAATTGATCAATAATATTTTGATTTATTAGAATCCCCATTAAAATTAAATTGACGCCAATGGCGACAGCTAGTCTTACTGGGGTCCGACATAACGAAAAATACATTACAGACAAAAGACTAAACAATTTACATACACTTAAAAGCCATATCTTCCTCTGTCCAGTGTCTGTGTTCTTTTGCCCATCTTAATCTTTTATTTTTATTGGCCAGTCTGATATATAGCTTTTTCTTTGCAACTTCTTTGCAAGGCCAGCATCCCGGAGTCGCCTCTTCACTGTTGACGTTGAGACTGGTACTGTTCAACAAGCTCCCTGCCACCCAGGACCTCTATACCAGGCGGTGTCAGATAGAAGGCCCAAAAAATGTCAAATACTCCAGCCACCCAAGGTTCTAGACTGTTCTCTCTGCTATCGCACGGCAAGCGGTACCGATGCACCAAGTCTGGGACCAACAGGACCCTGAACAGATTATACCCCCAAGTCATAGGACAGCTAAACAGTTAACCAAATAGCTACCCGGACTATCTGCATTTATGCTTTTATTTATTTTTTTACTCATCACATACACTGCTGCTACTGTTCACTGTCACTTTATTCCTAGTTATATGTACATATCTACCTCAATTACCTCGTACCCCTGCACATCAACTTGCTACCCTGCGTATAAAGCCATGTTATCTTTACGCATTACTATTTTTCTATTATTTTTGTCTTTCTCTCTGCGTTGTTGGGAAGGGCCCGTAAGTAAGCATTTCACTGTAAGTCCACACCTGTTGTTTACGATGCATGTGACAAATAAAATGTTATCAGATTTGATTTATACCATCAGACCTACTGAAGGCAGTGTTCTAATGAGGGCTTGGGCCTTTATGGCATGTCGTTGTTCCCTTCTATCGGCGTGGAGGAGTGGGAACCCAGGATTAATCTCCCTCTCCATGCAGGAAATGACACGATGATAACCCAATGAGGGAATGGAGGGAGTTTTTGTCATATAATGGAGCGGAGGGGTACTGTGTGTGTTTAATGGCATGGAGAGAGAGAGAGAGAGAGAGAGAGAGAGAGAGAGAGAGAGAGAGAATCCCCCAGGAAAACCTAAGAATATAAACAATCTGATAAGGCAAACTTTGACATTAGCTGTGACGCTAAAGGGGTCAGTATGCTTCAGTTTGGCTTGCGCCTAGCCGAAGGCGAACCAAACGAGTGTGTTGGCATGCATAGTCTCTTAAGACCTTAGCTTGAAAAATTTGAAAAAAGCGGCAATAGTAACATTTGTGCATTCAAGACACCGTAGCCAGTATCCTCAAAATAGTCAGAATGAATCTAACTCAAGAAATCGGTCAATCATTTTGATGTTTTTGTCGAGGAAATATTAGTCGCGCATTTTTACATCTAAGATGTTCGGTGATGTATTTCGAAAGAAAACATTGTTTGCATGAAAATTGAATGACAAAGACTTTATTGAAGAATCCCTGCTGTAGACCCATCACCAACGAAAGGGCGTAGACTTCGGCTACCGACTTCGGCTTGTCTCCAGAAAACATTGTGTGCCCGAAACGAACAAAAACGTCACAAAAATGTCACAATATATGCACAAACTCTTCTGAACTGTTTCGGCTGGGAAGCATGCGGACGCCTATAGGAGGCCATGGACTTGGGACTCAAAGGGGGGGTTTGTAGCGGTTGGCAAATCTGTTGTGATTTCAGAGATTGGTCCAGAGATAGAAAGGGTCATGCTAGTGTATGGTGGCAGGCAGGGCAGCCAAGGCTATATCTGGAACAGACAAAGGCTTCTCTTGTCCTGGGGCCACATGACAGAACAGTGGAGTAAAGTAGACCTTTGGTAGATTATTGTCGATGGGCAGAGCTAAAAATGAACACTTTTGTAATGAGTCAACAGTTCGTATACCGCTGTACAGGTTTGTCTGCAGACTAGCTAGCATGCAGCAGTGCCCACTTCGCTCTCCCACACAGAGATGTTATCGGTGGTAAAACAGCCCTATGACCAGTCCCTGCCTCTCACATCACAGTGTGGCCAGACCAGAGCCTAGCTCAGCAGAACACAGCACAGAGCGGTCTGGGTGTGTGTGTTTCGTACAGCTACTGCTGCTGCTCCAACACATCTTAACATACACTGAACAAAAATATAAAACGCAACATGAAACAATTTCAAAGATTTGACTGAGTTACAGTTCATATAAGGAAATCAGTCAATTTAAATAAATGAATTAGGCCTTAATCTATGGATTTCACATGACTGGGCAGGGGTACAGCCATGGGTGGGCCTGGGAGGGCAAAGGACCACCTACTGGGGAGTCAGGCCCAGCCAATCAGAATTAGTTTTTCCCTTCAAAAGGGCTTTATTACAGACAGAAATACTCCTCAGCAACCCCCCACCCCCCCACCGACGATCCTGCAGGTGAAGAAGCTGGATGTGGAGGTCCTGGGCTGGCGTGGTTACACGTGGTCTGTGATTGGACGTACTGCCAAATTCTCTAAAACAACATTGGCGGCAACTTATGGTAGAGAAATGAAGACTAAATTCTCTGGCAACAGCTCTGGTGGACATTCCTGCAGTCAGCATGCCAATTAGACATTCCCTCAAAACTTGAGAGATCTGTGGCATTGTGTTGTGTTATTAAAGTGGCCTTTAATTTTCCCCAGCACAAGGTGCACCTGTGTAATGATCATGCTGTTTAATCAGTTTCTTGATATGCCACACCTGTCAGGTGGATGGACTATCTTGGCAAAGGAGAAATTCTCACTAACAGGGATGTAAACAAATTAGTGTACAATTTTAGAGAAATAAGCTTTTTGTGCGTATGTAACATTTCTGGGATTTTTTTATTTCAGCTCACGAAACATGGGGCCTACACTTTACATGTAGCATTTATATTTTTGTTCAGTGGAGCCAGTGGCCTTTCATCACTGAAATATTCAAAATTATATTCTGATGTTCTTATTAAAACAGCCAGGGAGACCGTTGAAGATATGGGTCGGTGTATGTTGAGGCAGAGGGGGAAGGGGAGGAAGCAGTAGTGCATCTATCCTGTTAGTTGGAGGGTCCCAGCCGATCCAAACTCAGACCTCATGTCTGCAGGACCTCACAGCTCGCACTGTAAATTGCAGGATGTTCACCTTCGCACAGACGATCTCATAACCACCACGTGTCACTGCAAATTGTACGGCACAAGAAATGGTACAAATGTAACCTACTTGTAAACAGTATGACGCCCTTCAAACATGCGCTGGAGCTCACTTGATGCTGAACATATCTTCCCCTAAAGCTTTGTTGTGAATAGTAATAATGCAACATTAGACTTGACTGATCCCACTAGATTTTTATTGCCATCTCTGGGTATGCTCTCAGTCATGTCTGAGTCGCCGGGAGCAGCAGACATACAGAGGGACGTTTGTTGATGTCAGCAGACGGGGTCAGACTGACTCTGTTCCTTCAAGAGAAACACTGCTCCGTTTGTATAATCAATGTACTGTAATTACCCTCCAGAACTCTGCTACCAGCTGTAATAAGGGGGACTAACCCTGGTTTATGCAGGGCTCTTACAGGTAGTCTCCTCACGTAGCAATTATAACATGACACCTCCACTCAACAACATCTCTGCTGGAATGGTGTCTTGCTCTACTTTCACACCACTCTGGAGTGGGCTGCTACCGGAAACTCCACTCAACCTCACCCATTTAATTAAATAAAGCATGTAGGCTACATACTTCAGCTAAAATTCAGCTGTGCCTCAGTTGTTACATTGGTGAGGAGACTGCTAGGAAAGCAGCCAGGTCTGACAGAAACAACCGTTTTCCAGGAAGAACCAATCTAACCGCACATACATAGCCAATAAGTGTCTGCAGGTTCATGTTCAAAGTGAGGGTGGCCGTCGTGCCTCTGAGGCTCTAGCACTCTGCTCTTAAGATCACACCATGACCGTTTCTCAGGTTTCAGTCTGGGCCTCGCTCCAGCTGATGACCGCTCTCACCAATATAGCATCTCAATGCGATCGATACAGAGTGTTTTCTGGGTGCAGGTCAGGGGAAGAGACTCAATAAAGGTGATTAGAGAAATAAAGGCAGCCGTTTGTCCTCCATAGCTGTGTCAAAGCTGTTCAATTCTAAATCAAGTTAGCGGTGTCAAAGCTGTTCAATTCTAAATCAAGTTAGCGGTGTCAAAGCTGTTCAATTCTAAATCAAGTTAGCTCAGCAAACATCTTATCCTGCAGCCATTTGCTTTCTTCTTTATTCTCAAAGAGAAAGAACACACACAAAACAATTGATGTTGAGTTTTGGGTGGAAAGGCGGTACGTGCATCAAACTTGGTACTTGGCTGGTGTACAGTTGTCCCAGTGATAGATACAGTATAAGAGTGCAGTCTCAGATGGGGAGATAAGCCACATTCAAATGCCAGCTCAATCTGTAAATCAGTTAGCTAGCATTGATTTCTGCACTCAGAGGCAATGTATACGGGAAGTGGCAACTGTATTAACGGTATTAGGCTTGAGCGATTTTTCTCTAGGTTGCCCTGAGCTCAACATCCAGGAAGAACCACCGTGAGGGGGGCAGGAGACAGGTCCACCTCTTAGGGCAGACAGCCTCAGAAACGCAGATGTTGTGGAAAGCTGGGGAAAAAAAGAGGAAGAGATAATGAATGCTGATTTGGTGTCATGTGTTAAAATCCCACCGTCTGTGGGCAGGGGAGGAAGAGGCTGGGGAGGAAGAGGGAAGTAATTGCTGCTTGAAGCAATCCAACGTCAGAAGCCCCTTTTTCTAGAGCAGCAACGGTGGTGTCAAAGTATGCCTCACCGACGTATACTCACATTCTCTCACACTTTTCTGAAAGCTCTCCTTTTTCTATTGTAATCAAAACTTCTCTCAAACGTGAATGATCAGAGCTGCATTTTAAATTGAGTCATGTCACCACAGCACTCACTCACACACACACACACACACACAGAACAGAAGGCCTGGTACATTTGGCCTGGAAGCACAGAAAGCCTGGGCTAGTTAGTTTCAGCCCTTATGGTGTCTTGTAACTAATGAGCACAAAGTGAAGAAACGTTGTCATCTTGCCTTTCCAGTTAATTACGTGACGCCTAGGACCGACTAGAAACGGCCAGAGGCAATACCGTATATCAGCCTTAAAATTGATATTGGCCTTGTTAACATGTACTGCAGTGTATTATTTGACCATGAAGAGTTTTACAGTGGAATCCAATCTAGCCATAAGCATGGTTGTAAAATCGTAACTATAACGCACAATGAAGTACATGATGTGCTGTATATCGTGTCATAAAAGAGCACTCCTTAAGTTTCATTACCGATGGAAATAAATAACAGGGCTGCCATATCAGTATCAATGATCGGCATTCCTCGTCCATAGAATACAAATACACATTTAAATTCTAGTCATGTTCTGTGAAGAAGCAGTCCTTTGTTTTCTCCTTGCTTCCTTTATCATCTCATCCCTGTCAAGCAGCCAGATGGGGAGGAACGATTTCAGACCTGCATCTTTTCTCTTTCACAAACACACATTTTAAAATCATTCTTTTGCATTAAATAACAGCGCTTACACATAACACTTATTATTATGCCCTGCCCTCATATCGTGTGGCCATGCAGCAAGCACACGTCTGTGTATTAACATAAAACGCAAGGCATGCCTATAAGCAATGTGTTTGTGTGTGTATATATATATATATATAGACAGAGCGTGAGAGTGTACAGACATGTTCACAGAAACCGAGCTGCTGCTCTCACACACAGTTTAAGGGAGAGGAAGAAGCTGCCAAGGGAAATTTCCAGCCAAGCTTAACTGAAAATGAGGTAAAAAAAAAACAACAATAAATCGAAGAACAGAAAAAATAAACAGTGACAGAATTCAACGATGCTAAAGTTGCTGGGGGGAGGAGATTAAACGTTGATCAAAGTCCAAAATCTGAAGGGAAGTCATTGAACGTGTGCTTCCTGTTAATGAACACTGGAGCCTTTAGGAGGCGTGGGGGGGGTGGGGGGGGTGTAGCTACAAACACCCATGTCAAAGCTGAGGTTCTTAAGTAACGCAGATGTCCTCTTAGCATTTCCAGCTACCTCGACAGCCCTAACTCCCAGTTCGGGGAGAAAAGAGATCCATCATTTCCTTCTATCTGCCACAGGTCCAAAAATAGCAGCTGGCTCCATCCATCTCAAAACCCCACAGCACTCCTCCTGATCTCAAAGTTTGCTTTAGGGGAGGGGAGGGGTGGTGGGAGGAGACAGGGGTGAAGGATAGTTCAGAAGACACTTATCACGGACAAACAGGTGGGAGGAAGCTTCTCCCTGGCATCTTCAAGCCAACAGGAAATAGTAGTAAGGCTTTTCTCAGCTGTTCTGTAGGTTACCGGGACAACACATGAGGGCTTCTAGGAAGAGGTGAGATGTTGCACTTCTGAGAGGACGTCACACTTATTCCACACTGATGGCTGCACACTGACTTTAGTCCAAGCCAAGAAGGGAACGTGTGATTGTAACCTGTCAAGAACTGATCCTACGCACTTTATCCCGCAGGCTCTTCCAGTGATACACCTTGAATAAAGACAATGCAGCCTTTTTACTTTAGGGCAATTCAACGGCGCTATTTCGGCAATGCACCTTTTAAAAGTAAAGTTCCCGCTCTCACGGCAAACACTGCATTTGCCGGCTCAATCTGAATTTAACATTAACCTCTGGTTAATGCTTTTAACAAAGGCAATGTTTACAGTGTGAAACAAAAAACTAACTTGTATGAATGTTAATTCAAACATGCATTCTAGCTATAGAGGAAGACTTAATCCCAGATATGAGTCACTGGATCTGATTGGATAGGGTCCTAGGCCAGGATTCAATCTGATAACGCTTTGTAGACGATGCAGCATTTAATCCAAAACATGCATTTTTTTTGCAGCAGAAGAACATCCTCAGGAAACAGTAAACGTATGTTTGATAGACAAGAGCCCATAGTTCAATTTGTCTGGATGGAAAGTTAATGAGTAGCTAGTGCTGAGCGATAAACTGATATTTCAGGAGTTTTTCCCAGATATTAAAAAACTAATCCGTTCCATCAAGAATTATGTGGGACACTGGGCTGAAGGGAGTTGTAGTTTTCATTCAAATAAATATTCAACCGGTCTCCCGAGTGGTGCAGCAGTCTGAGGCACTGCATCACAGTGCTTGAGGCGTCACTACTGACCTGAGTTCGTTCCCAGGCTGTGTCACAACCGGCCGTGACCGTGAGTCCCATAGGGCGGTGCACAATTGGCCCAGCGTTGTCCGGGTTAGGGGAGGGTTTGGCTGGGGGGGCTTTACTTGGCCTTTCCCGAGCCCGTTGGGGAGTTGCACCGATGAGACAAGATCGTATTTGGATCGCAATTGGATATCACGAAATTGGGGAGAAAAGGGGTGTAAAATACATAAATATATTCATTCAACCTAGTTCAGAGCAAAAATGTGGTAATT
This sequence comes from Thymallus thymallus, assembly GCA_023634145.1. NCBI lineage: Eukaryota > Metazoa > Chordata > Actinopteri > Salmoniformes > Salmonidae > Thymallus > Thymallus thymallus. The sequence goes on along the minus strand of CM042409.1, from coordinate 38,114,527 downwards.
AACTAAAAGGACCATAATCCATTGCGACAGTTTTTTCCTGCTCAGATGGATCAGAGAGGAAGAGGCAAAGTGAGAGATTTCACTCTTGCCAAAATCTTTCCAATATAAGCCCAATGCCTTTCTATGGGCTATTTTGGACCTAAGCTTGTCGCCTGCCTTCCCGCCTTTGGGACAACGACTCCCATTGTTAGGGCGGAGAAATGAGCATCTCGTCATCATATACAGATTTCTGGACGTATACATTTTTACGGCTACTACGTTAGGTTAGATCCACACAGACCGCAACGAAAGCATGAGAGAGGAATGTACACAACACAACGACAAGAGGGACAGAGACAGTTGGTGAAAGTATGCCTTATATACTTTTAAGAACTAGTCAAATTATTTTGTCAGACAGCTCTGCAGCATACTTAGGCAGGCTAGTGAAACAGGATGGCTAATGACAGTACTGTATGGGGAGCACATAATGCTAGATGGTCTGGCTGGCTAAATGCTACTGCCTGAGCAGAGATGAGATGATTACTTTAAGGAATGAAAAATAAAGTAATCAAATAAAAACTTAGTAACATAAACATATTGCTGTCTACCCAAGGTGGACCTTATTAGAGAAAATTGAATATTGTCAATGTTTTGGCAATTGAATGTTCACCATCATTGCAAACTCATTATTTTCAAGGTAATGCAAAAACAAGATGTCAGGATTCCCTCGTAGCTCACCCTTTCAGTTCTCAGGAAGCGTTTAGAGTCATAAGCTTATTTTACCAGGGGCGCACGCAGCTCACCATTCGTAAGGACGTTAACAGAGTGTTTGGTTTTGGCTCAAGCACATGCTTTGGCTGGCTGTTTGGGCTCCAACCTATTCAAAACATTCCCAACAGGAGCCCTGTGTTTCTGTCAAAACAATACCAAGAATGGGAGCAAAGTGCACATCAAGCAAGCCTTCACTGTCACTGTTCAGCATGAGGGGGGTTGAGAGGGTAGCTATATGACCTCTGTCAAAAACCTGTCAGAGCAGTCATGACACTAGACTCAATAGAGGATCCAAATGACTGTCATGACAGTCCGTACTCTGTCACACTCATGACAGTCCTCTGAGTTAGAGGATAAAGGAGGTCAAGTCATGTGACAGTGCAAACACACCCACGTTAATAAAAAACGTTATTACAGTACACTAATGTGGTTACAGCTTTAAAAAAAAAAATATATATATATATATTTTACACTCTGGTATTCCTGAAGCCCCTGACCTACAACCACCAAAGTCACTGTCAAATCAGCTTTGACGCAACCTTGAGGTTTATGTTGATTGCAACAAGTAGGGGTGTTATGGGTATTGGGGACAAAAATTAACAGATCGAGAGTACAGACAACAGAGTAGCCAAAACGTAGCCAACCCCGAAGATTTATAAATGGTTCAATTCTCTAATTTAGTGAACACTTTACAGACTGCAGTACTGTAAACCAAGTCTATTGGTTGCGGTTAATCATTATCTATTAGGACCTACATTGACACAAGGGGTGAATGATCTGCCATTGCTTGGAGGTCTGAAGACGCCATTACGTCCATAATGTGGTCATCATTAATAGGCACAGATGGAGCGCAATGAAAGCAATTAGGAATATTCCTTTCGTTAGTTTAAAATCAGATTATTATTACTTAATCCTGCTACCATTCCCTTTCACCTAATCCCTACCTACATGTACATACTGTAACTGTGGTACTGGCACTGTACATACTGTATCTTACATTCTTCTGTTTTTATATTTCACATATAAAATTAGTTATGCTATTTTGATATTGATTGCTGCATTGTTGGGTAGGGCTTGCAAGTTAAGTATTTCCCTGCAACGGTTACTTGACACATAAACATGGCCAGACCTTAGTTTGGGCTCCTGAGTGGCACAGTGGTCCATGGCACTGTATCTCAGTGCAAGAGGAGTCACTACAGTTCCTGGTTCGAATCCAGGCTGTATCACATCCGGCCGTGATTGGGAGTCCCATAGGGTGGTGCACAATAGGTCCATTGTCGTCCAGGTTTTGCTGGGGTAGGCCGTCATTGTAAATGATAATTTGTTCTTAACTGACTTGCCTAGTTAAATAAAAGGTTTAATTCAATTAGTTGTAGGCTGTTAAGTGATAACACTTTTAGGCCTATAGACTACATTATGCTGGTATGATTTAAGAACCACTAGATTTTTGGAGTCATCCTATGTTAGGATATGATCGTTTGTAATGACTGCTACTTGAGTGTAATAAAACCTTGACAGCAAGATTTCTATTTTGAGTTGAGAAAATTTCCGGCGGTGAGGCGTTCCCGAAGGTAGGACAGAAGCAGGAGTGCGGGCTCAGATTTACGTTGACTGGTTCGAACAAGCCTACTCTGTTCCAGGCTAGAGAACCTCCTGTGAAATTAGACCAAACCTCGGCCATGTAACTAGTTGTACATCAAAATGGCTAGAGGGATTCGGTAGCGTTGTAGGATACCTAGCCTAGTCCTCAAAGCTTTACCACAAAACAACTTCCTCTATGCATCATGCTCAATGCCTAGTCTCTGATGCCTATGATTGGGATGAGACTAATCAACGCCCGTTACTTCTCAAAATTACAATTACATTAAAATATATATGGCCAACTCACAACATCGTAACTGCATACATATAGAAGTGTTCATGCGAATCTACATCGAATGGATTCAGACATAATGGCATGTTTGGTGGTACATACCCAACAGGAGCAGTTTCACTTCTCTCGCCGCCTTCTCTCCATCTTCTCGAAGGTTTTTGTCAATCATTTTGGACCGCTCTTGTGCGGCTTTATCTTCCTGACTCACTGTGCACCCCATGGTTCCAAGTGCACGCTTCAGGACTGCTGTTTTTTGGACAATATCACACACACAAAAAATATGTCGCCTATTTAGGGCTGTGTGCCTGGGAGCGTTTACAAAACAAACGCGTTTCCAGAACAGTGTTGTGAGGTTGAGAAATTCAACTTCCCCTTTGAGAAAAACGAATGGGATATACGTTTGATTCACCCACAAACCAGCAAACAAATACTTTATTCGATTTAGTCTCAATCCAGTTTTCTATTCCAGATGTGTAATCGTTTAATATTCCAAAGCCAAATTTGACACCTATTTTCTCAACTCCAGTGACTTGCCATCCAAGCCGACACGGAAAAGTAATTTGTTTGTCATTACGCGGATACTATTTGAGCAACAATAATTTATTTAGAGGCGCGTCAATCAAGTTCACTTTTCAAGACGAGCCTCGCAGGTTAAAACGCAAGGAAAAGGGCCCACGGAACTTCAGCAAAAGTATTCCAGCTGTGAAGAGCAGAACCAACCTTCACATACCCACTGTGAAGAAGCTATTCTATTTTTATCTTCTTCCTCTGTGTTTTAATTTAGTCGTTCAGTGTGTGAGTGCCGTTATTCATTCTTCTTTTAAGATGTATCACGTTTAAAAGCCACACCCGTAACCGCGGTGAAGTTCCTCAGTATGTCCGTCAAACCGAAGAAAGATCTGTCACCTCCCAATCCCCTATGCCTCCAATTTAGCAGCGCGTTGCGAAAAACGCCCACCTACTTTGCTTCATGGGAAATGTAGTGTTTAATGAAATTGTAGTCACACTCCTCTGTTCAGTGAGAGATCAATCAAAACATTGAATACATGACTAAGATCATATTCATTTGATATCTAATTAACTCTAACTTTGATTTATCTCATTTAATTTAGCAAAAATCAGTTATTGGCGATCACATTTTTCTCATTGCAATGAATGCAAATGAAGGCCAATTTCATTAGAGTGAAAATTGCTTGAATGACTGATCTATTTAGTTTTGAAAACATAATTCATTGTTGTATGGGAAATTAAATAAAACTAGTGATTCAAGGCTTTAAAAAAAGAAATCTGGGCTCTTTAGATGCACATCATTAGGTCTACCTAGACTTTTTAGTGGAGTGTTTACTTTTATTTTCAGCTTGTTACAAGACTAACTCATCATGTTAAGAGACCTGTCAGCATTGCTATGATTATTTAACAGTATTTTTTTAGTCAAAGCTCTAAATTCTGAGTGCCATAAAAATTCAATTAGTGAACACAACCGGCGCATATTACAGACAGGCTTCTATTTGAGCCAGGTGTCTATTTCCTTAATGCACACAGCTTCTGCTCAATAAAATGTTGAAAATACTACCACACTGTTTATTGTGACCAGTATGACCAGTATAAACATGATAAAGTCCATTCTCTCACATGTTGCGCCTTGTATCCCAACCTAGTTGAGCTGACCAGGTCAAACCACACAGCTGTCTCATCCATGGCAACGATGTTGCTCTCCACAATCTTCTTTTGCTTAATCTGTACGGTGCACATTGAAGTTCACTCATAAAGAATTTATTTAGACCCAATGTTTATTTGAAACAGCCGTTCATTTTCTGAAATATGTGCCGATACCCGGCTATTAAAAGGGACGGACGGCTATGTTTAATTGAAGGTTTACGGTATGCATAGTTTGAAAGCATCCCGTTTATGGCTCTTGGGTGTCCCCTTGTGGTCTTGGGTGGGTGTGGACACAAGTCTGTATGATCAGAATGAAAACACAAGTAACACATACTAACCCTTTTCATTAATTGACTCAGGATGCATTATTTACCTTAATCATTGAATCGGAGCTCAAAACCTCAAGACACTGAATGTCAGCTATTAAGATCAGATAAATTACTACTGGTCAGGCGACTCCATTTCCTCACAGCCAACTGATAAGGCAGGTACTGTATCTGAATGTGAGTAAAGCATATTTCTGCACACTGAGGTCTTTGACTAAAAAAGATGCCAGTTGATGAGTTCTCCTCAGCAGAGTAACCGTGTTAGCTTGTTGTCAGCCCAGAAGACATGCCACTTCAGCTTAAGCACAACAGTCTACTCATTAATCCCCAAGGCCCCTTTTCAAAGTTAATTACATTTCAGTATTGAAAATTTCTGGAGGAGTAATGAAATTAACTTATTAGTATTAGACATTATAAGGGAAACACACTTGTATCGAATGTGTCCACGTCTTGTGCAGAATGATCTATCACTGTCTGATGATGGGTCATGACAACAGAGTTCTCTTGTGCTTTCTCAAAATTTACTTGAATTGTTTCCCTGCCAAGCAAATCCTAAAACAAAAAGTGTAGTTCAAAATGAGACAAAATGAGACATCTGAACTGAACAAAATGTATTACAGTTCATGTCAAAATGATAGACTAATCTTGTTTTCAAATACATGAACACCAATGAACTGTTCCAATATTCTGTTCCAATACTAAAGTATAAAATAACTGTTTGTTGATTGATGGAGGGGTTTTGACAAATTAGTGATATGTTGAAACGTAGTGATTGATTGTCACCATTGGTAACTATAGCGTCAGTTAAGGCCAGCGTGTGTTTTCACATAAACATAAACGCATCATCGTCATACTTCAGTGCGCAATCTGCCTGGGAGCAGTAAACAGCAATCTGCCTGGGAGCAGTAAACAGCAATCTGCCTGGGAGCAGTAAACAGCAATCTGCCTGGGAGCAGTAAACAGCAATCTGCCTGGGAGCAGTAAACAGCAATCTGCCTGGGAGCAGTAAACAGCAATCTGCCTGGGAGCAGTAAACAGCAATCTGCCTGGGAGCAGTAAACAGCAATCTTCTTAAAATGTTGGGACATAATGTGTGTGATTTGTGTGTCTGTTTGATGAACATCAACCAGGAAATTATTTTCATGCACAGTACGAAGCAATATGTTTGTTATAGGTTTATTTAGTGTATAGTGCCATGGTGAGGGACATCTGGTGCAATAAGACATATTTAGTAGTTCCAGAACTATGATGATGAAAAATCCAAAAGTATAATGTTATTTTATTATTTTTATTGCAACACTGTTTACAGTACAATTACTGCCAACAATGTATTCAAATATATTGATATACAAGAAAATAGAGATATAAATTGAAGGGCAAATAGGTTTAAAAGCACTTTAAAAATTATTACATTTATTTTCAGACTACAACTGTACCTGCTATTTACATTATGAAAACTAGATATGCATATTGAATGAAAGGGGTTTCCATTTATATACATTATTTATAAATGCTGGCCGAAGTCGATATTTCATTAAAGTTGTTATAAACTCAGAAGGAAATGAGAGTATGCTACTGTATGGAGGCAGTTACCAGACACTAGTCAAGGTATCATATCAACCACTTTCACAATGTCTCCCCCTGGTGCTAATAATTTATATTTGTAAGGGCTGATACTGTATGTCACAGAGAATAACATACCCGTAACAGTTGTATATGGCATCAGAATAACACAAACATGTTGTTAAAATATATGACTTTAAACATTGATCTTTATCTAAATGGAAACAGCATCATCTGTTAAGCTATGCCATAAATTAGTAATAGATGGAGAGAGCAGAGCTGAGCTGGATGATACTGACAAGTCTCTCCATAAACTGGCACATACAGACTAGTCATCATTCTCTGAGGAAGAGTTGATCAATGAGAGAGTTGTTTTTTTCCCCTCACAACTAAGTTTGTCAGAACAATGATACAATACTTGTATACAATATTACTGCACTCACTGTAGTGTTGAATCTGTAACTTCATTAGAAGGAAAACAACAGAGAGAGACGTTTCACCTGATCTATCAAACCTGTTCAAGACAAGGAGTTGGCAGACAGCAGACAGTCCCCAAAGACAGCTACAGGGATGTTTAGAAAACTGACCAGAAATAATATGCCACTCATACCTTACAACACTCTAGTTTGAGATTATGAAAGGTTCAGTCAGGCTTTTGAATTTTATATGCTCATTAAATACTGTATAATGATAAGAGATCAACACTTCAATTACACATATGGTTAATGTATCCATTGATCATTTCACAATACAATATAGTGTATAAGTACCACAATTGAAATACAATAGATCCATGTTTCATTTCAACAACACGGACATACTTACAATCCTTACAGTACATCCACTGTACACAGTTGTGTTCTTTCCATACTGGAGCAGAAGTACAGACATACCACCATGTTCACACATCTGGTTCGCATACCTTGTTCACACACCATGTTCACACTTAAATCATTGCAGGACTATGCAGACACGGAACTGGAGAGAAAGAGCTTCAAGTAGTTGGAGGAAAAATCCTTGTACCATGTTAGACCGTAAATACATATATTTTTGTAATGTAACATACACAGGATTATACAATTTACTTAAGATTTAGACACATTTTTCAGAGATTGTTATTAGTATTACAAAGGGTAGTCTCTTAAAATTATATCTTTAAAAATGTATGAGTATCTTACAAATAAATTGTTTGCAGGTCAATTGATTAATTGGCTATCGGAAGAAGTTGTGCTTATCAGCTGAAAGTGCTATAACTAACCACCTACTTTGCAGGGGTGTTAGAGAGACATTGATACCACATTGTGTTCTCATCATGGCACCACGTCACTAGACTTAACTTTAGTTAGGGACCAAGCTCAAAAACGGGCTTGTCCTGGAAATAACAATATTTACACACGCCATCCTTGATTCTCCACGCAAATAATTGACCCTGTGAGTTTTTAAAATCTTTTTGGGTTATCTCTGATTACTTTCAGTAAATGTTCAGAAACAACACAATAACAAAACTGGGTAGAGAGCCTCCTCTGCCACTTAGAACACTGGTCCTAGATCAGTGAGCCCTCTCAATATCAAAACGTGACGATGCAGAGATATACAACTCCACTGATCCAGGACCAGGTTAACAGTACCCTCCACCTCTAACCTCGATAACAGACTCTCATACTGAGGAGGCAGCTCATAGCCAGGCTTTCCTTCCATTTTAGACATCAGAGCTACTCCTTGAACCATGAAAAATCTATTCTGTTATGGTTCAGTGGACGTATCAAAGAGACACACCGAACTGATATGACTGTTGCTGAGGATAGACTGGAAAGTCCACATCCTATCTTTCTTTATCAAATAAAAATTATGTACAGTGTACACACAGTACACTGTACAATTGCATATCAGTTGTATAGTTCCATCCACTGATATCTGTGAGGAGTGAAGCCAAGCGTCTAGATTAAGGACGGCACCTGGACGTTGCCACAGTAACCACCGCTCTACCTCTGTCCAATAGCTTTTAATGCCACATTTCCTCAGCTATTGCACCGAATATCGCCATGACCTAATTACCCGAATAATAATACAGTAGACTTGACCTACAAATATGAAAGAACTGTCCAGCCCCCAATGATCTGTTGTGACTTCTTCTCCCCCACTGACAGCTATGTGGTTGTCTAGACTAGAGTGTGGCAGTTATATTCTTGCTGTGATTCATAGGGTCATAGGTTACGGGTCTGATCTGGTCTGGAAGACAGGGCTGGAATGGGAGGTGGTGGCAGATTCAGCGAGCCAGCATGACTTTCCATTTGTTTGTTGGAATGTATGTTGGCCTTGCCCTCTATACACAGTTTGGCTGGGGCTACAATTCCATGTGCCTTGAGTGAGAAGCAGTCCAACAGGGAGCAGAAAACTCCCCAACTCTAGACACTGTGGCCCACTCTTTCTGGAGGAAGAGATTATTATCTACTAAATATGATCCATGACAACACAGAGAAAATACAATACAGGTCTAGATTTACAATATAAAAAACGGAAGACGGTAGAAGCAGCCTAGTGACCACTGCTGGCTTTGCTACTCCCCGACGTCCAATCAATGAGGATAAAGCTGAGGCTCATTATCATAAACAGGAAGCCTATTCCAGCGAAGCAGGCAGCCTGCGAGAGAGAGGGGGAGAGAGAGGCAGAGGAGATGGAGAGAGGGAGAAAGAGTGAGGAAGCGAGAGAGAGAGAGAGAGAGAGAGAGAGAGAGAGAGAGAGAATGTAGGTAATGAACACAGTTGATAACTCTGTCACTCAGAGTGATTAAAACATCATTATTGTAGTCTAGGGCTTGTGTACCAATTACTTTACTTGAATTATAATATTAGAGTGACATGACATTAAAACTGTATTACTCACTCAGCACATATTTCAAATGGATACTGAATGGATGAGTGAATACATTTAATCTGCGTCATCTATATTTAGCACTTCAAACATTGTTTCAGCACATAATCTTCAGGGCCTCTCTCCGTAGATATTCTAATCTAATTGAAAGCTCACATTCAGATTCTGGTTGCACTTTATAACTACACATAATAAAGCATTTATAATAGATTAGTAAACAGTTCATTCATAATGTATTAATCATTACTCCGTTCACGAGATATTTAATATAGGTCGTTATAAACCATTTACTAATCGTTAGTTACGTATTTTTGGATTGGCCCCATCTAAAGTGTGGGCTATTTATTTTAAATGTTTTGAGTGACCAGTGGAATGTATCTTAAAAAGATGGACATGCCATCGGTAGATGTTCCAGCAGTACCTGATGCTCCTTAAGGTCTCAAAATATATCCTAGAACATATCAATGGAAAAAGAATAAGCACACAACACAGAATGTCAAAGGAAATATGTTGGAACATTTTATTCACAAAAACTCTTGTGAAACTACTGTAACGGGGATGTTTTAATGGGAACGCAAACTAATCATTAAACACACAACAGCTGTCCGGACCGGCCATTTTTTCTCTAGTGTGATCGAGGAAGAAATGTTACATTTAAACCTTTAAAAGCTTCCTCTGCTTCAGTCTTTTAACCACATACTATTTTCACACATGACTTTGTTTGGTGGCACTTTTACTGGGCCTCTAAAGGTAGTAACTCTTTAAACGTAATGGGATGTATTCGGATATCTATTCCCTTACCTCATAAGCAGTCTATGGACTGCTCTTAATCTCTTGTGGACAGATTCTGCTTGTAAACCGAAGAATCTGTCAAGATGGGATGGAATAATGAGCAGCAGTAGTTTGGGTGTTTCGTAACTGATTATTTGGGCCTCTGCTTCACAAACACATCTGACCATCTCTACCGGTCGGGCCACTCAAAAGCTAGCAATTGAGCAGCGTAAACGTGGACATTTCACACCTCTCCAAGTGCTACATTCACACCTCAAACCTATTCAACAGTGACCCTAGCGTTGAGCTGAGGGCAACTGTAAATTCGAATCCCTAGGCACCCCTGTAAAGGACGTCACACTGCTTAGTGCCACTTACTCCTGATTTTAGCACATACCGAGCTCGAACCCGGGACCTCTGCTTTACAAACACACGTGACCATCCTCCCTCAAGCGTCTCTACTGGTCGCACTCAAAATCCAACAATTGAGCAGCACAAACATGGGCATTTAAGGCTGTGTAGTAAGTTTCACACATCTCCATTGCAAAAGGGGTTTCTATTGATCATTTAGCCTTTTAAAATGATAAACTTGGATTAGTTTACACAACGTGCCATTGGAACACAGGAGTGATGGTTGCTGATAATGGGCCTCTGTACGCCTATGTAGATATTCCATTAAAAATCTGCCGTTTCCAGCTACAATAGTCATTTACAACATTAACAATGTCTACACGGTATTTTTGATCAATTTTATATTATTTTAATGGACAAAAAAATGTGCTTTTCTTTCAAAAACAAGGACATTTCTAAGTGACCCCAAACTTTTGAACGGTAGTGTATATGAAGACTGTTTAGTGCCGTTTTAGATAAAGGAGGACAATTTTGCCTATGAATGAAAGTTTACAACGTCGGTGCACACAGGTCGAGAGACACATTTGAGGTGACAGACATTGACACTCTTGCCTGCATCTAGCTGATATAGGGTGTAATCATTATTCCAACAGTTGCAAACAATTGAACAAATTCAGGTAAGTTTATCCCCGTTTTGTTCCGGTTGGTTACGTTGAAGAAAACTTTTTCAACAGAATCAGCAAAATGAATACACCCCTGATCACACGTAAACATAGTTCACTCTCATGACAGCCATGTTGTATTCATTCTTTTCCATTCACTTGTGGACTTCAATGCACAACAAATCAGCTGTATGTGACCAGGCGAAAAAACCTTTTCAAGCCAAACCACTACAAACATCGTTAGCTAAAGTAACATCATAGTCAGCATAGCTAATAGAACAAAAGCATAAGTAAACCTGCTACAATAATGCAGTAAGGTTACAGTGTACAGTCAGTGAGCAGTTACACTGGCAGGGTAGCCTAGTGGTTAGAGTGTTAGGCCTGTAACTGGAAGGTTGCAGGATCGAATCCCCGATCTGACAAGGTGAAAATCTGTTGTTCTGCCCCTGAACAAGGGGGTTAACCCACTGTTCCTAGGCCGTCATTGTAAATAAGAATTTGTTCTTAACTGACTTGCCTAGTAAAATAAAGGTTAAATAAAATAAAAATACTGCCGGCCCCATTGGCAATAAATTAGTAAAACCAAAAGCTTACCTTGACTTGGAAGAGTTTCAGTGTTGTGTTGGAAAGTCATAGCCAGCTAGCTAACATAGCATCCCTCTGTTTGAGTAGGCTAGCTAGCTAACATAGCATCCCTCTGTTTGAGTAGGCTAAACTAGCTAGCTAAGTAAGTGAAACTGAAAGTTTAAAAAAATGACTCTATTTCTTTCTTGCTTCTCCTTCATTTTGGAAGAAATTAATTCGTTCAAAACTGTTAAACTATTGTCTTTCTCTCTCTTTGAGTCAACTATACAACTATACACATTTTACACACTGCAGTGCTAGCTAGCTGTAGTTTATGCTTTCAGTACCAGATTAATTCTCTGATCCTTTGATTGGGTGGACATTACTACATGTCAATTCATGCTGCAAGAGCTCTGATAGGTTGGAGGACGTCCTCCGGAAGTTGTCATAATTACTGTGTAAGTCTATGGAAGAGGGTGAGAACCATGAGCCTCCTAGGTTTTGTATTGAAGTCAATGTACCAAGAGGAGGATGGAAGCAAGCGATCCTCTGGCTACACCATGGTGCTACCCTACAGAGTGCTGTTGAGGCTACTGTAGACCTTCTTTGCAAAATAGTGTGATTTAATCAGTAATTTGGTAACGTGATTATATTTAGTATAATTCTACCTAAAAGGGATACATTTTTAAATGTTTTTATCATTAAAATTGTTATGAAATTCACTGAGGAGGATGGTCCCCCTCCTACTCTGAGGATCCTCCACTGGGACAGGGCTTAGACACTAATGGGTTAAAAATTAATAGTTAAGAGAAAAGTGCTCAGTTCCAGTAAGAATTGACGGGAGTCTCTAGTGCTGTAGGATGTAGGGGTGCGCTTGGGGACGTCACTCACCAGGATTTTGGGAGTAGAGCGCATGGGCTCCTCCTCTTCGGGTACGATGCGGATGTAGAAGATAGCAGGGAAGATGAAGATGAGGCAGGGGGCAGACGTGGCACCTGAGGGAGGAGAGGACAGAGACACTCTGTAGCCACCGTGTCAAACAACGATATCTACAAAACCGTAGAATAACAAGAGCCCAAGTTAACAGTGAGGAAGTAGCTTAGCGATGTCCGGAAAGTCCTTTGTCTCCCTGACTGTCAGAATGTAAACTAAAGAGATTCTATTCAAAAGGCTTTATTGGCATGGAAAGTGTTAAACTTAGTGTTAAACACAACAGATTACTGTTTACCCAACAATTGTCACGCCTGCTCGCGCTCCCCTTCCCTGGCGCTCGAGGGCGGCAGGTTACCCTTCAATACACGCACCTGTCACCATCATTACGCGCAGCAGCGCTTATTGGACTCACCTGGACTCCCTCACTTTGTCGATTGCCCCTGTATATACTGTATGTCTGCTCCTGTGTTGTTTACTGTGGTAGCAATAAGTCTTGTTATGTGTTCGTGTCCAGACGATGTTCCTGTTCCGTTTCATGTCCGTCAGTTTTTAAACCTTCACTCCCTGTACCGGCTTCTCATCTCCTGCGTTGATCCTCACGACAATACTCATTAAACTACTCAGAGTTGCGACAATAAGGTGGTAAAATGACGGCCTACATGTAAAACGCATTATAATCCTTGATGACATTATATAACTTTTCAGTTGCTTCAATCACGAGACTTTATAATTTATAGTATGAATTCCTGAGGTGATTCAAGAGCTTTCCCCTAAAATGCCTCCAAATATGTCACAGTAAGTACGGTATAAGGATTTAATGCATAGGGGATTGAAGGGTCTAGTGTGATCCCCCCTAGTTTACTGTAAGGTAGCCGAGGGAAACTAGACCTCCGTCTGTCTGCACAATGATATTTCCTCTTAGCAAAGTCACAATGACAGTGCAAAAAGTTAGACTGCTTTATTCCAAAAAGGTTTGAATTAAAAGTATATTCCTGACATTGAGTTACTCATTGTTTTTCATTTTGGAAAAAATATAAATTCCACATACTGTTATATTAATCAATGTCTCACCTCATTAATCCACAAATGTTTGCAAATCACCTAAATTCCTAAGCTTTTGCTCACAGGCAGGTGTGTCCGTTTCTGTTCGATGAGGAAGCCTTGCGTCTAGAGGCATACATTCTAGAGATGTGCATTTTCTTTTTTTTTATTCCTACCAATGATGCCGAAGATGCCCAGGATGTTAGGGGCGAAGATGACCAGCATGTTGATTAAGGTGAGCAGGGTGACAGCGATGGCAATGTGGCGGGGCCAGTAGAACGTCTTGTTGGGGAAAAACAACTGCTGGATGGCTCTCCTTACCTGAGGAGACCACAGGAAGACAAGCATAGTTACAACACTATTCTTATTCACAGACACACCCTTCCATCAAAGAGCAGAAAGCCACTGCTTTACTATAGTAATATGCTGTTTTAACAGATGCGTTTATGCAAAGTGACAGTGACATGCATGTTAAGTATACATAGTATACTTCTGTGATAAGAGGTCATTCTCACAGGGAAGAGCACTATGGGGACGGTGAGTGTGACAGCGGTGAGCACGGCCAGACGGACACACAGGATCAAGGTGTCGTACGGGTCCAGACGGCTGTAGGTGTGCAGCAGCTCTGACTCCACCTCACCTACAGGGGGCAGACACACAGGAGGAGGGCTTAGCGAAACATCAATAACCACCAACTCCAGTAAGAGCAGAAAATGTATTACAAATTATATGCAAGATATCATCATCAACTCAATGTTTTTCCATCAGAACGCATAGAAAGTCTGGCTTATATGTTACATGGTGCTCATCTATGTGGTCGGAGCCTTATATTGAATTATGAACTGGGTGGTTTGAGCCCTGAATTCTGACTAGCTGAAAGCCATGGTATATCAGACTGTATACCACGGGTATGACAAAACATGTATTTTTACTGTTCTAAATACGTTGGTAACCAGTTTATAATAGCAATAAGGTTCCTCGGGGGTTTGTAAAATATGGCCAATATACCACGGCTAAGGGCTGTTCTTAGGCACGTCGCAACGCATATTGTATATTGGCCATATACCACACATCCTCGGGCCTTATTGCTTAAATATACTACAGTAATATACAGCTATGATAGTGCTTATAACTATGTCATAGAGTACTGTAGAATCACTGGCATGTTACAAATTGGTCTGATATGAGCAACGGCCACCAGGGGGAGCAGTTACTTCATGATGTTTCTCTACCAGTATCTAAACCTCTGAAGCCACATGACCCATCTTCTCATCTGAGACTAACTGATTTTACAACAGCCTCTGAAGCCTAAAAGAGCTTTGTCCGTGCAAATGAATGGCAAACGTGAGAAGTGGCTTTGCTGTTAGCGAAAGAAAATGGGCCTGAGGGGGTGAGGGGGAGGGGAGCATTATAATGACATGGAGGTGAGTCGGCCTCACCATAGAAGGTCAGGTATCCAAACAGAGCAGCCAGGAAGTACATGGTGTACATGACTACAATGGAGATGTTGGACACATGCTGCATCCTTTGCTTGGTGGGGCTGAAATCAGAGAATATTGGATGATGTGATGTCACACACGCTTACACACACAACACACACACCAATATGCCCACAAAAAAAGGGCAGTTTGAGCTTTAGGGCATTCGCGTAAGATCCAAGACTCTTACAAAGGAGAATTATATTGTGCCTGAACATGTCAGATTGATCTAAAGAGATAGATGCTATATTGGGTTCAACAAGGCAGTAGGATGATTATTCAGATAATCTAGCCATGCGTATTTACACATGACATTACTGAGAATGCAAAGCAGTGTTGCTATATGACACTGGCATATGAGTAGCAAGCACAAAGTTGACACAATGATTTTCCTATCTGCAGGGTGACTGAACTGAATTCAGGGTCCAATAGTAAACAGCAACAGTGTTGCATCCTGGGAAAGTGGGGCACCTACTTTTTGAGCTCGGTGTAGATGGGCAGGACCTCAGGGTGGCACACAAAGGCAAACGCCAGGATGGGGATGGTGTAGGCAGTCTGGAAAAAAAAATAGAACACTGTGAAGTCACCATGGATACGGTGGCGCCAGCCCCAACCCTCTTACCACCAACCTAGCGTTTTACTGGCCAATAGGGCCTTGAAGCACACATCACACAGAGCACATTTTTTCCTGTGATTAACTTGGACCTGGCTACTGCCCAGCTTTTAGCCTGCTTAGGAATGCCTGGGCCGTAAGCTGATCAGCAGGAGGGATTGGTCTAACTAGCCGGGGCGACTAGGGAAATCTCATACATCTTTAGGGGATGCTGATAATAGGATTGTATATACTAGTCAATAATCTACCGCTAATTCCCCATTGTATGACTAACTACACAATACCACAACTATAATTGTACTAATAGTACTGTATAATACAAATATCAAATAAAATTGTATTTGTCACATGCGCCAAATGCAACAAGTGTAGACTTTACCGTGAAATGCTTACTTACGAGCCCTTTCCCAACAATGCAGTTGAAAAATTAAGAAAATTAACAAATAGATTAAAAGAAAATAGTAACATATTAAAATAACACAATAAAATAAGAATAACGAGGCTATACACAAGGAGTACCGGTACCGAGTCAGTGTACTGGGGTACAAGGTAGTTAGGGTGGTTGACAAAGGTAATATGTACACGTAGGTTTGTTTAGGTGATTGAATTAAGTACTATGTAAACTGTATTTGGAAAGTATTTAGACTTGTTACACATTTTGTTACGTTACAGCCTTATTCTAAAATGTATTAAATATATTTTTTCCCCCTCATCAATCAGTACACACACTATCCCATAATGACAAAGCAAAAACAGGTTTTTAGGAATATTTGCAAATGTACATAAAATAAAAAAAACTCAAATATCACATTTACATAAGTATTCAGACTCTTTACTCAGTACTTTGTTGAAGCACCTTTGGCAGTGATTACAGCTTTGTGTCTTTTTGGGTAGGACGCTACAAGTTTGGCACACCTGTATTTCAGGAGTTTCTCCAATTCTTCTCTGCAGATCCTCTCAAGCTCTGTCACGTTTGATGGGGAGCGTCTCTGCACAGCTATTTTCAGGTCTCTCCAGAGATGTTTGATTGGGTCCAAGTCCGAGCTCTGGCTGGGCCACTCAAGGACATTCAGAGACTTGTCCCGAAGCCACTCCTGCATTGTCTTGGCTGTGTGCTTAGAGTCGTTGTCCTGTTGGAAGGTGAACTTTCACTGTCCTGGGCACTCTGGAGCAGGTTTTCATCAAAGATCTCTCTGTATTTTGCTCCCTTCATCTTCCTGTCGATCCTGACTAGCTTACCAGTCTCTGCCGCTGAAAAACATCCCCACAGCATGATGCTGCCACCACCATGCCTCACCGTAGGGATGGTGCCAGGTTTCCTCCAGACGTGAAGCTTGGCATTCAGGCCAAAGTGTTCAATCTTGGCTTCATCAGACCAGAGAATCTTGTTTCTCATGATCTGAGAGTCCTTTAGCTGCCTTTTGGCAAACTCCAAGCGGGCTATCATGTGCCTGAGAAGTGGCTTCAGTCTGGCCACTCTACCATAAAGTCCTGATTGGTGGAGTGCTGCAGAGATGGTTGTCCTTCTGGAAGGTTCTGTGCCTTTCCACATCATGTCCAATCAATTAAATTAACCGCAGGTGGACTCCAATCAAGTTGCAGAAACATCTCAAGGATGATCAATGGAAACAGGACGCAACTGAGCTCAATTTCGAGTTTCATAGCGAAGGGTTTTTGGGTTTGTCATTATGGAGTATAGCGTGTAGATTGATAAGGATATTTTTTAATTGAATCAATTTTAGAATAAGGCTGTAACACAACAAAATGTAGAAAAAGGGGTCTGAATACTTTCCGAATGCACTGTATGTAATGTACTGTCATAAATAATTCATAATTTACCATTTCCCCAGAGCTGGCCCACAGAGAGAGAACTGCTACAGTCTGTGATACAGCGCCAGAGAATGACGTGAGCCCCTGAGCGGGCCTACTCTCCAGTCAGACAGGAGCTGACATCTCAGTCTGGGAATACTGGGAGAACATTGGGAGGCTGAGCCCTAACCTTCACATGATGGATGATCCTATTACATCCTATTCAGACCTCTATTACTCTTTCTGGAGTACAAGGGTCTGATGAATGCATTGTGATTCAACAGAGTGGAATTGTTCATGGCGCAAACAGGCTAGTGTGTGATCAGTTTTTTTCATGGTCATTAGCAACATGCTAAATGTTTTCTTGAATACCAGGAGTGGAAAGGATGGGCTGATTGAGTCGACTGTACAGGAACCCACCTGTGTGTTGAGGTTGACCATTTTGGGAACACAGGCTTGGTTGTAACCTGTGTCATTGGTAACAGCAGTCACACTGGCTGTGCTGTTAAAGGCAAAGTCTGTAAAGGGACAGGGGGTGTGGAACTTCTTATAGATGACCTGCAGAGAGGAAAGAGGAGATGGCTGGATGAGTTGAGGAGCCTGGAGGACATAGGTCTGCATATATAACAGTACAGTACACAAAACCAAAACTAGGTCAGACAAACACACACACACACACAGACACACACAGACAACACAGTCTGAAACTGCAGGGTTCAAAACTTGTCCACAGAAATCTGAGAGAGGAATATTAAAGAGGTTGACTGACTGATAGTGAAACTAAGCTAGGCGTAGTGATTGATTAGCTTTTTCTGCAAGAATGCCCAAACATGACGACTACTGCATATATGAAGAATATAACTTATCATGAGTTGAGATCTGTGCACATAACTCTGACATATGCGAAAATCATCAAATTCAAGTCAATGGAAATCTATTAATCAGGATTTGAACCATTATGAGAGCACTCCAACAGATGGAGGTCTATGCTGCAGCTGTGTATGACAGTGCGTACCGAGATGAGGAAGAAGACCATACAGGTGAGGGAGAAGCCACTGGTGTAGCCCAAGTACCCTGAAACAACATAGAGACACTTCATCAGAACTACTCACATCAGACATCACACGCTCACATCCTCTGGCAAATGGGGATTGGGCGTGGGAGGTTAGAATGACTCTCTTATTTCCCTCATGTTTCATATTTTCTCCCAGTGCTAATTATAGGGAACATATACAAACATTCCCCGTTTCAAGACCATGTGTTTGGGCTTGAGATCATAAGCGTGTGTGTTCTTGGACTGAACAGGAGAGGAGTACTGAGAGCTGCAGCTCATTACTGGGCTCCGGTAGCATGAACTCTTTCCTTTCTCTCTCTCTCCCTTTTTCTCTTGCTCGCTGAATTCTCTACAGGAGAGAAACTCTCTCCCAGCCCCTCCACCCCCCTCTCTGCATCTCTCTCCTTCCATCTACTCCGTCTTCCTCTCCCTCTCATTCTCTCTCTGTCTCTTATGTAATTGAATATGAGTCGCTTTTGCCACTACTATCCCGGTAAACGGGGCTTGCATGAAGCTGGGTCTCTCTCACAGAGCGTATGGGAGAAAAACACAGAGATTCAACAGAGAGGGAGACACTGACTCTCACTTGATAAAAGCTTTGTAGACATTTCACTTTGTTAAACAAGATAGCTCATTAAATGGAGCTGAAGCCAGGGTATTCTGAGCTGGGTATTTTTATATATGCTGACAGTAACATTATCTCACATGACACGGCTATTTACTAAAGTCCATCCTAAAACAGTGGGGGATTGTTTGCCACTTAACATGAGAGGGAGAGAAAGGAGAGGGGGTAGGAGAGGGGGATTTGGAGAGAGTAGGTGGCAGAGAAGGGGGGGGGGGGGGTAGAGGAAACATTTGACAGAGGAAGGTCACTGGTTCTAATAATTTATTTCCCTGGAATGGGAATCTCATAATAGTAGGAATCTGTCATTTTTCATGTGCAAGGTGAAAATAAATTCTGAGAACCTTAATTTAGAAAACATAACACAAAATGTAATTTATGAGAGATTCTTAAATAATTATACTATTATTAAGGTTTTAATTATGACAGTTAACAGAAACTCACCTAGCTGCTTCATCAAAGCCAGAGGCATGATGACACTGATGGACACCATGATGACCAGGTAGTTCCCATTCAGGTACCACTCACTGGAGAGAGGGGAAGAGAAAGAGAGAGAGTGAGATTGATCATATTTATGTAACTCATTTATTACATCTTCAGTCCTTATTTAGAGAAATGTTCAATGTCTCTGTTTTATTAAATCAC
This sequence comes from Thymallus thymallus, assembly GCA_023634145.1. NCBI lineage: Eukaryota > Metazoa > Chordata > Actinopteri > Salmoniformes > Salmonidae > Thymallus > Thymallus thymallus. The sequence continues at coordinate 38,094,942 of CM042409.1, read as the reverse complement.
AAGAGGAAACAGAAAAGCAAGTTGCCAGGGATGATGATGACCCATAATCCCTTTAACTCATCATCATCCATCAACTCATCACCTCTTGACAGCCAGCAGTAGGACTGTCTGATTTACCCCCTGAGGAACTGGGAGTGTTCACACATCTACACGTCTCTCCAGAAACAATAGACATTTAACCCAGGTGGTGCTGGTTTGAGAGGCCTGCCTGCTACTCCTCGTTCTACTAAGACCCACAGCAAACAGAGCACTCTAAGCAATCCATTTAAAAGCACCAGAAATGCACACAACAACAGGCTCTGTTAAACCTGTCACACTTATACATCACCATGCTCCACATTAACAAGAGAGATTCTGAGAGGGAGAGAGAAAAATAGGGAATGTGTGTGCATACGTGAGTGTGTTTGAGACAGAGAAAGAGAAAGAGAGAGAGTTTGTGTGCATACGTGAGTGTGTTTGAGACAGAGAAAGAGAAAGAGAGAGTTTGTGTGCATACGTGAGTGTGTTTGAGACAGAGACAGAGAAAGAGAGAGAGTTTGTGTGCATACGTGAGTGTGTTTGAGACAGAGAAAGAGAAAGAGAGAGTTTGTGTGCATACGTGAGTGTGTTTGAGACAGAGACGGAGAAAGAGAGAGAGTTTGTGTGCATACGTGAGTGTGTTTGAGACAGAGACAGAGAAAGAGAGAGAGTTTGTGTGCATACGTGAGTGTGTTTGAGACAGAGAAAGAGAGAGAGAATAACAAGAACAAGTGAGCCACAGTGATATTCTTCCTCACCAGCCCTCCTTTCTTCCACCTCCCCTAGGTCTCTAGTGACAACTGACTGGTCTGGAGGGTGAGAAGATAGGGTCAAGGCCCCGTCTGAGGCAGCAGGGTGTGGGACGTAACTAGGGTGGGGGGACACCATGCCCTAAGCATTCTGGGACAGACCACTCATAGTCTACTACACCCAAGTTGTGGAGACTCTGATAAACAAGTGAAATAAGCCAATGTATGACACCCTATAATGACAAAGCGAAAACAGGTTTAAAGCAAATTAATTAAAAACAAAAAACAGAAATACCTTATTTTCATACACATTCAGACCCTTTGCTATGAGACTTGAAATTGAGTTCAGGTGCATCCTGTTTCCATTGATCATCCTTGATGTTTCTACTACTTGATTGGAGTCCACATGTGGTAAATTCAATTTATTGGACATGATTTTGAAAGGCACACACCTGTCTATATAAGGTCCCACAGTTGACAGTGCATGTCAGAGCAAAAACCAAACCATGAGGTCGAAGGAATTGTCCATAGAGCACAGAGACAGGATTGTGTCAACTCTAGAGCCGGCCAAACTGAGCAATCGGGGGAGAAGGGCCTTGGTCAGGGAGGTGACCAAGAACCTGATGGTCACTCTGACAGAGCTCCAGTGTTCTTCTGTGGAGATGGGAGAACCTTACAGACGGACAAACATCTCTGCAGCACTCCACCAATCAGGCCTTTATGGTGGCCAGACGGAAGCCACTCCTCAGTAAAAGGCACATGACAGCCCGCTTGGAGATTGCCAAAAGGCACCTAAAGGACTTTCAGACCATGAGAAAAAGTATTATCTGGTCTGATGAAAACATGATTGAACTCTTTGGCATGAATGCCAAGCTTCACATCTAGTCAGGATCGAGGAAAAGATGAATAGAGCAAAATACAGAGAGATCCTTGATGAAACCTGCTCCAGAGCACTCCAGAGGCCGGACTTGAAGCCAATTGAACATCTCTGGAGAGACCTGAAAATAGCTGTGCAGCGACGCACCCCATCCAAACTGACAGAGCTTGGGAGGATCTGCAGAGAGAAATGGGAGAAACCCCCCAAATACAGGTGTGCCAAGCTTGTAGCGTCATACCCAAGAAGACTCAAGGCTGTAATTGCTGCTAAAGGTGCTTCAGCAAAGTACTGAGTAAAGGGTCTGAATAGTTATGTAAATTTCCGTTTTTTCTATTTTATACATTTGCAAAAAATTCTAAAAACCTGTTTTTGCTTTATCATTATGGGGTATTGTGTGTAGACTGACGAGTAAATTTTTTTTTTAAATCAATTTTAGAATAAGGCTGCAACGTAACAAAATGTGGAAAAAGTGAAGGGGTCTGAATGCTTTCCGAACGCAATGTACTAACCAAATCCACAAAATGTTCCTCTTAACATGGATTTAGTAGCTATTTTGGGACTGACATTTTTGGAGGTTAAACTCTGTGAGAGCGGTCCATGTATTGTGCCTTCAGTGTGCCTACTAGAGCTAGCCCACCTATACCCCAGCCAACCGTCTGGCCCGGTGACACAGTCACACGTCATCACAGAGAGGGGCAGAGAAGACTGACCTTCCGAACCACAGAGACACACACACACACACACACTCAAGAATGCGCAAACACACCACCACAGATTCAGACACAAACACCAACAACAACATACTCACACAAACAAAACCCTCAATCCACAAATAAACACTCCAGGCAAACAGCAGACATCTGATAGCCTGGCTGGTCATACACACATGCACGCACACACACATACACACACCCAGACTTGGGTGGTGATTGATCTATGGAGCAGTCTCTGGACAACTCACACACACTATGTCGTTCAGACTGAGAAGATAAGACGTTCTGTGTATCTGTAAAACACCTCCTGGACATCATTCAGTTCACTCTGCATCATAAACACACTGACAGCTGGCCATAACACGCTAACACAAGCCAGGCAGGCATCATATACCAAACAGCAACATACTCCAGCCTCGTCCAGAGTAATGGCCACTGTCTCTGTACTATCAGGCCACCTGCTCTAGTCTACATAGTGTTATCCTCTGGTTTACATTTCAGCCGTGGAGCCTGGCTGTGTAATGATGTGTGTCTGTATCAGCGTGGCCGCTCTGCCCTCTTCTCCCAGGGTCGTTCTCACAAACAGCTGTTCAGTTGGATAGGCTCAACCTGAGAGTATTATTCTTCTTCTCTAGTGGTTTAACACCGGCTCAGGATCACTGGAGGAATTCACATGGATCATACATCCTTCTGCTGAACTTTAATGTCCTTCCATCCAACTGGATGAAAACACAGCTAGTCACCTCTCCCTGCCTGCCGGATACAGTCAGAACTGTTTCAGAACAGTGGCCTCCATATCTAAACTATATATTCGGGCTCCTGAGTGGCAGAGCGGTCTAAGGCACTGCATCTCAGCGCAAGAAGTGTCACTACAGACCCAGGTTCACAACCAGCCGTGATCGGGAATCCCATAGGGCGGCGCACAATTGGTCCAGCGTCGTCCCGGTTAGGGGAGGCCAGGGTAATAATGTCATTGTTAATAAGAATTTGTTCTTAACTGACTTGCCTAGTTAAATAAATAAAACATTTAATACAAAACAAAAGTATGTGGACACCCCTTCAAATTAGTGGATTTGGCTATTTCAGCCACACCTGTTGCTGACAGGTGTATAAAATTGAACACACAGCCATGCAATATCCATAGACAAACATTGGCAGTAGTTCCAACAAGTCAGTTCATCCAATTTCTGCCCTGCTAGAGCTGCCTTGGTCAACTGTAAGTGCTCTTATTGTGAAGTGGAAACGTCTAGGAGAAACAACGGCTCAGCTGTGAAGTGTAAATAAGAATTTGCTCTTAACTGACTTAAATAAATAAATAAAATATAGTGTATGTTACTTTTGAAGTATGTGTGATAAGTAAAGAACATGCAGTATTGTTACTCACCCTGATGGCTTGTCAACCCCCAGGAAGGCCTGGATGACCAGAGGGAACTCATACTTCACAATGTACAGGTAACTGGACATGGCTGTGTGAGGGACACACAAAGACACATAGCTTTTAGTAATAGGATCACACACATACACTGTATACAGACATGGACACACATGCAGTATACACACGCAGTATACACACGCACAGTATACACACACAGTATACACACACAGTGTACACACACAGTACACACACACAGTGTACACACACAGTATAAACACACAGTATACACACATACACAGACACAGACACAAGTGAGACAAATCTAAATATATCCAAAAACACACAATGACGAAGGACATGAACACACACACACACGTTTTATCCCTTAAAGATTTAAGTGTGTAATATAATTTGATATTGTGCCAATAAAGTTTTTTTGACTGTTCCCTTCGTCCTCTGTGCCATCTGCTGCCTCTGGATTCTATTTTTGATTTCTCTCACTATTTCACTATTGGATCTCCCTTAGTGATCTCCCATTGATCTGCTGGCGAGGGTGTTGTTCTGGCTTGCTGCTTATGCCGAACGTGGTGGTTGGCTAGGCTAGATAGCTGGTTAACATTCCTTGGACAGCTGACTGGTTCGATGCTGTTATGTAATTCCAAAACTTTGGTTTACTTTAATGTTGGTCAATTCACTATTAAAGCTGTAAATTAGCCAGCTAGGTGTTGAATGCCACTGTCTGACTCATGCAGTGCTAAAATAGCAGGCTGGTTGGCTAGCAACCTTGCAAGCTCATTTGTAACAGTAAAAATATTTGCGTGTAAATTGGTTGAAAATATAATTGAAACCAGTAGTCATGAGTACACACAATTTGTTGAAATTAGAATTTATACATTTGAAGATATTACTGTCAGAGTTGACGTTATAGGGAGTAGGCTGGCTGGCTATGTCCTCTTACTGACGTGTCGCCCCTCAGTGGTCCTGGCCTTTATGAGTGAATTGTAGAGTTACCACCACTGGTTGCATTCGTTAGTGACAGAGACATAGTTGTTGAATTCATTCAATTTCAGTCCTGTGGACTTCACCAAGTGAGTTCTTACTGTAGGTCAATGTTATCATTCAAATTAAACTGTTTATGAAAATACATTACATAAAGTATATCATAAGACCTTACTTTGACAGCAAAGTTTTACCCTAACACAGTGGTGTTAGGAACCTCCTGGTTTACAGGCTACATCAGGCCTTTCGAGTCACATTATGCTGGCTTGCAAAGTGATTTGGAATTCCTATTGGAATCCATCCAGAGTTAGGACATCCAACAGTTTAACATTTTATACACCCACAATTGCATTCACAATGACTGTCAGGCTTAGGAACATTGATAATGGAGACTACCTCAACCATTTAAACTGGAACAAACCATTTCAGTAACGGGAGCCATAAATCTGACTAACTAATTGGATTAATTTAGAAAAATGTATGTAATCATTCCATGTACATGCAAAAACACAGATATTAAAAACAATGCTGCAGTAGAGCATGCTGGGAAATATGATAATGAAGGGTCTAATTTTGATGGGAATGTTTTACTTACCACAGAGTAAAATTGACATAATCACACTCTTACACTCAACACGGGTTATGAACACCAACACTGGGGTTATTTTACACCACTGAGTGTTCATTTTACTCTTAGAGAGTTAATCAACACTAGAAATGTTACACTGAAAAATCAACACTAGGTAACACTGGCCAATTTGCTGTGTGCCTTGCCTGCATCCCCTCATACAGACTCAGAATCCCCTCACCTTCCCAATATACACATCAGGGAGAGAAAACAGAAGACTAGAGATACAGTATGTGGGCACTAGGAAGAGAAAGGAGTTATGCTAATTGACCATAGAACCAGGCTGCTCTCAGGGTATCCATTGGCAAGGACATATCACAGTTTTCAAACCCAGAGGTGCAACATCGCAATACTTCCGGGAATGCACCACGAAGCAGACTTGACAGACCAGACCGGGGTTTGTGGTTTGACAAGTCAATGAGAGTGAAAAATTCATCCTTAGTCGTTATTTCTCGAATTGTAAAGGCAAAACCTAGATTCGAGCCAATGTCTTAAGTAGCTGAACCTGAGATTACTACAACCTTGTGAAAGTGTCAAAAACAAAGGACCCGATGACGTGTTTCTGTGCAAGTGCTATGCTAGCTGTGTGTGTGTGTGTGAGCCCTCACCTCCGATGTTTTGCAGTGTGATGGCGATGCCAGCGGCCATCTTGCCTGGAGTTCCAAATGCCCTTTGGCCCAGCTGCTCATACGCCCGGATACCTGAGTCACAGTCACCAAGCACATTCACATAGAGTACTGTACTGCACCATGGAGCATGCAGAAAAGCCATGCTATTAAAGCATAGTAGAATGTAGGGCACTGGGGAGGGGCTGTGAATTCAAAGTGCTTAGTGTAATTAAAAATATGCTAAGGAGAAGAGGCAACCTGTAAAGCTGTGGGATGTTATCGTGACATTAGTCTTCCCGACATGGCCTGTAGGGGTTGACTGTATGGTATGTACGGTCTCCAGTAAGGTTTTGCTCATGGTCTGAAGATTACATACCCACAATGCCAGAGGATTTGAGTAGCAAGTGGATGGAGTAAGATGAGAGGACAGCCACTACTGTCAGGAGCACCCTGCAGAGAGAGGAGGAGAGAGCATCATCATCATCATCATCATCACCATCTTCCTCATCACCACCATCATCATCATCATCACCATCTTCCTCATCATCACCATCATCACCACCATCATCATCATCACCATCTTCCTCATCATCACCATCATCATCTTCCTCATCCTTACTGAACTTGATGACCAGCCTGCAGTACGTTCTGGTGTAGTATGACAGTAACAGCTGTCCTAATCCATGGCTCTATAGATGACATTCCTCCATGTAAACCATTGATTCAGCTGGATGTACAGCTGGGTGTTGGGTTATGGGGTCTTGGGTTATGGGTTATGGGGTGCGTTTATAATAAGCAAACCCACTGACTCAGGTTCACCCAGGGTTAACCTCATACAGAGCTTCAGCCCTACAAAAGCCTCAGGCTCGCAGGATGCATTATCTCCACCATTCCCCCACCACGAAAAATAACTACAAGGACATTAAGGGCGCTATTTAAAGGGGAATTATTTACAAGGTAATGTTGACATTGGCGAGCTGAGGAGAAACCACAGAGTTAACAAAGAGGAAAAGTACAAGACTCTCTGGTCCAAGATCTCCCCAAATACTGCTTCAGCCCCCAGCGGCCAACATCTGGCCAAACAGACCAATCTGGACGGACGGAACACAGAAACCTAATCTTTCTACTCCCTTCCCAGAGCATATTCTCCTCCTCGCCTACTCCAAATTGTTTCCTCTCTATCAAATTTCTTTCAAATTGTTACTCTTGGCAACTGGAGCTGAGCTCGCTTCGGAGTGGCCAAGCACGTCTTTCACCTCGACATCAACTGTGCGCCGTTTCACATGGATCTGTGTCACGTCTTTCACCTCGACATCAACTGTGCGCCGTTTCACATGGATCTGTGTCACGTCTTTCACCTCGACATCAACTGTGCGCCGTTTCACATGGTGTTAGAATGCAGTACAGGCTGATTTGTGGTGGAGGAGAAGTCAGCCGGTGCAGTGGTGGGAACAGTGGGACAGACAGGCAGGCAGAGAGACAGACACTCTGTGTGCTGTTCAGCTCAACTCAACTCTCCCCCACTGCATTCCTGTCAGGGCCAGTGCCAGAGCCCATGCCAGCGCTCAGCTGAGACCCCTGTGTGTGCCAAATATGATCTGAAATGTTGGACCACTACTACAGGTCAAGAAAGCTCCAATGCAAGTTGCATAGCTCCAGCATGTGATGTGTCTGACTGTGGGTGGTGAGGTAGCTCTGCAATGCAACCTTATTAATGGTATAGCTCTCATGATGAGGTACTACTGCCATGTGTCCTAGCCTCACCCCTGTCCTCACTGCGGTCCCCATGTAAAACATTCAATTAATGTTCTACGAACGTTCTCCAACTGGTTTGAAATTGGGATTTTTAAAAAAAATATTTCAGAGAATGTTAAGAAACAATGTTCTTCTGTGACAATTTCAGTACTTCAGCATAATGTTTCCTAAAATGTTTCCTCATGATGGTTCTATTTAAAGTCATGTTCTTAAATTATTCCAATATTGTTCATATTTCCATAAAAAACACAAGAAAACGTAAGCAACGTTCTCAGCATAAACAAAACTCTCTCTATCCTCTATCTTGTTAAGTGTGTTCAGGTATGTTGGCCACGCCAACTAATTGGCCACACCTGATCTTAATAAGTGCTTGTTTCCATTGAAATGGGGTCTGATTGAATAGACTAAAATGAACAGCTTTGTAAACATAAAAAAAACATTGCATGCTCGCTCCATCCTGGTAGTGGAGTGGACTAATTCCATTGATAAAGAACAGAACATTATAGGTTTGAATATCACTGAAGGTTCACGGGGTCCGCATTGAAACATTCAGTGAAAGCTTTAAGGAAGTTATTTAAAAACCAGCGTTAATATAACCTCCCAACAAAACTTTAAGGACCCAGAATAAAAAATTCTCAGAACCTCAATGCAACCTAAAAATAAACGTTCCCAGAACAGGCAAAAATGTTCACTTCTGTTCTCAGGATGTTTCTAAAATGTTCAGTATTATGGCATTGTACCCACAACCATTGTGAAACTAAAAACACATGTTCCCACAACTTCCAAGGAACCAAATGTGCTAGCTGGGTAATCTCCTTACAGCAATCCTACCAGTCAGTCCCCTGGACCTACACTCATACACAGGAATGAATGGTGTCAGATGTGTGGTCTGATGCACCATGCCTTAGAGCAGACTGCAGGCCATACCAATAGTGGATGACTAGAATGCTTGTCAGTGCTCTATGGCTCCAATGTACAGAATAGATGTTAGGTGAGATCAAAGGAAAGGGTAGGAGAACACACTGGAGTGATGGGATGCCACTGTAATGTTGTGATGTCAGTTTGGTGTGTTGTTGAGTTTCCCATTGTTTTTCTGTGTTCAAAGAATCGGCGTGTGCTGCAGCTATGTAGGTCTGCGGTCCCCCTTTCGGAACGAGCAGCTAACATTCAGACTGACATGTTACTCAGGCAGAAAAAATAGAGAGGAGAGGAGAGGAGAGGAGAGGAGAGGAGAGGAGAGGAGAGGAGAGGAGAGGAGAGGAGAGGAGGACTTGCACCCTGGAGGCTGGAGCACAGCACACAGTTTTATATTGCACAGGAGCAGATGAGCTGTATACAGTAAGTCAGGTGTCTGAGACAGACAGACTGACAGACTGACTGACTGACTGACTGACTGTAGTTTAGTAACCCAGAGTTCAGCCGGTCCAGACCAGACAAACCACCCAGCTCAAAATAAATCGGTTTTTTTCTCACTGTGAAATACATCCTCTAGACATGACTCAAGGCAGAAAGCTTGGATACAGTCTATGAATAATATTTGTGTCTGTTATGGTTGTCTACAATAATATCAACGCTTATTTAGTCACATTTGATGAGAAATGAGGGCATGCTGCCAGTAAGACTAACAATATATAGTATACATCTAGTTTGGAAAGAGAAGATGTTGTTAGTCACCCTTCCTACAATTCCAATGAATTTAGACCCTGCTAATAAACAGTCAATTAATTTGGCATTACTACACACATCCCAAACATGGCTTTACCTCTAGGTAGAGCGCTATCGTATTGTAATCCTATCCAAGGTCGCTTGGTAAACAAATCCCTCGGGCTAGGAGAGGTTTCTAATAAAAGCAGCATTACGAGAGTTTACACCACACAGCTTTTCATGGAACAAGACTTAGCAACCTAGATTCCATGGCTGCTGCCACCTTGTACGCTAGCTGCTGGGGTGTGGAGGTTTGATGGTAATAGTAGGACGACAAGGAAGTGTGGATGTTATGAGATATGTCATTGACTTATTTATGGATGAGATTATCAACTGGAAACCTGAGCTGGACAGTACAGTCATGGTCAAAAGTTTTGAGAATGACACAAGTATTGGTCTCCACAAAGTTTGCTGCTTCAGTGTTCTTAGATCTTTATGTCAGTAGTTACTATGGTACACTGAATTACAAGTATTCCATAAGTGTCAAAGGCTTTCATTGACAATGACATTCAATTTATGCAAAGAGTCAATATTTGCAGTGTTGACCCTTCTTTTTCAAGACCTCTGCAATCCACCCTGGCATGCTGTCAATTAACTTCTGGGCCACATCCTGACTGATGGCAGGCCATTCTTGCATAATCAAAGCTTGGAGTTTGTCAGAAGTTGTGGGTTATTGTTTGTCCACCCGCCTCTCGAGGATCGACCACAAGTTCTCAATGGGATTAAGGTCTGGGGAGTTTTCTGGCCATGGACCCAAAATGTCGATGTTTTGTTCCCTGAGCCACTTAGTTATCACTTTTGCCTTATGGCAAGGTGCTCCATCATGCTGGAAAAGGCATTGGTCGTCACCAAACTGTTCTTGGATGGTTGGGAGAAGTTGCTCTCTGAGGATGTGTTGGTACCATTATTTATTCATGGCTGTGTTCTTAGGCAAAATTGTGAGTGAGCCCACTCCCTTGGCTGAGAAGCAACCCCACACATGAATGGTCTCAGGATGCTTTACTGTTGGCATGACACAGGACTGATGGTAGCGCTCATCTTGTCTTCTCCGGATAAGGTTTTTTCCGGATGGCCCAAACAATCGGAAAGGGGATTCATCAGAGAAAATGACTCTACCCCAGTCCTCAGCAGTCCAATCCCTATACGGTCCTGGCGCTTGTTGGACTTTCTTGGGCGCCCTGACACCTTCTTCACAACAATTGGAGTATATGCAAATTGCCATCATCAACACTGATGCAGCAAACTTTGTGGAGACCAATACTTGTGTCATTCTCAAAACCTTTGACCACGACTCTAGAGTCGTACAAAGACACGCAGCAACACTGATAACCAACACAGAATATAAACTCTCTGTGACTCGTCCTGACAGCAGACGCCACCACAGCCCAGATTATTCTTCCTAGCTGGCATGGCAGACTCCTGAGAATGCACTCATGTATATTTCAGTATTCACGCATTCAATCACAGCGAAAGATAGGACAGATGCAAGCACATTGAGATTATTTCCAGCATCCATCGATGTAATTGCATTGGTTTAACACAGCAGCACAACACTGCTATTGGCATAGTAATGAAAGCTCTTCGCCCCTGTCCCATTACATTATGTTTCATTAGTCCACACATGGCTTGAAGCCCATATTCCTCTCAATGCACATGCATTGCATGAAACACAAGGTGTTCCGCACCTGCCAATGTGTCACAGCTGTTATGATACCTATTACACAGTCATGATGTATTTACTCTTTAGCCTTTATCTAGTGACTGTTCAATTAGGCCTGTCACATACAGTCTAACGCCTGGTTAATTGCCTTTAAATAATTACAGGGCTATTTCTGTCCAGGGAAGAGCTTGGTTTATAGGGACTAAACGGAGCTCAATTGAATCAGAGGAACATCTGCGGCTACTGTGAGCATGCCTGACTGGGTTTACATCCGTGTACATGCATCCACTCATTGATCTTAGCATTCATCATATAGAAGTGCAGAGATTGGACCAGGTCACAATTGAGCAAGTCCTAAGCAAGTCTCAAGTCCTAACCTTCGAGTCTCGAGTCAATGCGGTTGGCTGAGAATAAACATTCAGGGAAACTCTTGCTCAGAGCGCATATTTTCAAGCGAGAAGCGGTGAAAATATAGGACAGTACTCTTATTTTTCCCCTTGCCTGAATTTAACTGTTATTTAACTGAATTTAACTATTATTTCCTATATAGCCCAATGCGACTCTACGCTTTGAGCAACGGAATTGCCACGAATGTATGTTAATGGTGTAACGTAGAATCTAAAAGGAGAGGAAGGTGGTGCTGCTCGTTTGAGAAATCCAAGTCTCTCGACTCTCTTGAGTCATACAGCTCAAGTCCAAGTTAAGTCAGGAGTCATAGATGCTCAAGTCCAAGTTAAGTCAGGAGTCATACAGCTCAAGTCGAAGGCGAGTGTCAAGTGTTTTTTAAGTGACTTGATTAAGTGACTTGAGTCCATATCTCTGTAGAACTGTATGTAATCTACTGTATGTCCATCACAATTATGAACTAATTAATCCGCTTATCCATCCATCCATCCATCCATCCATCCATCCATCCATGTTGACTCACAGGAATAGGACAACCCCTGTGTTGGCCATGGCGTACGACAATCCCAAAATTCCACTTCCCATGATGGCGTTGCCCAAGTTGAATACTGACATTCCAAAAGAGGTCTTCCCCTCGAACTGATCCCATGGATAAAATCAAAGAGGATAACATGCTTGTTAGCACAATGCTGTGAAACAATCAATCTTGCTTCACAGAAAGAAAGAATGAACACGTGTTACATTTTAATCTGAACCATCCACTGGGGACATGGCACCCTATTGGTTCGGCTTACGTCTGTGAAGCCTGTGGTCTTCTTGTCCTCCATGCTAGACAGGAACTCCTGACTCTCTGCAAGGTTAGCCTCTGAATCCTCACTTCTGTAGAGACTCATGGGAATAAAGCACAGTCATACTCACATTAAACAACAACAATGTTATACAACCACAACTCACGGACACGCTCTCTGAGAGAACCGTAGAATCATATAGGATAACATTCTACTGCTACAGGGGACTGGGGCTGGTTGGTACTGTTCTGTCCTTATCACAACTGATGATTGTCATAGGTGAGACAAACAGTACACTGAAACATATCCCTTCCTTGTCAATGTTACATACCTGACATTCTGGGCACTATTAGGAACTATTTCCCTACAAAGTAGTGTAGAGAAAGACGATCCATCATCCAATGAAAGCACAAAGAGGGAAAACAACATGAACACATCCTCAGTAATGCAGCCATGATGGAGACAATGACACAGTCTGTGTAAACTAATGCATTCCAGTACTAAAGGGGGCATGAGGAAACACTGTACATGTTAAACAGTTGACTGAGGGACGGGTCTGTGACTGAGGGACGGGTCTGTGACTGAGGGACGGGTCTGTGACTGAGGGACGGGTCTGTGACTGAGGGACGGGTCTGTGACTGAGGGACGGGTCTGTTGCATGCTGATGGAGGTGACCTCATGATGAGGCTCTGATGCTAGGTAGTACTAGCTACGCATGACACACATTTCCACACACATCCAGAGTAGTTAACAAAGAACAGTGTTGTTGTTGTGGGGTGTGTGATTGGAGACATGTGACACTCTCAGATGGCAGTAGGTCACACGGGCAGCCCGCTCGCAGGACAAGGCAGCCAGTAGCAGAGCTCACCTCTCTGACACAACAAGGCTCAGTGAGGGAGTGCATCGTTACACTCAACACTAACAGTTTAATACTCAGCCTTGTTGTACCTAAGGGTATACTGTTTTAGATGAAAAGGTTCCCCTGCTATCTTGTCACTAACCGTGTCTCTAACACTAACACTATATGTGGTAGCGAATGAGCCTGGGGACAAGGTTATCTCCTATCTGACTGAGTGAATACTCTACTTTTTCAGATAAAAAGCCTGTGTATACTTTCATATGTTTGTAGTCTGCTATCTTGTACCTGAGTGTATACTTACTGATCTGTGGTGTCTCCTGGTGGTGTTTTGGCCGTCGCTGTCGGTTCCTCCCCAGGCTCATGGTCTTTCCCATTGGGAATCGAGTTCATCTCTGCTGCCGCTGGTGCTGCTGCTGGTGCTGCTGCTGGTGCTGCTGCTGGTGCTGGTGCTGCTTGTGGAGCGGGTTCTACGCTTTCAGCAGCTTTATCGTCACTCATCTTTGTGCTGCTGGATGTGTGTGTGTGTGTGTGTGTGTGTGTGTGTATGTGTGTGTGCTGTGTGTGTAAGTGTGTGTCTTCTTGGCTTTTCCTCTGGTCCTTCAGGAGTCTATGGAAGAATAGACAAGCGACAGTTAGACTACAACTGATGATTTAAAAATGTTCACAATTACATGGAATATTATAGACAGTTAATTAAATGCAGATAAGCTCGCTTATCTTACACAGCCATCTGGATCCAGAATTGGGATACAAATTGTACAACTTGAGTATAAATGAGGGCTGCTCTTGGCAGCTATAGTGAGTCTGTCTGTGTCTTCCTGGTAGGCCCCCGGGAAACGTGCCTGAGTTATAAACTGCTTTCTAAGAACGCTAGAGGAGCAGACAACACAAACATAAGATAAAAACACCAGCCACCACCACTGAAGTCGGAAAGCTAAGTTGATAAACAACCTTTGTTTCCGGGAGAATCTCTGGCATTATTGAGTTGTCAGCTGACAGGTATTTTCCTTGCGCCTTCCTGAGAGGAGAAAAGGCCCCAGTTAGCTGTGACACTCTAGGCTTTGTGAGGGATGGTTCGGGCCCCTCTGTTCGGGGACCCTGTGTCCTAGGTCCCCTGCAGTGGTGTCTAAGCAGAGCTGCTGGTGTGCGGGACCCTGAAAGGCCCCTGAAAGGCTCCTGTGACATGCGTCTCCTGGTTCCTGTCTACCTCGGTTCCTTCTCTGGCTGTCCCTGAAAGCCACCACCACTAATTTCCCCATTAGCTATGCAGTGTAAAAAGGGGTAAAGGGCGGATGGAGTAGGGGTGTATAGAGAGTTGGGGCGAGGGGGGATTAGAGAAGGTGGCACACACATAGTGGGACCCACAGAAGAAGGAGATGAAAGGCAGCAGAACCAGCTACGACCAGCTTAGAAACCAGTTCTGGGCGTCCCAATTTTTTATGTTCTAGCTTTAATTAGGAAGGGCTTAGAGTAGCGGCAGTGCTGTCTCAGTGCTCCAGCCCCCTTCACTAAGCCTGGTTCCCTTAGCAGCCCCCAGAACCCCTACACCACCCCCACCTCCCCTCCACTGCCACCTTTTAAATGTAGCTTTTCGTAAAATGATTTTAGCACATCAAATACTGAGGCAGGTGATTAAACCCTGGGTCCAGCAGTAGCCCCTAACGGCTTGTGTCTCCACCAACAACGTTGTGATGTGTGCCTTAATGCACAGCCAGGCTCCTCTGTCTCTCTGGCTAAAGCCGGGCGACGTGGTCGGCCAGCAAAACACAGCACACAATGTTGCATATTGTGTGGTTTCCTGGGAATGGGCTGGAGAACAGTGACGCTATTGTGCCAGGCATCATTATACCGCTGGGGCCCCCTTGCCTGCAGCTTGCCAGGCCACTCGAGGGGCTGTAAGGTAATTCATTGCGCCCTAATTGAAAAGACGCCACCTTGAATTCCGCAGCTACCAGGGTCCCGCACTGATGCACATGTGTGGCAGGGGAAGGGCAGGGGGGCGGTGCCACACACGCTAGGAGCCCATTTCCAGTGAAGAGTCTCTCTGTCACTCAAAGAGCCCACGGATCACAGACATGCTCGAGGGCACGCTCAGAGGAGGATCTGAAGCGGAAAGGATATGTGATTGGCTGGCTGAAAAACGGGGGGGGGGGATCTCTGGAATGATCTCACAGGGTGGAGCTTCTCCACGCCAAAGCTGATTGGGCAGAATCGCATCTCCGATAACCATTGTATAAATTAACAAAAGCAACATGTGCTAGCTGAACACAGGGTACGCCTTGCAGATCTCTAGCCACAGACACAGGGAATACGGTATGAATACAGTACGTTTGAAGACTTAGTTAATTGTTCCACTAAACCCCTGGGAGAGCGAACCACTGAAGATGAAAGAGAATGTGTTGCGATGAAGAAGAGGACCTTTACAATGGGGAATGTAGGACAGTCACCATGTGCTGTAAGGATACACACAGATCTCCATGTGAAGGACTGGGAAACTTCCCACCAGGATAACACACACAGAACAATACTGGAATACTACACCAACAGTATACATACAGTACAGTATTAAACATAAGAGAGGTTGTGTGTTGATGATTTAATCACTCTGTTGTCACATATAATTTTCCTGCGCAGGAAATGCAGATTGTAGTGTATTCGAGGTTTAATAAGGCTTCTAAAGTTTGTAATTTCCGCTTTAAAATGACAGACTAGATTTTTTTTAATTCTGTTAAAAACCTTTTCTTAACCGGAAGCAAACGGAACGAAACGAGGATAAACATACGTTAATTTGTACAATAGAGACTCTCGTTTGCAACTGTTGGACAAATGATTACAACCTAGATCATCTAGAGGCAGGCAAGAAAGAGTGTTCAAGGCAGTATTGAATGTGCCACTGTCTGTCGAATTACAAAAAAATATATATCCAGATATGTGCACCTACATTGTAAACTTTCATTCGTAGTCTAGGTTGTAGCAACCTCATGATGCGTATAGGGAAAATTAGAGTATCATGTAGTAGCCTAAACCTATCAATGTTACATTGAACTGGGTGAATGGAATAAGAATGACAATCATCCAATATGCTAAAATAGTATTAATGCCAGGCTCGTAAAACCCAAAAAGAAGGTCCTCCCTCATCTTAAACGGCACCAATTGCCACTGATTTGTCCAGCCTGATGCCACCATTATCACATACCCTTCATACACAATTAACAAAGCCTGCCTGCCCAGCCATCATCACTTAAATCTCAACACCTCACTTTCCCAGATTGGCCTCTTAAAAGTGTGTGTGTGAGCAGTTTGACAGGATGTGGGTTGTTGGGAGAACGTCATGCAGGCTTACTCACCACCTCTAGTGAGGTGCACATGTGGCGTTGGGTAATTACATCGAGTGTTTAATTGAATTCAACATGCTGTTATTTTTAAAGGTCCCTCTGTCATAAACAACTATTAATAGATGGGGTTTATTTTCGACGGCTCTGCATGCAGCGTTAAGATACACATGGAAAGGCAACGATCCCTATTGCTCCCTTAGCCAGCGGATGTTGTGGATGTAGTGGTTTTATGAACAGCTGTTGTGTTCTTCTGTTCTCGCAGGGTTTCATGGGTGTTGTTGTCGTGTTGGGTCTCTGCTTTGTGTAGACAGAAGGCCGTGTCCCCAGAGGAAAGGTGCATGTGCGGTAAGGGTGGGGAGATGGGAATTGGGAATTGGGGAAGAATTATATAAGAGCGAATGTCACATTGTTAAAATCAATGTCCTCCTCCCCTGTCTAATCTGTCAGAGGCTTGCTGTTTATCCAAGCCTTGCAGAGCCCTGATCCCCCCCCAAAAAAAATTCTCACCCTCAGACCAGCGTCGGTGCTGCTGGGGCTAGGCTGCTCTGACGTAGGCTACATGGCTAAGTGACGTAATCCCCGGAGGGAGAAGTATGAGTACCAGAAGATAAGTGTTTACAGCTAGCCCAGAACCACTCCAAAGTAAGGCCCTGACTTGCACACCATATCTACCAACACTGATTACTTCTATCGCCCACGTGTGTGTGTGTGTGTGTGTGTGTGTGTGTGTGTGTGTGTGTGTGTGTGTGTCTGCAGCTGCGTGTGTGTGTGTGTCTGTAGCTGCGTGTGTGTGTGTGTCTGTAGCTGTGTGTGTGTGTGTGTCTGTAGCTGTGTGTGTGTGTGTGTCTGTAGCTGCGTGTGTGTGTGGGTAGTCTGTAGCTGTGTGTGTGTGTGTGTGTCTGTAGCTGCGTGTGTGTGTGGGTAGTCTGTAGCTGCGTGTGTGTGTGTGTGTGTGTGTGTGTCTGTAGCTGCGTGTGTGTGTGGGTAGTCTGTAGCTGTGTGTGTGTGTGTGTGTGTGTGTGTGTGTGTGTGTGTGTGTGTGGGTAGTCTGCTGGAGGAATCATCAGGCTATAATACCCACCCACCCCTTCTCCAACACTGTCAAGGCCCTGTACTTCATTAGTCCACTGTAATTTCATTTGAGCGTAATCTGTTGAAGAGGCTCTGGACTGTCTTTAAGGCATAAGGGATTGTTTTGCTACTCTCCTTAGTCAGGGAAAAATGTAAAGTGCAACTGCTCCATATCCAATCAGAAAAGCCCTTTGACTTTCCCTATCCCCTGTGGCTACAGAGGTTTGAATCCATAGGAATGTTTTCCTTACAACCAACCAATTACAGTAAAATCTGCTTTGTATTTTGATTAACCACTAGAACCAATACTGGGAGAATTATATGTGGTAGAGCTCACCTCAGCAAGGTGAGGGTTTAAGCATTACAGTCAAATAGAAATGCAATTTCGGCTACCATGAAAAAATCTCATATTGTGCCACTTGGGTATTTTCAGTCTAGTTTGCTGTCAAATTTAAATCCCCAGGGCTCTGAGTGACAACGCGTCTGACTAGAAAAAATCTAATCTCTCTAGCGGGCTGAACATTTAGTGTGGAGAGATTTCCAACAGATTAAGAGATTACACCTTTCCACACAATTTCTCTGATGAGCTGCTAATATTTTTCTTTTTTAAATGTAACCTTTATTTAACTAGGCAAGTCAGTTAAAAACAAATTCTTATTTACAATGACAGCCTACGACAGCCAAACTCAGACGACACTGGGCCTATTAGACTCCCAATCACAGCCAGTTGTGATACAATCTGGATTTGAACCAGGCTGTCTGTATGTGACACCTCTAGCACTGAGCTGCAGTGTCTTAGAACACTGCGCCACTTGGGAGCCTAATAGACATGTGTCTCCCTGTTGTGGAGAGGAGAGTCTGGGGGTTTCTGACAGCCTGTCTCTGTCTGTCCCTAGGATGACTGGATTATACTAGAGTCACTCTCACTCAGGTTTAACCTCCCATGTGTGTCACACACAAAAACACACAAACTCACTATGCTGTTAAAAATATGTCACAAACAGAGGCGTGTTGAGAAGCAGCACGTGTGAATATGGACGGATGGATGGATGCAGTGGATACCTGAAATAAACCTGCCTGGTAAACAGTTGTGAAACGCCAGTGCTAGTAAACATTATGAATTGGCTGAACTGTCATCTGTCTATTCTGGTTCTACACACATAGCAATTAGACAAGGGTGTGATTTACATGTATCCCCATTGCTATATTCATTTCATTCCACAAATACTTCAGTGTGAGGGGGATGTACTGGCACTAAATGAAGTGCTTAACCAACTGAATCAATCTAACCTTGTGTAGATGGGAACCAATACATTGAATGGCAAGTGAGGTTGCTGAGACACTAACAGACAGAGCCTCAAAGTCAGACATTTCTGTTCTGGTGCTCTGACCAGGTCTCTCTTTTTTCAGAACTCACTTCCCTCCCTCTCTAATTCACTCTATCCCTTCTTCCTCACACTCCTACCCTTCTCTGTCTCATCCTCCCAAGACGGGCGGCAGGTAGCCTAGCAGTTAGAGCGTTGGGCCAGTAACTGAAAGGTCGGTAGTTTGAATCCTTGAGCTGACAAGGTGTCAATGTGCCCTTGAGCAAGGCACTTCCCAGCTAACAATTCTAGGGAGAGAGAACATTTTTGTAATGTTCCCTTGGCATTTGAGTGTCCAGTTTTCTGTTAGTTGCGGGAACATTCTATGTACAGTACCAGTCAAAAGTTTGGACACAACTACTCAGGGTTTTTCTTTATTTTTACTATTTTCTACATTGTAGAATAATGGTGAAGACATCAAAACTAGGAATAACTCATATGGAATCAAGTAGTAACCAAAAAAGTGTTAAACAAATAAAAATATATTTAAAATTTGAGATTCTTCAAAGTAGCCACCCTTTGCCTTGATGACAGCTTTGCACACTCATGGCATTCACTCAACCAGCTTCACCTATAAGGTCCTCCCCCGCCCACCATTCGATTCCATCTTGCTCCTCCCCCCTATAGGCAGAAACTCAAACAGGAAGTACCCGTGGTTAGGTGCATTCAACACTGGTCTGACCAATCGGAATCCACGCTTCAAGATTTTTTTGATCACGTGTACTGGGACATGTTCAGGTTAGCTTAAGATAATAATATTGACATATATGCAGACACGGTGAACGAGTTTATAAGGAAGTCCATAGGAGATGTTGTACTCACTGTGACTATTAAAACATACCCTGACCAGAAACCACATTTAACCAAGGCAAGAATTACTGTATAGGGATAAAGTTGAGTCACAGTTCAATGGCTCAGACACGAGACGCATGTGGTGGGGTCTACAGACAATCACGGATTATAAAAGGAAAACCAGCCACGTCGCGGACACCGGCGTCTCGCTTCCAGACAGGCTAAACACATTCTTCACTCTCTTTGAGGATAACACAGTGCCACCGACGCGGCCCGCTACCAAGGACTTTGGGCTCTCCTTCTCAGAGGCCAACGTGAGTAAGACATTTAAGCATGCTAACCCTCGCAAGGCTGCTGGCCTAGATGGTACCACGAGCCGCGTCCTCAGAGCATGCGCAGATCAGCAGGCTGGTGTGTACACAGATATATTCCATCTGAATTGAGAGCGTCCTGTCGGGCTGCATCACTGCATTGAGTCCCATCGTGATTAGCTGGCTGGGTGAACGGGAGATTAACTGAGAACTCAGAGATTTGTGTCAGCCTCTGAGATGCTCCTTGTCTCGCTCTCGCTCTCTCTGTCTCTCTCTGTCTCTCTCTCTCTCTGTCTCTCTCTCTCTCTGTCTCTCTCTCTGTCTCTATCTCTGTCTCTCTCTCTCTCTGTCTCTCTCTCTCACTCTCTGTCTCTCTCTCTCTCTGTCTCTCTCTCTCTCTGTCTCTCTCTCTGTCTCTATCTCTGTCTCTCTCTCTCTCTGTCTCTCTCTCTCTCTCTCTCTCTCTCTGTCTCTCTCTCTCTCTGTCTCTCTCTCTCTCTGTCTCTCTCTCTGTCTCTATCTCTGTCTCTCTCTCTCTCTGTCTCTCTCTCTCTCTCTCTCTGTCTCTCTCTCTCTCTGTCTCTCTCTCTCTCTGTCTCTCTCTCTGTCTCTATCTCTGTCTCTCTCTCTCTCTGTCTCTCTCTCTCTCTGTCTCTCTCTCTGTCTCTATCTCTGTCTCTCTCTCTCTCTGTCTCTCTCTCTCACTCTCTGTCTCTCTCTCTCTCCTTCTCTCGGTGAGCCTGAGCTTGTGGGAGAAATACAGATTAATGCACAGCAGTCTCTGGTAAACAAACACCACAGCATATATAGTATATCAATCACTGTGTGTGTACTCTCTGGTTGGGGATATTTTGTTTGTCAGTTTGCTACAGCAGGAAAATAATCCTACAGCAACCGATAATGTGAATTATTATGTGGATTATAGCTAATAGACATTTTGACATGCTAAATTACAGGACTGTTTCGCTAGCACAGACTGGAATATGTTCTGGGATTCATCCGATAAAATTGAGGAGTTTACCACATCAGTCACTGGCTTGATTAATAAGTGCATCAACTACAGTACTAACATCCAATCCTACTAAGCCGACTCTGGCTCTCGTCGGACGTGGCAGGGCTTGCAAACTATCACGGATTACAAAGGGAAACCCAGCCGCGAGATGCCCAGTGACGTGATCCTATCAGACGAGCTAAATGCCTTCTGTGCTCGCTTCGAGGCACAAGGTAAACTATCTAAATAACTATCGCTTCGTAGCACTCACAACCGTAATCATGAAATGCTTTGAAAAGCTGGCCTTGGCTCACATTAACACCATCCAGACACCCTGGACCCGCTTCAATTTGCATACCGCCCCAACAGATCGAAGGATGACGCAAACTCTACTGCAGTCCACACTGTCCTCTCAAAACCTGGATAGGAGGAACACCTATGTGAGAATGCTGTTCATTGACTACAGCTCAGTGTTCAACACCATAGTGTCATCCAAGCTCATCACTAAGCTCGGGACCCTGGGGCTGAACACCCCCATCCACAACTGTATCCTGGACTTCCGGGGGGGCCGCCCCCAGGTGGTGAGGGTAAGCAACAACACATCCGCCACGCTGACATGGGGGGCCCTCAGGGGTGCGAGCTTAGTCCCCTCCTGTACTCCCTGTTCACCCACAACTGTGTGCACGCTGCACACGACTCCAACATCATCATTAAGTTTTCTGACGACGCAGCGGCGGTAGGCCTAATTACAGACGACGATGAGACAGCCTGTATGGAGGAGCTCAGTGACCTGGCAGTGTGATGCCAGGATAACAACATTTCCCTCAACGTCAGCAAGACAAAGGAGCTGATCGCGGACTACAGGAAAAGGAGGGCCGAGCACGCCCCCATCCACATCGACGATGTTGTAATCGAGAGCTTCAAATTCCTCTGTGTCCACATCACTAAGGAATTAACATGGTCCAAACACACCAACACAGTCGTGAAGAAGGCACGACAACACCTCTTCCCCCTCAGGAGGCTAAAAAGATTTGGCATGGGCCTTCAGATCCTCAAAAAGTTATACAGTTGTACCATTGTATGCATCTTGACTGGCTGCATCACCGCATGGTATATTATTAGTGGATTTGGCTATTTCAGCCACACCCGTTGATGACAGGTGTATAAAATGGAGCACACAGCAATGCAATCTCCTTAGATTGCATTGGCAGTAGAATGGCCTTACTGAAGAGCTCAGTGAATTTCAACGTGGCGCCGTCATAGGATGACACCTTTCCAAAAAGTCAGTTTGTAACATTTCTGCCCTGCTAGAGCTGCCCCGGTCAACTGAAATCGGTTTCCATGGCCTAGCAGCCACACACAAGCCTAATATCACCATGCGCAATGCCAAGGGTTGGCTGGAGTGGTGTAAAGCTCGCCGTCATTGGACTCTGCACCATCGAGAGCATTCTCACTGGTTGCATCACCGCCTGGTATGGCAACTGCTCGGCATCTGACCGCAAGGCGCTGCAGAGGGTAGTGCTTGGGCCAAGCTTCCTGCCATCCAGGACCTAGGTACTAGGCGGTGTCAGAGGAAAGCCCAAAAAATGGTCAAAGACTCCAGTCACCAAAGTCATAGACTGTTCTCTCTGCTACCGCACGGCAAGCGGGTCTAGGTCCAAAAGGCTCCTTAGCAGCTTCTACCCTCAAGTCATAAGAATGCTGAACAATTAATCAGATGGCCGGACTATTTACATTTACAGACTGCTGCTACTCGCTGTTTATTATCTATGCATAGTCACTTTACCCCTACCTATATGTACAAATTACCTGGACTAAACTGTACCCCGTGTATATAGCCAGGAATAATGGTCTGGGGATGTTTTTCATCGTTCGGGCTAGCCCAGTGAAGGGAACTATTAACGTTACTACAGACAATGGCAACAGTTTTAGGAAGGCCCTTTCCTGTTTCAGCATGACAATGCCCCTGTGCACAAAGCGAGGTCCATACAGAAATGATTTGCCATGTGGAAGAACTTGACTTGCCTGCACAGAGCCCTGACCTCAACCCCATTGAACACATTTGGGATGAATTGGAAAGCCAACTGCGAGCCAGGACTAATCGCCCAACATCAAGGCCCGACCTCACTAATGCTCATAGCTGAATGGAAGCTTATCCCTGCAGCAATGTTCCAACCTCTTGTGTAAAGCCTTCCCATAAGATTAGAGGCTGTTATAGCAGCAAAGGAGGGACCAACTCCCTATTATTGCCCATGGTTTTGGAATGAGATGTTCGCTACAGAGGGTAGTGCATATGACCAACAGGACCTTGAACAGATTCTACCCCCAAGTCATAAGACTGCTAAACAGTTAAACAAATAACTACCTGGACTATCTGCAGTGACCCCCCTTTTGAACTAACTCTTATGACTCATCACATACGCTGCTACTACTGCTTATTATATATCCTGTTGCCTGGTCACTTTACCCCATGTACATATAAACCTCAATTACCTTGTATCAACTCTGTGTACATAGCCAAGTTATTGTTGTGTATTTATTGGTTGTGTTATTATTTTTCTCTCTGCGTTGTTGGGAAGGGCCCTTAAGTAAGCATTTTACTGTTGGTGTACACCTGTCGTTGACAAAGCATGTGACAAATACAATTTGATATCCTCAAGAAATTGAAAGTCTTTACCAAACAGCTGAGACTGTACCCACATAGTTTCCTACACGTTCACAGGGCCAGCCACCTGTATAGTTTCCATAGTACAAAGCACATTGACACAGCAGCAGCAGAAGGCAAGGGGTGCATGAGGAAACCTTTATATGGATGCTTGGTATGCATGTGTCAGCTGTGACAATGGCATAGTCAGTATAGTCGGCACATGGGCTTGTAGCCTGTATGTATGGCCGAGGCACTTCCTGCACCACTCAGTGACAGAAATAGAGGGCTCTGGCTCTGCTGAGTGAGAACAGAGTAATTCATTCAAAATGTGTAAAGTCACATCCTGATTCCTGACAGTCCAGGAAGTGAATCCCGACCAATTTGAGGGCTGTGTTTCCCAAGCAGCTGTCCTAAATAGATTAGTACCTCACCTCACCCCTGCTGCTGATGTCACAGTGAGGGGTGAGGGCATGTCTCTGAGTCTGGCCTACTTCTAGTTCTAGCATCGCGTGTCTTAATGACACCCTAGTTAAAGAGCGTGACTCTGGGTGTCCTCCATCAATGCTTTCCCTTATGTACTTCCTCTGAGATATCTTCCACGAGCCCGCAAACACTTATCTCACGGATGTTAAATTGTGATTTAACTTGTGACAAACAGTAGATTATGAAACAGTTGTATGAAATAGAAACTGTGTAATTGTGTGGTGGACCTGGAGGCATTCTCATTATTGGAACCTAACAACTTCATTTGAGGTTTTCATCACTTTCTCTCCAGCAAATCTAAATGTGTGTGACTGCTGGGTATTCTAAGACTGTGAAGTAATGAGTTTCGAAAACTCTTTTAAAACTGTTCAAAGTCATGATCATTTCCAGAAAAGAGCTCACTTAACCTGCTTCAAAAAGGTAGTATTTTCTAACTACCTTCCTACCTCCTCTACTTTGGTAGTTCAGACAATTTAAAAGGTTACAGGTCGTTTTTCCCTCCCAGACTACAGATTTACAAAGTACTTCAATGTACAAACAGAACTTCAAAAAGAGTTTGGCTTTCATAGCTAAGGATTTCTCTAAATCGTCTGGACTACTGTGTCTGATCGTACATACTAGGTTAGTGCCTTGAGGTGTTGTCATTCTGATACACTTTGAAACTGTGTCGAAGAGGAGCACACAGTAAGCAGTGGCTGGATTCAGCTATGTGGGGAAATAAAAGTTAACAACACGTTATAACACATGCAATAACCACATCAATCGTAAAGCTGTCCAATGTCGTTTCAACCACTAATTTATGACTTATCTACATCATATTGAGGTTTTGTTGAGTGCAAAAAAACTAAGTTGTTGCTGAAGTTAATGTTCCCATCATTTCATTACTGCAGTGAGACACGGCAAATCACAGCATCAAAACACTTGACGAGACAGTGGCTTATGTCTTCTCATAGTCTAAGTCTCTGGGGCACAAGTCTCTGTAGGGTAGTTCAGTCTTCCTGCATTGTATTGTGAGTTTAAAAATGTAAAATGTAATTCACTTCATGTTGACTTGTCATTCCAGCTGAGGGAAAGCAATACCTCTAGACAGGAGGGGGATATACAGTATTACAAATGGATGAAATACTTTGATCCAATGAGGTAGGAGTAAAGTGAACCACTCTACCTACTTACCAGGCCACTGGATCTCACACACCATAGAGAAGATGATACAAGGCGCTGTAATGTGGGATTACATGAACAGCACAAACCAAATGCAGAAAGACTCAAGGCAGAAAACAGGTTTTAACTCTACTGTGGCCATGCACCTCCTTTGACTGACAAGCGAGTACCTTTCATTATTGAAGAATATGTGTTAGTTGATGTTAAAGTGTATATAATGCTGCCAAATTACTTGGTACAATTCCCTGTCAGTCCAGCATGTGGGATGCATTTATTACTGATCCTTTTTGGGGATCAGTCACGCATGTAAGTTAACATGTGTTTGTTTCTCCCTCTTGTATTTCCCTAGTAAACCCCATTGGATAACCTTATCCCACGTGCTCCTGTGTTTGTGTGCAATAAAACCCCACTAATTGGATTCCTGATTCATCTCATTTCATCTGCATTCTTCTCGCTGCACCAGGATGGCAGTTCGAACTCTGAACCCGTCAAACCCTCCGTATACAGTCCACCTTTTCTATAGGGCAATTCCACCACTTTCCAACCTCCTACCCATTATCTCCAGCACCATACCGGTGTCTACATGTGAAAACGGTGTGTTTCTATGATCTGGTTAAAGATAAGAAGGGTACAAAAAAAATGCTTCTGACTTCACAGGGTAGGATTAAATTAAGAAACTGTGATTTTCAAAACCTGCAACAAGTTTCTAGCCAGAGGGAGGCTATTTTCCTGATGCCCATGTCAATGCGAATCTCTTTGAAAATCACTGTTTTAAATTTTTTTGATGTTTTCACATCTGTAGACCGTGTGCTGAGTTGAGGTTGAACAGTGGTGGAATTGTCCTTTTAAGGTTGAGATTCAGAATCTGAGGCTGATCAAAGGCACTTCCTACTAGGTCATTACGGCAATACTTGAGCTGATGGCCTAAAATGTATAACAAATCAAATGAAAATAAGTCTAGTGTAATTTCACATGGACAATGACTCAATGAAAAAACGATTATACTTGTATCTCTCTCGAGTCATGTTCAGTCAGACATGGCACTCAAAGGATGAAAATCAAGCCTCATCCCATAAGCCTACGATAACATATATATTACCCTCAATCAAAAAACACCTTCCATAAAACACATTTGTGTGACTCTGCAGTTCAGAGCACACGACTCCAGCTGGAGCATCAGTCCACTCAGCTGTGAACCAGTGCTCTGGAGTGGGGGTGGAGGTTTGAAGGGGGAGAGTGAGCCAGAGCACGACTCACTGTCAGGCCAGCGTTCATTCAAATATAGCAACAGTACAGTCCTGACAGGCTGACAGAACAGGAAATCTCACCTGCTCCCTCTTGTCAGCTCCAGCAGACACAGTAGTCTCACCTGCTGCCCTCCCTACAAATAGCCCACAGAAAGGGCTCCACACTCTGCGGCTTCTTAGCAACCCAGGTGTCTCTAGGAATGCTTGTTACCTGTCTAGTGCAGAGTGACAAAGTTAGTGTGTGGGGGTGTAGGCCTACATTGGATAAAACAAACCAACACGGGGCCTCCTGAGTGGCACAGCGGTCTAAGGCACTGCATCGCAGTGCTAGAGGCGTTACTACAGACCCGGTTCGATCCCAGGCTGTGATGCAGCCGGCCGCGACCGGGAGACCCATGAGGCAGCGCACAATTGGCCCACGTCATCCCGGGTTAGGGGCGGGTTTGGCTGGCCGGGATGTCCCATCACGCTCTAGCAACTCATCGTGGCGGGCCGGGTGCATGCACGTTGACTTTGGTCGCCAGTTGTACTGTTTTTCCTCCGACTCATTGGTGCGGCTGGCTTCTGGGTTAAGCGAGCAGTGTGTCAAGAAGCAGTGCGGCTTGGCAGGGTCATGTTTCATGGCTCTCGACATTCGCCTCTCCCGAGTCCGTACGGGAGTTGCAGCGATGGGACAAGACCGTAACTACCAATTGGATATCAAGAAAAAGCGGTAAAAAAAAAAATTGCTTATAAATTCACTATAGCCTTTGTGACTTTTGAGGCATTTGGAACTAAAGTGGCCTGAAAATGAGAAAAGGAAAATGAAAACAATCTTGGCCTAGACTACATGGTTAGGCCTACATGTGCCAATAATACACTGAACAAAAATATAAACACAACATGCAACAATTTCAAAGAGTTTACTGTTACAGTTCATATAAGGAAATCAGTCAATTGACATAAATTCATTATACACTAATCTATGGATTTCACATGACTGGGAATACAGATATGCATTTGTTGGATCAGAAAACCAGTCAGTATCTGGTGTGACCACCGTTTTCCTCATGCAGTGCCACACATCTCCTTTGCATAAAGTTAATCAGGCTGTTGGTTGTGGCCTGTGGAATGTTGTCCCACTCCTCTTCAATGGCTGTGCGAAGTTGCTGGATATTTGGGAGAACTGGAAGACGCTGTCGTACACATCGATCCAGAGCATCCCAAACATACTCAATGGGTGACATGTGTGTTGAGTATGCAGGCCATGAAAGAACTGGGACATTTTCAGCTTCCAGGAATTGTGTACAGATCCTTGCAACATGGGGCCGTGCATTATCATACTGAAACATGAGGTGATGGCAGCGGATGAATGGCACGGCTATGGACATCAGGATCTCATCACGGTATCTCTGTGCATTCAAATTGCCATCGATAAAATGCAATTGTGTTTGTTGTCCGTAGCTTATGCCTGCCCATGCCATAACCCCACCGCCATCATGGGAACTCTGTTCACAACATTGACATCAGCAAACCGCTCTCCCACATGACGCCATACAGATTGTCTGCGGTTGTGAGGCTGGTTGGACGTACTGACAAATTCCTAAAATTAAGTTGGAGGCGGTTTATGGTAGAGAAATTAACATTAAATGATCTGGCAAAAGCTCTGGTGGACATTCCTGCAGTCAGTATGCCAATTGCACGCTTCCTCAAACTTGAGAGATCTGTGGTATTGTGTTGTGTGACAAAACTGCACATTTTAGAGTGGAATGTTATTGTCCCCAGCACAAGGTGCACCTGTGTAATGATCATGCTGTTTAATCAGCTTCATGATATGCCACACTTGTCAGGTGGATGGATTATCTTGGCAAAGGAGAAAT
This sequence comes from Thymallus thymallus, assembly GCA_023634145.1. Lineage (NCBI taxonomy): Eukaryota > Metazoa > Chordata > Actinopteri > Salmoniformes > Salmonidae > Thymallus > Thymallus thymallus. The sequence goes on along the minus strand of CM042409.1, from coordinate 38,066,543 downwards.
GCTCACTATCAGGGATGTAAACAAATTTGTGCACAACATTTAAGAGAAATAAGCTTTTTGTGTGTACAGAACATTTCTGGGATCTTATATTTCAGATCAAGAAACATAGGACCAACACTTTACAAGTTGCGTTTATATTTTTGTTCAGTGTAGTATACAGTATATGCCAGGTTTTAAGTGATATGTGAAAAGGGGGATCACATATTAAAAATACCCAATAATCTATAGAGGTGTTGAAGAACTTTGGCAAATACACCACATGCTGAATACTAACATACACTGATGGTGAGTATAGTCTAGCCTCCTCTGGAGGGCCAGTAAACTGTTTTTATTTAAATTACTTTGTGAAAATGTAGATGACCAATGCATCACCAGACCAGCGTGCGACGCAAGTTATCACCTGGATCAGCGCTCACTGAGAACCGTTACTTCAGTAATATAACACCAATTTAACAATAATGTAACAATTTAACAATAATGTAACAATTTAACTATAATGTAACAGCATTCTTTATGCAAAATTAACTCGAGAAGATGCTGTCTTACATTTCAGGAAAAGAAAATCACAGTATTATTTTTATTCGAGCTGCAATGCATGCCATGGCTCTTGATGGCAACACTATTCGATAAACCGGTTGAGATATTAATATTTCTGACTGTCTGATAGCCATATTGGATATGGTTTCAGTAGACCACAAAGAGCATGAAGGAATGAATAGCCGACTATGTAAAGACATTCCACTGAATATTGACGGTGAATAATAATCTTACCAGAGATATGTGCCAATGTGAACTCAGTCCGAATATCTCCACAAGGGTCTTGCCTCCGCTTCTTTACTGTATTTTCTTCGTATTGTGGCTCTTCTCTCCGTTACCTGTTAAACGGTAATAAATATTTTATGAGATCCGTGTGCGCTCCTTCTCAATGGCTGTGTAAATGTAAGGTGCACGATTAAAATGTTCCTCATAATCTATTGAATGTGGGATGTTGATTGTGTCCAGGTTTCCGCCTACTGCATGCAACCTCCAATCAATTGGTTCTATTGTGCTGTTGCAGAGCGAGGGGGAGCGTTTTTCACTCGGCACGCGGTCTCTTGGAGCGCAACAGAATGACATGTACTGGTCAGTGTTACATGGCATCCTACATTTCTTTGTTCTGCACTTGAATTTTACGTTGAATAAACTATGCAGAAATATGCCTGTAGCATGCTATTTAAAACTATTGCTTGGTTTTTAACAAATGTTTCTATTTTCTCAACAAAAGATGGATGATTAAATAACTGCATCATACAGCATAGACAATTTACTCAATAATATGGAGAATATCACACAAAAATAGACAAGTATTTTAAAGTAATCTAATTTATTTTGGCCATTTAATTCCTATAAAGGCAAAGTGAGCAGCCTCTTGCAGTGACCTGTTTTGAAGCAGCTTCCACAGTGATGCCTTGCAGAAGCACGTCTCAAGTGTCTCGTTTTTTTTTTTTTTTTTACACACACACACCATTTCTGGGTCGTTGACTTTCAGCTATTCACTATTCACGAGAGTGCGTACCGATGTCATATTGCTCGAGGTGTCCTCTTTCTCTTGTTCACAGGGGAAGCTCCCTTCCTGCTTTATCCACTACTACGTTGGGCTCCAATAGCTTATGAATAGGATGATGCTTGTGATGCCCTGGCGCTTTTTCTACAAAAGCTCACATAGATACATCATCACAGGTATAGGATGCATTCAGTGTGTGAATTATTAATAGGAGTAGGGATACATGACTATATGGCCACCAGAATTACAGCTGCAATATTTTACTCCCTGGTGGCACTAAACCTACAAATACCATGCTCAAACAAGCTTTATTTCCTGTGGTGTGTCTTCTATATGGATGGGCCACTCCATCGCCTTTGAAGTTGTCAAAGGACTGCAGGCCCAGTGTGGAGTGCAGGAGACATTTCACCTCTGGAATCTAGAAGCCCAGCAGCTGTTCAAAAGGGGGCCCGGTGGGGTTGGTTACCTAGTGAGGAAGGGCCATGGAGGCGCAGGCAGCACCGTGCGCAGTTCAAAGGTCAACGGAGAACCAGAGCAGATGTACACTATGGCACAGTTCTGTCTCTCATTAGAGATAAGTTGATTTACAGTATCCATTTGGAACTGTTCAACCTTTAGCCTATATTTGGACACTTGAAATATACTTGCACACAATAGATACACTATGGTTCTCACTTGTATTTGTCTTATCAGGTCATGAAGAAAGATAATTCAGACAGGAACAATGAAGGGGACACCTGGTAACTTCCTTGAAGGTGCTGATATTCCCTTCCAGCAGAATCATCCATGTGTGTGTGTGTGTTTGTGCGTTGTGCATGCCTGTGTTCACTCCTGGTTTCTCCTGCTGTGCTGGGCTCAGGTGCGTGTGACTTCACAGCTGTGTCCTTCACAAGGTGATTCTACTACAGAGGGACTCTCAAAATAAATGAGCGATACAAGCACAAAAGTTAAGGAGCTGAGGCTAAACATCATTTAGAAAAATCCCTGATGTCTATCATTTTGAGGGGCTACTACATCCATGGCCAGCACAGTGGTCTAAGGCGCTGCATGTCAGTGCTGAAATCAAATCAAATCCCATTTTATTAGTCACACACACATGGTTAGCAGATGTTATTGCGAGTGTAGCGAAATGCTCTACAGACACCCTGGTTCGATTCCAGGCTGTATCACAACCGGCCGTGATTGGGAGTCCCGTAGGGCGCCGCACAATTGGCCCAGCGTCGTCCCGGTGTAGGCCGTCGTTGTAGATGAGAATTTGTTCTTAACTGACTTGCCTAGTTAAACAAAGGTAAAATATTATTATTTGTTTTTGTTTTTATTAATCACCTTTCAAGCCATAACCTCATCCTGAGGCTCAATCTTTACTGCACATAGACAGAGAGAGATATATACAGTATATTGGATGTACTGGGCTAATTTAGCTGGCTGGTGGATGAGATTATTCAAACCATAATTGAATTTCCCAAATTAGATTGGTCCAAGTGTAATGTTTAAAAAAACAATTGGCCCAGATAGTGTCATTTTAAATGAAAACCAATTCAGCAAAACAAGATATAATATTCCTGTTTACCTCAATTGCATATTAAGTGTTCCCATGATAACATTCTTTACAGACAAGCTCATATGACAGCGATGGTCCATTGCTTAGGATTTGAATGGGCAAATACCTCAAGAAGAGACATTTGACAGGCTGTCTTGTGCAATGACAATGTCAAAACTGCCCTTGTTTTGGCTGTGTCTGCATGTCCAGTCATGTCCTGTGTGTCTGTGGCCTATGGAGATGGACATGAACACAGGGCCTAGCAACCCTCTACCTTCAGCACATAATGGGGCCAGAGAAAGAAAAGGATCCTCTCACAGATCACTACACCCAATCAATTGGCTGAGTTCTGTTGGGAAATGTTACGATCAAACCCAATTAAGGTCAATGTTTCCCCGGTTTTGTCTGATGGGGGAGGATTGCCATTCGCTTTGTTTTCATAAACAACATGGTTGGGTCATATGAATGAGAGAGACTCATATTGTGAGTAATGTTTGATGTCACTATACAGTGACACGTTAGCACTTCTTCCTGTTTAGTAGGCACCTCACAAATAAGAGAGGGAATATTTTAGAAATAAGTCTGCAAACGCCCTAATTCTTTACTGAAATGAGGGAGTAGATTATGGTATAAAAAGAATGTGTAACGCTATAGAAAGTCAGCAGTTGTTCCAGTGAGTCACTAAAGCCTTGTGAGAGGTGCGGGATATCAGAGGCACTAACACTGACGACACCTGACACACTGCCTGCAGGAATGAGGATGAGTCACGTAGGTGTCTGAAGAAAGCAACTCTAACGCTGACTCTGTTGGTCAGGGTCATTACATGGATTAATCAAATACCTTTTCTACTTAGAAATCAAATGATGAAACTCAAACCTTGATGTGTTTATTCTGTTTCGTGACATTCTGTGATTACATATCTGTAATGGTGCCTTTACAGACTCAGTTATCCATTAACTGCCAATGGTTGGTGGCACTGTTGGTCCATGGAGACCATTTTAGTACGTTTATGATGGATAGTATATGACTTCTATCAATTATAACTATGATTGACCAACCACTCTAAAGCTTCTGATATTCCCAGTTGGCATAGAAGCCTACACCACGAAGAATCTGGTTCTGATCTTCTCGTCAAGGTCTCCTGTTTTCCTCAAGTGAGGCAGCCTTGCGTAAAATCCCTCACTAAACTCCGTTGTAACACTGACTGGATTCCCATTTAAATTAGGCGATTTTAATAATCAAGCCAAATTTAGTCTCAATGGAGCTCAGTGAGACTGCAGTACGTAGAACATCTAACATTAGTTGCTGTAGGTAAACACCCTCCTAGCTAGCTCTTTGATTTGTCCAGGAATAAAGATAAAAACCAAGCAAGTCGAGATAAGATCTCACATAATTGTCATGCTCGACAATGGAGCAATCAGTGTAGGAATGTAAAAGTAATCTGAGCACAGCTGTAATAATTGTGCGTTTCAAGAATATCCACAGGGTGTTTGCACAGCGCTATGTTGCTGACTGTGGATGGGTTTTGTATTTTGAGGACCAAGTGTCCTCAAATGTTCACTGTATTTCGTGCATGTCCTCTCACACACAAACACACATCCCCTGTGTGTATTTGCAGCAGCAGCATGACTGACATCATCAGTGGGAGATCAGTGAAGGCTGTGTCCTAGAAGCTGATATGGTGTGAACTTTCTGATCCTGTGGCGGTGACACTCAAACACACACAGACAGTAATTACTGGGGGATTTTGGTTTTGTCAGATACCCTCAAAACCCCCAAGTACCTGATTCACTACAGTGTCTGAGATCTCTGCCAAAAAGTAAACTGGGCTCATTTATATCATACTAGCATTGGCAACTGAATCGTCCAGGAGATCTATTGGAGTGCAGCATTTGTGGCTGTTACATAATGCTACTGTACCAGCCAGCCAGCCAGCGTAATCAGTGAGTCTCTGAAGTGTTCATCAACAGGAGACATCTGTTATACCACTGAAGTGTTGTTTGTTATTCCTCAATACTTCAAGCGACAGAGAGTTTTCACAGGATAACTTCACAGAGCATCCTCTCTCACACACATAAACACACACACACACATGGACCACCTGCCCCCCCCCCCTCACCCCACCCCACCGCCTCACTCAGACCATCAGAGAACCTGCGCCGCGGTGCATAGACGCTCTGCTGGAAACAAAGAACCCCTGAGCATTGTTCCTCTCTGCAGTAGACATTCCTCTCTCCAGGAGAGCCCCAGACACATAGGGACAAGGTCCCAAGAGAGAGGAAGACGGGGGGTGGAACTGAAATGAAACATCAATATACATTTGAAATGGATGATTGTACCCAACAGATCAAGGCTCAAAGACATACCAGAAACCACAATCTCACAAATCCTCAAGATATTTCTATTAGATCAGGCTTTGATGTGAAGAATCTTATATCCTGTTCAGGATGCTCATCTGAAGTATGTTTGTGTTCATGCAGAAGAAGTCTATGATGAAGACCTCAAGCTATCTATTTTGTACTAGCAAAGGCAGGGATCTGTCCCTAGACCAGTGGACCGCAGCACTCACTGACCTCCCTATGGTAAGCCTTCACTGTGCCCACTACACTGGAGCTTCTCTCAGTGAGTTCCTCACCTACCTGCTTATGAAGGGGTTGGAGCACAGTGTACTGCAAAAATGTGGAATCTTACCTAGAATTTTAAGTATAGTATTGACATAATTAAGTTACATTTACTTGTTTTAAGTTGATCTCGATTACCCAGCAAATGCATGTACTTGTTTTTAGTTGATTTTGCTTACCCAGAAAATGCTTCAAGATAGCTTGTATTGTTTTAAGATATTCTGACTTGTTTCAAGCCTCTTTTATGTTAAAGAAAGCAAAATGATCTGCCAGTGATAATTTATATTTTATTTTTTGCAGTGTGGGCCGTACGAGTGCAATTAGGGGCGTTTTGTGATATCGGTGTTACACCCATTGAAGCTCACCATTGGTCCGTGGCCATTTCTTTCCCGTCAGTGACAACAGTTGTTAACAACTGTAGCTGAGCCTAACCCTAACCCTTTTCCAAACCTTAACCTCAGTCTCCTAACCTACCACTTTAATTAACCTAACCTGCAGGGCCGGCAGAGCCGGCATGGTCCCTCATTCTGTCAAGCCAAGCTGATTTGTGCGTGTTGGTAGATACAAGTTATGTGTCAGGCCTACGGCAGCTATGGCTGCATTTCGAATACACTTGTATGTCATGGTGCAGTGCATATCTTTCTTGTGTTATTCTATAAAACAACAGTTGTTGATGTGTATGGCTACGTTTCAGATACGTTTTTGTACATTTGAACAGTAGTAAGGACCAATCTACCTTGTTTTATTAAGGCTTTATTGGGGCTCTAAAGCAATGCTAGTGGTGCCCCCTCATGGAGCCGTGCCTGCTAATCTACTATGTCAACAAATCCTCTGTGTCGAGAAACCATCAGTTTCCTAACAACGGAACTGACCAATGGCAGGTGTCAATGGGCCTTTCCTGATATCAGGGAACACCCACATCAAGAAACGCCCCGAATTGCGGTCTGCAATTACACCATATTAGAATTTTTGCAGACTGCACGCTCGTCTCATCCTTGCCAAAAACAACCAACGGGGGCAGCAGTTGGACTGCTGGGAAACCACGGGACACAGCACAATCCTGGGGCTGGCCATGAATGACAGACACACAAGCTGCAATCTCCAACTACGCCAAACTCCTTTTAACTGTAAACCTGGTCATTCAGTTCACATACTGTAACGGCTTGGAAATGGATCCGTCATTGTACAACGAGAGTCTTCGATTTAGTTGGGTGTGGACCGCCACAGTTAATGGGGTTGTTGTTTGTAAACAGTCAGAGACAATAGTGCTCTGATGTTAAAAGGAACAATAGTGGCTCTGAAGACAGTTACAGTCAACACAAGCCACTCAGTACATCACATGCTGCAGTAGAATTTCCTATGGCACTCTCATTTAATCACAAAAAGTCACGTTTTAAGACGATTCATAATAGGGTATAATTTGAGAATAGATAGTAGTGTAACGAGAACGTGCCTCACATAATCTCCCAATTCCACTTATTAAAGGCTCACCCGTTAAATCATGGCTATTTCAGTGATAAAGTGATATACTGTGGGAAGCATTCATCTAATTACATGTAGTGTTTTTTCTCATTTATCTTTGCACTTATCCAATGAGCACCTCACAGGAGTCAACTGAAATGTGGTCTTAGTTGTCGAAGAGATCATTAAAGTAATCTCAGATATGATGTTGAAAAATGTCATGGCTTTTTGTTGGGATGGAAGAGAAGAATGGAAAGGATTCCTAATATGAATGCTGCAACTCATAAAAGATCTAAACCCTAATATGAATGCTGCAACTCATAAAAGATCTAAACCCTAATATGAATGCTGCAACTCATAAAAGATCTAAACCCTAATATGAATGCTGCAACTCATAAAAGATCTAAACCCTAATATGAATGCTGCAACTCATAAAAGATCTAAACCCTAATATGAATGCTGCAACTCATAAAAGATCTAAACCCTAATATGAATGCTGCAACTCATAAAAGATCTAAACCCTAATATGAATGCTGCAACTCATAAAAGATCTAAACCCTAATATGAATGCTGCAACTCATAAAAGATCTAAACCCTAATATGAATGCTGCAACTCATAAAAGATCTAAACCCTAATATGAATGCTGCAACTCATAAAAGATCTAAACCCTAATATGAATGCTGCAACTCATAAAAGATCTAAACCCTAATATGAACGCTGCAACTCATAAAAGATCTAAACCTTAATATGAATGCTGCAACTCATAAAAGATCTAAACCTTAATATGAACGCTGCAACTCATAAAAGATTGACATTGATATGGCCATCATATGTTCAATGCTCTCCCGTTATCGACTTCAGATGTCTTGTGTTTGGACAACTGCATGGCCAGACTATTAAAAAGGGTCTTGCCTGGCTGCATAAAGCACATGTATTATCACAGTGTGTTTTCCCATACTAATTGATATAATTGGGTGGGGGCAGCAGATAAAAAGTGTTGGTTGTAAAGACACATTTCTATCTTGTGAGGACTCATAAAATATATATCATACCTCTAGGAAAAAGGGTTTCAAAATGTCTCCAGTAAAATGAGGACAAGAACCACAGTATATTCTGAAAGATGAACTTTACTTAGCAGGTTTACCACAATCGGAGAAAGCCATGTTGTTAATGTATTTACTTTGCTGGTACTTTACTTCTGATATATGACAGTGATGATACAGTACCAGCTAGAATACATATTTAAATGGTAAAACGTTTACAAAAGACCAGCTTGGCATTGGGGATCACCATTGTGGGAAACATGTCTCAATTAAAATAGAGGAATTAAATACTGGGGAGAAATGACACATTTCTCTGAAATTTTGAGGGGAAAAACTATTCTCTATCAAGCTGCTGAAAGATTATACAGTTATGCTTGACCATAAGTCATGGATGGGAATGTTCCCCTGACCAGCAGTGGCACCCTGCCCTTTACCGGAAAACCCAGAGCCTCTCCATAGCTGGGCCTCATGTTGTCCAAGTGGAACCAGGGCCAGAGAACCCAGAGGAGTCACACCATGACACTCAGCAGAGTCGCCAGAGGACACAGGGGATAACGCCTGTCTGATTTGTCAAGATTCTCATTATCACAACAAATCAAGACAAAGTCCTTGTAATTACTAAGGGTTATTTAGGTGACATGACTGGAAGGTCATTACTGCGGGTGAACTGTATCAGATATGCTTCTTACATGTTCATGTTGTGGGAATGGAGTCATGGCTAGTCTGGGTGGTTGGTTTAGTGTCACAAGGTGACATTCTTTGTCCAAACCTTAATTTAAACCATAACACTAATGCAGACGCTCGTGCCCTAAAACAAACCCACGCTTTCACTCTTCTAGTTCACATTACAATTACAGATCCAAGAAAAGCCAACTGGAGAAATCCTTTCATGCAGAACTTTGAATGTAAATTTGAATGACAGAGATGGAGGTTCAGTCATGTGCCTTGACTGAACCTCCACTGCAGTACAAATCTGCTATACGATCAGAAGTCCTTAGAAAAATAGACATTTGTATATGTAATCCCCTCTAAAACACTCTGGCCCCTTGTAGTGGTTGTTATGGAGATACAGCAGGGTGACTCAAATATGTCCATTCATAGGCTGGCCCACTGCTAGATGCAAGTCACGACTCACCTACTACACAGCGTGATAGTCAGTGGGACAGCTGGGATGATGGGCACTGACCAGAGTAGAGTCTGACCAGACACTGACAGGAGGTGACATATGTGTGGAAGTCGCTGTTTCTCCAGTATTGGTGGCAGAGTAATATACAGCGGGGAGAACAAGTATTTGATACACTGACGATTTTGCAGGTTTTCCCACTTACAAAGCATGTAGAAGTCTGTAATTTTTATCAGAGGTACTCTTCAACTGTGAGTGACGGAATCTAAAACAAAAATCCAGAAAATCACATTGTATGATTTTTAAGTAATTCATTTGCATTTTATTGCATGACATAAGTATTTGATACATCAGAAAAGCAGAACTTAATATTTGGTACAGAAACCTTTGTTTGCAATTACAGAGATCATACGTTTCCTGTAGTTCTTGACCAGGTTTGCACACACTGCAGCAGGGATTTTGGCCCACTCCTCCATACAGACCTTCTCCAGGTCCTTCAGGTTTCGGGGCTGTCGCTGGGCAATACGGACTTTCAGCTCCCTCCAAAGATTTTCTATTGGGTTCAGGTCTGGAGACTGGCTAGGCCACTCCAGGACCTTGAGATGCTTCTTACGGAGCCACTCCTTAGTTGCCCTGGCTGTGCGTTTCGGGTCGTTGTCATGCTGGAAGACCCAGCCACGACCCATCTTCAAAGCTCTTACTGAGGGAAGGAGGTTGTTGGCCCTCACCTTCCTCATGATTATTGATGCCCCACGAGGTGAGATCTTGCATGGTGCCCCAGACCGAGGGAGATTGACCGTCATCTTGAACTTCTTCCATTTTCTAATAATTGCGCCAACAGTTGTTGCCTTCTCACCAAGCTGCTTGCCTATTGTCCTGTAGCCCATCCCAGCCTTGTGCAGGTCTACAATTTTATCCCTGATGTCCTTACACAGCTCTCTGGTCTTGGCCATTGTGGAGAGGTTGGAGTCTGTCTGATTGAGTGTGTGGACAGGTGTCTTTTATACAGGTAACGAGTTCAAACAGGTGCAATTAATACAGGTAATGAGTGGAGAACAGGAGGGCTTCTTAAAGAAAAACTAACAGGTCTGTGAGAGCCGGAATTCTTACTGTTTGGTAGGTGATCAAATACTTATGTCATGCAATAAAATGCAAATTAATTATTTAAAAATCATACAATGTGATTTTCTGGATTTTCTCTCACAGTTGAAGTGTACCTATGATAAAAATTACAGACCTCTACATGCTTTGTAAGTAGGAAAACCTGCAAAATCTGCAGTGTATCAAATACTTGTTCTCCCCACTGTAGACCTCCATTTATATGGTCAAAACCCTCTAATGTTGGGAGAGATCACAGCTCATGCTCTGGAAATCTGGGAAAATTGAGGAAAATGTACTAAGGCAAAAAATGTCAGTAAAGATAGCACCACATTTGACCCTTTCCCAGAATTCAAATCTACACCCATGACTTTGCATCTGTGGCTATTGTGTAATTTAAAATGCATTGTAAACGGACATGATGTATTCCAGCAAGTCCCCACTCAGTTGTACCAAGATGACAACTGCCAAAGTTTTCCCGTTTACCCTCTGCAGATGGAATAGACCTATCTAATTATTTCTTGCAGTGGTATTAATCAACAAGGAGATGAAAGCTGGCTGTCACTGCACTGCCTAAATGTCACTTAATCTTCTGAGGCCTGGCTGTCACACTGTCAATCAGAGAGGAGACTTGGGGCCAGCTTAGGCTGCAGGCAAATCCGGTCACACACCACCTGATGTGATTGTATTAAAGCCGCAGGAATTTCCCTGAGCTATTTTCCTAATGTTTGATAAATAAATGAAACCGGCTCGAATAAACCACTATTTGTGCTGACCTTTAAAAGCCGAGTTACAGTAAAGAACCTGTGATGTCACGACCTGCCACCGCTTTACACCAATCCACCCAATCCAGGAGGAGGGAGACTGGGCTACAACCAGATCACCAGTGGGTAGGTGCTGGAGGACAGAGGAGGGAGACTGGGCTACAACCAGGTCACCAGTGGGTAGGTGCTGGAGGACAGACGAGGGAGACTGGGCTACAACCAGGTCACCAGTGGGTAGGTGCTGGAGGACAGACGAGGGAGACTGGGCTACAACCAGGTCACCAGTGGGTAGGTGCTGGAGGACAGACGAGGGAGAGAAATGGTGCTTACCCATTAGGTGTGTTGTAGTGATCTTCCCTCCAACTGATAGTATACTAATATGAGCATGGTACATTTTGGCTATAATGTAATGTGTCAGCACTTTCTGTGACAAAGGGATAAGGAATGGGTGGGGAGAAGGTTGTTTGTCATTAATGGGACTTGTGAAGCAAACGCCCCATTCTAAATCTTCATCATACTTTGTATTATTTTTCTTTGGAACGCTACTCCTCCTACACCGACGTTTAAGCTAGAAACGTCATTCAAACTTTAAAACGTGCAGATCGGTCTGGAATAGTATGATTGTATACAACTTTTCGATATCTTTCAATCTATTAAGCTTTTTGTCCTTTTTTTTGTCCTCCATCCACTTTCATGGCATTTCCTCAGCATTCTAAATGGCCATTGTGACATCATGACTCCAAACATTATATTCTATTAACTGTAAACAATGTAACTTTTTACACAAATCAGCTACTTTGACCACTTTACCAAAAACATGGACAAAACGTTTGAGCATATGGCATCTTACTATACTTCTCTGCTTTTCAATTCTGAAATTAGAACAGTAATAGCTTCTACCAATCAAGAGGTAGAGCTGTTTCAGTAAGCTATCAACTGCTGTCATTAAAGATGCAGTAAGTCATGTCAGAAGCTAGCAGATTCATTACTTACCAACAACAGCTGCAGATTCCAATAAAACTACATCACGTTTTGAAGTTCACTTTCCTTGCTTCGTCTAACAACACTATCACAAACCTTTGTTAGGCGGCAGGTAGCCGTCTTCATAGCGCAACACATTTCCAGGATTTGTGAATCTGTTCGAACCCGAACAGCTAGCACGACAGACAAAATGGTTTGAAGAAAATATGACAGATATCAGCTGATAGGGACAAAATAACTACATTATTCACTAATCTGATACTATTTATATCATAGATATTTGGGTTCTATTTACATATAACAGACATTTAGGTACTATGTACATATCATAGACATTTGGGTACTATGTACATATCATAGACATTTGGGTACTATTTACATATCATAGACATTTGGGTACTATTTACATATCATAGACATTTGGGTACTATTTACATTTCATAGACATTTGGGTACATTTGGGTACTATTTACATATCATAGACATTTGGGTACTATTTACATTTCATAGACATTTGGGTACTATTTACATATCATAGACATTTAGGTACTATTTACATTTCATAGACATTTGGGTACATTTGGGTACTATTTACATATCATAGACATTTGGGTACTATTTACATTTCATAGACATTTGGGTACTATTTACATATCATAGACATTTAGGTACTATTTACATTTCATAGACATTTGGGTACATTTGGGTACTATTTACATATCATAGACATTTGGGTACTATTTACATTTCATAGACATTTGGGTACTATTTACATATCATAGACATTTAGGTACTATTTACATTTCATAGACATTTAGGTACTATTTACATATCATAGACATTTAGGTACTATTTACATATCATAGACATTTGGGTACATTTGGGTACTATTTACATTTCATAGACATTTAGGTACTATTTACATATCATAGACATTTGGGTACTATTTACATATCATAGACATTTGGGTACTATTTACATTTCATAGACATTTAGGTACTATTTACATATCATAGACATTTGGGTACATTTTACATATCATAGACATTTAGGTACTATTTACATATCATAGACATTTGGGTACTATTTACATATCATAGACATTTGGGTACATTTTACATTTCATAGACATTTGGGTACATTTGTACACAATTCTTACTTACTCAAGCTTTAAGCTAACTTTCCACTGTAATGTAACTTTGTTGGGTCGGGTAACACTTCCCTGGTTACCAACATTTGGTCTCACTATGCATTAATAGCTCTGCTAAGTCTGTTTTTTTGAAGTGTCACAATTATTGTTTCTACAGGTAAGAAGTCACAAACACATTAAAAACCATTACACACAGACACAAACACACACACGTTCACACTCCTTCCATTGTCATAGTTTAAAGGCACTGAACCGATCATTGTCTGTGGCGAATTCAACGAGGATCTGTCCAGGTCGAGCAAGAAAATCCTATCTTGATATTGTATCCCAAGAGAGAGTACGCGGCAACGCGCAGTTGATACAAGCTGCTACCACAGAAAAGAATACCCTGCTGGATCCAGTGTTCATTTCTCAATCACAAAGTTGTCCCCATTCAGGTGTGCTGCAGACAGCTATCACAACCCAGTGTTCTGCATTTTCACTTTAGACATCTCTCAGGTATGAATCTTGACCAAAACATTGGTATCACATTTCACTGCTTGCATTAGTTCTGCCTTCATGTTTGTGTAAAAAAACAAAAAGTCCAAATGAAAGCAGAATACATTATGTATTTTTTTTAATAGCATTTCAAATAATGAATGTTAGATGTATGTAGGGGCCTATAAAATCTGTGTTGAGAAGAATGCGGGTGGAATCACGGAATACAGACATTAAAATATAATTTATTTAAACTTTCTGAAATGACACAGGAATGCCCCTGTCTGTGTGTGTGTGTGTGTGTGTGTGTGTGTGTGTGTGTGTGTGTGTGTGTGTGATACTGTATGTCTACACTTTATGTAGCCGTTAGCGACGATGCTAACGATAACCTTCTTCTGGTAGAGATGGAAAGGCTTTCCCAAACATCGCTAACAATGGTCTCTTGCTGGTGTTCACTTGCATTAAACTGTAACTACACCCCCAAAAAATGTAAACATTTCCAGACCTCAAAACTGGTATCCTGACGTAGTTTAAGCAGAGTTGTTTTTCTAATAAAAGTGTGATTTTGAGAGCGAAAACCTGAAGAAAATTGAGAAAAGAAATGTAAGTTGGAAGAACAAAACAGAGAAAAGTGAATATTTTAAAGAAATAAACAAAGGCAAAGAAAATACAGATTTTTTTTTTTGACCCCATGTATGCTATGCTCAGTTAACCTGTGTGTGTCCCCTGGAGGCAGAGGTGCTCTGAGGGAAGGGGTTCCCACTTTCTGGCCCTCTTCCCACTGATCCCCGTCCAGCCCAGAGAGGACTTCATGAACATCCTGCTGTTGTTCAAATACGTTGTAAAAAAATGCATTATTATTATTTCAAACTTCAACAATGCTTCATTGTCCTCTGTGCAGTTGTTATATAATGGGGGTATTCTAGTAGAGTGTATAAAGGTGTAGTAGTCCGAGTGTAGTTATTTCTGATTAAATGCCCCACAATCCAATGTAACAAGGTTGATATAGTAGTCTATCAAAGTAATCACACCAATTATATTCCTACTTTACATTTAGCCTTCACTATATTTAACTGCTTTGTTCGCTTTGTTTAAGTAAAACTTTTTTTAACTTCTTCAACTAACACAACAATTATTTTTAAACAGGTAAAGCAAGTCCCACGATTTTCTTAATGTAAAATTACCATGTAGTTTCATCATTTCTCTTATCCTCATATTTTAGACTTTATAACGTGCGGATGTGTTATTTGCTTTGTGTGAGGATGGACAGGACAACAGTGGTCTGTGTATTCTGCAAGTAGGGGTCCATCCACATTTCTGAAGTTTTAATTAAATAAACAATTCATCAAACTTAGAATATTCAGAAAAACAACAACCCTAAAACCAGCACGTTATTACTGACTTGTTACTCCCACTCCCAACTTTTGCCTACTCTAGAATCTCAGTGTTAATCATGTAAGCTGGCTAATTTATTGATCCTACTGTGTGAAATGATCACACTGACCATTGACGAAAGCTGAACACAGTGATGAAAGCAACTAATACTGATACTGCCCCCTGGTGATACAAAGATTAACGTAGTTTGGCCACTGTGATGTTACCTCTTGGATCAGGCAACTATAAAACCACACACTGCAAAGTGAAGATAATATCTGTTAAGCATTGTATTGTTTGGCCTGACAGGGACCGGACAACACAGATGGGTGACATTATGCAGAACATGTCAAACAACATGGTATCAAGCTCTATGTTATTTCAGACTGGACCTCAGAAGTAGACAGTGACAGCACTGTAGCGAGTACTGGTTGTGGATGAGAGCAGGGACTGAGTGGCCCCATCGCCCCGGACCTCTCCCCTCCTCCTGGGGGTGAACACTGAGGAGGACGTGTCCATGAGGGAGACAGGCACCGGGCCGCCCACTCCCCCCACCCTCCACCACCAAGCCTCTCTGCACAGCCCCAGCCTCTCCCCCTTTAACCTGTCCGCCAGCTGCCTCCTCAGCAGTTGCACATTCCACACCAGGAAGTGGGAGAGGGGCAGGCAGACCAGAGCAAAGCCAAGCACACACAGAGAGGCCACCAAGGGGCATCCTTCAAAGTCCAGTACCTTGTAGATGTAGGGCTTCCCACTAAGATTGGTGTAGCCAGCCAGCCAGTAGACAACAGCAAACAGGATGTAGAAGCAGCCAATGAGGAGCTGGTAGAGGTAGTGGGCCAGGTGGACAGGCGTGGCTGATAGGAAGAGGTCCAGCAGGGCCTGGGCAGAATTTCCAACGTGCATGTTGAGGTTGAATGGGGACAGAGGGTGGTGCTCCATGGGGTAGTCGATGCTCCAGTAGAGGAAGGACACAGTGAGGCAGAAGGCACACATCAGGCTGTGGAGGAACCACTGCAGTCTCAGGGAGATGGAGAGGAGAGAGGGGAGGGGGAAAGGACCCAAGGGCTCTGCTCCGTTTTCACACTCTCTAGTTTGGTCCCCTAAGAATGAAGAGCAGATATCAGTCAGTTCATTGGTTTCGATAAAGACCAATTCATTCAGGAAATTCAACTTAAAAAAGCATAATTGGCAACCATCTTAGTATCATCACATTTCTTTCTGTGAGCGTCCTACCTCCAGAGCAGGTCTTTCTGTGGTCCCTGCAGTGGCACCTGACTAGGACCGTGGCACAGGCCAGGTTACAGGAAGCCACCAGGTGGTAGACCACCATCAGGCAGTAGGTCAGGTGGCTGAAGAAGATGAGCCACTTGGGATTGTAGAACAGCAGGCCAGAGTACATACACCAAATCAGGGTGTAGAGCAACATGAAGACCCTGTACAGCAACCAGCCCCAAGGGGCTATGCCCCACTTTGGGGAGAGAGTGACGAGAGGACAGAGTCAGTAGACTAATTTCACTACACCTGTTGACAAGCTCAGAGTCCCCAAAGAGGAGCGTGGCGGTGCCGTGTCAGTGAAAATGAGTCTCAATAGATCAGCATAAATACCTGTGGCTGCAGCAGAAGCTCTGGTCTAGAGAGCGAAAGGTAGAGTTTGGTCAGGGAAAGCTCCTCCTTACAGCATTGCATCCAGCTCAAACCCATAAGGTTCAAAGTAACAACAGGACCTGTGAATAAAGTCAACCATAAGCCCTCTGAAACTCCCTTATATCACCAACTCAAAGACCAAATCAAGGGATGGTTTGATGCAAAACAGATCACGCCACAGGCCTGGTCTTCTTAACCAAGTTAGCAGTCATTCAGGTCTCATGACTTGGCTTAAGTTGACAGGATAGGAGGCTCTATTGGATTCACCACACATTCCTGCCACCTTGACTATTCATCTAATGAGATATCTTTATTACACTGATCTGTCAATCTGTGATGGTTAAATCCATTATCAACCTGGTGCATAACACATATACGTCTGAGAATTTGATCAACTTAATTTGGATAGAATACTGCTAATATATCAAGAGTTTGACAGGTGATATCACATGCATATGTATAAATATTTCACACTTCTCTGCTTTCTCAATGGCATTCAAATCAGCATTGAAAAAAGGTGCAAATTCAATTTAGGTTTGTTCCACCTGAGCGAGTCTGACCACAAATCAGAGACCACTATGATGACACACCAAAAGTGTTTGATGGATCGCAGAAAAAGAGCAGGCTACAGTCCAAGCTATGTCTTCCAATGGTGTGACAGCTATCGGCATCCAAAGATTATACAATTTGAATAAACGCTTGGAGGTAAGGATGTCAGCAGTGGTGTAGTCTACTGCGATACGGATAGCACGTATTATTGATATAAAGCCATTGATGTGAATCACACTGGTGTTCTCTCATTTAGCTATTTTCGCCTCATGGATTGTGGATGTTGAGGATGGCTGTTCACAAATCTAAATGTGTATTTGAACACAATAATGGTTGAATTCAAGAAGTTTAAACTGTCTATCAGTCATTGTTTTTTAAACCAGGGGACTGCCAGTGAAAATGCACTCGTTACAGCTGCATAGTGCGGATCCCAGCCTATGGAATAAAAGTGGGTCTTTTTATTGCTTAATCCAATTATTGCTGATAAAAAAAAAGACCTAATGGCTCAAACTCACACACTTTTGATAGACCTAAAGGGGCAATCTGTATTTGCTACATCCATTTTTCGATTTATAAATTATATATACAGTACCAGTAAAAGGTTTGGACACACCTACTCATTCAAGGGATTTTCTTTATTTTTACTATTTTCTACATTGTAGAATAATAGTGAAGAGAAGACATCAAAACTATGAAATAACACAAGGAATCACGTAGTAACGAAAAAAGTGTTTAACAAATCAAAATATATTTTATATTCTTCTAAGTAGCCACCCTTTGCCTTGATGACAGCTTTGCACACTCTTGGCAAAGCATGCCATTCCATGAACGCAGCATTTACTTTTCAACTGGAACCAATGAGCCCATTCCGTCCTCCATGACAACAACATCATAAACAACAGAGTAGCTGTTGCTAATAAGCCCTTAGTTTTGGGGTCATGCTCAGGTAAAATTTGGCTAATCTACACTTTCATATTTCCAAGTCTATTCTTGAAGATAAAGGGATATAGCGTTTATTGGAATGAAGTCTGATAGACTGGTTTTTAATATAATTATCTAATTTAACCATATTATATGTAGTAGAAAGTGATGGGTTAGTAGAAGCCTCCATAACAAACCCATGAAGTAACATGTAACAGCCATATGGCCAGCTATGTAAACTTTAACATTGATTTATCTTGCAGTAGATGTTCAATTGGTAAAATACATTTGTCTTCTTCTAATGCCTCTTAAAGGGAAAGTAATCTAAAAGTAACAATGTAATCAGATTACGGTACTGAGTTTGGGTAATCAAAGTTACATTACTGATTACAATATTTGGACAGGTAACTTGTAACTACCGGATTACATTTAGAAAGTAACCCACTCAACCCTGCTCTTCCACTATACTCCATAGACTTCCTAATCATTCCACACCTCTGTATCTAGTACAGAATCAGCTACTTCGAACTCTAAACAGGCTACAGTAAAATCAAACATTCATTGCAAGAGTTGACCTTTAGTCAAAACATTATCACAAAGCACAATTTGTCAAAACCCAATAAAACTGATGGTGGAATCATACCTGTTCTGGTGGATACACTCAAGCCAGGCCAGGTGAGAAGCAGTAGTGAGGAGTAACAGGGTTTCAAGGATCCAGTAAACTGTCCGAGGAGTTTAGCAACGTCCAGTGAGTCAGACAGGCTGTGGGGAGGGGCAGACCTCATCGCAGAACTCTTAAAAGTAAAAAAAAACGTCCTTATCAAATCATAGTGCCTCTGTCGCTACCACCGGGGGAACAATTTAAAATTCCTCAGCCCATATGCAAAGGATTGAGACTATCGCAACAATACTGTACCTTGACGCATATGATATGATTCTGTGAGTCCTCGTACATGTAATGAACAAAGTGTTGTAACATTTTTAAAAGCAAATAGAGGCACGTGAGCACAAAAGTAATGTTTAATTCTGATCTCTCTCTCTCTCTCAGACAAACAACCCCAGAGGAGCTCAGCACAGCCACATCTGTATTACATACAAAATTACAAACTGTACAGAATGCTATTGACAGCATTTTCTACAGAAGAAAAAGGCAATAAAGAAAGTTATTTTTACACAATGAAAAAAATACATTAAATAGAAGAACTAGCTGTGAAATGCCCAATATGTTCATCATGTATAGCTGTTGTACAAGGCCACAGAGGGGGAAGAACAAGCTCACATCATAAATAACAAATTGTTCGTGTTGTCATTTTCACAGTGGTGGGGATGATGGGCAGAACGGGGGTTGAGGATGGCTGTAGTCTCTGTTCACTCTATCTCAGTGAAGCGTGCAAACATGGCTTTGCGCACAGCGTCCTTGTAGGTGTCTGATGCAGAGAGTTCGTAGTTGCTTCCCTTGATGCCCAGGCCTGTGCCCTTGGTTCGTAGTGAGGCCTGTGGGGAGAGGACAAGAAGACGCTTATCAAAACAGACAGATTGGGCTAACGTATCCCTGCTAATTGGCCACACATATATTAGTTGAAGTCTGAAGTTTACATACACCTTAGCCAAATACATTTAAACTCAGCTTTTCACAATTCCTGACATTTAATCCTAGTAATAATTCCCTGTCAGTTAGGATCACCGCTTTATTTTAAGAATGTGAAATGTCAGAATAATAGTAGAGAGAATGATTTATTTCAGCTTTTATTTATTTCATCACATTCCCAGTGGGTCAGAAGTTTACATACACTCAATTAGTATTTGGTAGCATTGCCTTGAAATTGTTTAACTTGGGTCAAACGTTTCAGGTAGCCTTACAAGCTTCCCACAATAAGTTGGGTGAATTTTGGCCCATTCCTCCTGACAGAACTTGTGAGTCAGATTTGTAGGCCTCCTTGCTCACACAAGCTTTTTCAGTTCTGCCCACTCATTTTCTATAGGATTGAGGTCAGGGCTTTGTGATGGCCACTCCAATACCTTGACTTCGTTGTTCTTAAGCCATTTTGCCACAACTTTGGAAGTATGCTTGGGGTCATTGTCCATTTGGAAGACCCATTTACGACCAAGCTTTTAACTTCCTGACTGACGTCTTGAGATGTTGCTTCAATATACCTACATAATTTTCCTTCCTCATGATGCCATCTATTTTGTGAAGTGCACCAGTCTCTCCTGCAGCAAAGCACCCCCACAACACGATGCTGCCACCCCCGTGATTCACGGTTAGGATGGTGTTCTTCGACTTGCAAGCATCCCCCTTTTTCCTCCAAACATAACAATGGTCATTATGGCCAAACAGTTCTATTTTTGTTTCATCAGACCAGAGGACATTTCTCTAAAAAGTACGATCTTTGTCCCCATGTGCAGTTGCAAACCGTAGTCTGGCTTTTTCATGGTGGTTTTGGAGCAGTGGCTTCTTCCTTGCTCAGCGGCCTTTCAGTTTATGTCGATATAGGACTCGTTTTACTGTGGATATAGATACTTTTGTACCCGTTTCCTCCAGCATCTTCACAAGGTCCTTTGCTGTTGTTCTGGGATTGATTTGCACTTTTCGCACCAAAGTACATTCATCTCTAGGAGACAGAACGTGTCTCCTTCCTGAGCGGTATGACGGCTGCGTAGTCCCATGGTGCTTATACTTGCGTACTATTGTTTGTACAGATGAACGTGGTACCTTCAGCCATTTGGAAATTGGCTGATTTCTTTTGATTTTCCCATGATGTCGAGCAAAGAGGCACGGAGTTTGAAGGTAAGCCTTGAAATACATCCACAGGTACACCTCCAATTGACTCAAATTATGTCAATTAGCCTATCAGAAGCTTCTAAAGCCATGACATCATTTTCTGGAATTTCCAAGCTGTTTAAAGGCACAGTCAACTTAGTGTATGTAAACTTCTGACGCACTGGAATTGTGATATAGTGAATTATAAGTGAAATAATCTGTCTGTAAACAATTGTTGGAAGAATTACTTGTGTCATGCACAAAGCAGATGTCCAAACCGACTTGCCAAAACTATAGTTTGTTAACATTACATATGTGGAGTGGTTGAAAAATGAGTTTTAATGACTTCAACCTAAGTGTATGTAAACGTCCGACTTCAACTGTACAAACTCAACACACCACTACGCACCAACCCCATCTGCCAGGAAATAGCCCAGGGACATGAACTACAGAACACTTCAAGCACTCTGCAGGTGAAAAAGTCCTCAAATTTTTGGCTGCATAACTCACAGAGATGGGTGCAGTGATACCCTGCTGGTTGCGGCCCAGGCCCTTGCCCTCCTGCCAGCCCATGGCCTGCAGCATCTTGTTCCCAATGTTGTCACTGGTCAGACCGTCTTTGGTGGGCTGCTCGTAGTTCCTGTGTGTCAGGTGGTTGATAAGAGAGGTGAATTAATCAAACAGTATTAATAAAATGCAATTAATTTTTTCTGGTTACAATGATGTAGTTGGACAATAACATACACTACCAGTTTTAGAACACCTACTCATTCAAGGGTTAATTTCAAGGGCTAATTTCTACATTGTAGAATAATAGTGAAGACATCAAAACTATGAAATAACACATATGGAATCATATAGTAACCAAACAAGTGTTAAACAAATCAAAATATATTTTATATTTGAGATTCTTCAAATAGCCACATTTTGCCTTGATGACAGCTTTGCACACTCTTGTGATTTGTTTAACACTTTTTTGGTTACTACATGATTCCATGTTTTATTTCATAGTGTCCATGTCTTCACTATTATTCTACAATGTAGAAATAGTGAAAATAAAGGTGTTCTAAAACTTTTTACCAGTAGTGTACATTCCCCTAACCTGAGACGCCCTGCTTTTGAGATAGGATTGGTTGAAGCCCTTACACTGTGGCGGCAGGAGGCTGATAGAATTTCTTCTTCTTGGGTGCTGGTGGTTCGGGAACACCATACTTATCCCTTCTTTCAGCAGCTCTGTCTCTGTACTTCAGCTACACAGAATAATATCAACATGACACAAATCAGACTCATGGCTGTCATTGAAGATCTCGGCTGTCTAAAAATCTTCCTGTGAATGGTACAAATCTTCAAAAGAGTATAGCCTACCTCCATCTCTTTTCTCTCCAGCTCTTCCAGCTGGGCCTCAGATAGTTTGGATCTTCTGTGAATTTCCAGGTTTTGCTAAGACGATTAAAATAATAATAAAAAAAAAAGGTTAATACTCCCTGGGAACTGTGCAATTCACACATTTAAATGGCACGACTAGTTTTGGCATGACAGTTCAAAATAATGTGTGTTCACGCCTTGCTTATGCTAAAGACAACTGCATACCCTCAGCAGATGGCAGGGCCAAAAATAACCCAAAATATTTCCTTCCAACCAGACTCAGAGATTAAAGTGCCCTTCTACCGCTTGGCATCCTACCTTGTGCAGGTCTGAGAGCTGCTGGTGCCGCAGCAGGGCGTCTTTGCCGGGGAACTGCCTGAGACAGAGCAAGCAGGCCATCTTCTTCCAGTCTGTCAGCTTGTCTGACCCCTCATCACCCCCACCTCCCCTCTCTGGTTCGACTGCCTCCTCTGGATCACTGTCCCCACTGTAGGCTGCCACCAGGCCACTCTTCAACACATACACATAAACCTTTTACTATGAAGTGAGAACCAAGCCACTGGAGAAGTAGTGAGGACCGGGCTTTCCAATAGAGATAGATACAAAGTGTCACCACTAGATGGCTTAAAACCAGTCCTAATCCAAGCTGCTAGTGTTTCACAGTGCCATTCTCAGCTACATCTTTACCTTGGCTACTGGGGTTTCCGGTTCTCCGTTCTTCACCAGCTCATTTATCACCAGCGGCTGGGTCTCAAACCCTGCACCATGCTGGAGGAGCAAAACACTAAATCAGACATTTGCATTTAATTCATTTAGCAGACACTTATTCAGAGTGACTTACAGGAGCAATTAGGGTTAAGTGCCTTGCTCAAAGGCACAGATAGATTTTTCACCTTGTCGGCTCAGGGATTCGAACCAGCGACTTTTTGGGATATTATATTTCAGTATATTGACTCAGAGGGTTATAATCATGAGAACCTTTTTCTCAAAGAGGGTAGAGAAGCCTGCGTCGGCAGCGGCAGCCTCTCTCCGGTCCTCATCCCTGCCCTGCCCCAGGCCCTGCAAGCTGCTCTTCACGCTCTCCTTCTGCTTGTTTAGGCTCTTGGCCCATCGCTCCATGTCTTTAGCGATCTGAAATGGGAGAGAACAGTGTTACTAACATAGCTCACCATATGCACTAGTGCTTCAGTAAGGGACTTCCCCATGCCTATCTGTCTGTTACCTGCTGGGCAGACTTGCTTTTGGGCTTGTCCTTCTTCTCCTTGGACTCTTTGCTGGACGAGGCTGCTGAGGAGGTGGAAGCCTGTTCCAAGCTGGAGTTTGCTGCTGTGGTTGTTGTGGTTGCTGCTGCTGCTGCTGCTGCAGGGATGTAAGTCTGTGTCTCACTGTCCCAGTACAGGTACTGCTGGGTCTGGGAGTTGTAGTAGTACTACAGGGAGATAGAAATACATCATGTATAATAATAAATGACATTATTATTCAAGACCAATTCTCTGATAGAGCAGAAGTCTATAAGGGGTGAGACAGTAGTTAAGTGTCTTCAGAAAGTATTCACACCCCTATACTGTACATTTTGTTGTGTTACAGCCTGAATTTTAAATGGCTTCAACTGAGATTGTGTGTCACTGGCCTACACAAAATACCCCATAATGTCAAAACGGAATTATGTTTTTAGAAATGTAAAAAAGTAATAAAAAAATGTAAAGATGAAATGTCTTTAGTCAATAAGTATTCAACCCCTTTGCTGTGACAAACCTAAATAAGTTCAGGAGAAGAAATGTGCTTAACAAGTCACATAATACATTGCATAGACTCACTATGTGCAATAACAGTGTTAACCATGATTTTTTAATGACTACCTCATCTCTGTTTCCAATGCCTCGCAAAGGGCACCAATTGGTAGATTGTTAAAAATAAAACAAGCTGCTAGACATTGAATGTCCCTTAGAGCATGGTGAAGTTATTAATCACACTATAATTATCATTTTTAATTAGACTATAAATACACCCATCACTACAAAGACACAGACGTACTTCTTAACTCAGTTGCTAGAGAGGAAAGAAACCGCTCAGGGATTTCACCATGAGGTCAATGGTGATTTTAAAACAGTTACAGAGTTTAATGGCTGTGTTAGGAGAACTGGATGGATCAACAACATTGTAGTTACTCCACAATACTAACATAAATGACAGAGTGAAAAGAAGGAAGCCTGTACAGAATAAAAATATTCCAAAAACATCCTTTTTGCAATTAGGCACTAAAATAAAACTGCAAAAAATGTGGCAAAGACATTAACCATGTCCTGAATACAAAGCACATCACTGAGTACCACTCTTCATATTGTCAAGCATGGTGGTGGCTGCATCATGTTATGGGTATGCTTGTCATCGGCAAGGACTAGGGAGTTTTTTTAGGATAAAAAAGCAGGACAATAAACTAAAACACAAGTCCAAATATACACTGGAGTTGCTTACCAAGACTACATTGAATGTCCCTGAGTGGCGTAGTTACAGTTTTGACTTAAAATAGTCTTGAAAATATGAATACATTCTGAAGGCACTATACATACCTGGCTGTTAGGGTCGTAGTATAGACTGGTCTGTGGATCGTAGTAGTACCCAGATGACTCATCATATTGGTAAGCGGAGGTGTCAGGAACAACTGGTTAAAAGCAACAGCAGAAACAGTGTATTGAATGTATGGCAAAGACGTTCACACTAAATAAGGAATGGAAATCCAATATGGACTCCCATCTTACCAGATGTGCCGTCAGAGAAAGGGGCAGCTCCAGTGGGGGCTGCCAAAGCAGCTGCTGCTGCTGTTCTCAGTGAAGAGGTGGCAACTCTGGAACTGGTAGCCTGTGGTGCCACATCAATCTGCCCAACTATTTGGTGCGCCTGTGGGTGGGAAAATAACAGCACCACATGTCCAACAGATGCACACACAGTTTTACATCAAGACTGAGAAGCATGTTTATAACAAGCAGCATGAATGTTGATGCGAGCCTATAAGTGCTACCTGTATGGTAGGCTGGCTGAGGAGGTGATGCTGGCAGACCTGTGGGGTCTGGGACACAACCACACCTGCTGCTGAAGGGATCAGGGCCTTCACTCCTGGTGCAGCTTCAAATACAATATGCAAACCATGCTTAAAGCCATAATATCAATCAGACAGTCTGAGTCGTAGTTGTAGTGTTAAGATGGACATCGTCTAATAGGATTCTCACCTCCTAATATTCCGTCTCCAGGAGGAGGATCCAACACAGCAGGCTGCTGAGGCCATGGCTGACAATCCTGCTGCCCATACTGAAAGACACATATTATACATCTTTTCTGTACCCCCTCTTTTTCGTGATATCCAATTGAGATCTTGTCCTCCGAAACATGACCCGCCAAGCTGCGCTTCTTAACACCCGCTCGCTTAACCCGGAAGGCAGCCACACCAATGTGTCGAACCCCAGTCTTTAGTGACTCCACAACATTACGATGCAGTGCCTTGCCACTCAGGAGGCCCTCAAACTATCTTTAAAGTTACATTGACTGACTATCTGGCCTTGATGCATAGCTTCAGCTTCGAAGAGCATCCCCACTTGTGGATTTATGAGTCGAGTTGGCCTCCAGAGAGTACTGACCTGTGTGTACTGTGCATAGCCCTCCTGCAGAGAACCATAATCTGCGGCAGCACCCAGGCCCTGCTGCGGCTGAAAGACAGAGACACCAAGGCATGAGAACATAGAGAGTGGTGGGACCACAACTACATGGTTGAAATAAGGTAACATGAGGAGCAGAGGGAGTAGTCATAGTGATACCTGGCTGGAGGACCACTGAGCAGCAGCGATGGCTGTGCTGGCAACGGAGAAGGCACTGACTCTGTTCCCATCTGGCAGGAGCAGGTCTCTGTCGGGGGAACACAAAGAGATGAGATGTGGATTTTGGTGTGGGAGGATGCATGTTTAACCTTCTATTCCCTATGGTGATTCCCTATAGTTGTGTACGGAGTGAGCATGTTGTGTTTAGTAAAGGGAGACATTCATGACTCACTTCCTGGCACTCTTTGCATAATCCACCCCGATAGTCTTCCCATCCAGCTTCAGAGGAGGCTGCAGGCCCTGGAGGATCGTCAGGAGCTGAGAAGCCTCCTACACGTGAATAAGAAGACATACTCTCAGCATGAGACCTAACTTAGCCGAATCACATTACAATGACAATGTGCACTACTCCGATGACAAAGCACATACCAGTGGAGAGGAAAGCTGTACGAAGGCAAAGCCTCTGTTCTGTCCTGTCTGCTTGTCCTTGATCAGACGGACGTTGCCCGGAGACAGGATGGCGTAGGGAGCCAGGGTCGTCATGATGGCCTCGACGCTGGAGAGGGGGGCGATGTTTCTCAAGATGATCGCTGTCAAGAAAATAACAAGAGAATGATCCCACTCTTCCTATCCAACGTATCAATAGCCGCACACAGAACGGTTAAAAGATGGTACTCACTGTCACCACAGTAGTCCCCAGCTTGCTTAGGCTCTAAGTTCCAGTCACTGGGTCCAGCAGATTCTGACCCCTCTGTTTAAAACACAACAGACATGTTACATTGTAGTCATTTAGCAGAATCTCTTATTCAGAGCAACTTACAGTTAGTCAGTGCATACATGTTCATACTTTTTTCGTACTGGTCCCCCTTGGGAATCGAACCCACAACCCTGGCGTTGCAAGTGCCATGCTCTACCATCTGAGCTACACGGGACGCAAAGTAGTTCTATCAAGGCCCACCCAACAATTATGATATCACCTGGGATTGGCCACTGGACTTTCACATCAAGGGTCTGAAATGTGATACATGATAATCACTGGTCTCTTTTGCTGAGCCATCCACATTGGGGATGAAAGTATAAACACAGGGCTACTTACCCACTTTGTCTGCTCCACATCTGAAGCATTTCAGCCTCTTCCGGAAATTGTACAGGCCGCACTGCAAGCAACCGGTTACATTGTTCTATTAAACTTTAATGTAAAAATAGTGTCTCTGGAAATATCGATGGAAACTATGAGTGAAACCATTTGGCAATAGAAAACAGAGAAGGGATTTGGTCTGTGGAGTAGAACACATGGAGGTGGAGAAGAGGGGATACTTACAGCATTGCACAGCCAGTTTTCAAATGTGTGTCTCCGGTTGCTGTAGTGCATAGCCACACACTTTCCCTGGATCATCAGCATATTCTGTAAGATCAAAGGCCATCAGTTATTTTTGCTTCCCGAACCCCTAGGCACACAGCCAGGTGAGATCCTCATACTATCACACCCCATGAGCGAGCACAGCCAGGAAGGGGAAGAGTTGCTAAGGTCACACTTGCTTAGGTACAACCCCTCAGAGAACACAGGGGTGAGTAGATCAGAGAGAGAGAGAGAGAGAGAGAGAGAGAGAGGAAGAGAGAGCAAAAGAGAGAGAGAGAGAGAGAGAGAGAGAGAGAGTGTGTGCATGTGCTGGGAAGGATTCTAGCAGTGTGTCGGGCCGGAGTGCTACCAGCCCGTCCTTGGCCCATTCCCTCGTCTTCGGTTTGAAAGGTGGAGGATGGGCCAAGAAACTGAGCTGGAGCAAAGTGTGCTACATGGAACACTGCCCTGGGGGCAGCCATATCAAAACATGGCTATGTGAGACACCCAGAACCAAAGAGCGCCTAAACTCTCAAATTAAAATCCTTATTTTCTTAAAAATATACACTTATTTAGCTACACAACAGCACACACAACAATGAGCTACCTCCTCTTTTGATTGCTTAGGTGCTTAAATCCAGTTAATTCCAAAAGATACAAATGTATAAGTTGACACTTTGTATGGTGAGCTTCAGAGGGTCCAATGCTAATCTTGCAAATGTATATAATTGCAGACTAGTTTTTGCTGTCTAACCTGTTTAAACTAGAATTTCTGGCAGAATCAGCCATCTAGTTCATCATATTATAAAGGCAACTTAAAAAAAGAAACCAGATTCAAATAACAAAAGCGTTGGTCCTTTGTCTATGTAGGACCCTCAGCTCTCAGCAAATGGTCACTTATACAGCAAATTTCTCAAAGGTCAGTCTCTCAAGATATCTGTTTGTTATTTTGGGCTCTGATCTCCAAGACAAAATCTAGACTTGGCGTTTGTTGAAGCAACCTGATTGGTCTCCATCCATCGGGTAGCATCTTGCAAGTGATAAAACTCCACGAAGGCGAAACCTCTGCTTATACCTAGAGACAGTATTAAATATAGACGGGAGTTGTGTTAGTCAGAGTGCTTTGGCACAACATTCAAACTGTCACAGTCTGCTTCACAACCCATTACAAGTGAAACAGTGGGAGAAATATTTTGAAAAGGGTGGGGGAGGGGTATCATAGAATGCAAGCCTTCAGATGACAGTGCTTGGACCACACTTGAATGATTGCCACGTAAAGATGATATGATAACATTTGAAATGTTTTAACCAACAGGGACAAGTACACCCAGAGGGGTATCCTACGAAGCACATTTGAGGAGTAAGCGAGGTAACTTTGGTCAACTCTGAGTTCAACTTGGGATAACCGGTCATACAAAAGTGTCTCACCTTTCAGCCAGGTAAATTCCTACGGCAACGAATCCTTCAGAACTAACCTGCTCCGGGGGCAGGCTAAATCACGGCTAACTCCACTTACCTTGAATGAAATGACTGAGCAGAGAGTTGAGGACCAGTGAAATAAGATTCCCTTCCTCTTGCGAAGATTGCTTCATCATCCCCTTCATGAGGAAGACGACTGATTACATATTTTATTAAATCAACATTTAGTAATGACAGAATGCATTTTAAACTTCACGCAACGTAACATATTCGTATGACTTAATGAAAAAAAAAAGGGGAAAAGGTGGTTGTGCCTTCATAAGCACACCAAAGACGCCACTAAAGCAATAATATAAAAGATGTCACTTCTAAAACCATAGCTTGCTGAATTTGCAAGCTAACTTTTCTTTCTTTTGGCACAAATGAAAATGTGGCACTGACTCACCCATGGATTGATGTTTCAGCAGTGTCTCAATGAAGAGTTTGTAGCCAAGTGCGACAGGCTCGCTCGCGCAGTAACAAGCCTGCTAGAGTTAGCGTCAGGCAGACAAGCAATATCCACCAACATAGTACAGAGGAAGCCTGAGCTGGAATGTGAAGCAAACTGAAGCTGGTTGGCTTTATATAAACCCTGAGTAGATCTAGTTTGCTTCGTAGGATACCCCTCTGGTTTCAATCTCATCCACAAATAAAATAAATCCACAAAACAAAAAGACCCACCGGTGTAGGTGTGGTAAAGGTTCCTTTGCTATGGCAAATATGATTGACATTGGAGGCAAGGTGGCGTGTGTGGTGTAGTAGTGTGTGTGTGGACCTGAATCAACATGAGGCTCCAGACAACAACTCTCACCTGTCCTCTTCTTCATCAGCCGGATGTCCACAGGCTGCGGTCCCTGCAGCTGCTCAAGAGCAGCCCGGATCTGAAACACAGGAGGGGGACATACAGTGGGCCACGATTCACTATATTCAAGAGAGGTCACAGTCCACAATGTGTGTTTCCTATTATACACATCAATACTGCTTATGGCATGCTAGGCTCTATGATGCATGTATTAGTCATTATATCAACGTTTGGTTAGGAATAAAGAGGACCTACATCTTCCTCTGTGACGTAGAGGGACAGGCCCCGGAGCATGATGGTCTTGCTCTCCTCCTGCTCCATCTTATAATCCTGCTCTTGATAATCGCCATCAGACTGATAGCCATCTTCTGACCTGTCACTGTTGTGGCGCTTTCGCCTTCTCTGCAAGAAGAATACAGTTGTCAACTGAAGAGGGCAAGCAACACTACATCAGAGAACAGCAACTCGTTGTGGCAAACAGCCCGCTACAGAACATGTTTTTAATGAATGCATGCCTAAGGTCAATGAGATCCCTATGACTGTAACTTGATTCCTTGAGTCTCACCTCAGTTCCGTCTCGGTCTCTGCGCTCATCAAATCGGTCAGTGTGTCTCTCGTCACTCCAGCGCTGGTCATAATCCCTATCTGGCTCTCTGTCCCGTCTTTCACGCCACTCTGGATCATCTCGCCACCGGTCTGACCCATACCTCCCACTCCGCTCACTGCGGCCAAACCTCAGAACATAAACACACAGGGTAACATTATTCACATGACATATTCAGCTAATGCATTCCTAGCTCAATAATGGACCAAATGATCCTAACGTTACTCCGTACACTCCAAGGACCTTACATGTTCTATTTAGAGGTGAATTGGCTCTGGAAACCAAAACAGCCAAATACTACAACTAAACGTGAATCGATTCTCAGCTGCGCTACGATTCTAGAAACATTAAGCCCTGTAGTTTCATATCGTAACAAAATAATTGGGACACTGTTTTAACACAGTTGCAGACAGTATTTTTCAGTGGCAACATAGTTGTTCGTAAACGCAGATAGCTAATTAGCACAGGTACGCCTCGGTCTTCCTTCTGTTCACAAGCCCTGTAAGATGGAAATATGGCCGTGGGGGAACGCTAACCCTACAGAACCCTAACCCTATAGAACCCTAACCCTATAAAAAAAAGGTGTGGCAATTTAACCTTTGATTTCTCGCTGATATGAAAGATACGTTCCAAAACCGCACCGCAAGCGATACGTTTTAACGTACAGAATTGAGCGTAAGGGGTCTTAAAGCTGCAATATGTAACTTTATGGGCGGCCCGACCAAATGTACAATGAGTTATAGATGTCATTCTTATTGAAGGCAAGTCTAAGAAGCGGCAGGTCTGTTCTAGAAGCGGCAGGTCTGTTCTAGAAGCGGCAGGTCTGTTCTAGAAGCGGCAGGTCTGTTCTAGAAGCGGCAGGTCTGTTCTAGAAGCGGCAGATCTGTTCTAGAAGCGGCAGATCTGTTCTAGAAGCGGCAGATCTGTTCTATGCACACTATTTCTATGCTTCCCGTTTTGCGTTTTTTTACTTTCGGTTTCGTACACAAGCTGAAAACAACATTTTTGGTTATTTCAAGAACAACAAAAAATTCCACAGCGGTTTAGATCGTAAAATTCTTATACATTACTTATTTTGTCAAACTGAAATCAGGGGAACTATTCTATTTTTTTTTTTTCAACCAGGAAATGGCAGAGCCATTTCTGCATATTGCACCTTTAACAAAGTGCCCCCGGACAGAAGACACTATTGTCAAAGGGACTTTGCATCTATAAATGGGGTTAAAACATTCCTAGAAAATCCCATATTTATCAGAAGAGTGCATTGCATCCAGACATACAGGGGGTAGCTACCACACATCACCTTTCTCTTTTCCTACTCTTTGCTCTTGCCAGAAGATACAAACCCTACTGGTACAAATCTGACCTGCACTGGGGTCGGAACACAATCATAGAGCACGTTTACATGCACACTACCGCGTAATGCATTAGTCATGTAAACACCTTCCCCTGCTTATCTTAAATCTGGCGTAAGATCATAATCGATGTAATCTGCGTTCAAGCTGTGCATTTGATCAAAAGTCCCATCAGAAGCGTGATTTCAGATGTATCCATGTAAACAGTATTATTCAGGAAATCGTTCTTCTTGCCAAGCATATAAACGTTTTAAAACTACAAATGATATACTGAACAACAATATAGACGCAACACTTAAAGATTTTACTGAGTTACAATTCATATGAGGAAATCAGTCAATGGAAATAAATTCATTAGGTCCTAATCTACGGATTTCACGATTGAATACAGATATTCATCTGTTGGTCAAAGACACCCTAAAAAAAATAAAATAAATGTTGACCTTACAATGGGCCTCAGGATCTCGTCATGGTATCTGCATTCAAATTGCCATTGATAAAATGCAATTGTGTTCCGTTTTCCATAGCTTATACCTGCCCATACCATAACCCCACCACCACGGGGCACTCTGTTCACAACGTTGACATCAGCAAACCACTCTCCCACACTACGCCATACACGTGGTCTGCGGTTGTGAGGCCGGTTGGACATACTGGCAACAGCTTTGGTGGATATTCCTGCAGTCAGCATGCCAATTGCATGCTCCTTCAAAACTTGATACATATGTGACATTGTCTTGTGTGTAGGGTTGCACATTTTGGGGAATATTCAGAGGTGGAAACTTTCCATGAGAATTAACAGGAATATATGGGAATTAACAGAAATATATGCAAATTAATATCAATACCATTTAAATGTAGATGTTTTTTGCATTGGATATATTTACCATATCATATGGAGACAGAAACATAAACCTTTTACCTAATCATAAGTAGACATAATTGCAAATGATTAAATGCTTCCAATAGAAATTTAAAAAACAATTTAGTAACAAACTGAACTTTAATTAAATGAGTTTACTCTCACATGGGATGATTTCACTGAACAACAAAAGGGAATATTAAATGATCCATCGCATCGCCCAAAAACGTTTTCACCATACATCTGTAAAATGAAAGTCTAGAAACTAAAGCTTTGGTTGTCTTCCTCTCAGGCTTCCATGTTTTCTCCCTGGACCTCCTCAATGTCCACCTCTTGAACATCAGACTCTGAGGTCTCATCTTCACTCTCACTTTCCAAAAAGCTTAAAATTTGCCCGGATGGCCACCAATTTTTCAACCCTTGTAATGGTCAGCCTGTTGCGTGCTTTGGTGTGTGTGTGTGTGTTCCCAAACAAGGACCAGTTGCACTCTGAGGGGGCTGATGATGGTGGGATTTGGAGAATGATGGAGGCAACAGGGGAAAGAGCCTCATATCCACAAAGTCCCTTCCACCAGGTGGCTGATGAGATATGTTGGCACGACTGCCATATTGCATCTCATCCCAAAGCCCTTTCATGGAAGTTTACTTCGCCAGACTGCCAATAACCTTGCCCTCATCCAGGCCAAGGTGGCGAGACAAGGTTGATCTCTGCACCTGACAGGATGCTCTTGCCAGCATACTTGGGGTCCAACATGTACGCTGCGGCAGAAGTCTTCACGCTTTTTGATGTATTTCAGAACTGCAGTTTCTTCTGCTTGGCGTAGCAGTGAAGTGGGCTGGGCAGTACGGATTTCTTCTATTACATCTGCCAACAGAGTCTGAACATCAGACAGGATGACAATGCCTCCCTCAATCCATGCAATGGCTACTGCTATAGGTTTCAGGAGTTTCAGGCTGCTTACCACTCTTTCCCAAAATACATAATCCAGGAGGATCCTCTTGATGGCGCTGAACATATCGGCAGACTGTGATGTGGCCATTTCTTGGAGACTCCTTCCCCTCCAGGAGCCTGTCAAACATGATGACAACACCACCCCAATGGGTATTGCTGGGCAGCTTCAATGTAGTGCTCTTATTCTTCTCACTTTGCTTGGTGAGGTAGATTGCTGCTATAACTTGATGACCCTTCACATACCTAACCATTTCCTTGGCTCTCTTGTAGAGTGTATCCATTGTTTTCAATGCCATGATGTCCCTGAGGAGCAGATTCTATGCATGAGCAGCACAGCCAATGGGTGTGATGTGAGGGTAGGACTCCTCCACTTTAGACCAAGCAGCCTTCATGTTCGCAGCATTGTCTGTCACCAGTGCAAATACCTTCTGTGTTCCAAGGTCATTGATGACTGCTTTTAGCTCATCTGCAATATAGAGACCGGTGTGTGTTGTCCCTTGTGTCTGTGCTCTTGTAGAATACTGGTTGTTGGGTGGAAATGATGTAGTTAATTATTCCTTGCCCACGAACATTCTACCACCCATTAAAGATGATTGCAATACAGTCTGCTTTCTCTATGATTTGCTTGACCTTCACTTGAACTCTACATCCAGCAAATGAGTAGATATGTCTGGTTTGAGGGGTGTATGCTGGGAAAAGAACATTCAGAAATCTCTTCCAATACACATTTCCTGCGATCATCAGAGGTGAACCAATTGCATACACAGCTCGAGCAAGACGTTCATCAGCATTTCTCTGACAACGTTCCTCCATTGAGTCAAAATATATCGCAATTTTTTTTTGTCACACTGCTTTGCTTTGTCTTGGCCAGGTCGCAGTTGTAAATGAGAACTTGTTCTCAACTGGCCTACCTGGTTAAATAAAGGTGAAATAAAATAAAAACTTCTGATTCCAGGAGCTGTTGCTATCGATAAGGTGTCTGATTCATCACTTTCACCTCAAATGGAGGGACTTTTATCAGAGGTTGCATCTTTGTTGCATTCTTCACAAATGATTTGACACAGTATTTGCAAAATGTACACAGCTTTTCCTTCTACATTAGCTGCAGTAAAATGTCTCCACACATCAGATAGTGCCTGTGGCATTTTCCTGTAAAGATTAGAAAGAAATGTGTAAAAAAAAAAATAGAATCTAAGCAGTTAGATTAAACAATTCCTTTGTAAGATAAATGTTTTAAAATGAAACATGTATGGAAACA
Organism: Thymallus thymallus; assembly: GCA_023634145.1. NCBI lineage: Eukaryota > Metazoa > Chordata > Actinopteri > Salmoniformes > Salmonidae > Thymallus > Thymallus thymallus. Next base: position 38,031,685 of record CM042409.1, on the reverse strand, counting down.
GGTGAATTAACACTCCTCAGTTAGCAGGCTCAAGCATGCTAAACCCACATGGTAGCAAAAACTAACTAGTAGAAATTGTTATGTTAGAAATTATATAAAACACACTTTGCTGTAGGCTACTATTTACTAGTTAACAAAAAATCATGTCAAATAAAATATATTCACCCTACCCAGGATTGTAATCAAAACTTACCAGAAAGCATGTAGTCCTTGGCTCAGACCGTGTAGTAGCGTGGGCTCAACAGCATCTCATTAGTGTGCAAGATGTTGAGAATCAGCTGTACATGTGATGGAAGAATGCACTGTACATGCAGAGGGTTGCAATTCCATTGAATTGGGGATAGTTTAACCAAAATATGCCACAAGACCTAGAATTGTACGCCACCAAAAACGTTAACTGTTATAAGCTAACTTTTTTAATGAATTTAAGCAAAATTAAATTCCAGGGCTTAACTTCCCATGGAAAATTTCTGGAAATATACTGGAAAGTTTCCAACCCTTTGCAACCCATGTTGTGTGACATAACTGCACAAGAGTGGCCTTTCACAGTCTCCAGCACAAGGCACACCTGTGCAATGATCATGCTGTTTAATCAGTTTCTTGATATGCCACGCCGGTCTGGTGGATGTATTATCTTGGCAAAGGAGGGATCTTTAATTTCAGCTGATGAAACGAGCTCTATCATAACATTAAGAAACCATGGAGCCGGCATGAGACTGTACCTCAATGCAGGGATGAGACATGCCACAGTACTCCAAATTGTATGGTTAAAACTAGCCGTATTTCAATCTTCTCGACGGAGCAGCGTGGATAAAGGTAACATTTGGAGTACAGTACCATCATTCTGATCCATATATCGCACTGGCTCCATGTTGTGTTAATGTAAGCATGATTGCATTCCAACACCAGTGCAGCTCAGTATGTTCTGGCAATCTTTACTCCTGAGTCAGGCATAACGGTTGGGGAAATTCTCACCTCTTGTCAGCTCCCATGTTTCACTGCTTAACAGCAACAGCCAGGCTTACAAATTAACTGTAGGGATGGAAAATAAATTAAATGCCAACAAATAGTTAAAAACACTACTACTGCTGCTTAAAAACAATGTTAGCTACTAGCTGGCTAACTTGGCTATCTAGCGTGCTAATGATGTAATTAGCGTACCAAGTCTAGGCTAGTAGTTACCTAGCAAGTTAAATAGCTAGCTATTCAACTAACTAGCTGGTTAATTGACATGTCTAACTAACTTATATCTTAGCTAGCAAGGTATTTTCCAAGTACACAGAAGAAAGGTCGCTAGGTCAGAAAGGTTTGAACAGTCAAGGATTAGCTATAGCTAGTACATATTTGCTAGCAGTTGAAGCAATGTAAAAAAGGGTCAATTGAACACTTACCAATGAAATAAAGTATAGGGCCTGGCTTTCGTGGGCTGTTTTATAACGTTTAAGTAAAAATATCTCCAAATATATTTCCCTCCGCTTCCTTCTTTAGTTCTGTGCCAGCGTACAGCTAACGTTAGCTAGCTACTGTTGTGAGTCCAAAGGAATGGATCATGGCTAGATGGGATACTGGATTTGTGAACGTGACGTCACAGTCCCAGCCAGGAATTGTATTTTTCTAAACTGCAAGCTTTTAAAAAATCTTCTGAACCAATATAAACAGGAGACAATGACACCATTTGTTGTTAAAAAATAAATAATATATATATATATTTAAAAAATTATAAAGCGTCTGGACAGAAGAGTGAGTTCGAATTTAATCAAAGAGTGATATTAATCTATTAGTAAACTAGCTAGTAGTAACGCCTATGGCATATGGCTAAGTAGACATGCGTGTGTGTTATTAATCGATTTTAGATTATCCGTCTATGAAACCATCTATGAACTGCTATTCTACCTTGTGTCATTTGTTTAACTTCTCAGATCTCGCATCGTGGAAAAACTTGCATTGGGAACTCAAATATGTTCCCTATGATGGAACCCTGCGCCTGCCAACAGGGCAAGGATACACATGCGAGTGATGAGAACGAGAGGGAAACACGAATGGTAAGTTAGCTAATGTTTACAACGATGCACAATAAAGGTGATGATATTGGAAAGAGGGGTTGTCTGTCAGGAAGGGAGAGATGAGAGAAGGTGTGGTTGAGAAGGTTATGTGTTAGAATGGGACAACAGAGGAGAACCACAAGAAGCAGGACTCCTTTTTCCCCCACAATATCTATGAAAACAGATGGATACAGGTATTTCTCCTACAGAGATCTTCTTTTACGTGAGAGCATCAGATTTGGTTTCAGTCTTGTAAATTAAAGTAAGTAACGTTACGTAGCTAAGCCTATAATAATCCTTGTCTGAGCATGACCGGCCCATATGGGCAGAAGCCTATCCTGTTTCTGTCACTTAAGGCAGCTTGATGTACAAGTGGCCATTACCCACTGGACTGGACGCTAGTTCCCTAAATCCCACTCTGAACTGGGATTCCATACCACTGACTCTATTACAGGGGCTGAGTCCTTGGCTTGTTGCACTCTGGTGGCGTTGGATGGGGCCACATTGTCTCTCGATCCCCCTGTCCTGGTCTCCAGTGTTTATGATGCAACAGGTTTTATTTCCTTAAGGGCCATGGTCAGCTTGTCTCATCTGGTGTATTGTACTGTGTCTTATCTGATGTACAGTGCATTCGGAAAGTATTCAGACCCCTTGACATTTAACACTTTGTAACATTACAGCCTTATTATAAAATGTATTACATTTTCCATCCGTGTTGAAGGAGTTCCCACATATGCTGAGCACTTGTTGGCTGCTTTTCCTTCACTGCGGTCCGACTCATCCCAAACCATCTAAATTTGTTTTAGGTTGGAACCAAGACTCCAGACCAAAGGACATTGTCCATTGCTCGTGTTTCTTGGCCCAAGCAAGTCTCTTATTCTTATTGGTGTCCTTTAGTAGTGGTTTCTATGCAGCAATTCGACCATGAAGGCTGAATTCACAGTTTCCTCTGATTTTATTTTATAATGTAACCTTTATTTAAATAGGCAAGTCAGTTAAGAACAAATTCTTATTTACAATGACGGCCTACCCCGGCCAAACCTGGGCCAAGTGTGTGCCGCCCTATGGGACTCCCAATCACAGCCGGATGTGATGCAGCTTGGTTTCAAACCAGGGACTGCAGTGACGCTTCTTGCATTGAGATGCAGGGCCTTAGACCGCTGCACCACTCGGGAGCTGAACAGTTGAAGTTGAGATGTGTCTGTTACTTGGAACTCTGTGAAGCATTTATCTGGGCTGCAATCTGAGGCTGGTAACTCTAATGAACTTATCCTCTGCAGCAGAGGTATTTCTGGGTCTTCCATTCCTGTGGCGGTCCTCATGAAGCTGGTTGAGAGAATGCCATGAGTGTGCAAAGCTGTCATCCAGTCAAAGGGTGGCTATTTGAAGAATCTCAAATATATTTGGATTTGTTTAACACTTTTTTGGTTACTACATGATTCCATATGTGTTAGGTCATAGTTTTGATGTCTTCACTTTTATTCTACAATGTAAAAAATAGTGCAAATAAAGAAAAACCCTTGAATTAGTAACATTCCAAACTTTTTACCGTATGTAAACGTGATATTTTTGGTTTTACATTTTGTATAAATGTGCAATATATTTTGTGTAGATTGATGAGGGGGAAAAACACAATTTAATCGATTTTAGAATAAAGCTGTAACGTAACAAAATCTGGAAAAAGTCAAGGTGTCTGAATACTTTCCGAATGCACTGTATATTATATTACAGTGACACCTTCATTTATGTACACCCTTCCAATTACCTACCGCCAAAAAATACATGGATAACTTACTTTTAAACAGTTTATTACATGTTGACACTAAAGTAAAACAATTATTACAAGCACAAGTGAAAGAGATGGATAAAGCATAATGACCACAGTAAAAGAGCTGACTTAATTTTGGCACTTCCTGTGGTTCAAATCATCCTGGCTCAGCCTAATGGGAAGGATATTTCTGCAATGCATGTGCTGTAAAATCTCAATAGGGGTGGGACACTCCTTCACATAATCACTTTTGAATTAACCTGATTACAAAAAACATGGATAAAATAAACTTTCCTTTTATTAGGAAGTTCTTAATGTTTTTGTGCAAATCAAATAAATAAACAAGTTGTTAGTCCATGATAACATAAGATAGCATTAACTGAGTCTCCATTATAACATTGTGGGAGATGCTGTGGTATTATTATAATCAACATCCAGTAGCTATGGTCCTAAAATACACACACACAGAACAAATACAAAATTGTATTACATAGTTTAAAAAATTAAATAAAAAGGACAATTATGGAAATGGTAACAAATTGAGTATTCAACCCTCAGCCAAACTGCAAATACTGGAAATATTATGTTTTTTTACACCATAGAATTAGTGACAATTCTATGACACTTACCCTTGCTTCAATGTACTCAATTCTCCTCTCTAATGCTGTCAGCTTTTCATTTAGGGTGGCCAAACGAGACCGGCAGGACATATCTAAAGTAAATATACAGTAAGGTGCACATATACTAGTAAGAGTCATTTAGCTTATTACTTTATATGTGTATTTCTGTTTTAGATGGAAACTAGGTAACGTTAGCCAAGATGAAGAAGACTCATGTCCAGGTACTTTAAGTAGGTTAGGCCTTGGCACTGACAGCCTTTTTGATGCAGCTGCCTAGTCATCTTCCATCTATTTAGCTACTTACCAAAGGAATTTAGAAAATCTGCAATTTTCTTGATACTGCTCGTGATAACCTCAATGTATTCTCGGTTCGCCCAGTCCTGGTGGATCTCCCTCTGCACAGGATCTTCTTGACCGGCCATTTTCTCGGTTTTTGGGGGAAGTTGTGTTAGCTGTGCGAGGCGCGAGAAACATGCAAGATTGCTACACTGTTAGACAGCAGTCATCGATCCAGTGAAAAATCATCTGTTCTGCTAGATGCATTGATTTACTGGGCAAATCATGGCTATTTTATGGTAAATAAACTGCCAATATACATGTAGGCCTATTGATGAACAGTTCAGACTGATATTTCAGCCATCAGCACCAGATGGCACTACATTTGCCCCTCACTCTCTGCTGCAGTGCATTGTCCATGTCCTTTGATTGTCGCTGTTTCCAAAGACCATGGCTGCTGATGTAGCAAGACAAATCAAACCATCTGCATAACTTTACATGAGCAGTGTCGCCTGTGACCACGACACGCGCCTTTTGTCAAACGGACTGCGTTGGGTAAGATGCACGTCAAACACCGCAGCGTTTTGTTTTCTAACAGTTTAAATCATGTATTATTAGCCATAGCCAGATTAGCATCCTTCACTTCCTCATCCTCTCCGCGAACTAGCCAGCTCTTCCCTGCACAATTGAGCTAACTAGCTATTCTCTGTTTTGATCAACTGGCAAGATGATGGTAACACCACAGATGAAGTAGGTTAGTAGTGTTGTAACAACTCTGTGGTGACAGTAAGCTATAGTTAACGTGTTGTGCATTCACATGTAGCTATACGCCCAAATGGACACTAATACTGCCATGTATTTGAAACCGTTAGCAAGTTAGCCTGCGACCTTGGGTGACGGGAGTAAATTGCACTGTACATAATTTGTTCTTATCTGACATGCCTAGTTAAATAAAGGTTAAATAAAACATTTTCCAGTTCTCTCGAAACATGTTGCTGCTGACATTCGCTATGTTCCATTTTCAAGATGTTGACATATCTGAAGTTTTTCATGTGATGCCTGCTCTTACACTAGTTTAATGTCATTTATCACGTTGCTAGACATGGATGAGCCGGAGCTTCTGCTGGACTCTAACATCAGACTTTGGGTGGTCTTGCCCATCGTCTTCATCACGTTCCTTGTTGGGGTGATTCGACATTATGTCTCCATTCTGCTTCAGAGTGACAAGAAGCTGACATTAGAGCAGGTGTCAGACAGGTAAGGGTCCTTTGAGCATGTAGCTCTAGACCAGGGCTCTCCAACCCTGTTCCTGGAGAGCTACCCTCCTGTAGATGTTCAATCCCATCCCATCCCAGTGGTAACTAACCTGATTTAAGTTTATCAATCAACTAATTGTTCAAATCAGGTGCGCTAGGTTAATATTGGAGCAAAAACCTACGTGGCGGTAACTCTTACATGAATAGGGTTGGAGAGTCCTGCCTGAGACAGACTGTACATTGACAGTTCATAAAAGGGCTAGTGAGCTTCTTATATCATATCTTACTGTGACTTTGTTCTGAATTATTCCTTTCCTGTATTCAGCCAGGTTCTTATCAGGAGCAGAATCCTCAGAGAGAATGGGAAGCACATTCCGAAACAGGTGAGATCAATGTTGGAATGACCTTAACTCCACTTAGCCATCTTTATGTCTTTACATGGTAAACATAAAACATTTTTTTGTGTTGGCTAGTTGCACTCAGATTTTGAGACACCTCTTTTTCTTCAGTCTTTCTTGATGAGGAAGTTTTACTTCAATAATCAAGAAGAAGGATTCTTCAAAAAGACCAAAAGAAAGGTTGTTCCTCCCTCCCCAATGACAGGTGAGCATAACAGAATCGCATCATACTTTATCACATAATCCTATTCTCATACCATGATAGGACGGTATTGGGCCGTGTATCTCTACAGTATACCCTGACACGTGACAAGGAGCATATTACTTCTGAATGATAGTGCACCAATAAATGTATTACAATGACGCTTGTTTGAGAATGCACTCTGTAGAGCTACACTAACTGTTTCTTTGTCCAGACCCCAGCATGCTGACAGACATGATGAAAGGCAACGTGACCAATGTACTTCCCATGATCCTCATCGGAGGCTGGATCAACTGGACCTTCTCTGGGTTTGTCACAAGTAAGTAACGTCGTCCTCGCTCACTGCACTGAGACTGGGTTGTTTGGATAACATCGAAGAGCGAACCACCTTCGTCATCTGCTTCATAAGGAAATACATTGGCGACGTTGTCCCCACTGTGAATGTTCACTGCTTCCCCAATCAAAAGCCCTGGATTAACACAGAGGTTGGCGCTAAGATAAAGGACAGGGCTATCGCAGACAACCCTGAGGCTACTGCTGAGGACAGTACAAGAAGTCCCGCTACGACCGCTGCGGAGTCATCAAACAAGCAAAAGGACAATATAGGAATAAGGTGGGATCATATTACACACGCTCCGATGCCTGCCACATGTGGAGCGTTGGGCCAGTAACCGAAAGGTCGCTGGTTCGAATACCCGAGCCGACAAAGTGGAAAAACCTCTCCGTGTCTTTGAGAAAGGCACTTAACCCTGTAGGTAGGCCATCATTGTCAATAAGAATTTGTTCTTAACTGACTTGCCTAGTTAAATAAAGTTTAAATAAATGCAGTCAATTACGGATTACAATGTAAAACCGTGATCTGCCCAACGATGTCTCTACCTGACGAACACAAAGCATTTTATGCACGCTTCAATAATGACAACACCATACTGTGCGCGAGGGCCCTCACGCAAGGCCGTGAGGCCGGACGGTATTCCAGGGTGCGTTCTCAGAGCATGCGCATATCAGCTGGCAAGCATATTCACAGTAATTTTCAGTCTGTCCTTGTCCCAGTCTGTAATCCCCACATGTCTTAATATGACTGCCATCATTCCTCTTCCCAAGAACTCGTTAGGCTTCATGTCACAATGACTACTGTCCTGTAGCACTCACATCTGTAGTCATGAAGTTCTTTGAAAGGCTGTTTATGGCACACATCAACTCCATCATCCCAGACACTCTAGACCCACTCCAATTTTCATACCGCTCCAACAGATCAATAGACAACGCAATCTCAATTACACTCCACACTTCCCTCAACCACCTACATAAGAGGAATACCAATGAGAGGATGCTGTTCATTGACTACAGCTAAGCGTTCAACACCATTGTCCACTCCAAGCTTGTCACCTAGCTTATGACCCTGGGACTGAACGCATCTCTCTGCAACTGGATCCTGGACTTTCATACGGGCCGACCCCAGGTGGTGAAGGTAGGCAACATCACTTCCATCACGCTGACCCTCCACAAAGGGGCCCCACTCCCTGTTCACCCACGACTCCTGGCCATGTACTACTCCGACACAACGGTGGTAGGCCTGATCACCGGCGGCAATGAGACGGCGTACAAGAAGGAGGTCAGTGACCTAGCAGTGTGGTGCCGGGACAACAAGCTCTCACTCAACTTCAGTAAGTGAGAGGTTGTCCCCATCCACATTGACGGCTGCAGGGCAGTGGGTCGAGAGCTTTTAAGTTCCTCAGTGTCCAAATCACTGAGGACTTGAAATGGTCCAATCACACTCGCAGAGTCATGAAGAAGGCGCCACCCCTCAGGAGGTTGAAAAGGTTTTGCATGGGCCCCGAAAGTTCTACAACTGCACCATTGAGAGTATCTTGACTGGCTGCGTCACTGCTTGGTATGGCAACAGCACCGCCCTCGATCGCATTGGCGCTACAGAGGGTGGTGCGGGCAGCCCAGTACATCGCTGGGGCCGAGCTCCCAGCCATCCAGAACCTCTATCAGGCAGTGTGAAAGGAAGGCCCAAGAAAGACTCCAGCCTCCCAAGCCATAGACTGTTCTCTCTGCTTCCGCACAGCAAGCAGTACCGGTGCGTCTATCTCCAAGCCATAAGACTGCTAAATAGCTAACAGAATGGCTACACAGATTCTCTTAGTTGACTCTTGTATTTTATTTTGTACACTGACATGCCAACATACATTTATACTCATATTCACTCGCATACAATTATTATTTACGCTGCTGCTACTCTGTTTATCATATATCCTGATGCCTAGTCACCATACCCCTATAGATATATATATCTACCTCTATCACTCCAGTATCCCTGCACATTGTAAATATGGTATTGGAACTGACCCTATATATAGCTTCTTACTTTCTCCTGTTCTTCATATTTTGTTCTATCTTATGTTATTTTTAGGGCTACATTTATATTGATTACTGCATTGTTGGGTTTGGAGTTTGCAAGAAAGACATTTCACTGTACTTGTGCACATGCCATTAACTTGAGAATGATTGGGATGCATCCTTGTTTATTTTATGGTACATAAATAACCAGATATTTACTAAGAAATGGCATTCTGTAAATTATTACATTGAAGATAGATAGATAGGTACTTTAAATAATGTATAAATAACAGTAGTGTAAACTTAAGTGCTTCCATTCAGTGCCTTTGCTATAAGCAGTTAAGTCAATATGGTTTTATGTTAACTTCAAAACTGGTAGTAGGTAGTAGGCTTGTACTAGCCAAAGCATTTGAATTACAATGTTCTCAACAGCCCTTTTCTTGTTCCTCACAGCCAAGGTTCCTTTTCCTCTCACCCTACGCTTCAAGCCCATGTTGCAACAAGGAATCGAGCTTCTCTCACTTGATGCTTCTTGGTTAGTTGATGTAATAGATACTTATTAAATATATTCTGTGAAGTTAATTTAGTTTAAACATGAATTAATTATAACCTCACCCTCGTTTCTGTTTTCAGGGTGAGCTCAGCGTCGTGGTATTTCCTGAATGTGTTTGGGCTGCGAAGCATGTACTCTTTAATTCTAGGACAAGATAATGGTAATCACTCATCCAACTTCATGATACAGTTTTGTATTTCCTGCTAATGTTATTGATAAATATGTTTCTGTAAACTAGATGTGACATTATTGAATCATAGTTTGTCACCTACTTACTGCAGTACTAGTTATCAAAAGCAATAAACATTAAATTGACATGATTTGGGCAAACAACAAATCACTTGGAGAAATGAGACCTCTAGTAGCCAAGCGGTCTGTGCCTTGAATAGATAATGGGCCAGTATGTGTCATAGCAGCAGCAACACTGGTTAGAAATGGAACATGACTTCATTATGTCAACCAAATTTAAGTGGCAAGCCTCCAATTCTTCACAGTCCTGTTTTTGTCACTCCCAAGGTAATTATGAAGTAATTAGTGTTGTTGCTGGTGTAATGTGAACCACAGGTGCAGATCAGTCCAGGATCATGCAGGAGCAGATGAGTGGTGCTGCCATGGCCATGCCTGCAGACACCAACAAAGCCTTCAAGGTAGGGTTGTCTTCTCTTGATTGCATTCACTTACTCTCCATAGGGAACTAAATTCACACAGGTCCCAGCATTATCACCTGACTGACAGTTGTTTATTTCCCCTTTTTAGGCAGAATGGGAGGCACTTGAGCTAACTGACCACCAGTGGGCACTGGAGGGTGTTGAGGAGGAGCTAATGAGCAGGGAACTGGATCTGGATGGAATGTTCAGTAAAGAGTTACCAACGGGTATCTTCTGAGTGCCAGTTCATCACTGCTGGGAACCTGCCACTCTGCAAAATTATGGTTTTCTCTAGGAAATGACAGGGCGGAACAAGGTCCCTTGGCTTTGGTGATAAATGGAGATCTTAATTTCAGTTACATCAGTTACATTGTCCACCCAAGTTCAATTTATAATTTTAACTATTTGAAATATTCACCCTCAGCTACTCATTACAAAAAAAGGATAGCATACGTAATGGAATATAATTACCTTGTAGTCTGATTCCACCTACAATGCCTTCAGAAAGTGTTCATACCCCTTGAATTATTCCACATTTTGTTGTTGCAGCCTGAATAAAAAATGGATTAAATAGATTTTTTTCCCTACACATCTACACACAACAGCCCATAATGACAGTGAAAACATGCTTTAAGGAATGGCCTCATGGTGAAATCCCTGAGCTGTTTCCATCCTCTTCGGCAACTGAGTTAAGGACGCCTGTATCTTTGTAGTGACTGGGTATATTGACTGGGTGTATTGATACACCATCCAAAGTGTAAATAATAACTTCACCATGCACAAAGGGATATTCATTGTCTGCTTTTATTATTTTTATCCATCTACCAATAGGTACCCTTCTTTTGCGAGGCGTTGGAAAACCGCCCTGGTCTTTGTGGTTGAATCTGAATAATTGCATGTGTGGGGGACAGATAAGGTAGATGTCATGTTAAACATTATTATTGCACAGAGTAAGTCCATGCACCTTATGTGACTTGTTAAGCACAGTTTCTAATCCTGAACGTATTTAGTCTTGCCATAACAAAGGGGTTGAATACTTATTGACTAAAGACATTTCTATTAATTTGTAAAAAAATAAATATATATATATATATATTTGGCATTATGGGGGGGTACTGTGTGTAGGCCAGTGACTCAATCTAAACTTACAATTAAAGTTAAGGTGAGAAAAATAAATGGGTTTCTATAGAAATATACTGGACAAAAATAAACATGAAAAGTGTTGGTTTCAAGTCATTTACATCTTAGTAATTTAGCAGACGCTCTTATCCAGAGCGACTTACAAACTGGTGCATTCAACTTAGGATAGCCAGTGGGACAAACACATCTCCATCACAGTAAGTACATTTCTTTAAACAAGCAGCTGTTAGCAAAGTCTGTGCAATCGGGGACAACCACATCACGATCACAATAAGTCAATTTTTTAACAAGCAGCTGTGAGGAAAGTCGTGTTTTATTTATTAAGTATATATTTGAACACAATTGCATTTTATCGATGGCAATATGAATGCACAGAGATACGGTTTCAGCATGATAATGCATGGCCCCATGTCGCAAGGAATTGTACACAATTCCTGGATGCTGAAAATATCCCAGTTCTTCCATGGCCTGCATGCTCACAAGAGATGTCACCCTTTGAGCATGTTTGGGATGCTCTGCATCGACGTGTACAACAGCCTGTTCCAATTTGCGTCAATATCCAGCAACTTCGCACAGCCATTGAAGAGGACTGGGACAACATTCCATAGGCCACAATCAACAGCCTGATGATTTCTATGCAAAGGAGATGTGTTGCGCTGCATGACGCAAATGGTGTTCACATGACTGGTTTTCTGATCCACACTACATGACCAAAAGTATGTGGACACCTTCTGAACATCTCATTCCAAAGTCATGGGCATTAATATGGAGTTGGTCCCCCTTTTGCTGCTATAAAAGCCTTCACTCTTCTGGGAAGGCTTTCCACTAGATGTTGGAACAAACTATTGCCACAAAGTTGGAAGCACAGAATCTTCTAGAATGTCATTATTTGCAATTGAGTTAAGATTTCCCTTCACTGGAACTAAGGGGCCTAGCCCGGACCATTATTCCTTCTTACCAAACTTAACAGTTGGCAATGTGCTTTGGGGCTGGCAGCATTCTCCTGGCATCCACCAAACCCAGATTCGTCCGTGGGACTGCCAGATGGTGAAGCGTGATTCATCACTCCAGAGAACGCGTTTCCACCACTCCAGCCGACGCTTGGCATTGCGCATTGTGATCTTAATCTTGTGTGCGCCTGCTCGGCCATGGAAAACCATTTCACAAAGCTCCTGACGAGCAGTTATTGTGCTGACGTTGCTTCCAGAGGCAGTTTGGAACTCGGAAGTGAGTGTTGCAACCGAAGACAGACAATTTTTATGCGCTTCAGCACTTAGCGGCCCCGTTCTGTGAGCTTGTGTGGCCTACCACTTTGTGGCTGAGCAATTGTTGCTCCTTAAAATTGTTGCATGTTGTGTTTATATTTTTGTTCAGTGTAGGTCCTGCCTCTCGCTACATTCCTATCGGTCCTAGACTATAAACTGTAGATTATTCAGTCTACGTTCCTATCGGTCCTAGACTATAAACTGTAGATTATTCAGTCTACGTTCCTATCGGTCCTAGACTATGAACTGCAGATTATTCAGTCTACGTTCCTATCGGTCCTAGACTATAAACTGCAGATTATTCAGTCTACGTTCCTATCGGTCCTAGACTATGAACTGCAGATTATTCAGTCTACGTTCCTATCGGTCCTAGACTATGAACTGCAGATTATTCAGTCTACGTTCCTATCGGTCCTAGACTATAAACTGCAGATTATTCAGTCTACGTTCCTATCGGTCCTAGACTATAAACTGCAGATTATTCAGTCTACGTTCCTATCGGTCCTAGACTATAAACTGCAGATTATTCAGTCTACGTTCCTATCGGTCCTAGACTATAAACTGCAGATTATTCAGTCTACGTTCCTATCGGTCCTAGACTATAAACTGCAGATTATTCAGTCTACGTTCCTATCGGTCCTAGACTATAAACTGCAGATTATTCAGTCTACGTTCCTATCGGTCCTAGACTATAAACTGCAGATTATTCAGTCTACGTTCCTATCGGTCCTAGACTATGAACTGCAGATTATTCAGTCTACGTTCCTATCGGTCCTAGACTATGAACTGCAGATTATTCAGTCTACGTTCCTATCGGTCCTAGACTATGAACTGCAGATTATTCAGTCTACGTTCCTATCGGTCCTAGACTATAAACTGCAGATTATTCAGTCTACGTTCCTATCGGTCCTAGACTATAAACTGCAGATTATTCAGTCTACGTTCCTATCGGTCCTAGACTATAAACTGCAGATTATTCAGTCTACGTTCCTATCGGTCCTAGACTATAAACTGCAGATTATTCAGTCTACGTTCCTATCGGTCCTAGACTATAAACTGCAGATTATTCAGTCTACGTTCCTATCGGTCCTAGACTATAAACTGCAGATTATTCAGTCTACGTTCCTATCGGTCCTAGACTATAAACTGCAGATTATTCAGTCTACGTTCCTATCGGTCCTAGACTATAAACTGCAGATTATTCAGTCTACGTTCCTATCGGTCCTAGACTATAAACTGCAGATTATTCAGTCTACGTTCCTATCGGTCCTAGACTATAAACTGCAGATTATTCAGTCTACGTTCCTATCGGTCCTAGACTATAAACTGCAGATTATTCAGTCTACGTTCCTATCGGTCCTAGACTATAAACTGCAGATTATTCAGTCTACGTTCCTATCGGTCCTAGACTATAAACTGCAGATTATTCAGTCTACGTTCCTATCGGTCCTAGACTATAAACTGCAGATTATTCAGTCTACGTTCCTATCGGTCCTAGACTATAAACTGCAGATTATTCAGTCTACGTTCCTATCGGTCCTAGACTATAAACTGCAGATTATTCAGTCTACGTTCCTATCGGTCCTAGACTATAAACTGCAGATTATTCAGTCTACGTTCCTATCGGTCCTAGACTATAAACTGCAGATTATTCAGTCTACGTTCCTATCGGTCCTAGACTATAAACTGCAGATTATTCAGTCTACGTTCCTATCGGTCCTAGACTATAAACTGCAGATTATTCAATCTACGTTCCTATCGGTCCTAGACTATAAACTGCAGATTATTCAGTCTACGTTCCTATCGGTCCTAGACACTAAACTGCAGATTATTCAGTCTACGTTCCTATCGGTCCTAGACTATAGCGACATCCTCTATATGAATTCAGCTGCCACTTCATTAAAGGTGTTATATGCAGTTTTATTAAAGCACACTGCGCTTTATTACGGGTGACAGTTTTAGTACTCTTCACTGCGTTCTCTACCAGAAAGTTGGTTGGCCCTCTTTGACGTCACCTAGGTTGATTCATTGCTATGTTTTCATTTATAAAGCCCTTTTACAAAAAGTCCCAGCGTACCCAACATCTTTACTAAAATTTTAACATCTCAGGTATGGCTAACTAATGCCTTAAGTAAATCAGCTTTTAGTTTTGTTGCACCTTATTTGTGGAACAATCTTCAAAATGTTCTTAAATTAAATGTTTCGGTGTCTCTAGGGAAAGCTGATTGAGGACCTTATAACTCATGAAGGTTTTTTTATTACTGTGTTTTTCTTTCTTTCTGCTTGCATTTTGTATTTATATCTGCCAAACTGGATACCACCTTTCCAACAAGTCAGTTTGGCAGATTTCTGCCCTGCTAGACCTGCCCCGGTCAACTGTAAATGCTGTTGTTGATTTGATTTGATTTGAGCATAGCTAGTTCATAGACATAGACTAAGAAGCATTGCTTGTGAGGGACATGGCACAGTTCCACACACATATATATTTGATGGGCAGTCAAAAGGTTATAGAGGAGGTGGAGCTATTCAAGCATAGTGCACAAAGACCACTATCGCACAGTCAATCCCCAGCCACCATAAATGATCACATACTGTAAAGCATGTTTTAGAGTCCTAAGGTGCCTACAGTATATTTCCTTAGAGGGAAGTTGGGATTACTGCACAATTTCAGTTGAGGTCTAACAGCTGTCTCATGGGCTGGCCAACCATGGTTGGTAGCAAAATTGATATGAGGGAAATACATGGCAGCAATTTACAGAATGCATTTTGGCTGTTGAATGGCCTCCTGACATGTGGCAGACCAGTTCCTTGGTTTCTCTGTCTCCAGTGACTACCTGATGTGTGGACTGATGGTGGAGTGGTCCTATCGATGAGAGTTCTGGAAGATTCAGGATTTAATTAATTTTGGAGAGGTACATCCTCCCCATACACCATAATGTCAATAAGTCAACATATAAGGCAGCTCCAGGGCAGACACCCAGGATTGTGGACATGATTATCGGAAGAAGCAATGTGCCAGCTCAGCCCGAACAGGATAAGAGTGCACCAGAACATCCCAATGTGCATCACAACCCTTAACGAAGTCAGAGGGCAGTAGAATTGCAGTCAGAGTGCAGTAGAATTGCAGTTAGAGGCCAGTATACTGCAGTATGCTGCAAATACTGCATCCAAACTACCAATTACTGCACTTTTACTGCAGTTTCAAAACTGCTATATTTGTTGTAAGGGAAATGCAGTGAGCCATTGGAAGGTCATGTTGGATTCAGGCAGAATCAAATCAAAGCTCACTTCTAAATGACAAGGAGGTAACTTAAGAGCCCAATCTTGGAGGGGCAAGTTATACTATAGTGGGGGCAAGTTGTAGAGCTAGGGAAAGGGTGTCAGAGTCCAGGGTTGGATTCTCTTTCCTTTTATTGGAGCCTCCCAGTTGCCTCATTGATCTTCAAAGAGGTTTGTGACTTGGAATGCCTGGTGTTGCCATGCCAAGCAGTCTGCTGCATTTTTATATATCCAGACAAAGTTCTTTAAGTGTATATAGTGGGCATATTGGATTCCTAAGTAGTTGAAGTATACAAAACTAGTCTTGAGTACAGGTCATAAGTGCAGTACATAAATCGGAATTTTTTGGCATTTAAAACGTGTACATCCGAGGAGGATACTGAGGGCGGGACATCTCATAATAATGGCTGGAACGGTGCAAATTGAATGGCATCAAACACATGGGCTAAGGAACCGATGGTGGGTATTGAAGAAAGGCCATCAGTGTATGTTCTGACCCATACAGTATGTAGTATCAGGCTGGGTAGAAAATAATTTCGGTACTGTTAAATCGGTAAAGGTAGTTCGGAGTGGACTTTCTGTGTTTCTTCCAGCCAGAGGGAGCAGGCGCTTTGCATCACGTGCCTTGGGACAAGACCTGTGACTTGCTTTTGTCTGTGACGCCCGCCGTTTGATGCGACGCAGACCCTGTGGTGAGTGTGGTGAAACTGAGTTGACACTGTTTGACAAAGTCATGTTAGGATATGTCAGATGTGAGAAGTGTGCAGGAGGGCACGGGACAAAGGAATGTGTAGTGTCTGTGAAAAAACTGGGTGTGTCAATTGTGGGGGTGCCCATGTTGCTGGGGTTCAGAAGTGCCTGGTGCAGAGAGAGGCAGGTTGAGGTTGGCAGGGTCAGAGTAGAACAGAAGGTGAGGTATGCTGAGGCAGTGAGGAAAGTAGAGGATGGTGGGCAAAGAGTGACGGAGCCTGAGAGGACACCTGTGAGTAGGAGGCCTAGGCCAATACAGAGCACTTCAGTAAGGTTGGCTTAGCATTCATTGCCATGGTTATCCTACCACAAAAATGGAATGTAAATCGCAGAAAATAGATGTTGCGGTGGCAGCTACAGAGAAGTACTTGGGTGTACAAGGTTTTACTGCAGAAGAGTTACAAGGTGTGTTGAACAAAATAGTTTTAATGAAATAGTGTGTGTAGGGTTAGTTGCTGTTGCAATTTTTTCCTTTCAACCCTTCCTTTTTATTTTTGTATCGCAAAAAAAACGTGGTCGACCACACGCTCCCGCACAGTAGGTGGCGGCAGGCAAAAACAAAATGTGCAAACGCCATGATACCGAAGAAGAAGAACCAGCAAGTCTCAACAACATTGTCGTGGGTTTGGGAACATTCCTTGTGGACGGATTCTTGAGGGAGAATGTGTAACAGGTTTGGTTGTGTTTCCGTTTGACACTGCAGAAATATGTATTCAGTGTTAATGTATTCCTATTGGTTGGTTGAATTTATATATCAATAAGGTGTTATGCCATTGGTCATGCTTGCAGACAGGGGGAGATCTCAAACGTAAATTCTTTCCAGTCTGATATTGACATGCAAGCAGTAGGACACGTTCTGAGATATTGTATTATATTTTCATATGTACAATGTGTACAAGTTCAGTATGTACATGTTTCCTGAAGTCCCATACGGAGATGGAAGTCATCATGTCGGAAGACCGGGTGAAAAAGAGGGCGGATGGCGAGAAGAAGCGAAACCTGAACTGGCTGCGAAAATACAAGCCGACTACTTTCTCCTTCAGGTCAAGCACAGCAGAGAAAAATGCATGTTACGTGCCTGAAGACCCTGAGCAGTCGATGGATAGTGGACTTCAAATTGAGAAGAATGAACCTGTGTTGTCAGATGAGGTGAAGTCTTCTGAGCCTCACTCCAATGATCAGGAAAATGCCTGAGATGACTCTGGCCCAGTGGGAGTACGATTTGTGGAGAAAGTGGCTCCATGCCTTTTGTCTGATCCGTTTGTGGTATTAGGCTGGGTGAAGAAAGAGTTGGGTTCTGTCAATTTGGTCAAAGTATCCAGATGTGGACTTTTTCTTGATTTTCTTGACTCCTTCTCAGAGTGAGAGGGCTCAGCGCGTTTCCAGACTCTGGACGAAAGCGGTGTCCTGCTTTGCTGTCTGGAGCAGAACGCTGCTGAAAGGAGGGATAACTGGGGTGGGGTTGAATGTGAAGGTGGATCAACTGAAGTTGGGGATCCCCGATTTCTGTGATGCACACTGTTTGGCACAACACAGACCCAGTTGCGAGAGCGAGACTGAGGAGACCCTGTCTGCCCTTTTGAGTTTTGATGCAGAGTGTTTGCCGGATAAAGTCATACAAGTGTATATAAGTTATCCCATTAAAGTTTTTGTTCCGAACCCATTACGGTATTTCAGGTGCCAAGTGTATGGTCATATTGCAGCAGTATGTGGCTCCAGCCTCCCAGGCCGATGGCCTTGTGTAGAATCTATTGGGGCCAAAGTAGTGGGAAGGGGTAGTGGGGTGTGTTGGGGATAGTGGTATATACACAAAACATTAGAAACACCTGCTCTTTTCATGACATATAGACAGACCAGGTGAAATCTATTATCCCTTATTGATGTGAAATACACTCCAATCAGTGTAGCTGAAGGGGAGATAGGTTAAATAATGATTTTTAAGCATTTAACTCAACATTAGGAAGGTGTTTCTAATGTTCTGCACACTCAATGTCTATATAGGGTTAGATGGCGGTGCAATTTCCTTTTGTGAAAGGCAGCAATGCGCAACATAGCGTCTAGTCTGCAGGAAAGCCACACGAAGAAGAATTGGTGCTCGTGCATCCGCTGTTCTTCTACGGCGCGTTCACGACTCTGGCTCATTTATTGCATGATGGCGGAGGGAGGCGGACCCGAGTCGGGCAGTGCGGCAGACCCCGATCCGGAGCCGGTAGCCGCTCAAATACCGACACCTTCAACCGAAAGTCAAAAGCAGAGTATCGGAACACTTCTCAAAACAACTCTACGAAAGGGCGACGAGTGGTAAGGTGTTTCGAATGTAGCGTTAGCAGCTAGCTAAATAGCTAGCCCCAAATAGCTACTATGCTAACGAGCTATCTACTTTCAGTTCTAGCAATAGCATAGGCCCATCAGACGGGTAAACCGGTTCCCATAGAACAGGAAATGGTCTGATTTGTGGAGTTGGGCCAGGGCAGACGTTAGCTACGTCTTCTCACCCGACAATATTTATTTTATCGACCGATGCAACATACCAGTAGTAGCTAGCTAACTGTGTGTAATTAGCGAAGGTTAGCCAACTAACAAGCCAAGGCATTGCGCAAGTTAGTTAGTCAGATTCGTTAACTAGCCGACTAACTAGCTACGACATGGCGAGGTGTAGTCAAAGGCCCTGTTCAATGCAATAAAGTGACTGCAAATGAATGCTAGCTAGTTAGCGTGCTATCTTGCTAGCTAATGCTTTGTCATTGGAACTGGATAATAACCAGCGACTGGCCCTCTCACATGTAGGTTTCCAGGCAAAAATATCCACAAGGTTTTAAGTTTGTAAACCGAACTGTTCCTGGACCTATTTCGCTAACGTTTGTTAGAAAATCAGTACTAACCAACAAGGGAGGATAAACAACCAATGGTCTAAGATAGAGGTAGACAAAAAAAACACAAAGGCACTACAGTACCAGTTGTCTTGAGTTGAGAAAGTAGTCTGCCGGGTCATGTAATGTTATGTTTACATCTAGCTAGATGAATTCACAAAATGTTTGTTTAGGTCAAGTAAACAATAATTTTAGTTGGGATTGATGACAAGTTTGATATTCTTCTGGGGCAAGGCTCCAGACAACTTTCATTGTTTTGGCCTCAGCCTGTCTGAACAGGGTAATGTCAGCTGGGCAGAAATAGGCAGCTATTGGCCTATCTGACTAGTAAGCTGACTTTACCTCATTTTAAAGGCTTTAGTTGCCATACCATGTCTAATTTAGTCACTTGATAATTGTTTATTTTCTAATAAGGTAGTTAATTACAAATAAAGTTTCCCACTGCCTGGACGTTGGACCATGTGAAATCCTGCTAATAAGTTTATGCAGTGGAATATATTTTTACTTGAGATTAAGACATCCTAGCTCACTGTTACTATACAGTTATGGTCAAAATTATTGGCACCCAATAATGTACATCATGTACAAAGTGTGTAGTGAAACAGCTTCGGTCTATATATGCTATTGTGTTTGATACAGAGCAGCACAGGATAAAACAATGACAATTAAAAGAAGAAGAAATAAGAGGAAGAAGTATAAAAAACGGAAACATTGCCATGACATGATTGGCACCCTTTTGAGGAATACAAATCAGTTTGAAAAAAATAACTAGATTAGACTCACCTGTGGTAAATTAGAAATTAGTCACCTGTGATAAATTGTCAGTGCTGATATGACTTGAATTAACCAAAGAATGATGGCTGTCATGCTTAAAAAGGCCACTTTCATTCCCTCTTCCCTTTTCACATTGGTGAAGAAGAGAGCTGTCTGATAGCATCAAAATTGCTTTTATCACCAAACACAAGAATTCTAAAGGGTACAAGGCCATCTCTAAAGACCTTGGCATCCCTGTTTCAGTTCACAATGTTATTAAGAAGTTTGCTACTCATGGAACTGTCAAGAACCTCCCGGAACGTGGTGGAAAGAGGAAAATCGATGAGAGAAGTCTTCGAAGGCTGGTGCAAACTGTGGGAAAAAAACACCACATAAAACATCCAAAGAGCTTACGGCTGACCTGGCGCAATCTGGAGTGATGGTTTCAACCTGTACCATTAGCCGCACAATAAACCAAGAAGGGCTTTATGGGCGAAGGCTAAGGAGGACCCCACTGCTGAAAGAAAGACATTAAAAGGTGTGACTGAACTTTGCCAAAAACCTACCTAGGCAAACCACAATCCTTCTGGGAAAATGTTCTTTGGACAGATGAAACCAAATTAGAGCTCTTTGGCAATGCAGACCAGCGATTTTGTTTATAGATGACGAAATGAAGCTTGTAAGGAAAAGAACACCCTACCTACAGTTAAATATGGTGGAGGATCCATAATGTTGTTGGGCTGCTTTGCTGCCCTCTGGTACTGAAGGCCTTGAACGTATTAAAGGAATCATGAAATCGGAGGATTACCAAGGCATTGTAGAGCGAAATTTGTTAAGTACCCAAAGCACACATCCAAAAGCACAACAGAATCGTTGAAAAGGTAAAAATGGACTTTTTTAAACTGGCCAGCAATGAGTCCTGATCTCAATCCGATTGAAAATCTTTGAAGAGAGCTGAAATCTGCCATTGGGGAAAGGAATCCAGCAAACATTCAAGAGCTTTTTTTTATATTTATTTATTTTATTTCACCTTTATCTAACCAGGTAGGCCAGATCAGAAAACCAGTCAGTATCTTGTGTGACCACCATTTGCCTCATGGAGCAGGACACATCTCTATCACGTAGTTGATCAAGCTGTTGTGGCCAGTGGAATGTTGTCACACTCTTCTATGGCTGTGCGAAGTTGCTTGATGTTGGCGGTAACTGGAACATGCTGTTGTACACGTTGGTCCAGAGCACCCCAAACATGCTCAATGGGTGACATGTCTGAGTATAGAACTGGGACATTTTTCAGCTTCCAGGAATTGCGTGCAGATCCTTGCAACATGGGGCAATGCATTATCATGCTGAAACATGAGGTGATGGCGGCGGATGAATGGCACGACAATGGGCAGCAGGATCTCGTCACGGTATCGCTGTGCATTCAAATTGCCATCGATTTAAAATGCACTTGTGTTCGTTGTCTGTAGCTTATGCCTGCCCATACCATAACACCACCGCCACTACAGGGCACTCTGGAGGTCCTGGACTGGCGAGGTTACACGCAATTGTGAGGCCGGTTTGATGTACTGCCAAACTCTCTAAAAGGATGTTGGAGGCGGCTTAGGGTAGAGAAATTAACATTGAATTCTGGCAACTGCTCTGGTGGACATTCCTGCAGTCAGCATGCCAATTGCATGCTCCCTCAAAGCTTGAGACATCTGTGGCATTGTTGTGTTACAACTGCATGTTTTAGTGGCCATTTACTGTCCTCAGCACAAGGTGTAATGATCATGCTGTTTAATCAGCTTCTTGATATGCCACACCTGTCAGGTGGATGGATTGTCGTGACAAAGGAGAAATTCTCACTAACAGGGAGGTAAACAAATAGAAATTTGTGCGCTCAAATTTAAAAAAGAAATAAGCTTTTGCGTATGGAACATTTATGGGATCATTTATTTCAGCTCATGAAACATAAGACCAACACTTTACATGTTGCGTTTATATTTTTGTTCAGTGTATGTTGACTGATGGAGAAATACTAACATTGTTAGACATAATGTAGGAACTAGTGGTACAAGTTGTCTGCATGCAAGGTCCTTTGTAGCTCCGTTGGTAGAGATTGGTGCTTCTTACGCCAGAGTAGTGGGGTTGATTCCTGGGACCACCCATACATAAAATGTATGCACACGTGACTATAAAAGTGTCTGCTAAATGGCTATTATTTAATATGGTTTACACTTGTGTGATATCCATTTTAACCTGCAGGCTGTCTTCCTCATTCCTGACAATACAGTATCTTACCAAGGCACTACTTTTTGCAGGTTTCTGATTGATAGCAGGTGGTTTAAGCAGTGGAAGAAGTATGTGGGATTTGACAGCTGGGATATGTACAATGTTGGAGAGCACAGTCTCTATCCCGGCCCTGTTGACAACTCAGGCCTGTTCTCAGGTAATGCAGGCATCATATTCACTGACACTTTCTTCACAGCCTTACACAACATTTCACATGGTTGTATCCTAATCTGTGAGTATGCCTATAGTGTGTTATATTTAGTCTCCGCTGTGAGCGTGATTCTAATAAGAACACAACTAGTTACCTTGACTCTTTCTTCTCAGACCATGAGACCCAGATCCTGAAGGAGCACCTTATAGATGAGCTGGACTATGTCCTTGTGCCCACTGAGGCGTGGAACAAGCTTGTCAGCTGGTATGGTTGCCTTGAGGGCCAGCGGCCCATCGTCAGAAAGGTGATGCTATAAAAAAAAAAAAAAAAGACGTGTATTTTCATCCTTTTTCATTAGTCTCTCTCTAACCTTGCTCTTTCTTTCCTCCATAGGTGGTTGAACATGGCATGTTTGTCAAGCACTGTAAAGTCGAGGTCTATCTGTTGGAGCTCAACTTGTGTGAGAACGACAACATGGACAATGTGGTCACATGTCATTTCAGCAAAGCTGACACTATAGGTAAGGGTGATTTACTGTACTGTGGGACAGAGAGCAAACTGACATGTGAACCATCTAGACTACTTTTGATGAGCTAAATATTGTGCTTGTGCTTCTGTCCAGACACCATAGAGAAGGAGATGCGGTCGCTATTTGAGATCCCATCGGGGAAGGAGACTCGACTGTGGAACAAGTACATGAGCAACACATACGAGCAGCTTAACAAGCCAGACAGCACTGTACAGGATGCTGGTCTCTTCCAAGGCCAGGTAGAGTTCTCTCTCTCTACCCCAACACCCCACTTCAGCTCACTCACTGCTAGACCACAAACAGCTAGAGCTCGACCCTTTGCCCACTGGCTCTGTCTTCATTAGATACACAGCACAGGGGTTTCACTTGAATATTTTTAAGGGGAAGCTGCAATGTTGTCAGTTTTATATACCTCAACCCTTCTCTTATTGGTTGTTCCTCCCAATAGTTGAAATTGCAGCTACGTTTGATTATCATTAGACCCATCAGGGATCACAGGATTCCTCATGTCAGAGGTTATGTTTTGTTACCCAGCAGTGATTAACTGCTAATTATTATGTTAGTTGTTTTTGAGGTCACCTGGGTTCTAGCCTCGTACTACCGTCTGTTTCTCGCAGGCTTACATACATTTATGTAAGTTTACGACATCAGGAAGATTGTACGGGGCTAGCTGTGTTCAGCTGAGGTTAGTTATATTGTCACGGCTCTCACTGGCTTGTTGCCCTCACAGGTGCTTGTGATCGAACGCAAGAACGAGGACGGCACGTGGCCCAGACAAGCCTCCCATCCAAAGTAAGTTAATCGGTCTATGGTTACCCTTGCTCTATTCTAGGACTTAGTGGCAATTAGGCCATTTTAATCCAAATGTACTATGTTCTATCATGTTTGGTTGCACAAAATGTCTTAAACTTGTCCAGTAAGTTGTCTACGTTGCTGTTATTTAGGTCCAGTACGGCCACATCCAGGAATTTCACGATCTCCCCAAAGCTCTCCTCCAACTCGTCGGCAACCATCTCCTCAACAATAACCAATGGGGACAGCAGCAGCAACTCTGGCAGTACACTGAACAACAGCACCTCCTCTGGCAATAGGCAAGCACACTGATTTTGTCACTATACCACACTTGGATATCAGTAGTTAGTCAGACCAGATCAATGGGGATATTTATACAGTCCATTGATGTTTGGTCTGTTATACACTGGACTCAACCTTACTGTTTCTACAGATTGGGAGGTTACAATTCATACAGCTCCTCCTACAACTACAGAGAGTCACCGTCCCAACCTGGCCTCTGTGGTCTCAGTAACCTAGGCAACACCTGCTTCATGAACTCTGCCCTCCAGGTACCACTCACTCACTCACTCACTCACACTTTGAACTGATATTTCCCCCTTACTCACCTCGCTGTTTTGTTGCAGTGCCTGAGCAACGCGTCCCCTCTCACGGAATACTTCCTAGATGATCAGTACGAGGCGGAAATCAACCGGGAGAATCCATTAGGAATGAGGGGAGAGATTGCGGAGGCTTACGCAGACCTGGTCAAGCAGATGTGGCTTAGCCGCAGCAGCTATGTGGCCCCCCGCACCTTTAAAGTAAGCAGTGCCACAGATACAGAAGACTGAATTTCTAAAGGCTTCTGCGATTGTCGTTCCCTTGTAGTGAACCTTCCTCACCCTCTATTTGACCAGTAGATTTCTCCAATTAAAGTCTGAAGTTTCTCAGGCAGTTACTGACTTACAGACTCATTGCAGACAAAACAATGAGCGTTGAACTCTGTCACGATTGCTTTAACGCATGTGTGATTGACAAACTGCACAGTCTTCTAACCTCCAGCCTGTGTTCCCCCTCTATCCCAGACCCAAGTGGGCCGCTTCGCCCCCCAGTTTTCAGGGTACCAGCAGCAGGACTCCCAGGAGCTGCTGGCCTTCCTAATGGACGGGCTCCACGAAGACCTGAACCGCGTTAAAAAGAAGCCTTACCTGGCCCTGCAGGATGCAGGGGGCCGGAAAGATGAGGTATACACACACACACACACACACTCTCTCTCACTCACACACACACACTGCAAAATATCACCCCTGTACAAATCAGGTTATTTTCTTCTGAATAACAGATTGTAGCTAAGGAAGCCTGGACTAACCATCGCCTGCGCAATGACTCTATCATCGTGGACATATTCCATGGCCTGTTCAAATCCACTCTGGTGTGTCCAGAGTGTGCCAAGGTCTCTGTGACCTTTGACCCATTCTGCTACCTCACACTGCCCCTGCCCATGAAGAAGGACCGTACCATGGAGGTGTTCTTGGTCTGCATCGATCCCCAGTCCAGACCCACGCAGGTAACACACACACTGGATGGGCGCTGGCTTTACCCCTCCATGTAGATCGACACTGTCGTCACAATAACGATTAGCTTTAGACAAAACATTAATTAGGCTCATCCTGGTATTTTCATTATTTAGAGGTGGCAATATTGTGTTGTCTGCAATGTAAATAAAACATTTGCATACTTGGGAGGCATTGAGATGGTTATGGAAACCAGCCCAGAGTCAATGGGGACCTAGAAACATAGTGGTCTTTGTACATGCTGCTGTGCTGTCTTTGATTTCAGAGTGGGCCACGGTTCACCAACTGAGGTCATAATATCCATGAAGACGGAAGTAAAAAATATCTCTTCTCTCCTTCTTCTCTTCCCCAGTACCGAGTGGTGGTCCCCAAGCTTGGCTCAGTGACAGACCTGTGCAGCGCCCTGTCCCGGCTCTCTGGAATCCCTGCTGAGAATGTGAGCGCTTTACCCTTTATGTGCTGAAGAAGGGCCATTTTACTCTACCCTTTATGTGCTGAAGAAGGGCCATTTTACTCTTGGACTCACTTTTTACAGCATTTGCACCATGTACTTTACGGGTGTCACCAGGAAATGAGCTCAAAGGGATTTTAATTTAGAAAATCTGTTCAAGTATTCCCACGCATCCAACTGAAAGGTTTGAAATGAATACGTTTTTGTGAAATACTATATCTGTTTGGGATTCTTGCGGTCAATTTGCAGTATACAAATGATTTATAACTACAGTTGAAGTCGGAAGTTTACATACACCTTAGCCAAATACATTTAAACTCAGATTTTCAGAATTCCTGACATTTAATCCTAGTAAGAATTCCCTGTCTTAGGTCAGTTAGGATCACCACTTTATTTTAAGAATGTGAAATGTCAGAATAATAGTAGAGAAGGATTTATTTCAGCTTTTATTTCATTCATCACATTCCCAGTGGGTCAGAAGTTTACGTTTCAGGTAGCCTTCCACAAGCTTCCAACAATAAGTTAGGTGAATTTTGGTCCATTCCTCCTGACAGTACTGGTGTAACTGAGTCAGGTTTGTAGGCCTCTTTGCTCGAACACACTTTTTTTAGTTCTGCCCACACATTTTCTATAGGATTGAGGTCAGGGCTTTGTAATGGTCACTCCAATACCTTGCCTTTGTTGTCATTAAGGCATTTTGCCACAACTTTGGAAGTATGCTTGGGGTCATTGTCCATTTGGAAGACCCATTTGCGACCAAGCTTTAACTTCCTGAGTGATGTCTTGAGATGTTGCTTCAATATATCCACATAATTTTCCTTCCTCCTGATGCCATCTATTTTGTGAAGTGCACCAGTCCCTCCTGGAGCAAAGCACCCCCACAACATGATGCTGCCACCCCCGTGCTTCACGGTTGGGATGGTGTTCTTCGGCTTGCAGGCATCCCCCTTTTTTTCTCCAAACATAACGATGGTCATTATGGCCAAACAGTTATATTTTTGTTTAATTAGACCAGAGGTAATTTCTCCAAAAAGTATGATCTTTGTCCCCATGTGCAGTTGCAAACCATAGTCTGGCTTTTTTATGGCGGTTTTGGAGCAGTGGCTTCTTCCTTACTGAGCGATGTCGATATAGGACTCGTTTTACTGTGGATATAGATACTTTTGTACCTGTTTCCTCCAGCATCTTCACAAGGTCCTTTGCTGTTGTTCTGGGGTTGGTTTGCACTTTTCGCACCAAAGTACGTTCATCTCTAGGAGACAGAACGCGTCTCCTTCCTGAGCGGTATGACGGCTGCGTGGTCCCATGGTGTTTATACGTACTATTGTCTGTACAGAAGAAAGTGGTACCTTCAGGCATTTGGAAATTGCTCCCAAGGATTAACCAGACTTGTGGAGGTCTACCATTTTTTTTGAGGTCTTGGCTGATATCTTTTGGTTTTCCCATGATGTCGAGCAAAGAGGCACTGAGTTTGAAGGTAGGCCTTGAAATATATCCACAGGTACACCTCCAATTATGTCAATTAGCCTATCAGAAGCTTCTAAAGCCATGACATAATTTTCCAAGCTGTTTAAAGGCACAGTCAACTTAGTGTATGTAAACTTCTGACCCACTGGAATTGTGATATAGTGAATTATAAGTGAAATAGTCTGTCTGTAAACAATTGTTGGAAGAATTACTTGTCATCCACAAAGTAGATGTCCTAACCCACTTGCCAGAACTATAGTTTAACATGAAATCTGTGGAGTGGTTGAAAAATGAGTTTTAATGACTTCAACCTAAGTGTATGTAAACCTCCGACTTCAACTGTATGTTCTGCCCCCCCCCCCCCGACCATCCACCCAAGGAAAAATCGTCCCACGGCTGAATGTAATTGGGGAGCCCTGCTGAATGTAATTGGGGAGCCCTGCTGAATGTAATTGGGGAGCCCTGCTGAATGTAATTGGGGAGCCCTGCCATAAATGCTTCTTCCTGTCCTCCTAGATGGTGGTGGCTGACGTTTACAATCACCGGTTCCATAAGATCTACAGACGAGACGATGGCCTCAACCAAATCATGGAGAAGGATGACATCTTTGTGTAAGCCTCATCCTTTCTCTTGCACTGGAAGATAACATATTGAACAGTGGTTGGGTATGAGCAGACGTCAATCTCTTTATTATTAGCCAGGAGTTTACAGAAGAACCACACAGTAAACACTACAAATACTCAACATATACAAGATGTTCAAATCGTTAAAAAGAACACCCCAAGTATGCTACTGTATCATTCTCCATGTTTGTCGCCCAGGTATGAGGTGGCGGAGGAGGATGGGGAGAGTATGAACCTGCCTGTGTACTTTAGGGAACGCCACTCCAAGCACACAGGTGGCTCCACGGGCACCATGCTGTTTGGCCAGCCCCTGCTCATCACTGTGCCCCGGCAGAACCTGGCCGCTGACATGCTCCACGAGAAGGTGCTGGAGAGGATCGGGTGGGTACACTGTCTGTGGGCCTGCTTTTTTTTTTTCTACTTGTGTTCCTATGTACAGTATGCCTAGTGGCGCAGTGGTCTAAGGCACTGCATCTCAGTGCTAGATGCGTCACTACAGACAACCTGGTTCGAATCCAGACTATCACAACCGGCCGTGATTGGGAGTGCCATAGGGTGGTGTCCGAGTTTGGCGGTGTAGGCCGTCATTGTAAATAAGAATTTGTTCTGAACTGACTTGTCTAGTTAAATAAATGCCCCACACAGACTTGAGATATTTAACATGTAGTTATGTGCGAAATGTGAGCTTTGCACATGTGGCAAAAGGTTAAAGGCCTAGTGCAGGCGATTCTGTCTTGTATCATATTTTACAACCGCTTATGAAACTAACACTGAAAGTGTGACAATTGTATCAGTGTTATTCCTAATAGTTGCTGGTTGAAAGTACAATCTACAAAGGACCTTCTAATCAGTAGGTATACATGGGTGGGAGTTTCAGCATTCCATGGTGACATCACCATGTGGTAAATTGGTTAATATACCAATAGAGTTCAAACCTCTCTGCCAGTAACGGCTAGTTTTCACCTCCCCTCAGACTACTCCAAGACGGTCCTAGCACAATTCTTGCTTGATTCTTTTTGCCAAAAAGCATTTTATATTGATATAAAATGGCTGCATTGGGCGTTTAACTTGTATGATATTAACCAACTGTTTACCGACCCAGGCGCTATGTGACGCGCTCTCAGAGCTCCACCAGTGAGGGGAGGGCCTCCGCCTCTGCCTCCTCCTCCGCCAGCTGCAGCCAGACAGCAGAGTGCTCTGCAACATCCTCCAATCACAACCCTGCAGCGAGTGGGAGTGGCAGCCCCCTGTCAGACGGGGCATCCTGCAGCTCCAGCAACAGCAGCAACCAATCAGGAACCTCCAACGGGAATGGGGTGTGTGAGGGTAAGTGCTCCAGGGCTGTCATCTTGTACACCTGTTGGTTTCTTCATTATCCCATGATGGATGTGTACCAAGCACATTTTAGTTTTGCATTCATGTAGACGTACCCTATTTAATTGATGCGGTCTGATATGGCTTGTGTGATATCCAATTTGTGTGTTGGTTCCAGGTGAGGAGGAGGCCATGGATCAACAGGTGAGTCCGGAGCCAGAGAACGGCCAGTCAGAGGAGGAGGAAACCTCAGACCTGGAGAATGGCCCTAAAACCAAACCGTGCTCCAGCACCCCGTCCAAGATGTTCTCCTTCAGCATGGTCAACTCTTACGGAACAGCCAACATCAGTCCACTGCCTTGTGACGGAAACGTCCTCAAACTCAATAGTTAGTATTGTCTCACATTTGGCTTTTGAGTGCTTCAATCAGTTAAAAAAAGAAAAGTTTAACCTTGTTTTTCAGAAGTCCCAGGTGATTAATATGTTTGTTTAATTGCCATTAGAGAACCAGCTTTAGATGTGAGTTGCAAGCTAACCAAAGCACCTTATCTCCTTCGTAGCACATTCCACAGTGGCGATCGACTGGGACTCGGACTCCAAGAAATTGTGTTACGACGATCAGGAAGCAGAGGTCAGTACGCTTTCAGTTGACTTGATCAGGTTGACCCAAAGCCCTTTTTGGCAGTTAGATTTCGAAAAATGTGTTCGTGTCACTCCACAGTAATTGACAGTACAGAAAACATTGTGGACCATCCCTATAGAGTTGACACACAACAATGATCGTCAAACATGGTACAGTATTTCCTATCAAGGGTTGCATTAGCTTTCAGAAATCTGCCTTTTCAATACACAGGCCATCAATAAATCTGCGTTTTATATTGAAAGTAGAGTATTTTTATTTTGCTTCAATAGAGATAAGGGGTGTGCAACTGTAGTTTTTCTGAACACAAAATAGCCAAATACATTTAAACTCAGTTTTTCACAATTCCTGACATTTAATCCTAGTAAGAATTCCCTGTCTTAGGTCAGTTAGGATCACCACTTTATTTTAAGAATGTGAAATGTCAGAATAATAGTAGAGAGAATTATTTCTTTCAGCTTTTTTTCTTTCATCACATTCCCAGTGGGTCAGAAGTTTACATACAGTCGTGGTCAAAAGTTTTGAGAATGACAAGTATTGGTCTCCACAAAGTTTGCTGCTTCAGTGTTCTTAGATCTTTGTCAGTAGTTACTATGGTACACTGAACATTTGCAGTGTTGACCCTTCTTTTTCAAGACCTCTGCAATCCGCCCTGGCATGCTGTCATGCTGGGCCACATCCTGACCGATGGCAGGCTATTATTGCATAATCAATGCTTGGAGTTTGTCAGAAGTTGTGGGTTTTTGTTTGTCCACCAGCCTCTTGAGGATCGACCACAAGTTCTCAATGGGTTTAAGGTCTGGGGAGTTTCCTGGCCATGGACCCAAAATGTCGATGTTTTGTTCCCCGAGCCATTTAGTTATCACTTTTGCCTTATGGCAAGGTGCTCCATCATGCTGGAAAAGGCGTTGGTCGTCACCAAACTGTTCTTGGATGGTTGGGAGAAGTTGCTCTCAGAGGATGTGTTGGTACCATTATTTATTCATGGCTGTGTTCTTAGGCAAAATTGTGGGTGAGCCCACTCCCTTGGCTGAGAAGCAACCCCACACATGAATGGTCTCAGGATGCTTTACTGTTGGCAGCACTCACCTTATCTTCTCCGGACAAGGCCAGACTAGGGTTTGGAACTGCACATGGGGACAAAGATTGTACTTTTTGGAGAAATGCCCTCTGGTCTGATGAAACAAAAATAGAACTGTTTGGCCATAATGACCATCGTTATGTTTGGAGGGAAAAGGGGGAGGCTTGTAAGCCGAAGAACACCATCCCAACCGTGAAGCACGGGGGAGGCAGCATCATGTTGTGGGGGTGCTTTGCTGCAGGAGGGACTGGTGCACTTCACATAATAGATGGCATCATGAGGAATGAAAATTATGATAATAGTGATCCTAACTGACCTAAGACGGGGAACTTTTACTAGGGTTAAATGTCAGGAATTGTGAGAACTGCACAGGGGTGGGTAGAGTACTGAACAAATGTACTCTACTACGGTAAAACTTTTCTCAAGTAAGAGTAAAGTTACCACCTAAGTAAGTTACTCAAGTAAGGGTAATTGAGTACTCAATAAAAAAAGTACTTGAGTACAGATACTTTTTGAGTACATTTTACATTTTTATAGTTTTGTTTAATAAACCAAATTCTAACATTGTAAAACTGTAACAAATTGTTATGTTAGCGTATTGTAGAGGATATAACAGGGCTTGGATAACAGAAATAATAATATATTTATCTTTTAAACATTTTTTGAAGAAAAAATATACAGCACAATCGAGCCCAGTCTACTTTGTATTTTTTGTTCAGCTTCAGAAGAAGCTGGTTTTCAAAGTTTTTGCAGCCTAGTCTTTCTCTTTTACTTGTAAAAATCAGTCCGGCATAACTGAAGTCTTGCAGATGCAGGCAGTGGAGTGTTGATCCTAACAGATTCTTTAGCTCAGGGAAAGAGTGCAGCAACTCCATCAAAATGAGTTACGGTCGTGGCTAGTAGTGACGGAGAAAGAAAAAAATGTGCCAGGCGAAAGCACCTGTGGTGCTAGCCTATTTGCACAAATGTAACAGTACAGCAATTTACAAATGTATTTTGAATGTCAGTAAACTTCAGTTAATATCAAAGCTGTCCGTTTCATTACGTTATATTCATGTAATAAAAATTAAAATGGTAAAATAAATGGTCATCTGCATGAGGAAAAATAATTGTTATAGCGATCATCCCTAGTGATCAAATTGACCCGGACGGACGTGATCACAATAAACAGACTCCACTGTATCATAAGTTGTACCTTTTCCAATATTTTCTCATACTTTATGTGCAGAAATAACAACTTAGCTGGCTGGCTACAACAACCGAGACACAAGGTTTCCATTAGAAACCCATTTAAAATTAACCATTGGAGTAACTATTTATGTCATCCTAAAAATAAGGTCAAGTAAATTGACCACTAATACAACACAACCCTACATTTTTCTATATTAATTTCTAGCTAGCTAGTCCCTATTGACATTTAGCTTTACATTGTATCTACACTTTTTTTTACCGTTACAAACGAAATGTAGCTGAGTAAAGAGTACTTTACTTGCTGAAAAAAAGCCCACAAAGTATTTGTTACTCCAAATGCGTACTCTTTTACTCATTTGCGTTACTTGTAACGCGTTACTACCCACCCCTGGAACTGAGTTTAAATGTATTTGGCGAAGGTGTATGTAAACTTCCTACTTCAACTGTACATTCATCTATACACACAAACCTGTACAGTAGATAAAAGGACCTTGAGGCACTGATAAAGAAATGTCTCCGTTGGAGGCTAAGGTGGCAGGCTTTGACATTCTTACATGAGACAATTTTACACATTTTATTGTTTCAAAGGATGTACCTGTTTTATTTATATATATATATATATATATATATATATATATTTATATTTATATATATATATTTATATTTATATATATATATATACACACACACACACACACGATGTGTATGCCTGTGACTCAGTCCTGTGTCCTCTGTGTGTACTGTAGGCATATGAGAAGCATGAAAGCATGCTCCAGGCCCCGAAGAAGAAGGCCACGGTGGCTCTGAGGGAATGCATTGAGCTCTTCACTACCATGGAGACGCTAGGAGAGCATGACCCATGGTGAGACCCACCCCCACTACAGCACTGTCTGCCAGGCTCAACTAGATACACAAGCCATTAACATTAGATAGATAGATAGATAGATAGATAGATAGATAGATAGATAGATAGATAGATAGATAGATAGATAGATAGATAGATAGATAGATAGATAGATAGATAGATAGATAGATAGATAGATAGATAGATAGATAGATAGATAGATAGATAGATAGATAGATAGATAGATAGATAGATAGGGAGTAGAATGCTAGTATCTATCTATCTATCTATCTAAGTGGCTGAAACCACTACCTTCTGTGGTTTGTTTTAATGCTGATTTTGTGTTTCTATGTCAATGATTCCTCACTTGTTCACACAGGTATTGCCCCACCTGTAAGAAGCACCAACAGGCCACAAAGAAATTTGACTTGTGGTCTTTGCCTCGCATCCTGGTGGTCCACCTGAAGCGTTTCTCCTACAATCGTTGCTGGAGGGACAAGCTGGACACAGTGGTGGACTTCCCTGTCAGGTACAGACAGCACTATGCCAAATGGTGGGACAGTTCTAACTGATATATATATAGTACCAGTCAAAGGTTTTGGAACACCTACTCATTCAAGGGTTTTTCTTTATTTTTACTATTTTTTACATTTTCGAATAATAGTGAAGACATCCAAACTATGGAATCATGTATTAACCAAAGTGTTAAACAAATAAAAATATATATTTTAATATTTTAGATTCTTCAAAGTAGCCACCCTTTGCCTTGATGACAGCTTTTCACACTCTTGGCATTCTCTCAACCAGCTTCACCTGGAATGCTTTTCCATCAGTCTTGAAGGAGTTCCCACATATGCTGAGCACTTGTTGACTGCTTTTCCTTTACTCTGCGGTCCGACTCATCCCAAACCATCTCAATTTGGTTGAGGTCATCTGATGCAGCGCTCCATCACTCTCCTTCTTGGTAAAATAGGTTGTATGCCTTGAATTCTAAATAAATCAGACATTGTCACCAGCAAAGCACCCCCGCACCATATCACCTCATCCTCCATGCTTTACTGTGGGGAAATACACATGCGGAGATCATCCATTCACTCACACCGCGTCTCACAAAGACACAGCGACTCCAGACCAAAGGAGAAACCGGTCTAATGTCCATTGCTCGTGTTTCTTGGCCCACGCAAGTCTCTTCTTCTTATTGGTGTCCTTTAGTAGTGGTTTCTTTGCAGCAATTTGACCATGAAGGCCTGATTCACACACAGTCTCCTCTGAACAGTTGATATTGATGATTCTGAACTCTGTGAAGCATTTATTTGGGCTGCAATTTCTGAGGTGCAGTTAATTCTAATGAACTTATCCTCTCCAGCAGAGGTGACTCTGGGTCTTCCTTTCCTGTGGCGGTCCTCATGAGAGCCAGTTTCATCATAGCACTTGATGGTTTTTGCGATTCCGTATTGACTGACCTGTCTTAAAGTAATGATGGACTGTCGTTTCTCTTTGCTTATTTGAGTTGTTCTTTCCATAATATGGACTTGGTCTTTTACCAAATAGGGCTATCTTCTGTATAACAACCCTACCTTGTCACAACACAACTGATTGGCTCAAACGCATTAAGAAGGAAAGAAATTCCACAAATTAACTTTTAACAAGGCACACTTATTAATTAAAATGCATTCCAGGTGACTACCTCATGAAGCTGGTTGAGAGAATGCCAAGAGTGTGCAAAGCTGTCATCAAGGCCAAGGGTGGCTACTTTGAAGAATCTCGTAAAATATATTTTGTTATGTTTAACACTTTTTTGGTTACTACATGATTCCATATGTGTTATTTCATAGTTTTTATATCTTAACTATTATTCTACTAACTAGAAATTAGTAAAAAAATAAAGAAAAACCCTTGAATGAGTAGGTGTTCTAAAACTTTTGACCGGTAGTGTACGTGTCCTCTTTTATTTTTTTAGTTTTTTAATTAGCAATGATTCACATTGAGATGGACTTTCTGTGCTGTTTATTCTTTGTATTATGAGAGGTCAAATGATGAAAGCATCTTTGATTTTGTCATCAACTTTTATGGACCCAAGGAGTTGACACAACCTTTACACTAGAGGGTGCTAATTTTCTAGATTTATAGAAACCCTGAATTGCTGATGCTATCTATTGGCCAATGAGAGGCGTAGAAGAAGCAGTCCTCAATGGGAATAAATGGAATTCTTCAGTATTTCAATGAAATGTTAAAAGGACAGAAATGTATTTATTTAGCTCACATAATCTAAGTTAAAAGTATGCATTTAAGGTGTCTGTAATAGTAAATGTGGCAAAAACAAATGTAGACATTTAATAAATGCTTTTTAAGATCTTCTAAAATATTTTTTACAATTGTTTTGAAGTGTCAAGATGGAGGCGCGTTGCCATCCCAACAGTGCCCCCTGTCATTAATCTGTGTGTGTGTGTGTGTGTGTGTGTGTGTCTATCAATCATTGGGTACAATACACTGTCTGTGTCCGTTTGAGGAAGTCATTTCAGAAACATGACGCAAGTTCCAAAGACACAAATAGCTTCTGTGGTTTATTTGCATTTGGGTAATAACTGCTCACAAAAGGAATTTCACAGTCACAAAAAGCCCTTTCAACTAAACCAATGTACTTTCATGTATTTTCCATTATCAGAATACTCAGGTCATTCCCCAGAAGCTATTTGAAATACTGTTTTATATAAAAGCTACTTGTGTTGGGGTTGTCTGGCTGAATGCCCGGGAGCCTCCCTGTGCTGTGTTCACTGACCTACTGAGTTACCTTATCCAGCAGGAACCAGGAAATAGAATTGAAATGTTAGTGACCTAGACAAGCCCTGCTACTTCCAAGAACCTGACTCATGCTTACTGAGAATGGTTGAGACCGACAGAGCCACTTATTGTACCTCACCTCTCGCGCCAATGACCACCTTCCTCCACACTGGGTTCAGTGTTGATGACATGACCAATATGAATCACATTTGATATAATAAAACATGGCTTTCTGTACAGCTCTGTGCGTATGTGTTTAGCTGTCAGTCCAAGTCATTGTGCGTATGCAATATGTGGTAGTAGGTTTGCTGATGACATGTCTTCTCTCCACACAGGGACCTGAACATGTCTGAGTTTGTTTGTGACCCAAAGGCCGGACCCTATGTTTATGACCTCATTGCCGTCTCTAACCACTATGGAGGAATGGGAGGAGGTCACTGTGAGTAATGGTTGCTTCTGCCAGTAACTCCCAGGTCTACCCTTAATGCAGACTGTCAGACCTCTGTCATGACTTACACCAGGGTGTCCACGGGTCCTTAAAGGATTTGTCTTGAATTAATTTCTGATATTAAGGTCTTGCTCATGACGGCAGAACGGCAAGTGCCGGCCCTGCTATCTGCATGATACTATCTGCTGATGAAGCTATTTGTTGTAGTACTGGGTAACCTGAGGCAGGTAAAATGAGTTGATAAAACAGTCAGTGGTGTTTAGGTGACTAACCAGGCCTGCTAGTGGAAACCAGTTAATCAGCTATTCATTCATCAGACCTCCTTGACAACAATGTAGTTTTCTAATGTTTCTCCAATATCTTGTACCTTCAGACACAGCCTACGGCAAGAACAAAGCTGATGGGAAGTGGCATTACTTTGATGACAGTAGTGTATCGGCTGCCTCGGAGGATCAGATTGTGGTGAGTGAGCCATGTGTAACTGTATATATAGTTACAGACTTATTAAAATGTATTAAATACAAATCCTCATCAATCTACACACAATACCCCATAATGACAGTGAAAATAGGTATAAGAAATGTTTGCAAATATATTAAAAATAAAAACATACCTTATTTACATAAGTATTCAGACCCTTTGCTATGAGACTCGAAATTGAGCTCAGGTGCATCCTGTTTTCATTGATCATCCTTGAGATGTTTCTACAACTTGATTGGAGTCCATCTGTGGTAAATACAATTGGTTGGACATGATTTCGAAAGGCACACCTGTCTATATAAGGTCCCACAGTTGACAGTGCATTTCATAGCAAAAACTAAGCCATGAGGTCGAAGGAATTTTCTGTAGAGCTCCGAGACAGGATTGTGTCGAGGCACAGATCTGCGGAAGGGTACCAAAAGATTCCTGCAGCATTGAAGGTCCCCAAGAACACAGTGGCCTCCATTCTTAAATGGAATAAGTGTGGAACCACCACGACTCTTCTTAGTGCTGGCTGCCCAGCCAAACTGAGCAATCGGGGGAGAAGGTCACTTGACAGAGCTCCAGAGTTCCTCTGTGGAGAAGGGAGAACCACCTTCAAGAAAGACAACCATGTCTGCAGCACTCCACCAATCAGACCTTTATGGTAGTGGCCAGATGGAAGCCACTTCTCAGTAAAAGGCACATCATAGCCCTCTTGGAGTTTCTCAAAAGGCTCTGACCACGAGAAACAAGGTTCGCTGGTACAGAGAGATCCTTGATGAAAACCTGCTCAGGACCTCTGACCAAGAGGGGGGGGGGGGGGGGGGTTCAGAACAGGACAATGGCCCGAAGAATACAGCCAAGACAACGCAGGAGTGGCTTCTGAAGTCTCTGAATGTCCTGGAGTGGCCCAGCCAGAGCCTGGACTTGAACCCAATTGAACATCTCTGGAGAGACCTGAAAATAGCTGTGTAGCGACGCTCCGCATCAAACGTGACAGAGGTTAAGAGGATCTGCAGAGAAGAATTGGAGAAACTCCCCAAATACAGGTGTACCAAGCTTGTAGCGTCATACCCAAGAAGACTCAAGGCTGTAATTGCTGCCAAAGGTGCTTTAACAAAGTATTGAGTAAAGGGTCTGAATAGTTATGTACATTTATTTCTGTTATTTTTTTTAACCTGTTTTAGCTTTGTCATTATGGGGTATTGTTTGTAGATTGAAGGGGAAAAAAACAATTTAATCCATTTTAGAATAAGGCTGTAACTGAATACTTTCCGGATGACCTGTATGACTTTTTTGAAATGTTGATTATGTATAAACATGTCTATGATGTGGGACTTTTTTTTAGCTATTTGTACATTAATGAATGTCAGCAGTGATGAAAGCTCTCCATTGACTTCATGTCCTTTGGTGTTGGGTGTCAGTGTAACTTTATCCTCTCTCCCCTCCACAGACAAAAGCAGCCTACGTGCTATTTTACCAACGCAGAGATGCGGGCGACGCTCCCGCCAAGCCTCCGCCCTCTTCCCCTCTAGGGGGCGCCACGGCCGACGCAGCCGACGATCACATGGATACCAACTGAGCAGCGCTGGTGCTCAGGGACACGACACGCACTGAAGCAAAAAAAAATGACAGACACACTTTGTTGATGCACACACCAAGCTACTTCAGTGACATAAGACTTCTGAGTCAATATTATTAACTCCCCTCCCCCCCCCAACCCAGCAACCCTTTATGTTATTTTGTTTTGCTCATAAGTTGTCACCAAGAGCCAAAAGCCTTGTTAGATGTGACCTGAGGGACTTCCTCCCTGGAGCCGGCGGCCTGCTGATGTGTGAAACCTAGTTGACTAGTTTATAAAGAGGAATATAAAAGGCTAAGAATCCTCTCACTGGACAAACAGAATGTTAGAAGTGCACTAAAATGCATAGGTATTATTAACGCAAACTTTTCTGTTACCCACTAGAAAAGTCAAAAAAATAAAAAGCCAAATCCATATCTTGTTTCTACCAAAGCGTTCCAAGTTGTACATTGTAAAGAAATGTACCAACTGCATTGACAGATGGGGGGGGAAAGGGTTGTCTCTCTGATTTGTGTCTGTGATAACCCTCCAGGGCAGGTGTGAATTTATGCAAATTTTTATTTAACATATATGTACACACAATTCAACACATGACACTGATGAATCATGTGACCTTCTGCCTCCTGTGAAGAACGGATCCACTGGAGGTGTTCCCTCTGCTACAGAAACAAACACACACACACAGGCCCCCTCATTCTAGTCCGCCTCTGGGTTGGCCTGCAGGTCGTGTCCACAGTAGATGGTGTTCCCTTAAGGTCCTGTTTACTGTGCCTTGGTATGAGCTGTGTCAGAGGCTTCATGTTCAGAGACGTGACGTCAGTCAGTCCTTAGCGCCTGCTCTTTATAAAGCCCAGCAGCCCCTCTCACCCCTCGCTCTCTGTCTCATCCTGCTAAAGATGTGCTGCTCCTTCTCTTTACGCAAACGCAACCGCGGCCTTTCAATCCTGCAACCTGTTTAAGAAAAGAGGCACTTTATGTTTTCCTTTATCTGCATCTGGAATAATAAATATGTATGACATGTGGTAAGGCCCTGACCACTCATACATTTCCAGTTATGGCTGTACTTTCAAGCATATTTGATTGATTACTGAATGGCCCCTTCGACTGCCAGTTATGGCTTGTCCTTAGGCTACCTGTCCTATATGGTATTACAGTCCTGCATTGAAATCTGACATGTATGAAAGTGGTCCTGGATTTGAGACATTAATTTGTTGCTGTTCATGATAAGTCTCCAATCCATTGTCGAATAGAATTTGGACAGCAATAACCTTTTAGGACTGCAGGCATCTGCCGGCCATGTGTGTTCTCCCACCAATGGACTTTCGGACAACCAATCAGCTGTTAAATAAAATATATAATGATGACATGACATCTTGCTCGTTAATGGATGGAAAAAGGACTCCTATAAATCGATCTGCTTGTATGCTGTCGGACTGTTGCTACGCAGCTCTATGTTCTTCACTGACACGTGTCCCATTGAATACTAGTAGTCTTCAGTAACAGCTGCTCAGCTTGTGACGGCAACACAAAACATGTCAGGAACCAGTGTCTCCGATAGCACCACCTCCAGATTCAGTACCCTACCGTAGTTTTTCACTGCGTTGCAAAGTGTCTTGTAAAGGTGGGTACAAGATACCAGGAACCAGAGCTATATAAATGGCTCTGCCAGTAATTACTTCATGGATGAATTTCCCGTAAGAAATTCTAGCTCTGGCATTTGTCCTGTGCTTTTTCCATGTGGCACAAAAGCATGTAAATGTCCTATTTGCTGGTTGGTCCATCTGTGATTATGCTCTCCTGAGATGATTACATGATTAATATAACCATATTTATGTCAATGAATAGAAATCTTTACACCATATATAATATTCTGTAGCAAGTGAAAAAGGCATCCGGCTGTCCAAAACAGATTTGATCTGTTGCTTTTCTTTACAATCCTCATGAGCAACTTAGCCATTTGAGCTTCAATTTGCTGTCAAATATACTGAGATGTAAATAATCACTTTCAAAATAGGTACATAACTGTTGTAATATTTATCATATTGCCAATATCTGCAATATTTGTTTTTAATTGGATTGGAAATACAATAAAGACTGGCAGCCTAAAATGATATCTTGTTTGGACTAGTTGCTTTCCAGAACAGTTTAAGAAAAAAAAAAAAAAAAAATTGGGTATTGCCTAAATGAATAGTTTATTGCATAATAGCATAGTGTCCTTACGCCACATCCTTAGGCAATCAACCTGAGATTGCATCCATTTCCTTTTTTACAGAATAACTTCCTGGAGTAGTTGAGAATTAATCCCTAAAATGGCATACTAAGTGTGTAACCAAATATTAGGCTATACCCACCACCTTCCGAACATTAACCCACCCCACCAACATCTTAGAATAAAGCGGCTTTCAAATTGTTTACAGCGGTAGCCTGTTTTGGCTGTGTTCCCACAAGGAGAACAGGAGAAGTAATACTGTTATGATTTAGTGAAACAGTCCACTCTCAATGATTCAGAATTAAGTTATTCACTGCAGAACCTGAAAAACCTGATTTTGCTGGTCAGAATGACTTGTACTTCCTGGTTTGGCTACTCAAAAATCCCCTTCATTTTAGATTTTCCAAATCTAGAATTATCTTCCCATCTCCCAATCCCAACCTTAACCTGACCAAACTCCTATAAAACACTCTGATACAATAAATACAAAGATTCTTAGTAAAAAATATATTTATTTGGTCAACTTGTTACATTAAGACACAGTCATGCATTACATGGGCATAATGCAACTGTTATGTTAAGACTTTTATATTTCATCAGATATCCCCCTCACAGAAAGTGTGGTTTCAAAGGATGGCTTCATTTAATAAAAGTTCAGAACACAGTAGCATTTTGCACATGAGAGCATGGCACATGATTTGAAAAGATAATGGGTGCAGTGCTGCGGTCACACAGAGCTTGTGAGAAGGAGGAAGTATTTATTGTTGAAAGTCCAGTTGCCTTTTGAATTACAGCTAAGGACATTTTCCAAGGTGTGACAATACTTTATAGATAGATAGATAGACTTTGAAATGCAAATTTCTACTCCCCACCATTGCCTCTGTGTGACCAACACTGGGACGGTTTAGTTTGCCGTGTTGAGAAGCTTCTTGATGTCACCCTCAATATTGCTGGTCAGAAATCTTCTGCCGTAGCGCTTGAATGGCTCGCCGTCTGGCCCGATGAGAAACTTCTCAAAGTTCCAGGCAATGTCATTCCTGCCGACGGGACTCCAGATGATGCACTTGGGGTCGTTCATTAAGGCCATGGGCTCGTCGCTTGGGAATGGCAGCTTCTCCTTGAGATACACAAATAGGGGGTGGGTGTCCTTCCCGTTCACATCCACTTTCTCAAGGAGCTGGAACTTGGGCTCAAATCCATTTCCCGGACGGACATACTTCAAGGACATCAGAATCTCTTCGTTATTGCAGTTCTCCTGCAGGAGTAGATTGTGGGAAGAATATGTAACATGTACAGGCAAAGTTTGATCTCAAGTTGTCTATTGAAATTAGTCAAAATTATTGTAACACCTTTCTTTTCCCTTCATTTGGGATTGAGGCATATAGAACCTGGCATGGGACAATGTCCAAATAGCAGGGGTGCAACTTTCACTGGGGACATGTCCCCCCCCCCTCACATTCTGAAATTGCTTTTAGTCCCCCCCAGTTTTATCGTTGGAATGTGATACGAAACCAAGGCAAAGGTCTGCTTTAGGACCATGCGGACAAGTGTTCAGGTAGGTGATTTCGAGTGTTAATCTGACCAATTATTATTATTATTCTTTTTTTTATTTTTTATTATGTCCCCACCTCCCCCACTTCTAAAACCAAAGTTGCACCCCTGCAAAATACCTGGTCACACACACACACACGTTTATTGAACAACAGCAAGATGAGATTAATTTGTGTTTCACTTGCCAACCAGACAGATCAGTCTGGTCTGCACCTGGCAAGTTTGATGATGAGCTATGATCAGAAATAATAGTTACATTACCATATATTAAGAGTTGAGAAATCCATTCCCCCCGGCCTTACCTGATGTCCGAATTGATTGCAGGGCACTCCCAGAATCACGAGCCCCTTGTCGGTGTACCGTTCATGGAGCTCGTTCATCTGGGTATAATCCCTGGTGGTCGTACCTCAGAGAGACGCCACATTCTCGATCAGCACCACTTTACCCTTAAGCGACGAGAAATTAAACAATTCTCCTGAAAGGAGCTTTCCTGTCAGGTTGTAGAACTTATTTCCAGACATTTCCCTGGTAGACGTCAACCACGCTTCTGACTGCTGAAAAAGGGCTCTTGTTGGACTTTTTATACAAGGGGTGTGATCATTAGTCAAAAACAGTTGCGTTTTGCAACGAAAACGAGTTTCTATTGGACAAATGCAAGTAGGTTCCTCCTCGTTTCGTTCAGTATGCTTCTGTTTTAGAAACGTTTTGCAACAGAATTGACGTAACGAATAAATACGCGCGAGGTGCTCAATAGGGAAATGGGAGGTACTTCCTGAACATTTTAGGGACAGTCTACATTTTTTTGAGGGGATATGTTGTATAATTCAAATCGCATAAGCATGCTTTATCCAGAACAAATAAATGTTTTAATGAAGAATATAAGACCATACAAATTATGACATCTCCGGAGCGTCTAAATCAATTAGCAGCCATGTGTTTCACAGGTTTTGCTCTCACCACTCTATGAACTTTATAGAAGGTCCCTTAGTGCAAAACACGCGCGGGAATCTGTCCTGTACTTTGACAACAGTTGCTCTCGCCAGTTCTTACAGTAAGTTTCATTATTTGCTATTCTTCTTAGCTAATTAAGTCAAAACAATTACTTTATGCACGCTTCCGTGATAATCCACTCGAACAATATTGCAAGCTAGAGAGTTAACGTAAGTAGCAGTAGCCACCTAGCCAAATTTCTCAACCTAACAATGTTATTGTTAGCAGAGTGGTGAACAAGCTGACTACTGTAGCTAGTTCAATCAATGTAGCTACCATCGAGGACAACTTCTGCC
The DNA here is from genome assembly GCA_023634145.1 of Thymallus thymallus. NCBI lineage: Eukaryota > Metazoa > Chordata > Actinopteri > Salmoniformes > Salmonidae > Thymallus > Thymallus thymallus. Next base: position 37,988,291 of record CM042409.1, on the reverse strand, counting down.
AGTAACATTGCAGGCTGTAAAATGGCCTGATAACCATGAGCGTCATACCGTTTCTTTCAGCCTGTGTGAACAGGCAAAGTTAGCAATTTATCAAGCTACAATCGAATAAACCATTGCCCTGTGAGTGGCCCCGCCTTGTCTCAGACAGTAGCATTAAATATGTGTTATAACTAAACCAAGGTAGACTGTCGTTTCCAATGGGAATAAATTAGTATTAGTGGGCAGAACAAGCAAGATCCTATTGGCGCGTTCTAGCATTCATCTGCATATTTCTATTAGGGAACGCCTCCTCTGTGAAGTGAGCAATAACTCAATTCGCTTTTGCACTCTAAACAAGCGATTTTTTTCAAAGGGTAAAGTCTACAAAACGTAGTCCACCCTGTTCATAACATATTCTAGTTTGGGGAACAGAAAAAACTGTATTGAGATCACATGTTTCATTGATGAGAACATTAGCAGAATGTCAGAATCTCGTTGCATCTTCTTCCACTGCCAGTTAGTGGGCTTCCTCTCACTACCATATTTGCCATTATGGGGAAACGCCAAGCGGATGCTTCACATTTATACTGTCTCATTGTTCTATCTGTGGTAACATTTTACAGAAGATGATGCGAAAGAAGAGACGCCCCTCTGTGGACAAAAGTGCTGCACCACCAGATGTGTCAAGTAAGGCTCCCAAACACCTAAACCACCAGACTGTGTCTGTTTTCGACTAGCTAGCTACATGCACTATCGGTCAGTTCATTAGGGCTCTATCCCCTCCCTCATTCAGAGTCCAAGAAGAGTAGGACCACAGGCCGTCAGTCCAAGTCCACGGCTCAGGAGGACACCAATGTTGACTCTGTCTTTGGCCAATTTCTGCACGAGGCTGGTGTTATCTTGAGACAGGGCAGTACATCCAATGAGATTGGTAAGCAAGACACACACCCTCAACAGTCACTCATCAACATATTGACTTACTTGTTTTAAACGGGCAATTGTTGGATAATGCACAATTGTATTGCTTTGTAAGCTGTGGACCAAGTGGTTTTCCAAAAGAGACTTCAGCAACGACTGAAAAAGAGTCCCAGATACCCCGGTGTGAGTATAATGTTTCAAATACTGTCTTTGATATTGCACATTCTATAAAGTGTGTAGCCTAATAAAACACACTGTGATGCCACCATGGTTACACAGTAAGATTAATGCCATACGTTTGTCCCTTCATGAGCTCAACAAGCCAGAATGTTGAATAACATATCATTTGAACGTACTCTCGGTTGTCTGTGGGGTTGGTCCTTATTCAGGTCTAAATTTGAAAACTATTATTAACCCGACTTTAAAAAACGCTTGTACTGTCGTTGAGATTTATATCACCTAGCACATACATAAAACCATGTAAACACCAGAAAGACTTTGGTTAGTTTGCATACATTGTGTGCGTGTACTTCCGTTTTGTGCGTGTGCGTTAGGTGATGAGCAAACAAATTGTTATAACCACGAACTGAGACCCGCGTTTTGTGACATTTCACCGAAGATTATTAGAGAACAACAGATAGTATGTTCAAATGAAGTTTATTCCGACATGTAGGAACTGTTAGGAATTTTTTACTCTTTATGTCAGAGACGAGTGGACAGTCCACACTCGAAATCGTAGAGGCTATAAAGTGTGACTGATTTTCTAACCTTGATGGCCAACAGATTGTGCAGGAGTTCATCACGGGACTGGAGTCTCACATTGAGGATTCTGAGAGGTTCAGGAACTGTCTCCTCCCCTGTGTACCACGCCTGGCCGATGGGGACTCAAGGTAACCCCACACATCACACAACCCTGTGGAGAGCAGGGTACCTGGCTCTCAGTGGTAGTACACCATTTTCAAATTGTTGCATGGAAACATAAATGCCGTTATGATTTGACTCCCGTGTCTGTGGTCCAGCTCTGTCAGCTCGTTTCAGGAGAGTCTGCTGCGCATGCTGCTAGGGATGGAGATGCTGCAGGTATGACAGTCTCTCTCTATGCAAAAACACATTGGCCTGAGTAGTGTCTGAACTGTGATGTCTTTCCTTGTCATTGGCCACCAGGTGTGAACTGTGAATGTAACCACAATTTCAAATGGAACCTGAAACCCACATGTTCTTTTCTTTTCGTTGTAGACTTTGGTAATCAACACTTTGTTTGAGAAGCTTCCCGAGTTCATGTTTGATGGGTAAGTGCTTATTATAATTTTTTTAAAACAATTTGGTTGTTGCCATACACATACACGTTGACTATATAGATGTTCTTGTCCTCTTAACTTTACATCTGCCTTTTTATTCCCTATAGTGCTGGAGAGGATGGCCTCAATATCCCTCGTGTTATTGTCAACCAGCTCAAGTGGTTAGACAGAGTCATAGACAGCAAGGTACTCATATTACTGTGACAGTAGATCTAACCTATACTCTACACTTATTCCACCTGTATATTCTCACTAATTAGCAGGGCTTGACTGACTTCCTTCTGACCTAATTGTACCCCTGTTGCTGTAGGAGTTAGCAGGTAAGCTGATGCAGCTGGTTTCCGTGGCGCCGGTTGAGATACAGTGTGACATCATCACCAGTCTGCCAGAGATCCTGGAGGACTCCCAGCACAGTGACATTGCCAGGGAGCTAAAGTGGGTGGAGCCCTGTTAGAGGCAGTCTAGTGCTGTGTGTGGTGATATACGGTGTCATGATAAGATGTTCACATCTCCCCTGTGCTCTCTCTCCTTTCCTCTTTAGATCCTTACTCCAAGAAAACACTCAGCTGACTGTGCCAATCCTGGATGCCTTCTCAAGCTTGAATCTGAGCTCCACTCTGTTGGCTGAGGTAGCCCCCCACACACAAACACACACGGCCTAGAGTCAATGTATTGTAGTTTCTGGCTATAGCTCTCATTGGGGAGTCAATAAGAGTAGAATTACACTGTGTTAGATCTGTTCAATGATTCATGATGTGTTCACAGCTCAGGGCATATTTACGCAAAGGTGTATTTCACTCACGACACTGTATAACAATTATGCTATTGACTGATTGCCCATGTACTTACAGTTATCCTGAGGAAATTGCATAGAGTGGCTTGTTGACTAATAGCTGCCTTTAGAATAACTATGTTCTATGAGGGTGGCCCTTACTTAGATGAGACAGTCATTTTCTATTTACACATACATTTGCTCATAAATTTACCACGAAGTTGTACCAAAAATCAATACAATACAGACAATATTGCACACCCCATAATGTACATTTGTCCTAAAACGTCTGGTGGTCCTGTGTGTCAGGTGCGTGTGGCTGTCATGGCAACCCTTTCTGCTGTCCAGCTGGAGGACCTACCTGTTGTGGTGAAGTTCATCCTGCACTCCATCTCTTCCTCAGACGCCCTAGAGGTCAGAGGTCACACACAGTGGCGTCACCGCATGTAGTCTTGCACTTTTTCTTTCTGATAACAATAAGAAATTAAAAGTGCCTCACATAGTTTCTATATCACCGCCACAGTGATGATGGTGTGTATTGGTCTCACTGAGTGGTGCCGGGTTATCAGGTGGTGTGTGACCTGCGTAAGAAGCTGGAGCTGGAGCTGTGTGTTCTCCCTCCGGTGCTGCAGGCTTCTCAGAGCCGCATGAAGAACAAGGGGACAACAGAGTGAGACACTTTGTTCCAACACGCTTAAACACCAACACCCTCCCATCACCACAGAGCACCAGTGCATACTGTTATGAATCCACATAGCACTACTTTTAGTGGGATTTTACATATACAATTATTCTAAATGGCAAGGCCATTTCTGGTCATATTTTTCCCCCAGGGCCTCCAACACCTCAGCATCCAGCAGCAGCCAGGACAGTGTTGCCTTGGTATTGGAAGGCATTAAGTCTGCAGTGCGCTTCCAGAAGACTACCTCTGAGGCCTGGCTTAAGGTAGGGAGAATAGGCAACGCTACAATCGTTATATCAACAGCCAGTAACTATTTCACCACGTGACTCTCCTGTGTTGTTCTGCAGGCCATAGAGAATGTAGCCACAGCAGAGGATCACAAGGTAAGTCTGACACATCTTTCTCTGATTCTACTCTTCTCGCTAATCCTACTATTTCATCCGGGCTGGTACTTGGCAGATGACTTGTTGATCCTGTGTGTGTGTGTGTGTGTGTGTCGGTCAGGTCATTGACCTGCTGGTTCTGTTCATCCTGCACTCCACCAATGCCAACCACAGCCGGCGTGGGGCTGAGAGGGTGCTGAAGGTCAAAGTGAGAGCAGGACAGATCCAGGAGGCTCTGCTACAGAAAACCTTCATGGGCTACGCACAGGTGTGGAAGTCCTGTTACGGTAGTCCTGTCTGTCTCTAAGTGAAGCTTGTCCTAAGCCCCTTTCTTGTCCCTATTCAATTATAGAACTCCGCCCGCCGGCACTAACTTTCAATGTCCACTGACAAGCTAGTTGTGTGTGTGTATATATATATATATATATATATATATATATATATATATATATATATATATATATATTACACACACACACACACCCGGTCAAAAGTTTGGAATAAAAGTGAAGACATCAAAACTATGACATAACACATATGGAATCATGTAGTAACCAAAAAAGTGTTAAACAAATCAAAATATATTTGAGATTCTTCAAATAGCCACCCTTTCCCTTGATGACAGCTCTAGCAGTTCTGACTCTTGGCATTTTCTCAAAAAAAATTGCAAATAAAGAAACCCTTGAATGAGTACTAAGTACAAACTTTTGACCGGGGGTAAAATAGCCAACTCCACTAATTTGAAGGGGTGTCCACATACTTTTGTCTAATAATATATATATATATATATTATTAGACAAAAGTATGTGGACACCCCTTCAAATTAGTGGAGTTGGCTATTTCAGCCGTTGCAGAAATTGAGCTCAGGTGCGTCCTGTTAACATTGATCATCCTTGATGTTTCTACTACTTGATTGGAGTGCACCTGTGGTAAATTAAATTGATTGGACATGGTTTGGAAAGGCACACACCTGTCTAAATAACGTCCCACAGTTGACAGTGCATGTCAGAGCAAAAACCAAGCCATGAGGTCGAAGGAATTGTCCGTAGATCTCCGAGACAGGATTGTGTCGAGGCACAGATCTGGGGAAGGATACCAAAACATGCTGCAGCATTGAAGGTCCCCAAGAACACAGTGGCCTCCATCATTCTTAAATGGAAGAAGTTAAGGACCACCAAGACTCTTCCTAGAGCCGGCTGCCCAGCCAAACAGAGTAATCGACCAGCAGCAGGGACTGGGAGACTATTCAGGATCGAGGGAAAGATGAACGGAGCAAAGGTTCACTTTCCAACAGGAAAATTGACCTAATCACACAGTAAAGACAACGCAGGAGTGGCTTCGGGACAAGTCTCTGACTTGAGCCCGGACTTGAACCCGATCGAACATCTCAGGAGAGACTTAAAAATAGCTGTGCAGCATCTCTCCCAATCCAACCTGACAGAGCTTGAGAGGATCTAAAGAGAAGAATGGGAGAAACTAAATAAGAATTTGTTCTTAACTGACTTGCCTAGTTAAATAAATAAATAAATAAAAAATTAACAGGTTTGCCAAGCTTGTAGCGTTATAACCAGGAAGATTTTAGTCTGTAATCACTGCCTAAGGTGCTTCATCAAAGTACTGAGTAAAGGGTCTGAATACTTTTATTTCAAATTATACATTTGAAAACATTTCAAAAAATCAGTTTTTGCTTTGTCATTACGGGGTATTGTGTGTAGATTGATGAGGGGGAAAAAAACAATTGAATACATTTTAGAATAAGGCTGTAACGTATCAAAATGTGGAAAAAGTCTGAATACTTTCCGAAGGCACTTTATATACTTTTTGTTTTATACAGAATAGCTAAAAAGTGCAAATTGACAAATTATCCAATGGATTATGATAATTTTCCTTTTTAAATTTTCTCCATGGCTCAGGTGGACACAAGGCTGTTTGGCTTCATCTCAGTCACGAACAGGAAGAACTTTGCATCTGTTTCTGATTTATAAACAATGCCATGCTGGTGGATGGTAACATTCAAATAAAACCCAGCCCTCAAAACCAAGCATAGGCTGAAAATAATTTCTATGTAATATCATAGGAAAAGACAACGCATTTGCACGAAGTGGGCAGTTCAGAGTTGTCACCTCAAGCCCAAATAAAACAGACTTATTTACTTAAATCGTTGTGGAACACCATGGGTAAGCTCTGGCCCATGTCTTTCAGCTCGGGAAAGTGGATTTCTACTGACGTGGGCTTTTTTAAGGTTCTAATATTGTAGAGAACAATCCATTAATAATTGTATGTGATTCGTAATAACATAGAGCAAAGAAAACAACTAAGTTTAGACATTTAATTTAGTTGATGTGATGCAGCCTGGTTTCGAACCAGGGACTGTAGTGATGCCTCTTGCACTGAGATGCAGTGCCTCAGACCGCTGTGTGACTGTGGTTTTAACGTGCTGCTGATGCTGTGTGGGTTTCAGGTGATGCGAGGTTACTTTCCCTCCATCTTGGCCCTGGCCCAGAGTCTGCTGCGTTCCCTTGACCCTTGTGTGGTGCCCATCGGTGGACACATGTACAGACTCTCATTCACTGCCTTTGACTCCTACTGCCAGCAGGTATGTGTGTGTGTATAACTGGTGTCTTTATGCATGTATGCTGGCTAAAATATGCTTCAAGTGCTCATTTCCATTGTCAAAGAGTTTTCAGTTCTTGTTCTCTGTGTGAGCCTGTTCAATGGTATCTTATGGTTCTTTCTGTGTTGTCTTCTGTTAGGAGGTGGTAGGCTCCCTGGTGACCCATGTGTGCAGTGGAGTGGGTGGCGAGGTGGACGTGGCTCTGGAGCTGCTGTGTGGCCTGGTGACAGAGAAACCCTCTGAGATGGCCCTCTACGCCGTCTTCGTCAAGGTGACGACTCGACTGTCCCCAAGACATGTTTCCAACAGATCACAAGCCATCTATCTATTCTATAGTGGACTGAGAGTTGTCCTCAGCAGGGTCGGTGTTACTAACCTCTCCCTGGTGTGTGTGTGTGTGTGTGTGTGTGTGTGTGTGTGAAGGGTATCCTGGACTACATGGATAACCTGACTCCCCAGCAGATCCGCAGGCTCTTCCACCTGCTCAGTGGCCTAGCCTTCGGACAGCAGCAGCAAGGTACACACATCCAGGTGAGGGGGTCAGACACTCTGGGGCAACAATGGATATATATAGGCCTATTTTTTTATTTCTATGGGAGCAGCACTGAAAACAGTACTGTGTGAACCTACCTTCCATCTCTGTGGTGTGGTTATGTGGTGTCTACCATGACTATATACTGTTTTTATCTGTACATAATTCTCTGTATCGCTTGTCTTTCTCCCTGGGTCATACATATCTACATCTGTCTCTGTTCTCCTCAGGATGACATCCACATAGTGGTCCGCAAGCAGCTCTCCAGCACCGTGCCCAAGTACAAGCGCATCGGCATCATCGGTGCTGTCATGGTGGTGGGCAGCCTGGGGGCCTGCAGGTAGGAGTAGGAACTGCTGCCATCTCACATCCACTCTGCACTTACCAGACTTAATCCTGTTAGCTCCTGGTGGAATAAAGAGCCCCAAATTATTGTGCCTCAATATAGCTTCTGTTTTGTTAATTCTGTGTTCATCTTAGTCTTCTCTCTCTCTCTACTCTCTACTCTCTACTCTCTACTCTCTACTCTCTACTCTCTACTCTCTCTCTCTCTCGCTAGGCCCAAAGTGCAGGATTCTCAAGGTGGCACATTGCCCAAGGAGACATACAGACAGGTGAATGTTATAGGCGGACTACTGTCTATGTACCGTCAGAATAAAGGGCTGATACACTGTCTTTCAGAGAGTTTTCCTTCCCTGGTGCTGGGAGAAGGCCTGTAAGTGGATGGTGTGTGTGACGCTGACCTCTCTGTGTAGGTGACGGCCCTGCTGGAGCTGGTACGCTCGTGCAGTGACAGCTCTCCTGAAGCTGCTGCTCTCTACTACGATGAACTAGCCAACCTGGTGTTCACATGCACTCTGGACCCTCTGGTGCAGGTCCGCCTCACATATACAGCCTCAATACACACTTTATAGCTCTTTTATGGTCCTCTTTCAAAGATACTTCACCTTTTATCATCCAAATTGACCTTTTATTGTAGATTTTAAAGATGCCCCGACAACACTGGGACAGGGGTAGCTATTAACCCTGCCACTATGCATCTGGTGTATTCACTCAGGCCTGGATAGGCAAGAGTGTGCTGGAGGACTTCCAGGAGGACTTTGTGGTGGATCTGGGACCAGATATAACTGGGTGAGTGAGTGGTGCACTACTGTCCAGCGAATGGGCGGGGGTAATATACTGTAGGTCAACTGTATACGGCTGGCAGCAAGTGATTACAGAAATGTACTTGTATGTCTTGACGTGTAGGCAGTTTTCCTGACCATGTAACTGGGCCCAGGCCCTAGTAATAACTTACCTTCTGCTGTCTCTCCCCTTGTATGTCCTAGGTCCTTCCCCTTCCCCGCCTGTATGATGTACAACTTGGATGATGAAGAGAGCCAGGGAGGCATCGCCATCAACCTGCTGCGACTACTGTCTGATGACCTCCAACACAAGGGGGAGCTGTGGAGCCAGACTGGGATCAACAAGACACAGAGGTCAGACACTACATTGACACAGAGGTCAGACACTACATTGACACAGAGGTCAGACACTACATTGGCTACAGGTTGGATTATTTAATGCAAAACAATGCAGAATGTCCATTCAGAGTTGAATCATAATGGGGTAGATGGATTAAGCAATAGATTTCAGTTGGCTGCCAAACTATGAAGTGTTATTGAATGTTTTGAAGTGGAGCATCTAAACAGTGTATTTCTCTCTGTTCTATGTGGTACTGTAGGCGGGTGTCTTCTCTATGTCTGTCTCCGTTCTTCCGGCTGCTCCGGCTGTGTGAGGAGCAGCAACACCAGGGAGACCTGGAGGAGATCGATGCCCTACTGGGTGAGGAGGAATCCGGTGTTCCGTCTGATGGAGCAGGGAAACACACGAAATGGTTCTCACTGGGCCAAAAAGTCTACTGAACTGTGTACAAGTACTTTTTGAAAATGAGAACACTTCAGCCACTGTAGATCATGTATGGTTAGTAACACTGCAGCAGACACGTGGTGTTTCAACACGGCCTGCTGGGAGTGTAGTAGGTCTGTTCTGGTTCTTGCAGTTCTAATGGGAGTTTGTATGTGTGGGTGTCTGTTTGCAGGCTGCCCTCTGATCCTGACTGACATGGATGTGGTGGAGAAGTTAGAGAGCCTGTCCAAGCCTGAGAGAGAGTTCCTCTGTGGCCTGCTCTTCCACACCATCAACTGGTTTAGAGAGGTTACTACAGCTCTGTCTTAAAGAAGAGAATTCTGGTCTATAGCAAGACACGTATATTTGTTGGGGAGTACATATGATTTCTTTGTTGTATATGCCAATATGAGTTTATTTTTGCGCACAGACCTTTTAGTGTGTGTGTGTACAGGTTGTGAATGCATTCTGCAGTCAGAAAGACCCTGAGATGAAGATGAAGGTGGTTACTCGCCTTCAGAACATCACCTACCTCCAGACTCTATTGGAGAGGACTTTGGCAGGTACTATACTGCACTGAAACAATAATATAACACAATGGACAGGAAATGAAAACATCAACCGCTTTTTATCAACACCTCTCTGATCAAAATGTTTCAATCTTACATCCTTTAATTCCATGGACTGTTAATTTGACAATCCCTACATTCTTGCTTTTGTCTTTCAGCAACCCCTGGCTATGCTCCTCCGCTAGCCAACTTTGATGGGGAGATTCCAGAGGGAGCTCCAGTGTCTAGCTCCTCCGCTGCTCCAAACAAGGGAAAGAAAGGTAAGCGAGCCTAAAAGGGACGTACCTTACTCTGTATACTGACCGTGAGATGAGATTCAACACTTATTGTGGTGGTTGTCTTGCAGAGGGTACTGGTAAGAAAAGGAAAACCCCTGCTAAGAACTCAGCAGACAGCTCCCAGATGGAGGAGGGCACGGAGGCAGAGGAGACCCAGCAGGTTAACACACACACACACAGACCTCTGACCTCTGACCTCTCACCTCTGTCGCATGATGTGACTCTTACACACAATGCTCTCTTTACCAGAGGTGGATGATATTTTCTTGTGTTCCCTCTACCCCTGCAGGACCATGCAGAGAAGGAGAAGGTTCAGGAGGCCAGCAGGCCTGGGGTCAGTCTGGTTTCCTACCGGCCCTTCTTCAGGGAGCTGGACATGGAGGTGCTCAGTGTGCTGCAGTGTGGCCTGCTCTCCCGCTCTCTGCTGGACAGTGAGCTCCACAGCAAGGTAGGACACCACCCGGCCCAGAGCCTGGACACATCCGACACACCGTTCACCATCAGGGTTTGGCTCTGACAATTAATGAGTTGAATGGAAATTCAATTACTGAATTGAACAGTCATAATAAAGGCAATTATCACATTCTCTGAATTGACTCCGTTAACGCCAATTTGGCCCCAACCGTGAACCCTGCATGTCATACACATTCAAATAAAGCCAGGGACACAAGCTAGGATCCCTCCAATGTGCCTGTGTGCTGTAAAGAGACGCTGTGGTCCTGTGCAGGTGCGTGAGGAGGTGCAGCTGGGTCCAGCAGAGTTAGTCTTCCTGCTGGAGGATATGTGGCGCAAACTGGAGTTCAGTCTGACAGCTGCCCCTGCCAAGAGAGCCCCGTTCATCAAGGTAGGACACACACACACACTGAGTTGTGTGAGTCATAACATACGCTTCTCTTTCATATTCCACATTGTCTCCTGGCTGCAGGTAAAGACAGACAAGAGCGTGGGTTTCTCCCACTTGCAGCAGAAGAGCCCTAAAGATATCGCAGCCTGCTGTGTCCAGCTGCTGCCCACCCTCTGCACCCACCTGGAGAACTGCCACAATCACTTCCAGGTATACACACACACACACACACACAGCTTCATGTTTGTTTTGTTTTTTGCCTGGCACACATTTAGCCTATTGTTGTACTGTCCCTCTTTGTGACGGTCTTCCTGTGGTGTGCAGACTCTTCTGTCTGAGAACCAGGGGGTGGTGGACGCCTCAGGCCTGGATGTGAGGGAACACCAGCTGCTATCCTCGGCCTACCAGCTCCTCTTACAGGTTCTACGCACCACCTTCAGCTGGTCAGTCACACCTCGACACAACACCACCTGCACACTCCTGCCTTTCAGGACAGTATCATCACAGCGCCTCACCTTCAAGGAAATGACATTTACTCTGGGTTTGGCAACTGTGGTTGGTGTTGTTTTGTTCCTGCATATGATTCAACATATGGGAATCAGGTGTGTTATTGGGCTGCAACAATGCCTGCACACGGTCTCTCCATGATCAGGTTTTTCCATCGCTGTAGCCTACGGTTCTGTACGTTTTATCAGTAGCTCTTGTGAATCACTCGTCTCTGTTTGTCAGGTCTGGTTTCTCCCAGCCAGAGCACCGTGGCCTGCTGAAGAGGACTCTGGGAGTGTTGGCTGACCGCCTGAAAGAGGGAGGGCCTGAACTGGCCATGGACCAGCTCATCAAGTGAGTGGAGAAACATTCCCTGTCAGATCAGTCGGCTCTGGGTGAAATGTGTGTGTGCACAGTATAGTAAAGCTGTTCTCCCCTATCTATGGTCTTCAGACACTGCTTTGAGTACCTGCTGAACTTCCGCAGCACGGTTCCCAGCCTCAGCATAGCTCTGTGTCTCTCCCAGCTGCTCAGCACTGTGGCTGAGAGAGGAGGGCACCAGGCTACATACAGGGAGCAGACTGGTGAGACACGCACGCTCAATCTATTTCTATAGGATTGATGCAACAGTAAAATTGACTTTATCAGGATCAATTCTATGACAATCCAGTGAATTCTGAAGATTTATTGATATTCTGAAAAGTGTCATTTATTTTCAATGATTATCAGTTCAGCATAGAACGGTCTCTCTCTCTCTCTCCAGCAACCCTAGCCCGGTGGTTCCTGTGCCAGGAGTGGGTGACTACCAACGGAGACCGAGAGAAAGGACCCAAACACAACGAGACTCTCCAAACTCTCCTCAGGTGTGTCTCACAAGGATTCACTGATCATGTAGAGCAGATTACTAAATTAAAGGGATATTTTGGGATTTGGCAATGAGGCTCTTTATCTACTAGTCAGATGGATACTTCCAGTCATTGCGCTAGTTAACATTGGCTCACGAAACTACCTGTAACTTCGTTAATACTGGACATAGTCATAAAAATGTTATCCACAAGTTAATCTCACTCTGGGGAAGTAGATACATCCCTTTAAGGAGGCCATGGGATGTCAGTATACTGCACTGGCACACTGGCAAGGGTAATGTACTTTATACGGGAGTTCCAACAGTCTTGTAACCTCATTTATTCCAGCTCTTCTACTGCTATTGTGGTTGCCATGGTCCCAGTGGCTGTAAGGGGAATGATAATATTCATGGTGTTTTACTTCTCTCCTCTACACTCCCCGTCTCTGTAGCATTTACCTGGAGCACACTGATGATGTTCTGAAGGCGGTGGAGGAGATAGCTGGAGAGGGCATCCCTGAGCTCCTCAACGCAGCCAAAGATGCCAGCTCTAGAACCTGGCCCACTCTCAACAGGTAGGTGCGGGTACATATGTGTACAACTACCACTATCTCTCCTGACCTCTACATACGGGTGTTTTCAGTTACCCCCTGACCTCTACATACGGGTGTTTTCAGTGACCCCCTGACCTCTACATACGGATGTTTTCAGTGACCCCCCCCCCCCCCCCCCCCCCCCGTCTGCCTTCGTTTCTTCTCTCTTGCCCCTCCCTCTCTAGGCTGACGTTCCTGGTGTTCTATAAGGGGATGATGGGAGAGCTGGAGAAGGCTGTGAGAAAGATTCCCCCTGGCAGAAACAGCGACAGTACTGAGGTACACAGTTAAACAGAGGAACTGCCAGTGGAGCTAGGTGGTGCTAGTAGCCATCGTGCAGTGACTTTTATAAAGTGATATTATTTTCCCTTTGCTGTGTCCAGGTGAAGAGTGAGAAGCTGTTGACATGGAACCTGGCTGTCAGAGACTTCCACATCCTGGTCAACCTGGTTAAGGTACTGCGTCTGTTTACACTGGGAGTTAGTCATGAATGGGTTAACCCTTATTCAAACACATGATGTGTCTAATATGTGTTATGATGGTTCTATTCACTTTGGAAGATGCATGGCTGTTAGTAGCGTTTTAAATGACTATGTCCATACTAAACATCAATAGGACTGGGACGATACCAGTATTGGAATATTTTGTTCCATGACAAAAATGAAAACACAAAGCAGCTCAAACTCGTCGTCCTGTACTATAGCTTGTGAAATAAATAAATGTGACTGGATGACAACAGAATGTTTGTTTGAATCATTAGGGCTGTTTTCCTAAATCCGGTCCGTGTTTTGTTTCCTTGCCAAGATACTGACGAGTATCGCAAGACTGGTATCGTCCCGGCCCTGAACGACAAGCATGTCGAAATGTATTCCCCTGGGTGTTCTGCCTCTCTAACACACACTCTGGATGGAGGGAGATTAAGACATATGTATTCTAATGTGTCTCCTTCATATTCCTTCGTCAGGTGTTTGACAACAGACCAGTGCTCAATGTGTGCCTGAAGGTGAGTCTCAGTACACTGGCATTTGCTCTGCCTGCCACAGTGTCAGACAGATTCCATAACTAATGATATGATATTATATTAATTGGCTTTTTATGTTGTTGTCATTGTTGCTAGTATGGCCGTCTTTTCCTGGAGTCTTTCCTGAAGCTGGGGATGCCATTGTTGGATTTCAGTTTTAAAAAGCACAAGGTACAAGCAAAAAGACTGAGGGGAAAAATACTAGAGAGAATGGTTTATTTCAAATTAAATAAGGAAACATTACATGGTGTCAATAGCAGCTCATGCTGAATTATTTGACACAACTTATAATAGTCATAAATACTAAAGCCTTGCATGGGCATGAATTCTAATCCGGGGCCCTACCCAGGCCCGCATTGTTCATGCCCTACCCTACCCAGGCCCGCATTGTTCATGCCCTACCCTACCCAGGCCCGCATTGTTCATGCCCTACCCTACCCAGGCCCGCATTGTTCATGCCCTACCCTACCCAGGCCCGATTTCTTTCTGCCAAATTAACGCCCCTGCCCAAAATCAGAAATAACTTCCTCCATTAGCTGCTCCTCTCTCTTTCATTTGCTCGGCTCATGGCGGCTCTGAATCTGTGAGTAACCATAGCAACTGCTCCGTTTGGGCTTGTCTGCTCAATGGAGACATGAGATAGCTGTTAGCTACTTTTCATCACTAAACTGAAGGAACATTATTTTCTGTGAAATAATCTCTCCTGTCTTATATTCGACAAGGTTGAAGCACTTATGACACCATGTTATGATCTTAGTCAGCAGAGCATGAGCAAATATACAAGAAATCCATCAACACTATAAAATCTACAACTTTTTAAAAGAGTCAGTCCTGCAGTTGTTCAGTGTAATTGGGTGTGACTGTGTGTCCGCTCTGTCTCAGGAGGATGTCCAGAGCCTGCTGAAGACCTTCCAGCTCAGCACCAGGCAGCTCCACCACATGTGTGGACACTCCAAGGTACAACCCAGCCTCCAACACTGCTCCTGTCCTCTCCACAGAAACCTGTGTGGATGAAATATGTGTGAATAACATATGAAGACAAAATTGCATCCCTTTTGAGATTCCATATATATCAATGAAGTCTTGATTTATGAGGATGTGTGTGATCTGAAAAGGCATTCTTTGTCATATTATTTGTGTGGTGACCTGTGTTGTTGTTTCCCAGATCCGTCAGGACACCACCTTGACCAACCACGTGCCAGCCCTGAAGAAGAGCCTGGAGCAGTTTGTTTACAGAGTGAAGGCCATGCTCACCCTCAACCACTGTCAGGAGGCCTTCTGGCTGGGTAACCTGAAGAATAGAGACCTCAAGGTACTGGATGGGCCACTGGCGGCTGCACAGATAGCGGTCTCATTGTGTGTGTCAAGGGTGAAATTGGGGGGGATAAACAGTAGACGGGTGGTCCTCCCCTGTAATAATACAAATAATCTCTCGTTAAACTCAATCAAGCAGGCCAAAAATGATTCCAGCCAATGGGAAACCAGAACGAACGCACCATCTTTTCTTCTTTAATCTGAGCCAGATAGACAGCGCTCTGACCCAATGAGAATGGGGGGGGGGGGCGGCACCAAGGGTGGCCAACCATATTTCAGGAGGGGCTGGAATTAGTGGGGAAGGGGTGTGAATAGACGGTGCGGCTGTCTATAGGCTGAGCGCAGTAGAGGCAACACCTACATTTTAACACGTTTTGACATGGGGCAGAGAGAAAATGTGCAGTTTTATCATAAATGTTTTATTTAAATAGGCAAGTCGGTTCAATTCTTATTTACAATGACGGCCAAACTCGGACGACGCTGGGCCAATTGTGCGCCCAAATGCTATTCTACACATTTTGTCATGTTTTAAAGCTAATTTCCTGCATTTCTACATATTTTGCCATGAGGCAGAGAGGAAAAAATTGCTGTTTTATAGCTCATCTCATGCTATTCTTCACATTTTGCCATGAGGATGAGAGAACATTTTGCAGTTTTAAAGCTAAGTTCCTGCTATTCTACACATTTTGTCATTGCTTATGACGTGTTCATATGCTATCTGGGCCCCCAACCAAAATAATAATGTAAATAAAAGTATTGATTTTAAATAATTGTGGGGGATGAATAGACGTTCTGGATATTGGGGGGGGGGGGGACATGTCCTCCCATCCCCTGTAGAAGTTATGCCTATGATGTGTGGTCTCACATTGTGGGGTCAGACAGATGCCTTTGTGTTGCAGGGTGAGGAGATCCTCTCTCAGCGCTCACAGGGGAGTGATGAAGAGGAGGAGGAAGGCTCCCCGCTGCCTCAGGAGCAGTCAGAGGATGAGGTATTGGCCATAATCTACTTTTAAAGCTACTGTATTGAGTTAAATGTAATTGCTAAAATAAGTTATCTTTGATTAAAACACAATGTTCTAAATTCTCATAAGGAAAAGAGACAGAAGCTATTTTGGGGCGTTTTATAACATTTCATTTTCTGCAAGCTTTCTGTCTATTGTAATCCCAAGAACAGGTAGATTTGTAGAGGATCCTTATGTAACATTGAGGTTTACAGGCAGCTGATGTGTGTTTCTGTTCCTGACTAATTATTACTGGGAAGATGTAGGAAACAACAGTGAGTCAGGAGCACTGAGGCAGGTTCAGGAGCACTGAGCCCTGCTGTTAGGCAGTAGCCCTCTAGTCTACACTAATGGGGTGATTTACTGTACAGCAGTGTTTCCCAAGTCCAGTCCTCGAGTACCCCCAACAACACACTTTTTTTTTAGTAGCCCCAGACAAACTCACATGATTCATCTCATTGATGGCTTGATGATTCGTAGACAAGTTGAATCAGGTGTGCTAGTCCAGGGCTACAGCAAAAATGAGTGCTGTTGGGGGTAGGACTGGATTTTGGGAAACACTGCTATACAGTAACCCTTTAAATCACGGCTCTGTTTATCACACAGAGGTACCTGCCTAGCTTAATCTACTTGCAAAGGGAGATGTTTTCCAGCACAATGCCCTACTGTGGCAGAATCACCAGAGATTTAGAATTTGTACTGTTTCTTTCAGGCCCAGGAAAGCGACTCCGATGGGAGGAAGAATGGCAACCAGAAGGACGAGGCGGACAATGATGAAATCACAGATGACTCGGATGCTTAGGACAACGTGGAGGAATACTGTCATCTCTGTGACCTCCTGACCTTTTGGTGTCAAAAGACTCTAACCTTGCATAACCTGTATCCCTTTGCCCCCCTCAGATAGGAATATGTCAGGGAGGACTAAGGGACTCCTAGTGCCTTGCTGCCATTGAGAAAGTAGACAATTAGGGGATTTTTGGGGAAGGAGGGGTCATTATGTTCGAAATGCTGTAAACAGCATTAGGGAGTGCTGAACTGATTCAGACACTAACGTTTGAGGCTTTGAGAGAAAGTGTCTTTATAAAATTCTGATGTTGCAGAAAGCTGAGTGAAGAAAAGTTTGATTTACCTTGAAGATACACTGAGTGTACAAAACATTAGATAGTGTTTTTATCTAAAGCAATCACTTTTGCATGGGAAAACACAGAATCCTACACATTACTCGGCATGCTTAAACTATGTTATCTAGCCTGTTCCAAAATAAATACAATAAATGTTTCACCTTGTAAAAACTAAGCCTACCAGGGTGCCAGGGCCAGCTTAATTGAATCCAGTCAATCAGTCAAAAATGCCAACGTGTTTTGAACTGGGTCCCTAGATGATGGATCAACTGATACAATGATTTACTGTATCATGCATATAATATACAAGTTAGTCTTGTTTCCAGTCTGACAAACTTGATTGATTGCATGAAACTACTAAATAATGTACCCAGCTCCTTGGTCAGGGAACCTACACCGTTTACACAACAGAGTACAAGAGGAAGCGGTGGTATAGTATCGTGCCAATATATTCCAGCTATTTTAAAAGAAAATCACCTGCAATAGCCAACAAGGCAATTGATGGTGTAATAATAATGTACACAATAATCACTAATGTAATACTTTTTATGATTAAAGAAACAAAATGTCGCGCTTTATCGAAAAGGTGCACCCCTTTAATACGAGGATAGATGGTTTATCCCGGAAGCGTGTTCCTGTGTTGAGGGAAATAATAAACGGTGACTTGTTTAGCTATTCGGCCAACATCGCGCGACAAACCTACCTTCACATATCACCGGAAATCTCACAAATGCAAACAAGTTGTTTTCCTTTTACATCACGAGCATTTCTTATGCATTTTATTTAAAAAAAATATCCTGAATAGTTGTTCCGCAAACTCTTTACACTTCATAGAGCTTGACATTGTCAGAACATAACGTTTCACTGGGGAAGGGTTGAGTTGCATCAGCGTTAGTGGAGACGATGTCTGACTCTATTATTTTAGCTCTGATAGTGTTTCTTCTATTGTGTTTGATTGTAACAGTAGTGGCAGCTATTGTGTACTCTGGGCTGTTCACTGAAGTCAATATCAAGACAGGGTCGCCTCCTATCAAAAACGTGACCATTGCCTACAAACTTCATAAGGGACCTTCTAAAGACTGTGGTGCTGCCTTCACCGAGACTGTCAGTATTGGGCCAAAGCTCAATACCATCCGTGTGTCCTACGATGACTCCACAGAGGTAAGACACCCGACTAGCTTCTTCTTCTAGTCAGGTCTGAGAGAATAACTCTCAATAAGCTGTCTTCACTTCCAGATTGATTTTTCAGTCGGTTATTTTCAAAGGAACAAAGCTTGATTCTGGGACTGGAATAAAGTCAGCTGTCCAATGCCACGTTGTACAGCTGATGATTTCCACCGTGTTCCAGTTTACTTTGGCATTATCAGCATGGAACTGACACAATGCCAACCAGACTGTATGGGCAAATCCCCATGTATGCCTTTATGCTAAATATAGTCTAGTACTACACCCTGACTGCAGTATGAATGTAGTTCTGTTCACTCTTGTAGGACTTGAGGGTAATTTATTTTGGCACATGGCTTGAGGGTAGGACCTAGGCCAGGCCAGTGTCTGTTTAGTGACTTTACACAGCAACAGTTTGGGGAGTATCCTTGGTCACATCCTCGTTTCTCTTTTAGTAATATGAGTCCTGTACTGTAAAGTACCACCAATAAATAGATCACCACTCAGCTGAGCGCTGTAAGTTCCTAATTACTCCAGTCCTCCCATGAGCTCAGGTGTTTGGTCAAAAAGCTGTGGCAACCACACAACAGCTGCCTGTTAGAGCTATATGTTTACTGAGATCTCAACTAATGATAAAGGATGAACACAGGCTGGGTTGCCAATGGGACGGTGTGGATACACTCATGTGACCCAGTGGCAATAGGAGCAAACCGCTACAGAAGCAAAAGGTTGATACGTTTGTGATGTGAAATCCCTGCAGGACAAACCCTGTACCTGAGATGCACAAGGCCCAGTGTAGGCATATAGTTATGGTGTGCGTGGGTTTTGTTGCATGTATTGTGATTTGGGAATTGTTTTGTGCTGCTGGCGTAGCAGTTAGATGAGCTGTTTGCATGGGATAGTGATATTGTATTTTGTCAGCCTCTGACGTTTGAGTGCCGGGAATTCCCATGCGCACCAACATGTGAAGTTCATAGGAGCATTGCAAATGAAAGCAGAGTCTGTGACTTTGAGAAATTAAGGCATACAGTGAGTATCATATGTAGCCGATTCACCCCCTTGGGTTTTTCCACATTTTGTTGCGTTACAAAGTAGGATTTGAAATTAATTAAAACATGATGTTGTTGATCTACACAACACTATGTCAAAATTAAAAAATGTTTGGACAAAATAAACACTTCATTACATTGATTAGATAAGCAGTCTGACCACTATGATGACGCTACATGTGTTTGATGGATCGCGGGAAAAGAGGTTTTTGTATGCTACAGTCCAAGCTATGTCGTCCAATGGTGCGACTGCTGTCGGCATCCAAAGATTATCCAACTTGAATAAACGCTTGGAGGTAAGGATGTCATCAGGGGTGTAGGTGACACTTATTATTGATATCTACACAGAGCGTTGATTTGAATCATACTGCTGCTCTCATTTAGCTATTTGCGTATTGTGGTTGTTGTGGATGGCTGTTCACAAATCTAAATGTGTATTTGAACCCGATCATGGTTGAATTCAAGAAGTTTAAGCTGTCTATAAGTCATTGTTTTTGAAACCGGTGGACAGCCAGTGAAAAATGCGCTCTTGCTACAGCTGCGTAGTGCAAATCCCAGCCTATGGAATAAAAGTGGGGCTTTTATTGCTCAATCTAATTCATGCTGATAAAAAAAAAAAAAAAAACTCTCACACGTTTGATATACTTAAAGGGGCAATCTGTAGTTGCTACGTTAATTTCTGGACTTATAAATTATATATGTTAATGTAAACATAATTTATAATATTATTATATGTAGTAGAAAGCTATGGTTTAGAAGAAGCCTACGTAACCAACCCATAAAGTAACATTTTACATCCATATATGGACAGCTATGTAAACTCCATATCAATGCCCATGATTTTGGAATGAGATGTACGTCGAGCAGGTGTCCACATACCTTTGGTCATGTAGTGTATGTGTGTCTTTCAGAAGGGTTGGGTTAAAAGCGGAAGTCAGATTTCGGTTGGACCTTGTGTGCAATTGACCAATAAAGTGATCTTAGTCAGTTTTGCTACACCTGTTGACATTTGTCAAAGTAGTTTGTTTAGATAACTGGCCAGTTGATTTCGTTCTCTCTCTCTGTCAACGTGGATGTGCAGGTTTGTGTGGATACTGAGTCATAGTAGAGGAATTTTGTGGTGAGGCCACTTCTTGTTTTTTTTTAAGAAACGTGTTGGAAATTCCACATTATTTGCGTAGTCAACTTACACACATATCTTATTCGTTATGTGTCGGACCCCAGTAAGACTTGCTGTTGGCATCGGCTAATGGGGATTCTAATAATTAAAATAACATGGAAAAAGCCCCGTTGCTCGTTAAGAGAGATGCCAGTATGAGACCTGACCACCTGGTCTCAGAGCATTTCATATTATTCTGGACGTAAATCTGAGACTCTCCATTCAGTATGATATGTTACGTTTCGTATGGTATGTATTCATTTGTAGTCTGAGACCAGGCTGGACCTGAGGGGTATATTATGATTGAAGCTAGATCTACTCAGGGTTTTCTAAAGCTAGCCAGCTTCCGTCAGCTTCACATTCCAGCTCAGGCTTCATCCCTACTACGACGGTGGATATTGCTTGGCTATTCAAATGCCAAATTCAAAATTGAGACCATGGTGAAACAGTGCCACATTTTCATTTCTGCTGAAATAAAAATTAAGGAAAAGTTATCTTGCTAATTCAGCAGGCTAGGCTGTGAAATAGGCTTGTTAATGTGCCTTTCCCCCCACTCTTGTCGATTTGAAAAGAATTGTTCTGTGCGTGAAGTTTCAATTGCATTCTATCATTACTAAAGGTGTAATGTGATAGGTATTTTAACATTACTTTTTAACACAAAAAACACAAGATTAATAAAATATTGAATCATTCTTCCTCAAATGAAAGGGATGATGACGCAATCTTCGCAAGAGGGAGGGAATCTGATTGAATTCTTCCTCAACTCGCAGTTGACACGTCGTTCAGGATAAATGAAGTTAGCCCGGAGTTAGTTCTGAAGGATTCATTGCCATAGAAATGTACCTGGATAAAAAGGTGAGCCACATTCGTGGTACCCAAGTTGAACTCCCAAGTTGAACTCATAGTTGACCAAAGTTACCTGGCTAACTCCTCAAACCAGGTACGTAGTAAAGGTATTGGAGCACAGCACAGGCATCATTTCTAGTGAACACAAGGCATTATGCCGCATGCAGCAGCAGCCAGTGGTGTGTATTCATGGATGCCATGGGAAGCCAGACTTCCCCAAATATTTGACCATTAAAAATGATAAAATAATGTCTCTTTCGTCTCTCTGTTTTCTGTCTATTCGCAAGTGGCAGAATCTCACGGGAGAACTCATCCGAGCGAGGGAAACCGTGCCCCTCTGTCTGCATGTGTATCCCATGCCTCTGATGCTGCTGTAGCATTTGATTGATTGATGCCAGCAAGTATTTGGCCTTCCTTGATTTAATTTTTTAAAATAATAATTAGCCAATCAGCGTTGAGCTCAGCTAAACTGTGGCTTGTCCTGGCACAGCAAAACGCCCCCCAAGGGAGGCCAGTTTTGGATTTGGCTTCACACCAATCAAATCCCATCTTAAGAAAAACGTCATCATTGTCAGAAAATGTTTAATCTTTCTGGTCTGCTTGTGTTGATGTCCTGCAGTAGCTAGCATGCTAAATTGTCCCTTTCCTAAGCCATGGATGGGGATTTTGACTTAATTCTCTGTACAAGTCAATGATTATGACGGCGATTTATGATCTAACCATAAATTAATATATTGTGCCACTGGCCTGTTATCGTTGAAGTTGAATATGTAGCCTAGCTGGTTCATTGTTGCCCAATGCGAGGAAGTTAGGCTAGCAAGCATTTTAGCTAGGTAGCCTATGACAACACAAACCAAAAGCTTACTGTATGACAGAACTATAGACCGTTTTGACAGCATGAAAGAGAGAAGGATGGAATTGATGTTCAACTAGTCACCAAAAAATGTTTTATTTGTGCACTCACACACACAAGCAGACAGAAATCGTTACCATGGACAACCACATGATATTTAGCAACATTGATTGGACTAAATAGTTTTGGGTATTTTTAAAGTTTGTTTTCAGTGTATTATACTAAGCATATACTGTATAGCCTTGTGCTGGAATAGCGGAGGCAGAGCTCCTGTTGTTTTAGCTGACTTGTAGTAGCTCTGTGGTTCTAAATCACTAGTTGTTTAGTAAACTTAAAAACATTAACTTGCTTGACCATGCTGCAGGTCATATAAATGTTTGTTACATGCAATATTTTCTTTGTGGACTTCAGACAGAGTAGGTCTTTTTGTTGTTGTCACGACCTTATTGTATTTCACGAATGGTTTGTAGAGCAAACATCACAACACAGGTTGTAATATGGCTTTCTTACTGGCTTGGCTTGGCTTCCTCAGTGATATTACCCACGCGCCGCTACTGGCAGCAGCACACTAGCCTAGACTCACCTTCCCATGAACCCCTCACGAGTTTCACCTTAAAACAGTTACAGAGTTTAATGGCTGTGATAGGAGAAAACTGAGGACGGATCAACAACGTTGTAGTTACTCCACATTACTAATCTAATTGACAGAGTGAAAAGAAGGAAGCCTGTACAGAATAAAACATATTACAAAAACATGCATCCTGTTTGCAACAAGGCACTAAAGTAATACTGCAAAAGATGTGGCAAAGCAATACATAAAAAAATCCTGAATACTAAGTGTTATGTTTGGGGAAAATCCAATACAACACATTACTGAGTACCACTCTCCATATTTTCAAGCATAGTGGTGGCTGCATCATGTTATGGGTATGCTTGTCATCACTAAGGACTGGGGAGTTATTCCGGATAAAAAAGAAATGGAATGGAGCTAAGCACACGCCAGCCACCCCAACCTCTCTTTTATGCTGCTGCTACTCTTTTGTTTATTATCGATGCAAAGTCACTTTACCTACATGTACATATTACCTCAATTAGCCCGACTAACCGGTGCCCCCTCACATTGACTCTGTACTGGTACCACCTGTATATAGCCTCGCTACTGTTATTTTTACTGCTTTGTATTTCTTTTCCTATCTATTGTTTTCCTAATACTTATTTTTCTTTCAACTACATTGTTGGTTAGGGTTTGTAAGTAAGCATTTCACTGTAAGGTCTACACCTGTTGTATTCGGTGCGCGTGACAAATAGCATTTGATTTGATTTGAAAACCTGGTTCAGTCTGCTTTCCACCAGACACTGGGAGATGAATTCACCTTTCAGCAGGACAATAACCTAAAACACAAGGCCACATATACGCTGGAGTTGCTTACCAAGAAGACAGTGAATGTTCCTGAGTGGCCTAGTTCCATGTGTGGAAAGCGCTTAGAGACTTACCCTGAAAGACTCACAGCTGTAATCTCTGCCAAAGCTGATTCTAACATGTATTGACTCAGGGGGTTTGATAGTTATCTAATCAAGACCTATTAGTGTCATGATTTTTTTTGACAAATGTTAGAATTTTTTTTCCACTTTGACACTTTTACAGACTATTTTGTGTAGATCGTTGACAAAAAATGACAGTTAAATCAATTTTAATCCCACTTAGTAACAACAAAATGTGGAAAAAGTCAAGCGGTGTGAATACTTTCTGAAGGCACTATGTGGTTACAGCCTAGCTTTTCTTTACATTAATAGCCATCTAGTGATTACTGTGTAGGCTAATTCAAACAATTATTTAATTGTGACATTTTGTCATGATAAATAATCTTTATAATCACCTTTGGGGCAGAATAGGGTTAGGGTGACATGGCATTAAGAGTGGGTGAAGAGATAACAGAGTTGGTGTAGACTGCAGTAACCGAAAGGCCGCTGGTTCGAATCCGACTAGGTGAAAAATCTGTCTGTGCCCTTGAGCAAGGCACTTAACCAGAATTGCTCTTGTAAGTCACTCTGGATAAGAGCATCTGCTAAATGACGTCAATGTAAGTGTTTAATGTTTACAGGCGGGGCAGTGTGGGGACCTCAATCAAAATAATTGCCTTTGTGTTAATAAATGGCCGTCCTTATCGATCACTGTTAGAGTGACACTCAAAGTACTTTATATAGAAGATAATTAGCCTTCTGTAAAATAGTTACAGTTGTCCAACGAAGTGGGAACACTCTGGGCTGGAGTTAGGCCTGTTGTTAGAGTGGCCAAACACAATTGCCCTGATGAGGTGTATATGAAGGCCTCACTCTTCGTCACTAGGTTACAGCTCTAGACTCCTTAGTGGTATTCAGCTATGGGCAATTACAAGTCATTCAAGACTAATTACAGTAATACTCCTGAATTATGCTGTCTACTTTCTATCCATGGGCTGCCAATGCCACTTCACCATATGCCTTCATCCAAAATAACAGTTCACAGCCAAATACGGAAAACAATCCAAATACGGAACAATCCAAATACGGAACAATCCATATACGGAACAATCCATATACGGAACAATCCATATACGGAACAATCCATATACGGAACAATCCATATACGGAACAATCCATATACGGAACAATCCAAATACGGAACAATACAAATACGGAACAATCCATATACGGAACAATCCAAATACGGAACAATCCAAATACGGAACAATCCAAATACGGAACAATCCATATACGGAACAATCCAAATACGGAACAATCCATATACGGAACAATCCATATACGGAACAATCCATATACGGAACAATCCATATACGGAACAATCCAAATTGCTCATTAGTTCTTGAAGAGGATAGGCAATATACTAAAATGGAGGAAGAGAGCAACATGCTGCTTGCTGTCTGTTTCCCTAGCGCATTCATATTTCTGTGAGTTTGTTTTCACAGGATTTTAAACAGAGCTGTTTTAATATGCGTGTGGGGTTGTGCAATTAATGTCCCCTCACAAGCGGAACGGATGAGAAGCGAGAGAGAAAAAAGTATGTTTCAACCACACTAGCAGGGGAAAGGATGCTTGATGGATACAGATGGAGCTGAAATGATCTTCTAAAGCCTGCCTGAAACTTCTCGTGTGTTAGCTTCACACGAGAACCTTGTCTTACAGGCCTGCCAACCAACTGTCACTTAATGGACACAGGAATGAGTTAGTTAGTTCGTCAATGGCTCTTTTGGTTGAAGATATTCCTTAACTGCTTCAGTAATGCAGCAGCTGAAGAGATGTTGTCATATACTCATACACTGTCAGTCATAATATAGGCTAGCATAGCCTAAAGCAGGGTTCATCAAGCTTTGATTCTTTTAATCAGCTCTATAGTGCTAGGGCAAAATCCAAAACGTGCACCCGGAGAATTGCCAGAGAATATATATATATATATATATATATATTTGTATTATATATATATACATTCTTTTACCCCTTTTTCTCACCAATTTCGTGATATCCAATTGGTAGTTAGAGTCTTGTCCCATCGCTGCAACTCCTGTACGGACTCGGGAGAGGCGAAGGTCGAGAGCCGTGCGTCCTCCGAAACACAACCCGACAAGCCGCACTGCTTCTTGACACAATGCACGCTTAACCCGGAAGCCAGCCGCACCGGAGGAAACACTGTCGGAGGAAACACTGTCGGAGGAAACACTGTACACCTGGCGACCGTGTCAGCGTGCATGAGCCCGGCCCGCCACAGGAGTCGCTAGAGCGCGATGGGACAAGGACATCCAGGCCGGCCAAACCCTCCACTAACCCGTACTACGCTGGGCCAATTGTGCGACACCTCATGGGTCTCCCGTTCGCGGACAGCTGCAACACAGACAGGGCTTGAACCAGCATCTGTAGCAACGCAGCTTGCACTGCTATACAGTGCCTTAGACCACTGGGCCACTCGGGAGGCTCTTGCCAGAGAATTGAATGTTAATTTCTCTACCATGAGCCGCCTCCAACATCGTTTTAGAGAATTTGGCAGTACGTCCAACCGGCTTCACAACCGCAGACCACATATAACCACGCCAGCCCAGGGCTTATTTACCTGCAGTATTGTCTGAGACCAGCCATCTTAATTTGACCTAGATCTATAGCCAGTCTGTCCGTCCGCTATTAGGCTGATGTGGTCACTCTGAGGTGACTGGCATCCACACCATCACAGCCACAGTCAGCACCCAGACAGCCAATTAGCTTTAGGCTTGGCTGGCTCTCCTGTCCTGGCTGCCCAGTGACGGGCAGGGAAGCAGCAGGTCTGTGTGTGTGTGTGTGTTTTAATTGCCGTAATTCTCTGATCTCAATATCACAAAGGCCCGGGGGTCCTATCGGGCTGCTGACACAGGCCAGGTCTTTGGTCAGTCCACCTCATAGGGGAGGCAGCAGACTACACACTGGACAGATAGGCATGTAGACCACAGTGATGTCATTGTTTCCTCGGCTCATTGGACCGTTTGAGTGGAGAGACATCAGGTCTATGGTGCGCTCTAGTGTGGTGTAAAGGGAGAGGTTCAGGGGAAAGCAGACTCCCTGTCTGATGTGATTGGCCACACTCATTAAAGGGATACTTTGGGATTTTGACAATGATGCCCTTTATCTATTTCCCCAGAGTCAGATGAACTAATGGAGATCATTTTTCTGTGTCCAGTATCAAGGAAGTTAGAGGTAGTTTTGCAAGCCAATGCTAACTAGCGTTAGCGCGATGCCTGGAAGTATATGGGTATCTGCTAGCATGCTTCCAGTCATTCTGCCAACGCTAGTTAGCAACTCCTTCAGACTGCACTCCCAGTTGTACGGATGATCATGATAAGTGCATATAAACCCATTTCTCTGTACTGATCAAAGGTTGTCTAAACCAGCCCTCACCACACACCCTGACCGCTTCTGACACAGCGCCTTCACAGAATCCAAAGCTGCCATGTTTGCAGCAGTAGCCAACTGTTGCAGCCAGCAGCCCCACTCCTGCTGCTTCCCAGTCCCAACCATGGCAATAATGTCACAACCAGGAGAAAATCAGATGTCATTTGCGGTGTGAAAGTGCGGATGTGAGTGGGAAATGGCTGAAAGAGAGAGGGAGAAAGTGAGAAAGAGGATAGAGGGGTAAAGCTGCCTCTGCTAAGGAGTGTAAATTGAGAGGCTGGCTGGCGAGCAGAGAAGAGTGACGCTCCGACTCGTCAATAGGAATCTCAGATCAGAGTGCCCAGCGCCGCAGCACTGCCAGTCAAATTGGTTAGCATTTTAGCGCCTGTCGGCAGCTGCAAACATGAAAGTGTTGCTTCCGGCAAGGAGTTACCTTTTTTAAATGAATAAGCCAATGCCTTAAATATGCTCTGAATTGACTAGCTCCCTAGTCAACACCATGATGCATTAACACTATGCCTAGTCCCAACACCACAGTTTTCCCATTAAAGTTAATGGAGGTCTCTGTAGTGGGACTGACTGCATCAGGAGAACAGGAGTAGGTCTACAGCAGTACTCCATTACATGGTGGAGTCTTGGTCACTCAGACACTTATTTCACACCTGGAGTATACTGTACATATAGTTGAAGTTGGAAGTTTACATACACTTAGGTTGAAGTCATTAAAACAAAATGTAACAAACTATAGTTTTGGCAAGTCTGTTAGGACATCTACTTTGTATATAACACAAGTAATTCACTATATCACAATTCCAGTGAGTTAGAAGTTTACATACACTAAGTTGACTGTGCCTTTAAACAGTTTGGAAAATTCCAGAAAATGATGTCATGGCTTTAGAAGCTTCTGATAGGCTAATTGACATAATTTGAGTCAATTGGAGGTGTACCTGTGGATGTATTTCAAGGCCTACCTTCAAACTCAGTACCTCTTTGCTCGACATCATGGGAAAATCAAAATAAAGATTTCACACCTCACTCTGGCCATTTTACTCGCCCTAGCAGAGCTGGTTAGGCTGTTCTCATGTTATCCAGAGCGTTGGTGACTGTAACTGTGCTGCTGGCATCAAGTTAATTATGCTTTTTTTTTGCCGACGTTTACTGATACCGGCCATGTTTAGCGTTCGTAAATTCATTAGTTATTCTGCGCAAGAGTGCTCTGAAATCGGAGTAGATAAAAAAACGTTGGGTAGTTAGATAGCAGATAGTTAATATACTGCCTGGCAAGTTCGATGTATTAGTAGCCAATTAAAATTAGGTAACTAGCTAACATACCGGTACATACTGCTGTAATGCTATGCGGTTTGTAAGGATAACTTATTTGAAAAGTAATTACTTTATTACATTATTCAACATTTTGTTAACATTTGTCATAATTAGTTAAAGCAATTAATTTGTATCTGCTGTCGTCGGACTTCGGCTGAATATTTTCCGCCATTTTCTTAAAATCTGAAAAAGTTGTAAAGCCACACTCATTTTCTGAAGAATTGCGTTATGGGCCCTAAAAGTACAGAAAGTGTGTCCACTGCATGTATACTTCATACTTTGTTGAATTTAGTACGACATACTAACTATATCCATACTATGACCAATAAGCATACTATATACCCAATTCACTTCACAAATAGTACGGTTAGTGCGGTATCGTGTCTTTACTACGATTAATGTGGTGACTGCTATTTATCAAATAATTACCTAACGTTTAATTATTATGATTAAAATAATCAGGCAATAATGAACTCATTAGGAGTTCTGGGGCATCACAGAATAATTGTTTATAGAGCTGCTGTCTCCCGAATAAAACTCTTAAAGATCTGAAGATTTTTTACATCAATAGCAGTCAATTATTCATTATTACCTTCTATCAGTCTCATTCTGATTGATTGATAGATAGATAGGTATTTAGGTAGATAGATAGATAGATAGATAGATAGATAGATAGGTACTTTATTGATCCCCAGGGGGGGAAATTTCATTGTCAAGCAGCTACAACAAAACACAGGGCAGGTGCAAAATGCCACAACGAAAGTACACAAAAGACAGATACACGATACATAGAGCGGCAGTATGAAAAAGTATAGAAATACAAGATATCTGGAGTGCAAAAAAAAGCTATAAAAAGACATTGCATAGTATGAGTGGTTGGCTGAATATGTACACTATACATTGGTGGATGTTGGATGGTTAACTATACTATACAGGTCGATGGCAGAAAAATACTTCAGTAGCTAAAAATGCGTATGATATGAGCGAGGGTAATAATAGTTTACTTAATAGACAGACTGGGTAAATGAACAGGTAAGTGAAAATTTTGCATGGTTAAATTAGCTGTACAGTTAGGTATACAGTTATATTTACAGATAAGTGAATACTTGCATGTTTACACAAACTGTACAGGTAAATGACAGGAAGAGATACTTTAATAGCTAAATGTGTGTATGATATAATTTGGGGTAATAATAGTAATTCCCTTAAAATACAGTCCTTAGTGCACAGGGTTTAATTACAGACAACTGCACGTATTGCACATTCGATATACTAAAAGCAATGAGAAAAGGTGCAACTGGCAGGATACTAATATGCATTCCTGAGTGAATGCCTACGTAAGTTAAGTCCAATAATTACTTACAATATTGCATGTGATATAATATAACAACTGTACATGAGTATGTATATACAGACCTGTATGAATAAATAGGTCCTGAGTGGATGAGTGCTGACGGACCAGAGTTACTCACGGATGGATGCATAATTGTTAAACTAGGTCCTAGCACCCCAACAGTTCCAGATTTATGTTGCCGATGGCACGGCACCCCGGTGAGGCATTATATAGTCTAATAGCCGCCGGCAGGAAGGACCTCCTGTAGCGCTCTCTGGCACACCGTGGTGGGATCAGTCTGTGACTGAAAGTGCTCCTCTGCGTCATAACCATAGCGTGCAGAGGGTGTCGTAAAATACTTGGTTATCTGCACAAACCCTAGTCCGCATGATGAATCAGCAATACACAAATTGGCTTAATTATTTATTTACTAACTAAATAATCACACAGAATTACATACATACACAGGATGGATTATACATTGATTACTACATGTCATGAAAAGTCCCTAGTGGACTAACCCGATAAGACGGCTGGTTACACACAGGAAGGGGGAATGACTGAGACAAAGGAATGGGTCTCTATCGGACCTTGAGAAGTTAAATTTACATTCACATTTTAATCATTTAGCAGACTTACAGTTAGCTCATACATGTTCATACTTTTTTTGTACTGGTCCCCCGCGGGAATCAAACCCACAACCCTGGCGTTGCAAGCGCCATGCTCTACCATCTGAGCTACACAGGACTAAGTTATGCTCAACGTAAATCTTATGCACTCTAACAACCGCCCATTCGGAAAAAGAAATGCAATTATATATTTACTCTTGAGCTGCACTTCGATAGATGAGTTGAAAATGTAAGACTCTGGTTTGCCCCGCAGAGATCGCCGTTGTCCTTTGATTAGTCTTTCGGGTAGTAGTGTCTGTCCTCTTCTCAGCTGCCGACTGATAACTGCAACGACTAGGATTTAATCACTTCTTTTAGGTAGTGATCGATAGTTCAGAGTTCATATCGTTTTGCCATTCTCAGCTGGCTGTACTCTGGCTGGTCTAGTATAAATTCAATGTGGCAGCGTGGGGATCGTCACCTCCACGTTATCTGGTCTCATGTACATTTTGTTTATATTTAGTTATAGTTGAAATTTGCCCTTTTAACCTGTTGACAACAGTCCTCACATCATCGGAACTAAGGTTGACTTTCATCACGGGGCTTTTATACGGGGGAAGAGAAGGGGCGTGTTTCATCATTTCCAACCAATGTCTGTGCTCCCGTGGGCGGGGTTACTGATTGAGCATACGTTTACTATGAAACAATTCTCTCATTTAGAAGGCTAAAATCACATTTAATCTTCTCACAAATAGTTTCATATTGAATCATATAAATTGGTCTAACGTCTGCGCTGAAGAGTCGGGAAGCATGTTCAAAAACATAACACGTGACAACGTGACAATTGGACAACATTTACATGTATATCTAATAACTAGAATGTGTAGACTTACAAAGATACAATTTATGTTGAATTATCATCGGTAACAACATCCCAGACAGTAACTGATCTGACATCATATTCTTTAAGTACCAACGGACACTTTCAACTGGTTGGATTACAGAAATGTTGTCCCGTTCTTCAACCTTTCAATGTTACCAGACTGTAGAGTCTTTCTCTGTGGTAACAGAGGGCTTTCCAAACTCCGTTTTGGTAGAGGTTAGGTATTTATGAGGGTCATAAAGAGCTTCTCCTGTCCTAGATGAAAAACAAGTATGTGTATTTACCCAGTCCTCCCAAAGTGCTAATGCTTTAGCGATGAGTGATTTTGAAATTGTGCCGATTTATTGAGAATAATTAATTCCCAGAAGTGGTAGCCGGGAGAGAAGAGCACAGAGGGCCCGGGAGTGGGGAAGATGAGGAGAGTAAATCCTCATTATGTGTCTGCTATTAAAGAATTACCTCCGCCACCCCTACCTTTCTATTGTTGGAGAGCCCTCATCCGTCAGAAAAGGCCCTATCACTTCCAAGCAAAGAATTTCTTTCAAAATTACTTTTCTTCCCAACGGGTCTCAGGAGACCTGGCTTAAAGAGGAACCGGGGTAGAGAGAAGGAGAATGGCACCGTTTGTGAAAGAACGCCATCTTGTGTAAACTCTGGAGATGTGATGGAGCTTACACCGTGTGATGTGCTGAATTGGTTTTCCGAGGCTTAGCGAGGCGAATAGGCATCTACGCCATCCAATTACGGCGAGGAAAGCTCAACTGTCTTCCCATTAGCCAACGCGCCACTTTTTCGCCTGGCCCAATCAAAGGGCACTGTCAACTCTCCTCAGCCTTGTCTGTGGACAGACGCAGAGCCCAGCTGTTTAAGGAGTCGTGCCTCGGACAGACAGACAGAATTCTCCCTGTGTGTTTAGATTTTGAGAGAGAGAGAGAGAGAGAGAGAGAGACTCCAATAGCTACATGGAGCTCTTCTCTCATATAGCCTGTAGTCTCTGGGGTGTGTTATCTGGAGTGGAGAAGCAGTGTTGCTGTTTGTGTCTGCGACTGTGTGTGTGTGGGGGGGGGGGGGGGGTGTGTGTATGTATCGGTGTTCATGCACGTGCATATGTGTGTGGGCTGTGAGTGATAGAAGGAGCTCTGAATGATATCATTAGCAACAAGACGGCCATCTATGAGCCTAAAGAGCGAGGGAATGAGGGAGGGAGCGAGAGATGGGTTAGATAGTGGGACAAGGCCGTGGGAGGGCAGCGCCATTTCTCCTTTTATTTAAATGTGTCTTATCATAGCCTGGCAGTGTTGACCGGGACCAGTCATTATACACAAGCCCTGTTGACAACACCTTTTAATCATGCTCATGTAGGAAGGTCAACATAATTTACAGCCTGGACAAAAGCAGCATCCATATGGACCGTTTGGTGTTGATTGTGTACTAAGCTGCTATGAACACAGGTATTGTGACTGGCTTTGTTTGCGCTGGCTTAAAGCAAAGCAGTAGATCAAGTATTACTAATACAGTCTTGACAGAATAATTCCCTGTCATCTGATATGTGTCCCCTGACATGTTGCCTGTGAGGAAGACCGCAGCAGATCAGATAGATAGCACCCTTACATAATACAGACACTGTCACTCATTCTATTACTTGCATGGCCCAGCCACTGGTGGGAAAGAGGTGTTAGGATATTAAAGAGAAGTTAGTTGGTTGAGGTGTATAGCCCATGCCTGGAGACTCTTGTGACTTTTTTCACCATCGCTTGACCTTGTATTCCCCTGTACCAGGTCCAAGCCTGGTTTCTTTATGGTGTGAAAACTTGTAATGAATAAGTGTGGCTAGGGAGAGAGAGAGAGAGGAGACAAGGGGGATGAATTGTGGATGGTTTAATTATAAGATGTGTGTGTGTGTGTGTGTGTGGCTGTCAGCGATGTTGATGAGTAGCGCTGGATGCCATCTGTGACCCTGTGCCGTGCCAGCCTCCAGAGACAGCACCAGTCACATACAGGAGGATGTCTCCCATTCCTTCTGCCTTCTGTTGTTACAAACTGGTCTGACTGGAGGGCTGGGATATATTATATGTACTGAGCAGAATATTTTAACCACTTTTTGTCCTGTGTGTGTCTCTCTCTCTCTCTCTCAGCTGCCTGATGACCAGCGTCGCTACGTTGTGGGCAGTATCCTGAGCGAGGGAGTGGCGCAGCCTGACGAGGAGCTCCAGAAGCTGTATGAACAATTTGGCTTCAAGGTGCTGTCCCTTCCTGAGGTGTCCCTGGCTGTGACCACCACCTTCCCCTCCACCACCCCCCTGTCCCACTGGCTGGCATCCTACAAAGTCTACCCCGAGCTCCACAACTACATCATGGTATGTACCATACACTATCATTGGAGTCCTCTGTGTGGTACATAAGGCTTACATACAATTAAGCCTCTGGGTTGTAGATATCTGCAGTCCTGTGCTCCTCCTCATTTGTACTCTGTCTTAGTCAAAAGTCCTCCATCTCTCTGCTTTATGTGTTGTTTAATTAATCACGCTAAGCAGAGGATCTCTTTAGAGCAGATAAGGAATGGATGAAGGGCAGGAATTGAAGATAGGTGTGGGTCATATGCTGAGCCTCCATGTCCTCAGGCCTGGCCCCAGAAAAGCTATTGACATTTACTGATGACATTTACACACACGGATTCCATTCAGAGGCACCCCTCTGCATGCGTAATGCCCTGGATGTGATATGATTGGAGTGTGTGTGTGTGTGTGTGTGTGTGTGTGTGTGTGTGTGTGTGTGTGTGTGTGTGTGTTATGGGTCTAGCTGTGGAGTGAGGGGAGTGCTGGGGTTCAATCTGGAAAGATAAATGAGGGTCCAATATGTTTAAGTTATGAATTGCAGGGTCTTTGATTTCCGGTTATATTATAGTATAGAAGATAGTGTCTGTATATGTGTCAACTCCTATTGAATGATAAATGTCAGAGGAGTTGGCTAAAGTTCTTACAGATCTGGGACCAGGCTTTACCATGTACATTTTGAGTGTGCGGATTTCTCGTAAACTTATAAAGGGCAACTCAAACACTTCGAACACTTCTAAGTTTTGTAGAAAAATATATAAAGTTAAAAGATTTTAGAAACAGGGGTTTTCAAGCTATGAGATTCGCGGTGATGTGGAGAGCATGAAAATACCCTCCCTTGGGCTAGAAACTTGTTGCAGGTTTTGAAAATCACAGCTTTTCATTTTTAATCCTAAACTGTGATGTCACAGAGAAACATATTTTTATATTTTTAACCACAGATCATAGAAATGTGCTGTTTTAAAATATGTAGACACTGGTTTGGAGCTGGAGATGATGAATAAAAGTAGTTGGAAGTATTTCTTCAAGGATTTCTTTCCTCTGGGCACACTGACCATGTTTGTGCTGACAGTTGCTAGTGTGATGCCAACAGTGCCAGTGTGGCATGGTAGTGACACTTTGTGTTGAGTCCTCCATCTGTTGTAGAGGTGTGTTGATGGGAAAAGGCAAGAGAGCAACACGCAACCGAGTCTCTGCCCATTGCTCACTGCACTGATACAGCCCTGTCAGCACAAAGAAAGTCCCAAAATATGCAAACTTGTCACATGTAGAAAATACTGAAAGGCTTGAGTGGGTTTGGCTGTTGACATGACATTATGTATTACTTTCAGCACCATGCTAGACCGCGATAAAACCTTAACTCAGAATTACATTATGAGGTCTGTTGAAGGCTAACGGTAGCCTTTCGCCTTGGTGTTCCATGACTAAAGGACCTACTACACCAAGTGGAAGCAGATAAGCAAAAAGGATGTAGCCATCAAACCAAGTGATAATCTCACACCACATTATGCCTTCTGTTACATAACCATGGACAGGGTATGTGTCCGCCAGCCTGCCTATAGCTGATGTCAGGGCGGCGAGGGCAGCATCATGTCCTTCGCATGCTTCGCACTCATTCGGCTGCGGGATGCCCATGACGCGGCTCGTCAGAGTCCATCAGCTGCCGAGCGGTTGACCTGGGCACTGTGCCAGGTCATTAAACCCTCTGTATGTCAACGGACTCGCTACATCCTAGGCCTGAGGAGTCGATGTGTGAGTGATGCGCCGGGCTCTGTGTTAGCAGGGTTAGAGCTGTCAGTGGCTTATGCATAGGGGCTGTGGCTAGGCTAGTGATTCGTGGAGGGTAATGTAGAGAGGGCTGGCATGAGGCTGGAGAGTGGGAGAGGAGTAGGGCTGTGCCTGGGTATGATTAATTGAGCAGGGCGGGGAGGAGACGAGCGGGGGGAGGGCCTCCGATGTGAGTTCTTATAGTACTACACACTGTCCCACTCTGTTACAGGGTGGTGGGAGCCTAGCTTTTTGAGGGCCCCGTCATATCTCTAAAAGGCAGGTAAAATCCGTGGAGAGTTTTAGCACAAGAGCCAGTGAGAGGCTTCCATTAGCAAGTGCAACAGAAGGGTTAAGTGGGTGGGCTGGCACAGTGGGTTTCATGCATTCTGCCTCACTGAAGTACATGTGTTTTCTCCCACTGGCCATATGCCCTGGCCTCACTCCAGACTGTAGGCTCTATCGACTCCCAGAGACCAGGCTACATGTTGGCTGTCAGGAAAACAGGTTAAGTGCAGAGCTACTCCCATCGCTGGCTGAAGCTCTCCAGCCCCCCCTCCTCTCCAGCTTAGCCCTGCTAATCTCTAACCCACAAACTCTCGCCGGAAGAAATCTGCCTCACAGACACACATTTACGTACAACAACATGTCAGACAACACGGTCAAACGCCTTACATTTCAGTACATTTCAGATTTGTTATTGTTCAATGATTTGCTGTTTGGACATGTGTTAGTGTTTCTGTCACTGTTTCTTTTTGTGACTGTTTTGGTGTGTGTGTCTGTGCCTTTGAAGCAGTAAAAACAGCTGCATTGTATGCACGTGGGCGTGTGTATCTACAGTATATGGACTGCAAGGACTGTGTAGGCAGAGCTCCCAGAATCAAAGGCTTGATGTTTGGGGATAAAGGAGAAACGGGCACATTTTATTAAGGGTATTGCAGCAGGCTCTGCCTCATCTTTGTTTATGCACCTTTTCAGGTCACAATCATCATGGCTGACTCATACAAAACAACTTTTCAGTTGGTGCCACCAGCACATGATTTGGTCACACTTTTTAAATATTTTTTATATAAAAAAATGTATAATTGACCTTGCCTGTGTCCCATAATGTGCCTGCATTCCATACAGAACCAGACTAATATTGACTAGCCATCTTTTAAATTAAAATGTCCTGTGTTTTACATTGACTTGGATAGATTAGAATTTGAAAAATCAATACTTGATACCACAGCAACAAAAAAAAAGAAAGTGGGGAGAAAGGCTATGATTTCCCCCATTTTTTGTTTTCTGGTTTTAATAGTAAAACAACAAAATTGCATAAACCACATTCGGCGGAAAATGTTGAAGTCTGGTGGAAAATCTGAGAAATGCAGATTTTTTTGGTGTAGTTAGCATTTTTATTCAGGTGCCAGAGAGTTGTGTTTGTCTGGCAGCATTTCTTTAGTGTACTTGGAATGGAATTATTCAAAACAAATGGATATTGGATTGATGCAAATAATCATGATTCTGCCAGGTAGGCACAGGCCACATTGTAGTTACCATTTAATTGCCTTTCCATCTACCTGAAAACGGTTAGGCTATCAATAGGCCCTACACCAGAGGGGGAAAAAGTAAGTCCCACTTCAATGCTCAAGAATCATTAACTAAGGCAAGTTACATAGTGGCACATAACATTGCAAAGCATCGCAAGCCTTTTGCCGAAGAGAACTTTGTGAAAGACTGTATGGGGCTCTCGAGTGGCGATCTCAGTGCTAGAGGAGTCACTACAGACCCTGGTTTGAATCCAGACTGTATCACAATCCGGCCGTGATTGGGAGTCCCGTAGGGCGGCGCACAATTGGCCCAGCGTCGTCCGGGTTTGGCCGGGGTAGGCCGTCATTGTACATAAGAATTTGTTCTCAACTTACTTGCCTAGTTAAATAAAGGTTAAATAAAAACTATTTCTGCTAGCATACTTTGTCCAGACAGAATGGCATGCGTTTCGAGAAAATGTGCTTAACACGCAGAACCATCACCAGCCGTGTTTGAAGTGATAGGCGAGCAGCTAACCTCCAAGCTGGATGAGTACTGACGTCAGACGCCGCTCAACATTACATTTTTTTATTAGGAATTAATGGAATTAATGCCAACTTTGAAATAACATAGGATAATAATAATAATAATAATAATAATAATAATAACAATAACAATAATAATAAAATAGATGATGGGGACAACCAAGGACTCGGACTTATACAACAGAATGAATCTCTACCGTGGAGTAAACTGACAAGTGTCACAACAGATGGATCCCCTAACCGGTAAGAACATTGGGCTACTACAAATATTACAAGACAAAGTAAAAGAAGGAAGCCCAAACTCTGAGGAATTGATATTTCTCCACAGTATCTTTCACCAGGAAGCCCTGTGTAAAAGTGTGTAGAAGGTCGAACATGTTGTTTTGAAAGTTGTGAACTTTTATGTGTACTGTAGTGTACTGTAGGTGTACATATGCTGCTAAGATTGAAGAACTATTCTGTCACTGTATTATCTATACCTACAATCAGACTCACAGCCACACAATTATGTACAGTTGAAGTCGGAGGTTTACATACACCTTAGCCAAATACATTTAAACTCTGTTTTTCACAATTCCTGACATTTCATCCTAGTAAAAATTCCCTGTCTTAGGTCAGTTAGGATCACCACTTTATTTTAAGAATGTGAAATGTCAGAATAATAGTAGAGAGAATTATTTATTTCAGCTTTCATTTCTTTCATCACATTCCCAGTGGGTCAGAAGTTTAAATACACTCAATTAGTATTTGGTAGCATTGCCTTTAAATTGTTTAACTTGGGTCAAACGTTTCAGGTAGCCTTCCACAAGCTTCCCACAATAAGTTGGGTGAATTTTGGCCCATTCCTCCTGACAGAACTGGTGTAACTGAGTCAGGTTTGTAGGCCTCCTTGCTCACACACACTTTTTCAGTTCTGCCCACAAATTTCAGGGTTTTGTGATGGCCACTCCAATACCTTGACTTTGTTGTACTTAAGCCATTTTGTCACATCTTTGGAAGTATGCTTGGCGTCATTGTCCATTTGGAAGACCCATTTGCGACCAAGCTTTAACTTCCTGACTGATGTCTTGAGATGTGGCTTCAATATATCCACATAATTTTCCTTCCTCATGATGCCATCTATTTTGTGAAGTGCACCAGTCCCTCCTGCAGCAAAGCACCCCCACAACATGATGCTGCCACCCCCGTGCTTCACGGCTGGGATGGTGTTCTTCGGCTTGCAAGCCTCCCTCTTTTTCCTCCAAACATAATGATGGTCATTAGGTCCAAACAGCCGTTTGGAAATTGCTCCCAAGGATGAACCAGACTTGTGGAGGTCTACAATTTTCTTTCTGAGGTCTTGGCTGATTTCTTTGGATTTTCCCATTATGTCGAGCAAAGAGGCACTGGGTTTGAAGGTAGGCCTTGAAATACATCCACAGGTATACCTCCAATTGACTCAAATGAGTCTAAAGCCATGACATAATTTAGCATATACTCCAGAATGTCATGAAGAGTGATCAGATGAATTGCAATTAATTGCAAAGTCCCTCTTTGCCATGAAAATGAACTTAATCCCCAAAAAAACATTTCCACTGCATTTCAGCCCTGCCACAAAAGGACCAGCTGCCATCATGTCAGTGATTGTCTCGTTAACACAGGTGAGAATGTTGACGAGGACAAGGCTGGAGATCACTCTGTCATGCTGATTGAGTCAGAATAACAGACTGGAAGCTTTAAAAGGAGGGTGGTGCTTGAAATCATTGTTCTTCCTCTGTCAACCATGGTTACCTGCAAGGAAACACGTGGCGTCATCATTGCTTTGCACAAAAAGGGCTTCACAGGCAAGGATATTGCTGCTAGTAAGATTGCACCTAAATCAACCATTTATCGGATCTTCAAGGAGAGAGGTTCAATTGTTGGGAAGAAGGCGTCAGGGTGCCCAAGAAAGTCCAGCAAGCGCCAGGACCGTCTCCTAAAGTTGATTCAGCTGCGGGATCGGGGCACCACCAGTGCAGAGCTTGCTCAGGAATGGCAGCAGGCAGGTGTGAGTGCATCTGCACGCACAGTGAAGCGAAGACTTTCGGAGGATGGCCTGGTGTCAAGAAGGGCAGCAAAGAAGCCACTTCTCTCCAGGAAAAACATCAGGTACAGACTGATATTCTGCAAAAGGTACAGGGATTGGACTGCTGAAGACTGGGGTAGAGTCATTTTCTCTGATGAATCCCTTTTCCGATTGTTTGGGCCATCCGGAAAACACCTTGTCCGGAGAAGACAAGGTGAGCTCTACCATCAGTCCTGTGTCATGCCAACAGTAAAGCATCCTGAGACCATTCATGTGTGGGGTTGCTTCTCAGCTAAGGGAGTGGGCTCACTCACAATTTTGCCTAAGAACACAGCCATGAATAAATAATGGTACCAACACATCCTCAGAGAGCAACTTCTCCCAACCATCCAAGAACAGTTTGGTGACGACCAATGCCTTTTCCTGCATGGTGGAGCACCTTGCCATAAGGCAAAAGTGACAACTAAGTGGCTTGGGGAACAAAACATCGACATTTTGGGTCCATGGCCAGGAAACTCCCCACAACTTCTGACAAACCCCAAGCATTGATTTATGCAAGAATGGCCTGCCATCAGTCAGGATGTGGCCCAGAAGTTAATTGACAGCATGCCAGGGCGGATTGCAGAAGTCTTCAAAAAGAAGAGTCAACACTGCAAATATTGACTCTTTGCATAAACTGAATGTCATTGTCAATGAAAGCCTTTGACACTTATGGAATACTTGTAATTATACTTCAGTGTTACCATAGTAACTACTGACAAAGATCTAAGAACACTGAAGCAGCAAACTTTGTGGAAACCAATACTTGTGTCATTCTCAAAACTTTTGACCACGACTGTAGATGCTCTTGTAGCATGCCCACTGGAGCCACAATTAGAACAACGTCGCCCCCCAGTGGTTTCCTGCATATTTTGCACTGGTGCCTCAGCCAGTGTGTGAGGTAAGCGCAGTCTCGAGTGTCAGATCATCAGTCTCTAACAAGGTGTTCCTAATATTTGGTATACTCAGTGTATAACACATTATGTTCATATGTGTTCTGATCTTGTGGGTTCTAGTGGTTGCTATTGGCCTTGACCTTTAATGTTCCCAAGATGTTACTGTAACTGCCTGAGCTTAGTGAACACAACCTTGATCAATCAGAGTGGGAAGCTGCTTTTATGGCTTTGTTTTCCATTCTATATACAGTTAATTGTAAGGATTAAATAGGCTTCTAAAAAGTGTAATTTTCACTTACTAAAAATAAATCAACCGCTATAAAAATGTCCATTAATTTTAATCCACACAATAATTAAAATGTCCTGTTGCTGCAGGATTCTTTTCCTGCTGCGAGAAACTGGTCAAATTATGATCCTACATCTGTACACTATATCAGTGGATGAACAACAGAATGGTAAACATGGGAAATTACAGCCAAGAATGTATGCAATATTGAAGCTCAGTGTGTATGTGATTTTATGCAATACTATCCTGGATGCCACTGTTCCTTCATCATTGGCTTGCCAAGACAACAACAAGTTGGCACCCAAGCTAATGCTTTATACTACTGTACCCCATGGCCACAATGTCTCAGTGTAAGTTATCTAATAGCATATAGGGAGGGTCCAGTTTTTCCTGATCAGGTCACACTCCTGCCCTAGCGTTTAGTTCTGTGCGTAGTTGCATTGATAGATGATATGAAGGTGACCCTTCATCTCTCTGTGCACGCTTAAATGGTGGCACCTTCCCAGTTTTGCTCCAGGGCTCAGAGATTTGATTATCTTGGCTCCAGTCCTCTCATGGTTTATTCACGCTCTGCGCCTCTCCATCTTCTTTGATGTTATTATTTGTTGAATTGAACATAGAAAATGTCTTCTGCTTATCCACATTTAATGCCCTGCTCTGACAAGTGGGCAGAAGTTAGAAACAAGAGGATTTCAGGTGTCCAGCGCCGTGAGGAGGTTGTGTTTTGAACGTGTTCATGCGTGTTGGCTAACCTTTTACTCATGCAAGGCTGATGGCTGATGCCGTAATGATCAGCCAAATGGTTTTCCAAGTATGTTTTGTAAAATGTTTGTGTTCCTGGTTGTCAATACATTGGTACTGTGTTTATTTTCCTAGTATTCTACACGTCTATCTGTCAGTCACCACTGTGGCAGCGAAGGGCCTGTTTGACTGACAGCTCCCACTGCTTCCTGTCAATCACCCAGCAGTGGGGTAGAGAGGGACTCAAGTGTTTTGCATTTATAGATACTAGGGGTGTAATGGTTCACCAAAACCCACGGTTCGGTACGTATTGCGGTTTTTAGGGTTGCGGTTCGGTTTTGGTACAGAGGGAAAATGTAAATGCCGTTTTACAATGTTCCTTACATTGTCTGTTGTGACAGGATTGTTATGTTGGGCCTTCCATGTGGGAGGTGGGAATTGACCAGTTGTAAAGTCGTAAATACCAGTTGGATGCATTCATGTGATTTGAACTCGTTGAGATACGCCGATTGGCTAATGGCTAACAAGCTGGGTCAACCATAAACTAGAAGTACAGCTGTCGTGCTTGTAAACAAATGATAGAGTTCAAAAACCATACTTTTTATAAAGCATGTTTTGTTGTATTTAATTACTGAAAATGCTGTTATAGAGACCGTTTCCTTAATAGGTGACGTCAGAGGGAGAAGTGGGAGCTCTGGACGATAGACAAGTTTGCCACTAGTATTTACCAGTTTGAGGGCCGTTCAGGTGGATTTTTCCCAGTTGTATGTGGTAAAAAACACTGCCTCTTTCAGTGCCAGATGCACACTTGTGACTCTCATAAAGCCTAGTGTTTGAGAGCGTTGGGCCAGTAACCGAAAGGTTGCTGGTTCGAATGCCCTAGCCGGCAAGTTGGAAAAATCTGCCGTTCTGCCCTTGAGCAAGGCAGTTAACCCCCAACAACAACAACTGCTCCCCGGGTGCCGATGACGTGGACGCTGATTAAGGCAGCTCCCCTCAACTCTCTGATTCAGAGGGGTTGGGTTTGTATTTTTGTATTAAATGCAGAAGACACACATTTCGGTTGAATACATTCAGTTGTGCAACTGACTAGGTATCCCCTTTCTGTAAAGGGGGTGTCTGTAGCATGGTACATTAGTGATAGAAAGTTCGGCTCCAGAGCTCCCAGGATCCTCTACCGGCGAACAATGAACTAAAAACAATTTAATTTGTGATAGCTAGGCATACAAATAATATTATTTATTGATAGCTTTGAAACAAGGTCTAGTTGAGGCCGCAACCGGACTAGATTAGGAACGGAACGGAATGCACAAATCACGGGGGCGATTTGCCCAGCAGCCACCAAAATGAAATATTCTCGAGTTTGAGTGTTGAGCAGAGGCAGGCTGTGTATGTTATGGTTGTTAAAAGCTGTGTCCATCGATAACATTCAATAATCACGTTGAATTATTGTACGATGTGATCATTTATCAGTTCTAAACATGTATTTTCATTCTCTATGCTGCCTGCATCATGATGTATTTTTCTGCGCGCGCATGATAGACAGTCTCGAGAGCCGCTAAACCGGAGGACCATGTGTTTATCGTGCTGTAGAATTCATTGCAACGAATGACTAAAATGAACGAGTCACTCTGGAAAAACAAATCATGACTCTCGAGTCAGTAAAAAGAGTCATTCAAGAAGAACGAACCGTTTGCAAACTGCACATCACTACAGTACATCTCCCTCTCTGTTTATTGAGCGCAACACAGGGTGCATTGACCAATTAATTGAAAACTTTGGCTTGCTTATATAGAGCGGGTACAACCTGTTTGCTGTAAAGGGTGCAAGAGGGAAGGTCGTAACGTGGCTCAAGCACTTTCACGAGGTACTGAAACCCCCTATTCTCAACCACCGAGAATGGGTGCATATCCCTGGCTATACACCAAAGACTAAAAAATATGAACATAGCCTACCTATCGCTCTTGTAATTTCTTTGGGCCGGTCAGAATCAGCTGTCAATATGTCAATATATTTGAGGTGTTGGCAGTATGAGGGGATATCGGTGAATAAATGCCGTGGTCGAGGCTACTGTACGACGGTGCCAGTGCAATGAGTGGAGCTTACTCAGATCAGACCAAGTTCATAATGCTTCTTATAGTTAGTTCTTTATGAGTTTTAGTTTAGAAAACCATCTCTCCGCAGAAGAGACTGTTACAGAGATGGTAAAAACCGCTTGATTGCCGTAGCAATATCAGGGAAACTGGGCAGAAGGGAGTGGTGCTTCAAATACAGCAGTTCTGCAACATTGTTAATTAAGCCTCTCATTCTCCTTAATTGCCGGCCTCAACACGATACAGAAAGAGATTAACTGAGTAGGAAGCTCTGGGGACAGGTCGTCTGGATACTGGAGAGCCAATAAATTTGCAGATGCTAATTGATTATCATCTTTAGAGGACAACAGTTCTTGAGGGCTTGAACAAATAAAACAGTTTGCGATTTCGTTCATACTGGTGATTTGGCGTTTGAGTTGCGTTGTTGCAATATCAACCTTATCTCTGGTATATCTGGGCATCAGTGG
This sequence comes from Thymallus thymallus, assembly GCA_023634145.1. Lineage (NCBI taxonomy): Eukaryota > Metazoa > Chordata > Actinopteri > Salmoniformes > Salmonidae > Thymallus > Thymallus thymallus. Next base: position 37,944,303 of record CM042409.1, on the reverse strand, counting down.
CGACCCGTCATTCAGGGCAGGTGGGGCAGAGCCTCCGGAGAGGAAACCTCTTTACGTTTCTTATATAGGGTCTCGTGGAACAGAACAAATGTCTTATTTGTTTCTTTGGGACAAGAAGAAACCATTGTCCCGCACAGTTCTGGTATTGGGAATACATCGTTCAGCTGCATCCTTTTTAAGTTGCAGTGCAAGAAGTTTCCCAGGTTTGTTTCTCTGAGTATAGTATTTATTTTGGGCAAATCGTTTTAAGTTCAGCTTGAATAACCTTTTGAAAACAAGTGTTTAGCCTCCACCTAGTATGTATCATGTTGTCGAACTTTTAACTTTAGTTTTAGGGATACCGGACTATGATCTGAGATAATGTTATAAATAATACCGTTTTCTATCTGATGAGCTAAGGTCTGAGTGAAAAGAAAAAAGTATATCCTAGAGTAAGTGCAATGAGGATTTTAAAATAAAGTATAATATTTTGTTGTTGGGTTTAACTTTCTCCAAATATCAATAAACCCCTGTTCTTCACAGTGAAATTGAACTGCTCTAGACGTTTTTTATTATGGGACCACCTGGTCCAAATGTGGCGATAAGGTGCAATTAAAGTCACCCCCAACTACACAACGTGTATTTGAATGCTTAGCAATCTCTCTAAGAAACATATATTAATAAATTGTGGGGAATCATAATATAGGGTCTCGTGGGCACTTCACAAACTGTTTGAACGTGGGCAGCGTTGAAGAGAGAGATGCATGGTTAAAATCCCTCGAAATGGCAAAGAAGGCACTGGGATGCGCTGTCTGTAACCTCGCGATAGCAGAGTGGATGACGTCACACACGGGGTTTAGATTGGATTAGTTTCGAAAAATGTATGTTATTTATATTTGAGTATAAATAAAATACCTTTGCTTGGAAAAACAAGAAAATAACGTATATAGTACTGTTTCTCACTCTTGAAATGCCGTAGCCAGTACACTTCCTCAAAATTGTCTGAATTAATCAAAGATAACTCAAGAAATCTGTAATTAATTTTGAAGTTTTGGCAGAGGTCTTAGTCGCACAGTTTTAGATTTAACTAAAATGTTTGGTGCTGTACACTATATATACAAAAGTATGTGGACGCCCCTTGAAATTAGTGGATTCGGGCTATTTCAACCACACTCATTGCTGACAGGTGTGTACAATCAGGCACACACCCATGTAATCTCCATAGACAAACATTGGCAGTAGAATGGCCTTACTGAAGAGCTCAGTGACTTTCGACGTGGCGCCGTCATAGGATGCCACCTTTCCAACAAGTAAGTTTGTCGAATTTCTGCCCTGCTAGAGCAGCGCCAGTCAACTGTAAGTGCTGTTATTGTGAAGGGGAAACATTTAGGAGCAACAACGGCTCAGCTGCGGAGTGGTAGGCCACATAAGCTCACAGAACGGGACCGCAGAGTGCTGAATTGCGTAGTGCTTAAAAATTGTCTGTCCTCGGTTGCAACACTCACTACTGAGTTCCAAATTGCCTCTGGAAGCAACGTCGGCACAATAACTTTCCATGGCCAAGCAGCCGCACACTATTTCCATGCGCAATGCAAAGTGTCGGTCGGCGGGGGAGCCGCCGTTGGACTCTGGAGCATTGGAAACTCATTCTCTGGAGTGATGAATCACTCTTGACCATCTGGCAGTCCGACAGACGAATCAGGGTTTGGCGGATGCCAGGAGAACGCTACCTGCCATATGTAAAGTTTGATGGAGGGGAAATAATGGGCTAGGCTCCTTAGTTCCAAGGGAAATCGTAACGCTTCAGCATACAATGATATTCTAGACGATTCTGTTTGGCACAACTTTGTGGTAACAGTTTGGGGAATGCTCTTTTCTGTTTCAGCATGACAATGGCCCCATTCACAAAGCAAGGTCGATACAGAAACTTCTCAAAATTGTCAAAGACTCCAGTCACCAAAGTCATAGACTGTTCTCTCTGCTACCGCACGGCAAGCTGTACCAGAGCGGCAAGTCTAGGCGTCACGCAGCTTTCTACCCGCAAGCCATAAGACTGCTGAACAATTAATCAAATGGCCACCCGGACTATTTACATTGACCCCCCCGCACCATGCATAGTCACTTTAGAAATGACCTTGACTAAGCTGTACCCCCGAACATTGACTCGGTACCGTTACCCCCTATATATATATATAGGGGGTACCGTTACCCCATATATATATATATATATATATATATATATATATATATATATATATATATATATATATATAACCTCATTATAGTTATGTCATTTTCTTGATACTTTTTCATTTTATTTTTTCACTTTAGTTTATTTAGTAAATATATTCTTAACTATATTTCTTGAACTGCATTGTTGGTTGAGGGCTTGTAAGTAAACATTAAGGTCTACACCAGTTGTATTCGGCGCATGTGACAAATTATTTTATTTTATTTGAAATTATTTGTTGAAATCAGTGTGCAAGAACTTGACTGGCCAGCAAAGAGCTCTGACCTCAACCCTATCGTAAACCATGAATTCTAATCGCCCAACATCAGTGCCCGACCTTACTCATGCTCTGGTGGCTGAATGGAAGCAAGTCCCCGCAGCAATGTTTCAACATCTAGTGGAAAGTCTTCCCAGAAGAGTGGAGGCTGTTATAGCAGCAAAGGGGGGACCAACTCCATATTAATGCCCATTTTGGAATGAGATGTTCAGTTTGAGGAGGTCGAGGAGTTTCATCCCTGTGTACAGTTACATTGGTATGGGACCAACATTTACACTGCTCTTCTTTTGAACTTTTATACAAAGTAGAACTTTGTAAGACCTGAACTCTAATTGAGGACATGATCATGTTCTTGTGCTGGTTAATGTGGTACTCTGCTAGGGCTTGAAGCTCTTATCCCCAGAGGCAGTACTGTCTATGGGGGCCAGTGGAGCTTGATGCAGGTCATTTTGTTTGTGTTGTGCTCATTGATTCCTGGTTGCCTCAGTCTCTCAGCTACTCTCCCAGTCTGATACCCCTGCTGTGGATCACACACCCTGCTGACAATTATACTCCCCTCCTGTGAGCACAGCCTGACAGGTATCGTGTGTGTGTAGACTACTCTGGGCTGATGTTGCGACAGTGCTTTTCCAATTGAGCTGCAGGTCAAATCCGCCTCTCACATTCACTTTGACCCAGTCACCATCTTCTTCATATGTGATACGTGAGCAAAGGTTGCCATTGAAATATTGCTTTTGATATAGTAACACTAAGGCATGAATCATTGCTCTGTGAGACTGATGCAATATCGTCCCCTGTCCTCTGGCACACAGATGTTATGGCCGTTTGACTTCATTTGAAGGCCATTACTGTCAGTAGAATCTTTTGGATGCTCTCCAAATGATGTTAACCTTTTGGATGGGATTCTTCATAACACTCACACACTGATTCTCTGTTATATGTGGATCAGTCTAACTACTGTTTAGTGCCAGTCTCCTCTCAACACCTCTCCTCCCTCCCACGCTCCCCTTCTCTTCCTGTCTGTCTTCTATCTCTGCAGAGAAAACCACAATCAAATCTCACCAACCATCGAGGCGGGAAGGAAAACACATTATAATGCCACGGTGGCATTTGACTTATCAATACAATAATAGAGATTGATGACTAAGATAATAGAGATTGGTGACTAAGATAATAGAGATTGATGACTAAGATAATAGAGATTGGTGACTAAGATAATAGAGATTGGTGACTAAGATAATAGAGATTGGTGACTAAGATAATAGAGATTGGTGACTAAGATAATAGAGATTGGTGACTAAGATAATAGAGATTGGTGACTAAGATAATAGAGATTGGTGACTAAGATAATAGAGATTGGTGACTAAGATTATAGAGATTGGTGACTAAGATTATAGAGATTGGTGACTAAGATTATAGAGATTGGTGACTAAGATAATAGAGATTGGTGACTAAGATAATAGAGATTGGTGACTAAGATAATAGAGATTGGTGACTAAGATAATAGATTGATGACTAAGATAGAGAAGAGAATATTCCTCTGTTGTGGACACCTGCTCGTCGAACATGTCATTCCAAAACCATGGGCATTAATATGGAGTTGGTCCCCCCTTTGCTGCTATAACAGCCTCCACTCTTCTGGGAAGACTTTCCACTAGATGTTGAAACATGGCTGCGGGGACTTGCTTCCATTCAGCCATAGGAGCATTAGTGAGGTCGGGCACTGATGTTGGGCGATTAAGCCTGGCTCGCAGTCGGCGTTCCAATTCATCCCAAAGGTGTTCGATGGGGTTGAGGTCAGGACTCTCAAGTTCTTCCACACTGATCTCAACAAACCATTTCTGTATGGACCTTGCTTTGTGCACGGGGGCATTGTCATGCTGAAACAGGAATGGGCCTTCCCCAAACTGTTGCCACAAAGTTGGAAGGACAGAATCGTCTAGAATGTCATTGTATGCTGTAGTGTAAAGATTTACCTTCACTCGAACTAAGGGGCCTGAACCATGAAAAACAGCCCCAGACCATTTTTCATCCTCCACCAAACTTTACAGTTGGCACTATGCATTGGGGCAGGTAGCGTTCTCCTGGCATCCTCCAAATCCAGATTCGTCTGTCGGACTGCCAGATGGTGAAGCGTTCCACTGCTCCAGAGTCCAATGGCAGCGAGCTTTACACCACTCCAGCCGACGCTTGGCATTGCGCATAGTGATTTTAGGCTTATGTGCGCCTGCTCGGCCATGGCAACCCATTTCCTGAAGTTCCAGACGAACAGTTCTTGTGCTAACGTTGCTTCCAGAGGCAGTTTGGAACTCAGTGAGTGTTACAACCGAGGACAGACGATTTTTATGTGCTACACGCTTCAGCACTTGGTGGTCCCGTCCTGTGAGCTTGTGTGGCATTCCACTTTGCGGCTGAGCCGTTGTTAATCCTAGACGTTTCCACTTCACAATAACAGCACTTACAGTTGACCGGGGCAGCTCTAGCAGGCCAAAAATTTGATGAACTGACTTGCTGGAAAGGTGCATACTATGATGGTGCCAAGTTTAAAGTCACTGAGCTTTTTAGTAAGGTAATTCTACTACCAACGTTTGTCTATGGAGATTGCATGGCGGTGTGCTCGATTTGATAAACCTGTCAGCAACAGGTGTGCCAGAAATAGCCTAATACACTAATTTGAAGGGGTGTCCACATACTTTTGTATATACAGTGCATTCAGAACCCTTGACTTTTTCCAAATTTTGTTACGTTACAGCCTTATTCTAAAATGTATTAAACAGTTTTTTCAATCTACACACAATACCGAAGAAGGACAAACCAAAAATGGAAATATCACATTTACGTAAGTATTCAGACCCTTTACTTATTGCTTTGCTAAAGCACCTTTGGCAGCGATTACAGCCTTGAGTCTTCTTGGATATGATGCTACAAGCTTGGTACACCTGTATTTGGGGAGTTTCTTTCATTATCTGCAGATCCACTCAAGCTCTGTCAGGTTGGTTGGGGAGCGTTGCTGCACAGCTATTTTCAGGTCTCTCCAGAGATGTTTGATCGGGTTCAAGTCCGGGCTCTGGCTGGGCTTCTCAAGGACATTCAGAGACTTGTCCTGAAGCCACTCCTGCGTTGTCTTGACTGTGTGCTCGTTGTCCTGTTGGAAGGTGAACCTTCACCCCAGACTGAGGTCCTGAGAGCTCTGGAGCAGGTTTTCATCAAGGATCGCTCTGTATTTTGCTCCGTTTATCTTTCCCTCTATCCTGACTAGTCTCCCAGTCCCTGAAAAACATCCCTACAGCATGATGCTGCTACCACCATGCTTCACCGTAGGGATGGTGCCAGGTTTCCTCCATACGTGGTGCTTGGCATTCAGGCCAGAGAGTTCAATCTTGGTTTCATCATCATCTTGTTTCTCATGGTCTAAGAGTCCTTTAGGTGCCTTTTGGCAAACCCCAAGTGAGCTGTCATGTGCCTTTTACTGAGAGGTGTCTTCCGTCTGGCCACTCTACCATAAAGACCTGATTGGTGGAGTGCTGCTGAGATGGTTTGTCTTTCTGGAAGGGTCTCCCATCTCCACAGAGGAACACTGGAGCTCTGTCAGAGTGACCACGTGTTCTTGGTCACATCGCTGACCAAGGCCCTTCTCCCCCGATTGCTCAGTTTTGTCGGGCGGCCAGCTCTAGGAAGAGTCTAGGTGGTTCCAAACGTCTTGCTTTTAAGAAGGATGGAGGCCACTGTGGGTATTTGGGGACCTTCAATGCTGCAGAAATGTTTTGGTACCCTTCCCCAGATCTGTGCCTCGACACAATCTTGTCTCTGAGCTTTCCGAACAATTCCTTCGACCTCATGGCTTGGTTTATGCTCTGACATGCGCTGTCAACTGTGGGACCTTTTATAGACAGGTGTGTGCCTTTCCAAATCATGTCGAATCAATTGAATTTACCACGTGGACTCCAGTCAAGTTGTAGAAACATCTCAAGCATGATCAATGGAAACAGGATGCACCTGAGCAAAATTTTTAGTCTCATAGCAGTGTATGAATACTTACAGTGGGGAGAACAAGTATTTGATACACTGCCGATTTTGCAGGTTTTCCTACTTACAAAGCATGTAGAGGTCTGTAATTTTTATCATAGGTACACTTCAACTGTGAGAGACGGAATCTAAAACAAAAATCCAAAAAATCACATTGTATGATTTTTAAATAATTAATTAGCATTTTATTGCATGACATAAGTATTTGATCCCCTACCAACCAGTAAGAATTCCGGCTCTCACAGACCTGTTAGTTTTTCTTTAAGAAGCCCTCCTGTTCTCCACTCAATACCTGTATTAACTGCACCTGTTTGAACTCGTTACCTGTATAAAAGACACCTGTCCACACACTCAATCAAAGAGACTCCAACCTCTCCACAATGGCCAAGACCAGAGAGCTATGTAAGGACATCAGGGATAAAATTGTAGACCTGCACAAGGCTGGGATGGGCTACAGGACAATAGGCAAGCAGCTTGGTGAGAAGGCAACAACTGTTGGCGCAATTATTAGAAAATGGAAGAAGTTCAAGATGACGGTCAATCTCCCTCGGTCTGGGGCACCATGCAAGATCTCACCTCGTGGGGCATCAATGATCATGAGGAAGGTGAGGGATCAGCCCAGAACTACACGGCAGGACCTGGTCAATGACCTGAAGAGAGCTGGGACCACAGTCTCAAAGAAAACCATTAGTAACACACTACGCCGTCATGGATTAAAATCCTGCAGCGCACGCAAGGTACCCCTGCTCAAGCCAGCGCATGTCCAGGACCGTCTGAAGTTTGCCAATGACCATCTGGATGATCCAGAGGAGGAATGGGAGGAGGTCATGTGGTCTGATGAGACAAAAATAGAGCTTTTTGGTCTAAACTCCACTCGCCGTGTTTGGAGGAAGAAGAAGGATGAGTACTACCACGAACACCATCCCAACCGTGAAGCATGGAGGTGGAAACATCATTCTTTGTGGATGCTTTTCTGCAAAGGGGACAGGACGACTGCACCGTATTGAGGGGAGGATGGATGGGGCCATGTATCGCGAGATCTTGGCCAACCTCAGTAAGAGCATTGAAGATGGGTCGTGGCTGGGTCTTCCAGCATGACAACGACCCGAAACACACAGCCAGGGCAACTAAGGAGTGGCTCCGTAAGAAGCATCTCAAGGTCCTGGAGTGGCCTAGCCAGTCTCCAGACCTGAACCCAATAGAAAATCTTTGGAGGGAGCTGAAAGTCCGTATTGGCCAGCGACAGCCCTGAAACCTGAAGGATCTGGAGAAGGTCTGTATGAAGGAGTGGGCAAAAATCTCTCACAGTTGAAGTGTACCTCTGATAAAAATTACAGACCTCTACATGCTTTGTAAGTGGGAAAACCTGCAAAATCGGCAGTGTATCAAATACTTGTTCTCCCCACTGTATGTAAATGTTTATTTTTAATACATTTGCAAATATTTCTAAAAACCTGTTTTTGCTTTGTTATTATGGGATATTGTGTGTAAATTGATGAGGGAAAAAATCTATTGAATCCATTTTAGAAAAAGGCTGACACTTTCTGTGGCCCTCCTGCTGCTGAGAAACCGTCAGTGTGAGAGGTGGTACAGGGTGTGTGTGGGAATGCAGGGGGTGTGAGGAAGGAACAGACCCAGAAGGAGTGCTGAGTGGCGGGCAGGGCTGCCGGCTCCAGGGCTTCAGGGTGCTTCCACAGGGCATTCTGTCACGGTAGCCTGGTTGATCCCTCGACCGCAGCACTACCTCATAGCTAGCCCTGCCCTACGCTCACACATGGGAGACTGTATAAGGACACTGCTGACCTGCAGAACGACCACACATTCATGGACGCGCACACACACGCTCTTAAAGCCCCCATCTCATACATTGAGCATCATGGTGTGTGTGTGTCCAGCCGACATCCGACACCTCAGTGAGGTCCATCGACTTGGTGTCTACTTATTCCATCCAGCAAAAAAACTAAAGGTCATGGCCTTTAAAGGAGAAGTTCAGAATAACCTTGGGCTCAGATTTGATTCTGCTTGAATTCAGAGGACAAGAGCATGGCATCCGCCAGTGATGCACGTAATGAGAACATGTTTTGTGTGAGTGCGGCACAGCAACAGCGATAGCAACAGCATTGACAACCTACCCCAGTCCCCTACAGCACACAGTCACCCAGTCACCCTACAGCACACAGTCACCCAGTCACCCTACAGCACACAGTCACCCAGTCACCCTACAGCACACAGTCACCCAGTCACCCTACAGCACACAGTCACCCAGTCACCCTACTTCACCCAGTCACCCTACAGCACACAGTCACCCAGTCACCCTACTTCACCCTACAGCACCCAGTCACACTACAGCACCCAGTCACACTACAGCACCCTACAGCACCCAGTCACCCTACAGCACCCAGTCACACTACAGCACCCAGTCACCCATTCACCCTACAGCACCCAGTCACCCTACAGCACCCAGCCACCCTACAGCACCCGGCCACCTTACAGCACCCAGTCACCCTACGTCACCCAACGTCACCCAACGTCACCTAGTCACCCAACGTCACCTAGTCACCAAGCAGCACCCAGTCACCCTACAGCACCCAGTCACCCTACAGCACCCAGTCACCCTACAGCACCCAGTCACCCTACAGCACTCAGTCACTCTACAGCAGAACAATAACATGTATTATTTGGAAGAATAGAAAACATCAAACAACATGACCAAAGTCATCCCTACAGACCACAGCTTTCTGCAAAAGGTAGGTTACATAAAACAGATGACTCACTGCTGTATTTTTGTTCATCACCCAGTCACCCTACAGCACCCAGTCACCCAACAGCACCCAGTCACCCATTCACCCTACAGCACCCAGTCACCCAACAGCACCCAGTCACCCAACAGCACCCAGTCACCCAACAGCACCCAGTCACCCAACAGCACCCAGTCACCCTACAGCACCCAGTCACCCAACAGCACCCAGTCACCCAACAGCACCCAGTCACCCTACAGCACCCAGTCTCCCTCTCAGTAGTGTGTTCTGGAGTTAGTGTTTGATCTCGTGATCTACAAAGAGAGAGTGGGCCGTGTTTGTCTTTGTGTGTATCTTTCTGAGAACACAAGTGCTATTTACTCCATCTCTGTGTGTGTGTGTGTGTGTGTGTGTGTATTCACAATTTTCTCAGCATCTTTTTTTAGAGAAAAAAAACAAACGCAGCTTGACTGAGGTAGATTGAGGATTATCAAAGCCAGTGCTATAGTCCCAATGTCTTTCGCTAGAGAAAGATAAATTGACTGATTATGGCTGACCTCAGGTGGTATCCACTCGGGTCCAAGTGTGAGCATGTGTATACAGCTCTCGGAGGACTCTGCATCTCTGGCCTTTTTTCCTGGAATCATTCAGCAGTGAGCTTCAACTCACTCCTTGCCCTCATAGGCTCTGATCAGTTTTTCCTCCAGAAAGATGCTACAGCTGGCTTGTTCTCTCCCTTTCTTGTCTTTCTAATCATTCCCTCCTCCGCCCCAGCCTACCACCATAAATAATTAAAGGCTGTCTAACTAAGAATTGTTTAAATCTCATTCTAGCGTTCTGGTGTTTAACCAGTGGAATGTTGGAATGCCCTGGAATGCCCTGGTCTGCCACTTTATGTACTCTTAATCTATTGGAGGTTTGTTCTGAATCTCTTATGAATGACCAAACCCTGAGCCACAGGTAGATTCTTCACCTAACCACTGATATAGGATCAGATATGTTTCCATCCACCTAATGGTTAAGGTTAGGATTGGGTATTAATCTGATACTAGATCTGTGGTTAAGCCCAATATGTTCCTGGATCTCCCATCATGTGGGAGCCAGGCAGCCACCCCTCTACCCTGGACCAGATGGCTGTAGTCTCCAGCATCACAGTGTAAAAGCCAGGCTGCCTGGCAGAGGGACGGTGGGTGAGTGAATATTAGATGGAGGACAGATTAGTGAGGAGGACCCCTCTGGGTGGAGCGGAAGGCTGATAATCCAGTACCCTTCCTGTGGCCGTACTGGAGATCCACTGATAACACACAGACACAATCCAGGATCAGAGGTGTTGAGACTGATCTGCTGTTGGCATTTCCTCTCAGACGCTAGCCTTTGCTTTCACATTCCCCAGGTTATTCCTGTAAGAGAGGAGGGGAGGAGAGGGGGAGGAAGATGGGAGACCGTGTGTTTCTGATCACCACTTTGCCTGGGAAAGCGTGTCTCTGTGTGTGACATTAGAAAGTGTCATGTTTGACAAGTGCCAACGAGAGGAGAGCGTGTTGTCAGGTTTACTAATGAGGGAGAAGCAGGTCTGGGAGCCATGGAGGTTCTCTCATTCTCTCTGTGCTGGGGGGTGGGACCTCAGGCCATCACGCACAGGCAGGGCGAGGAAGACTAGCATTATGGGGGAATGGGAGTGCATTGCGGGTAGAAGAGAACACACCTCTAGCACTGCGTTTTGTTAGAGAAGGTAGCATGCCTGTCTGATCAATGAGATTGACTGAATAGACTTGGTTATCCTTCCCAATGCAAATGTGACAGCTGTCAAACCTCACTAATGGCTAGAGGAAATCGCCATCGCAAGCTAGTCAATAATGGTTAGAATAGAACAGCTAGCTCCTGACAAGCCTCTTGGTCACTCCCTGAGTCTGTGTTAAGTTCCTCGTACCTAATGCACTTTAGATTGCTATGGTGGGCCGCCCCCATGTGCAGTTGTATTTCCAGCAGTACTTGTGCTCAGTGTGGCGCCCTCTTAAGGCGCCCCATCCTGATAGATGTGCGGAGGGAGGTTTGGAGGGAACAAGCAGGAAATCAGTTAGTCCAACACCCTTCAATTAGCCAAACCTTTATTTATCTCAGTGCCCAGTGTGTGCTTGTTTCCCAGTGCACTCTGGACCTGCTGCTCTGAGCACCATCAGTGAAACTTTTAATGTCTGATCCACTTAAACTTTGTTGGATTTGTTGGACTGTAATCCCCTGCTCAGTTTTTTTTTCCATTGTCACATTGTATGACTCATACTGGGAGCCTTTGTGATTGGTTGCCCGTGTCAAGTTTTGTATCCCCCCTGGCTTTCAGTTACATCAGAGTTTTACTAAGTGTCTATTGGCTGAGCTGCACAACTGTTGCTGGCCAAAAAAACGATTGGAAAGTAAGAGCCAGAGACTTGGCCCTGAGAACCAAGCGCTGGCTGTCACTCAGAGTGGCTTCCCCAGGAGAAGGGCCTGCTATTTGGGCTGGGAGGTAATCGACTGGTCCCTGTGTTTGCTGTCTGGGTTTAGAGAGGCTGGTTCAGGACTAGGGGGTGAGGTGGTGGGGAGGGGAGGTCAGGGTGCATTCATTACGGGCTGTTGACTCAGCCAGGATAGGGAGGCTTCAGGTTGGGAGTTCGGAAGCAGATATTTGCTCGAGGCATGGAGTGTAGCCCATGAAGGAGCGTTCCACGGAGGGCCGTGTGGAATCTTAAGTACAAGGCGTGGAGTGTAGCCCATGAAGGAGCGTTCCACGGAGGGCCGTGTGGAATCTTAAGTACCGTTCTCTTTTTGCTAGGGATTAGGGAGCTTTCTGATTCAGAAGCAGCCAGCAGGCCATTTTCAGTAATGTGATATTGTTAGAAATGTAACACTGCTCACCTCTCTATTATCATGAAGCTCTGATGAACCTTGACCGTGTTGCGTCTAATGTAATGTCAGATTAATGTTGTGGAATAAGAAGGCATCTCCATAAACACTGTTTAAACTATTTCTCTGCTGTGGTTTAGGAAGACAGTGGTTCCCCTCTGGTGCACATGGTCGACTACCTCTGTACTGTCTGGGTGGCTGTAATTAGCTGTACTCAGCAAATTAAGATGTTAATGTGGGAGGGAGGCAGGGAGCTGTTCTTTCAGGGAAGGTCATTCTTGTTGCATATACCAGTTAGCATCAGCAGCCATGTGTGGAAGCTGACCTACATGCTAGCAGTGCTTATTAGTTAGAGAAAGGGAACTCAAGAGTCCAACTATTAACAACAAGGGGACATGGAATGTTAAGAAATACAACATGCATTGTTCTCATACATGCCTGCACTACATTCAGAAAGTCTCTGCTAAAGCTTCATGTAGTATCATTGTCTCTCAATAAAGAAAATCAAGTGAAAACTGAAATGTTGTAGGCATACTGCATGTCACTGTTTTATGAATGAATGAATGCCGTTAAATGTTGGATTTGTCTCTACTTGGAGTTGAGCAATGAAGTACGAACATGTTGACCTGTAGCTCCCCCCAGTCTCCCGTCTGTCTGTCTGTCTGTCTGTCTGTCTGTCTGTCTGTCTGTCTGTCTGTCTGTCTGTCTGTCTGTCTGTCTGTCTGTCTGTCTGTCTGTCTGTCTGTCTGTCTGTCTGTCTGTCTGTCTGAACACAAAAAGAACACCACAACCTATGAATGATAAGAGGGAAAATAAACAAAGCTGTGAGTTAGTGGTTTTATCATGAATTTCTCCCTGAGAGACAAGACGACGAAAGACGTTGGGCCCAAATGAACAAAGCAATACTTTTTAATGTCAGAAACCTGAAGGCCAAAAGCTGAAAGGTGTTAGTTTTACTTGTAACAATAAAGAAGCTTTTTTATTTACTTCCATTGTCCTCCAAGAGTTTCTGAAACTCCTCTCTAAGCAGAGAACAAGAATTGTCAGAAATTATGCAGTCATTTTTACCTAGCACATTTGAATACAGTAATTATATACAGTAGATTTACATGCATAATATTGAGATGCTGAACAACCTGGTCTAAAAGCTATCTTTGAACTGCTACTTGTTATCTTTCCAGCCAGAGGAGCCTTTTTACAGGGAAGGATGTAGCCTACTTGCCTTCATACTGCTCCATATTTCATCCATGCCTCCGCATGTTCCGGTGTGCCCTTTCCCCCTGCACCTGGTGGAGTGTGCACGTGTCACATGCTAACTAGCAGCAGCAGCTAGGGTATATGAATACTGTATGTGTTAGAAGCACTCAGCCAGCCCTGCCTCATTAAGAGACAACAGTGTTTCTCTATGGAGAGCCTGCCTGGAGAGTTACTTTATGGGTGCAAATATTGATTCTGTTCAGTCAATCCCCCCCGGGACGGGAGACAACGTACATGTAGTTGCGTATTTGCTCTGATTTATTAATGCTGAAAGACTTCACTCTCAGGCTTTGATTCAACTAACGTGTATTTGCTTTTTGAATGTAACGTTGTCATTTCAGCAGTCACTGACTCACGTAGCTTGAAGTGGTAAAAGCCAGGCCATGCTCTTCATCTATCTTTGTGATTTTTAGCGTGTTGATTTTTCTGTCAAATCTAACAGTGTCTGAACAGACAGACTTGGGCATGACTCGGACTCTATCAGTCTCAGTCGAGGTATCTCCTCTCTCAGAAACAGGACTCCTCACACCTGTGTGTGTGTGTGCGAGGCTGCTGCAGGCTAGGCGTGCCGGGGAAATGAATCGTAAATAAGAGTAGAGACCGTGACAACATTAACATGTACTCTCTCTGCCTCTGGTCTGAACTAACTGTTGACAAGAAAGCACAGAGAGCCTGAGAGAAGGCTAGCTTCTAATTCTATTGACGGATGGTGTGTGTCTTTGTGTGTGTGTGTGTGTGTGTGTGTGTGTGTGTGTGTGTGTGTGTGTGTGTGTGTGTGTGCATTTGAATGAGTGTCTCTGTGTGTGTTTGTCACACCGTGTGTGTCTCTGTGTGTCAGAGATCGCTCAGAGAGCTCATGTTTTCCACGTCGCAGTGTGTTGGGAATAAAAACGGGGCACGGCGCTGGGTGTGACACTCCATTATATTAGGGGAAGAAAATTGATTGTGAGCGTAGTGCCATCTACATTGGAAAGTGCCGCTGATTGTGGGGCGGGCAAGCGTGCTGACACTTAATTTGATCACTCAGCTGCTAATGCAATCTGTGTTACGGCAGCTGAGCTGGAAGCGGGAAGCAGCCAGCCAGCGGAGGTAAGGGGAGAGGGGGGAGGCTACATACAGCTGCTCCACAGCCCTGTCATCGTTATGGGGAGTTAGGAGCAGGACCCTTTTTGAATTTAAGCTGATTGCTCCCTCAGTGCCTCCTCAGTGCCAAACCAGTGATGTTCCATTCACCTTTAGTGGTCATACTGATGTACACAGAATCAGAACCATGATACTAGGAATGTGGACAGTTTACACAGCTTTAAATGCACATGCATCAGATGTTAATAGGTAATCATTACAGATGTAGGATCTTAATTTGATCACCCTGTTGCAGGAGGACTTTCCTGAAATTCCTTCAGATTTCAGACTTGATTTTTCTTACGCAAAAATGTATCAACCCCTACAAAAATGTCCAAGAATTTCCTGTTGCTGCGGGATTATTTTGGCTCGAAATTAGACCCTACATCTGTATTTCAACAATGCATCACCGATAGCCAAAACATTTTTTTTTGCAGATTTGCTATTACAACTCTCTCCCAAGTAAAAAGTATGTTTGAGGTAGATCCTCTTTATAGCCGGAATCCTTAATGGTAAAATAGCCACGTCAGTTTGCCATATTACAACAGCGAACAGAGTTTTTTTTCCCTGTGACATTGCATGTGCGACAGAAGAGCACAATATGTACTGAATTCTTTTTTTTTTTACCATGCTGCTCCTCAGTTCGTCAACAAAGAAAATAGCAACGGTGGCCGTGCGGCCAGTGGCGCTGTTTCACACTACTGCGTGTTCGATCTTTAATCCTGATACTCTCTATGATATCAAAGATAATGAATTCAGAGAGTATGATGGACGTGTGTGGATTTATTTCTTAGTACAGGGTTATCGCATAGAAGAGATTATTACCCCTTGTCACAGTCACATATAGCCCTTAACATGTCCCCGTCGCCATCCCACTGTGGTCTCATACACTTCTATTCAGACCTGCAAGGGTTTTCTCTCTCATATCATGATTTATGCATTCCCCGATTCTGTGTGGGGATTTGAAATGGCTGTGAAGTGGACTGTGATTTGAATAGGCCTAGGCTTTCTCTCCAAAATGTGCTCGATTTGGGATTGTGATGGAAAAGGGCTCTCTGTTTGAAGACCAATGTTTCATGTTAAGCAGCCGTAGTTGAGAGGTGAGGTTTTAGCTGAAATAAGTGGTGATGGGGGGGGCGAGGGGGGGGGGGGGGGGGGGGGCTGTTTGATGGCAGCGATGCTGCTCAGAATTATATGCATTTACTCTTTCTGGCGCTGCAGGAATTCAGGGATATTTACGGATAAATGTTACATTTCAATGTGACTTATCAGATATGAGGTATAATAGAGGACACCTTTATGGAAGCACCCCAGAGAGAGAGAGAGAGAGAGAGAGAGAGAGAG